>OX578142.1:149790148-150446815 GCA_951213105.1 Amaurobius ferox | reverse complement strand
TTTCTCCTCTTCAACTAAAATATGAGAAATTTTAACTCACAATATATCAAGATTTACCTCAAAAGCGATTTCAGATACTAGATGGGAAAGTCGGATTCAGGCAATAAAACTTTTACGATTTGGTTTATCTGAAGTGTTGAGACCCAGACCGTCCGACCTACCAGAAAGGTGTAAGGCAACTGTTTGGACGGCCGGCTTTATTTGAAGTGTGTGATAGCTTATCACAAATACTCAATGATGGCGCATTTGAGCTACTTACAAAGCACGAGGCTCACTGTTTGTTAGAAAAATTAGAATCTTTCACTTTCGTATATTCTATTGCTATATGGTATGGAATGTTATCGCAGGTTAACGTTATCTCCCAAATTATGCAAAATCCGAACGCAGATATATCAACCTGCATTGAGCATGTAGATTGTTTTAAAAAATTTCTCATAGGCTACCGAGACAACTTTGAAGAGATTGCAAGCATCGCATCTGAAGTTGCCATGTCTTGTGATATAGAAGCTGTTTTTTCTTCTGAACAGTTTCGGCACAGGAGAAAAAAGAAAAAAAAACTTTGACTATGAACAAACACTAAGATGAAAATGTGAATGATCCTAAAGATAATTTCCGAATAAATTTCTTTTATGTTATAATTGATACAGCTTTAAATTCCATAGAAAACAGATTTAACTTACTTCAAAATCATAATGTAGTATTTGGTTTTTTTTGTTCAATTTTGAAACGATATCGCACTTGAACAAATCAGAGCTTTTGAAACTGGTTTTGGATCTTGAATCTAAACTAAGTGATAAAACTGATATAAACTGCCCTAAAGACATAAATGGTACGGAACTTGCAGATGAATAATTACCAGTTTTTTGAAAACAGAAACTTCGCCAAAAGATGTCCTACAATACATTTATAAGCATGGATTGACAGGGACTTTTCCCAACATTTCAATAGCATTAAGAATCTTATTAACACTTCCTAGATCAGTTGCTACTGGAGAAAGGTCTTTTTCAAAACTAAGACTGATAAAAACTATTTAAGATCAACAATGGGGCAAGAAAGGCTTTCTGCTTTAGCCTTAATATTAATTGAGCATGAAATGTGTGATAATTTGGATATAAAAAAAGTACTAGAAAATTTTGCTAATGTAAAAGCAAAAAAGATAAAATTTTGTTAAACATTTCTTTCTGTTTCTCTTATCGTTTTCTGTAATAAAAAATAATTAAAAATCTTTTTTAATTTGTTTCCAATAAACTGAAGAGGTGTGTTCAATTCCTTTGTTTCAGAAAAAATAAGTTCTTAGTCATGGCAAATTTTTTTTTTAACCAGAGCGGCAAATGGCCTAGGGCCGGCACTGAGTCGACCCCAAAAAGAAAAAAAAAATTTTTCAATAAATTATTCAAAAACACTTGAAAGCGAAATATATGTATATATATATATATATATATATATAATACTAAAATTTAATTTCCATAAAAACTTCATCGGAACCCTTTAAAGTCCGATTCCAAACAAGTAAGTATACTCATATGTAAATATGAGCATTGTCTCCCGTCCGTTTTGAGAACGCTTGTTCTTGTGTGACAAGCTCCAGGCATTCTTTTACTCCCAGCACGCAGCATACTCAAAAAGGACGGAAGATTGTGCATTCCTGTGTTTCAAGAGTCCTTGACCCACCATGTAATCAAAACAATATCTGGCTTCTATTTGTTATTTGAGCCAATTTTTTTCGTTAACCACCCAACACAGTTGTTATTAGATACTCTCTTTAATAAATGAAACCCAAAAAAAACACTTTCAACTTAAAATCCTGCATTATAGTTTTAAACAATCCGTGTTACAGAATTATTTCTGAAAAGAGCCATTTTTTGCCGAAAACGATCGGCTGTAATCCGAGAAGCGAGAGATAAACATCGAACAAAAATGTATGCATATTTTTTGATGACGTGATACACTGGTAGTCAGGAACATTGGGAGGGCAGTGACTCACAGGAGAATTTTGAAGTGCGAGAAATTCAGAGTGCACAATTGCATAACTACTACTGCATCGTTTTAAGAGGGATTGCCTCGCAGGATAAAATAACTTTTAGACTTATAATTTTTTTTTTTTTAGATTCCACCACATATAAGTCGACCCCCCCCCCCCCCCCCCCCCCCCCACTTTGAAGCCTTTTTTTTTGTCACAAATTTCTCAACTTATATGCTAGTATATACGGTATTTTGTATTTGGAATTTTTTTAATTTGAAAAGTGTTTTGTATTTTATGCCCTAAAATCTTTGTATTTTGTATCAAATGTATTTTCCCCAACTTTGATCAGAGGGACGCGCTTTCTGACACGAAAGCTCTCACAGGTATTAAAATTCATAAATAGGGGAAAAGGGAATTTTTAAGGGAATAAAGGGAGTGAACATCAGAAAAATGATTATATCCTGGCTGACCATTCTAGCTACATACTGCACTCTGTCTACAAGCTTAGTTTTCTTTTATACGTTATTTAATTCAAATTATCAGATTCTGTATTATTTTTATTAATATTTGTTGAATATCTGTACTGGAATTTGTTGAAGAGCAAATATGTCAAAACGATCAAGAACACAATATCTGAATACTAACGAAATTAAAGGAGCAGTTAGATAAGGAGATTTTTGCTGATTCGAATTCGAACTGTGAGGCTGAGGAAAAAAATGAAAGTACTGCTTTTTCATTAAACCCTAACGATAGCTTTGAAGCCTCCAGGTTCATTGTTCCAGATCCTTCTAATCAAAGATCAGTAACTTCTCTCACGCCAAATTAAAAGAAAAATGATGCAATTATTTGGACTGTACCCACTCACTCAGTATCTGTTCAAATATTGCCATTTACTGGTAGAACTGGAATTTGACCAGAGATAAAGATTCCTCAAAACACATTAGGATATTTTGAATTATACCTTTCTACAGAATTGTTTAATATTTTAGCAGTGGAAAATAACAAATATGCTAGGTAAAACGTAGAAAAAACTGACCAAACAGCTAAACATTCACATACAAAGAAATGGACAGATATTAATATACAGGGTCTGTATAAAAAGAATCGGGAATTTTTTTTGCCTGACGTGAGTGTACGCTATAGCGCGCTCGCAGCGCGCATGCTCGGTAGTGGGGAATGTGACCTTCAAGATGCTCCAAGCGACAGTCACCTTCGAGCGTTCATTCAGACTACATTGTGTTTTTAGTGGACCCCTGTCGAGTGACTCGGTGCAAGCGCGAAATGCAACGAACGATTGAACAGCGGTACGCGATCAAATTTTGTGTTGGATTGGGGAAATCGGGTACGGAGACGTTGGCCATGATTCACCAAGTGTTCAAGGATGAAAGCATATCACAAACAGCAGTTTTTAAATGGCACAAGCTCTTCAAAGATGGCCGAGAGAGTGTGCAGGATGAGCCTCGCGCTAGACGGCCGTCGATGACAACGTGCAACGTGTGCATGAAGTGCTGAATTCAAACTGCCGTTTAAGTGTGCGAATGGTCGCAGGTGAAATTGGCATTGATAAGATAACAGTGCACAGCATTATCACTGAAAATTTGGCGATGCGAAAGATCTGCACTAAACTCATCCCGAAGGTCTTGATGGACGAGCAAAAGCAGAGGCGAGTGTCTGCTTGCGAAGACCTTCTGCAACGTGTTGAAAAAGACCCCAGTTTTTTGGACATCGTCATCACAGGAGACGAAACTTGGATATTTGAATATGACCCGGAAACAAAGCGACAAAGTTCGGAATGGCACACTGCGGGATCACCTTGTCCAAAAAAGGCATGAATGAGCAAATCCAGAGTGAAAGCCATGCTGATTGTTTTCTTCGACGCAAAGGGGGTCGTCCACTACGAATTTGTTCCTGAGGGGCAGACAGTGAATGGTGTTTTTTACCTAGAAGTGCTAAGAAGACTGAAGAGAAGGGTTAACCGGGTGAAGCCAGACATCACCGGAAATTGGAATCTGCATCACGAGAATGCAACCAGCCACACCTGCTCCAAGGTGACCGACTTCCTGACGATAAACGGCATCGTGACAGTTCCCCAACCGACTTGGCACCAGCAGACTTTTTTCTTTTCCCAAAAGTGAAATCCTCCCTCAAAGGACACCACCATGGGACCCTAAGTGCTGTCAAAGAAGCTTGCACGTGTGCCCTTAAGGACCTTCCGGAATCCGCCTACCAGGGAACCTTCGAGTCGTGGAAAAGCCATTGGTAAAAGTGTGTCGACGCTCAAGGGATGTACTTTGAAGACTTTTGAGGTATTGTAGCAATATCTGTAATAAATCTATTTTTCCGAAATTTTTCACGATACTTTTTATACAAACCCTGTATCAGGATTAAAGCGGTTTTTAGCTGTCACTTTGTTGATGGGTCATATTGACAAAGATAATATCCTTGATTATTGGTCAACTGACAAGCTTATAGTGTTCAGAATAAGTATGCCTTGGGATAGATATATGAATCTTCTAGGGTATTTGCATTTTGTTGACAACGACACACCAGTAGAAAAAAATGATTTAAATTACTATCGACTTTGGAAGATTAGAAAGATTTTTGACATGCTGAATGAGTCATACAAGAAGGTTTATGAACCCACAGAAGAAGTGGTCATTGACAAAGTAATTGTGAAATTTAAAGGAAGAGTTTTATTTCAACAATACATACCGCAGAAACACAAAAGGGGCTTACACTCATTGCCATAAAAATTGCCACCAAGAAAGATTTGTCAGAATCAAACAAAATTTCATATATGTGAGTGCAACGTTGATATAAGTAAGTGATTACAAAATCAAAGCAAAAGGATCATTTATTACACAAGGGCTGCTCTAATGAGTGTGGTAGCCCAGTGGTTAGTGTGTGGGAATTGCACTTGGTAGGCCCGGGTTCGATTCCCGCCACTGCCAAAACTGACGCCGTGTTCATGAAGAGTACTAATACGTTAAACATGTGGGTCCATAAGTCCTTCCGAGAGGTTGGTGGTAGGAGAAGGAGGTATGATCCCTGTGGATGCCTCCCTCACTGGGTTCCAGTCTAAATTGGGTGGCACTTCCCGGCCATTCAAACAGTTACCTTACACCTTTCTGGTAGGTCGGATGATTTGGGTCACAACAATAACAGGGCCAGCGCTAGGAATTTCAAACTTGTTAGCCAACAAATTAGCCAAATTACATGATTATTAGTCAAAGTTATCGTCGCCATCGGCAAAAAATTTTTTTCTTTTAAGCCAATTTTAAAATACAGCTAATAGTATTAATTTCATTCTAGACAAGATATAAAGATAGGTAAGTTTAATTTTTTTAAGCATTAAATAGACTATTAATAAATTAAACTTGTATTTACCAATGAAAGATCACAATGAGTTACAAAAATGACAAATTTATTTTATAATTCACATAGTTTCATTATCATATAAACCAGGCAAGCGTCGAATTTTTGTACCATTACACCAATTTTCAAAAGCTGCCTTAAAATTAAAATCTTTCATATCTGGCCCTTCACTATTTATAAGAATCAAGTTACTGAGTAATATTTTTATATGCAGTATCATCATTATATTTCTTTAAAATTAGGCACCAAAACTCTCTAAGGGATAAATTTTTATGTTTAAACATAATAGTTTTAAAAATTAAATAGACTAAAAAATTCGGGCAGGCATAATGATCGCATAAAACCACAAAGATGATGATAAAGAAGGAGAAGAAACGAAAACAAGCCAGGCAGGCTTAAAAACTCGTAACAAAAAGATAAACTACGATTCAACTTACAACAAAAACAGCAAACTGCAAGTTGGCATCCGTGATAATAATCAGCAGTGACCTTTTTTCAGTTGGTTTTAACTAAAAATAAATACTTTTTTATTTACCATATATATTTCTCTGCCCTCCAGATGTACCAGACTACCATTGTAGCATCGTAAAAAAATATGCATACATTTTCGTTCGATGTTTATCACTCGCTTCTTGGATTACGGCCAATCGTTTTCAACAAAAAATGGCTCTTTTCAGAAATAATTCTGTAACATGGATTGTTTAAAACTATAATGCAGGATTTTAAGCTGGAAAGTGTTTTTTTTGTTTTGTTTATTATAGAGTATCTAATAACAACTGTGTTGGGGGTTAATGGTTGTGCGATTCGGGGTTAACGAAAAAATCTGCTCAAATAACAGGCGGAAGCCAGATTTGGTTTTGATTGCTGCGTTGGGTCAAGGACGCTTGAGAGACAGGAATGCGCTGTTTGCCGTCTGTTTTGAGGAGCTGTGTGCTTAGAGTAAAAGAATGCCTGGAGCTTGTCACACGAGAACAAGCGTCCTCAAAACGGACGGGAGACAAAGCTCACATGTCATAGGCCTACTTGTTTGGAATCGGACTTTAAAGATTCCAATGAAGTTTTTATTATGGAAATTAAATTTTAGTATTATATATATATATATATATATATATGCTAGTTCAACAGTACAAGGGGTAAATAATATATTCATTATATTATTTCCCTGAACTGGAAATGTTCTGTCATGATGTCGCAGCGCTGCATGAGGAGTATTCATAGAATCTAATGGAAAGTTGGCATATCATATTAGAAATGAGCTCGAGGAAAAGCAATACATACTATAAAACAAAAGTAAAACATTACCAGTATGGACTCTAATTGAATCTTATTATTACAACCTTTTATGTAACTTAATTTAGCGTTTGTCAGTGTTTTAAATGTTTGACGCCCTAACTAATCATGTTAGATTCATAACAGTAACATAAAATTTGGTATATTTATGTATATATATATATATTTTCTTTTTGTGATACATTTTATTTCTTTTGATTTTCAACCTAATCGGGCAGGCCTGGGCCCGTCATAGGAAAGTACTCGTCTGTTTAGAATAACGCGAAAATCGGAGCAGCTTCACATTTAGCTTCACTGTCTTTTGTAGATTTTGAACTTTATCGGACTAGCCTGTCTTGGGCCCGCCATAGGAATGTACTCGTTTTTGGTAAATAACTCGTGAACTGGGGTAGATAGAAAGTCCAAATTTAGTATGTTGTCTTTCTGGGTATGTTTTAATTCTTTGAATTTTGAACTTTGTCAAGCTAGCCTGTCTTGAGACCACCATAGGAATTTTCTTATTAGCATCTTTAACTTTTAAATTTGCAAAAATAAATATTTTCTTGATGCAATCCATCTTTTTACTTTCCTTATGTAGTATAATGTAAGGTACATAGTATAATGTATAAGGAAATTTTTTTTTCCCAATGCCCAGGCACTAGACTCTACGTCGACTTACGTCATTTGCCCTATGTACGGCCGAAATTGTGAACCATTTTGCCGTCCTAGGACGTTGCCCCAGGTGCACCAGAGGGGGGTGGAACATACTGCGACCACAACACACAACATACATGTCTTACGTGGGACTCGAACCCACAACGTGGCGGCCGATCGATCGCTGGAAACGCTCGCCTTGACCATTCGACCACCATGTCGACATGTATAAGAAAATTATTGTGTTGTTATTACTTCCATATTCAATTTATACATCACATGATGTTACGAAACATGACATTTAGTACATCGGCATTGTATATTTATACTGCTGTTTCCAGGTTAGAACATATTTTTTGTTCTCTTACTGTAGTTTTAATCAATTTGAATGTTGTGAAGAGTAATATTTTATTTTGACTTCAGAATGTTGTGGAATAAAGAAGTCTTCAATTGCTTATCTGAAATTATAATTTTTCTGTATCCGGCTCTAATTGACCCATCTGCGTTCACCGTGCAGAACAAAATTTTATTACTAAATATGGGACAGGAAGACTTTAATCCGCTAATTGTGAATTTTGTTTCATATGTAATTTCAAAGTTTTCTGTTTCAGTTTTGATTTATTTTTAACTTTTTTATTTATTTTGACACGGTCCGATCAGACCCGAATTTAATAAAACTGAACCCAGCCCATGGTCCAGGCCTGAGACCGTGCAGACCTCTAACTTAGACACCTTGATATTGGCATACACTTAATATTTAAAACTGAACGTCCCTAAATTGAATATTAAAATACGCCACTGGTGTGCGTCATTCCTAAATTAATAAATATTAGAAAACTGAAATTATACATTTTATTTCTATTTAACAATTTATATCCTTTCACCAATTTTAAAGTCTCAACGAATATCACAATCTGTGAGTACAAAATTTTCACATATTCAAAATTATCTTATAATTATTCAAAATTATCTTCACAGGCGGATTTGAAGAATAAAGCATCCTGGTCCCTTTCATAAACAAATTTACAAAAAATATGAAATTGGATTAATATATGTCAAAATGAAAGGGCAAAATTGTAAACCTGTGCTACTTATATTCTCGTAGATACCCGTGTATTAGTAGAAGTTTATTCACACTACAATATATGATGCTCTTAGTCCTCGGACGAGTCGGCTTGGCCTGGGCTTTCGACACTACAATATATGAGGTTCAAAAATGCTTGCCAAGAAACACAGATGACAAAATAAATTGAAAATATCAATAATCCCCTTAATCTTTAATCCTGAAGGCTGTAATTAATATAATCCAGTCAAAAATACAATTTGGATAAAATATATTTTATATACATTTTTTTATTATTTTTTAAATCAGAAAAAAATTAATAAAAATCATATGCTCTTCATAAACACATTAGTTTTAAATCCATTGTTAAGCAACATGATATCATTTCCTTCAAATAAATTTGCGAAAAAAATATTGTCTGCCATTGTCATAATGTTATGCCTATGAAAGGTTTAACTGTCCATTTTTTTAAATATTTAACTGGAAATATGGATTCAATTTTTAGTGGGGCTATTCCATAAGCTACCCACAAAATTTTTTGAAATTCGGTGCAGCCTTTCTCCCAAGACTAAATCTTTGCATACTCATAAATTCAACTACGGGACAGAATTCAACGAAGGAGGGTTTTTGATGGGAAAATGTGACTAGTTCACTAAAATTTTATGCATACCATAAAAAAATATTTACAATCCAGAAGCCCCCCGGTGACCTAAAAGACTAAATCTTTACACACTCATAAATTGTTTAAGTAACATTCGAAAGGTAGCCAAAATGAAACAATTATGTAATATTATGTAATATTTATAATAAATAAGTATGGCATAAGTACAGGAAAACAACGTGAGTTCAATTATCTGTACTGAAACAACAAGCTTTAACGCAGCACACTTTCTTTTTTCTTCTCTGGACCCAAGTCAAAAGACATCCGCCGAACATAAGTATACCTTTCGTTCATTTCTCCAATGCCAAGAAGTCAAAACGTCAATTGTCCTCCCTAAATCACCACACCAAGAATTTTCACCCCCCTTTTTTTCCCTGGAAGATTAAGAGGTGTGGCTAACTTTGAAAATCGGAAGTTTTAGTAGTTGAAACACGATTTATTATTCAAATATACTAATCCCAAATTAATTTTAAAATCTAATAAAAATCTTTAAAAGAAGCCAGAAGTATAAGCTATCACTGGTTGTTTTTTAAATTTTGAAACCTTTGATAGTTAATTTAATAGAGCAATTAAGAAGGTGATGTTTCTATCTAAGAAGTTTTGACAAATTAACTCCATTTCAAGATATATTTAAAATACAATTTAAAAAATTGATGAACAAGATCAGTGCATTAAACTGTCTATAATCATGTGCAAAAAACAAAATTTTATATTATTCATTTGCTAAAGTGTAATTTGCAAAGAACTTCCCCCATAGGTTAACATGGGCATAAAAGCTAACAGAAACATCGCCTTAATATAATATCTTTAGAGTACATAAAAATATTTGATGGCCATTCAAAGTCACAAAACGCTAACCAAAGTTCTATTGGACGAGGGAGAAATTCTATTCCAAATGTCCAAAATAGTGGTGGTGTCAGAGCCTTAAAAAGCATATGCCTAATTTGCTTATATTAAAAGATTGACCAGTATCATCTAGGACTATGTTTTATGAACAATTTCAAATCACAAGCCATTTATTATAATTATTTACGAAAACTGTGGTTAAAAATTGACCAGACTGTCAGCAAAAATGTAAAGGTATTAACTGATTTATTTCTTTTAATCTTGGAGGCAATCCTTCTTCAGGATAAAAAAGACAGACAAGGGCTAACAGCAAGGTGCAAACTGGTGCACTTACTCAATATTTCATCTGAAGGTTTTGAAAATAATTATGAAAAGATTAAGTTATAGTTATAGTGATTTGATTACTAAATTGATTAAATATTTAGCAGTGAAACAAGCGAATCAAAAATAAAACAAGAAATTGAAGAATTAAAAGGATAATAAAAGTGAAACCGAGACATTTTTTTGTTACATGCTAAGAAATCCATGAAAACTAATGTGTGCGGTCTATGAATCCTTCTATGTTTTCCATTTAGGTATGAGTTTAAATTGTTTTTATTAACATACACATGGGAGAAAATACACATTTGTTGCTGAATGTTCTAATTCCAAAAAACATTTTTTTTATTTTTCTTCTCTCATATTACATGACATTTGTATTAGATTTTTTATGATCATATTATTTTAACATTGGGAAAATTTATCAAAGTTGTGTTCAAACCTTAATCTTTCTATTAAAGTTCACTTGTAATGTTATTACACTCATGTCCAAAAGGTAAGCAACAAATGGAAAAATTATCATATTCAGCAAAAGAAACAATGTGTAGCCACAAAATTTGCATACATGACAGTCTCACGCAGAAACTCCCCCGCAGAAAACATTTTGTATACCAACATTTTTTAACATGGAAACGTATTAAGTATAGAAAAGGCCTGTATCTCTGTGTTACGGATTCTAGAAGAAAAATCAAAATAGCCAAATTTTAAAAAATGAGTAGACAACATCATCTGAGTGACACCAGGCAATAGGATGTAATGGGGCATCTTAAAGGGGCCAGCGATGGGTCGGAAGTAGTCCGAGCCCATAAATGTCAATCATTCCGTCATTTGCCATCTGTGAAACCAGTATCAAAGTGAAGGAACAGTATCATGAAGATCAGTAAGGTGATGTCCAAGGGTCACAACTGCTCAAGATAACTGTCTTCTGTGTCTGCAAGCATGACAACACTGTACATCAGCTTGCTTCCGACATTGCAGTGTTGGCAGTAAGAGCGGTACCTTAGCAAACTGTTTACAAACAGCTTCATACAGGCCAGCTGTATGCAAGATGAACAGTGATTTGCATCCCACTGAAACTCTCGTACAGAGGGGCCCACTTAAACTGGGCTCGAGATCACCTCAACTGGACTTCATAACAATGGGTTACTGTGCTCTTCACAGATGAGTCATGGTTTAGTGTGTACAGAGTGATTCCCAACAGTTATTATCACCTGGAACTTGCTATCATGCCAGTAATATCCGAAAAATGCATACATACAGAGTTGATGGTTTGGGCAGAGATTGCTGTTGGCACCTGCACATCTTCCCTAGCAGTACTGTGACTGCATTTCGGTATGGGGAATATATGCTTGCTCCATATGTTTGCCTATTTTTTGTGATCATGGGTCCTAATGACATTTTTATGGTCAAAAATGTGAGTTCACTGGACTCACATTATTGACCAGTACTTAGAATTGGAAACACTGCTTGATATGGAGTGGTCATTGAGATCACTCGACTTGAATCCCATCCAGCATGTATGAGACATGCTTGAGAGACATTTAAGTTCTTTCCATGACCCTCCCCAGAAGCTTTACGAACTAAGAAATCATGTCTGCTCAGTGAATGGGCACCACCATAGATAATTTTATTCTTGGCATGGATTAATGCTATCGGGCATGTGTTTTCAGCAGAGGCCATCACATTCTGTATTGATAGACCTCCACCAATGAACTGTTTTGCCACCCAATATCTTATGTTTTTGATTATCTCTATTATTTAATTATTTATTGGTAATTTTCTTTGTATTTCCCTACACTAGTGTCTTTTGTTATACCTCATGATCTGTGAAAGTTTCAATGAATTTGAATAAATTCGAATTCTTTTTATCCGCTTTTTTCACTTCGTTGCTTAACTTTTGGACATGAGTGTACAATGTTCTGTAAGAAATAGCTTCTGATTAAATTAACAAATTTCCAGGAAGGTGCTTTGGCATCCCCTGTCCCCCCCTTAAATACATATACTCCCCCATGGTCAAATGTTCGAAAAATAAAAAAACATGCATTTTTTTTGCACACCAATTCAAGTAATGCAAAAGATATCATTCCTAATGTATAATCTTGTAAATATTGGATATTTTTTCTGCAAAAATAATTTTTTTATGAAATTCTTTTTTAGGTGCAAATTTTCAATGATAACTTTATCATTGGAAATGCTAATGTAAATCGTCAACTGTGAAATTTTGCGATTTACCCTGTGACCTCCCCATGAATGTTGCCTGTTTTCCTCCAGCAATAAAATTACTGCCCTAATTAATACCTTTTAATTATTTATTCTCTATTTTGTATTCATGTGTGTCTCAACAATATTCCTACCCTTTTTTGCTTTGTGTTCTATGTTGTAATTCATATTTTAAATAGTATTTTGTATTTATTGTTCCAGGCTAGAAGGATTTGTACTGGGGAACTTTCTGCTGTTAAAGTGATAAAATTAGAGCCTGGTGTGTATTTTTATTTTAGTTCTAAATTTTTATTTGTAATGAAAGAGATATATTGCACATAGATGGTTTTCATGATTTACTTATGATTTATAATTTAATTATACTGTAGAAGTTAATACTCCCAAAAATTATTTTGAAGATGTAAAATTACCCTAATCTAACTAGTAGAAACAGGCCATGATAGACAAAATAGAAGTAATGAATAGCAGAGGTACTGGGACTTAGTACCTGCATCTACTAATGGCAAGATGGCTGTCATTTAGCCTACACTCTAAAAACTGATGAGCAATAGGAAATTAGTCAGTACAAAGTTAGTTGCTTACGGCTATGATCAAAAGAAAGGGGAAGGATGAGATTTTCAGTCCTATAGTTAACTTTACTGTGATAAGATTATTTTTACTATCTTTCTTTGTTTGCTAAAATGGTGTCATTGTCAGTTAGATGTTAAAAGTACATACTTGTATGCAAAGCTGTATGACACTTTTTATATGAGACAGCCACCTGGCTTCATAAAGCTGTATGACACTTTTTATATGAGACAGACACCTGGCTTCATAAACGTGTATAAACAAATCATATATGATGTTTGCACAAAGCTATTTATGGCCTACATTAAAGGGGAAGGGAATGGCATAGCTGCCAATGCTACTGGTTTTTTCGGAAAACTTCTGTTTTTTTATGATTCTTCCGGGATTCTGCTTTTAACAAAAATCTCCCGTTGTTATCAATTTTTTTTAATTTCCTAAAATTAAGGATGTGTCAATAAAAATTCTCTGTTAAAGGAAATTTTGATCGAACTTGCAGCTGCCATTTTGTTTCTTCTGTGCTTGAACTTAGTACCAGTACTAAGTTATATCATTTTTACTTTATTGATGGATACTGTTTCAAATAAGTGCGATTTTACATATATAGATTACATTGCCATGTAGTGTTGAAACATCTTTTTCCACCCATGTTTAATTTCAAATTATGTGAATGAAAATTACACAATATTCATTTCTTTGTAGTAGGTTTTATTACACTCATGTTTATGAAAATTGCAACACCATGAAGGAATTCTCAGATTAGAATGAAACGTACTAGGCATGCAAAGCAGGGTAGGACATGCAATTAATTAGAAATGCAGAGTGAATGTGCATGCCTGGGGTCCGAACAGTCATATGAGGAGTAAAAATAGAGGACTTTGGAAGAGCCAGACAAGTATGGTATCGGTATCCGCAAGTTGAAAACTGTTCTATTGGAGTCACTATGCCTCGTCAACATTACAGTGCACCTTTTAAGCGAACTACAGAATTCGAACAGGGATGCATAATTGGTCTGCAGGAAGGAGGATTTTTGTACTGGGATATTGCTACCCTTACAGGGCATAATGCCATGGCAGCAATACCAGTGTGGAAGTAGTGGACCGAAGAAAACCAGTTGAGTTGAAAATCTGGCAGTGGACTACACAATGTGACTACAACACGGGATGATAGACATCTCATCCGCATGGAGGTGACGTACAGTGCAGCTTCTCGAGTGTTAGTGCAGCACTGCAACAGGTGTGGCGTTGTCTGCTTCTACATTTTAAAGACACCTGCTGCACAGAGGACTGTGTGCAAGTATTCCTTTGCAGAGGATACCATTGACCCTGAACCATCAACGCCTCAGGTTACAATGGACAGAGGAGTACAGACCTTGGCTTGCGGATTGGTACCAGATCGTGTTTTTGGACGAGCCCATTACAACCAGGACTACAATGATGGCCACATATGTTTTAGACAGTGTTTGGTGAGCACTATCTTCCTGCATGCAATTTAGAGCATCCTATTGCACGAACATTAACTGTGATGGTGTAGGATGCCATTGATAATCATAGGCAATTTCAGCTGCTATACATTACGGGTATGCTCAACAGCAACCGTTACATCAGAGAATCTTTGGCGGCTAAAGTTTTACCCTTCCTTCAGTACACTCCTGGCACTATATTCCAACAAGACAATTCTCGACCACATGTTGCTTTTAATGTCCAAGCCTTCTTCACTGCACAGCAGATACCGCTTCTTCCTTGGCCTGCCCATTCGCCAGACATGTCATTGTTTGAACATGTATGGAATATGGTCACTGGGCCATTACTGTTCTCCAGTAGTCACCACAAATGAACTGTAAACTCAGATCGAAGAAGCCTAGCAGGCAATACCACAGGAATACATCCAAGCTCTCTTTGATTCAATGACGCGATGTTTAGAAGCTCTTATTGCCACTAGGGGCGGCTTTACAAAATACTGATTTTGTGCCAGAAATGTAGTTGTATTCGTCTGAAATGGTGATCATTTATTTGTATCACCATTAGTAATATGTGCTATAAATGTCATTCTAATCTGACCATTCCTTCATGGTGTTGCAGTAAGTGCAATTTTGTGGGTGTAGATTCAGAGTTTCCCGCAAGCACTTTTGGAAGGGCGCAGCCCCCTGCCTACCCTTTTGTTACCAGAACAGTGCCCTCCTTCCCCTTTGTATGAGAAGAGTGCCCTCCCTGCCCCTTTTTTAACAGATCAGATCATCTGCTTAGCCTTTTGTTAAGAGAGCAATGTCTGTCCTCAAACGAAAATCAACCAGTTCTTGTATGACCTCAGATAAGTCCCAGAGCCCTTTCTCTGCGTTCATTACCGCAAATTTTGATCGTGTCTCTCTCCCCCCGCTCCCTCCTCCTTCAAAGAAAGAAAAAGGGTGATCTAGTGCCAACAATAAAAAGAGGATTGACAGCCCCATATCACTTCTTTCCTCCACTAAAAGAAACAAAACAGAAAGAGGGAATATTAAGCACGTACATTCCTTCTTCCATCTGATGAAAACTTTCAAAACAATTTTCTTTTTCAACTTAAATTTTTGTTAAATTATTTCATGTTAGATATGCATTTGAGTTATAAAGTTCTATAAATGTAAACGCTGTAAGCATATTTGCTCTAAAACAAATATTTAAAAATATAGATTTCCGGACTAGGGTTCTTTGCACTATTTGCTGGAAATGTTTATGTTGATTCTGCCGATTCAGTCAAAACGTGAGGATGATAGAAAGTGTGGGAGAGAAAAGTTGTTAGATTAGCGCGGTGATGTTAGCCGGCTTGAATGAAATATGGGAGAGCTTATTTTATTTATATTGTTTACTAATTGCCTTTAGCTACCAGCCTAGTCGCTTTTTGAAAATTCTCTTAATATGCTTTCTTGCTGTAGACTGTGTATCTCCGCTACGTGCGAAAGTCATGGCTAAGAGTACTGGCTAAGTCATGGCTAAGAGTACTGGCTAGTCATGGCTAAGAGTTCGTGTAATAGCTATCGACTGTGTATTTATCTACCCCCGCCCTTAGAGAGGATCGGACACCACTCAAATGGTGTGAACCCGTACTCCCCAACAATTTTTGAGGGAGGAGAAGACATGAAAAATGCACAAAAGAGGAAAATAAAATATGAAGGGGAACCCAGGAATTTGTTTGGGCGGCCCTAAACTGACCACTACACGTTATATACAATATAATGAAAACTCCGCTCCATGCAATAATGATACGCGAACATATTTAATTCGCGTAGCGGATTTACTCCCAATGCAGGTCATGCAATAGCTATTGGCTGTGTATCTAGCCATGGCTGCCCATAAGGAGGGTCGGGCACCACTCAAATGATGGGGCCTCCAATAATTTTTTGAGGGAGGAGAAGACATGAAGAATGCACAAAAGAGGAAAACGAATTATGAAGGGTAACCCAGAAATTTGTATGAGCGATCCTGACCCGACTACTATGCAGACGGATGCAATACACGTTATATATATAATATAACGATAACTCCGCTCCATGCAATAACAATTCGACATTTTTAATTCACGTAGCAGATTTAGAAAATTAAGCGCCTTCTTTTAACGAGTGTATGTAATCCGCATACAATGCATGCAATAACGATATATACCTTGTGCAGACGTGTGCAAATCGTGTGATATTGTGTTATGAACATGCGCACTATGCGGACTTATGGATTAACAGATTAGCCCGTTGCACGACATCCGCATAGCAGATTTGAAACACAAAATAACCCCCCCTCATATTAGCAGACATGTCTTTGACCCGCTCCGCGGACGCATGCAATAAAAATAATAATCAAGCTCATTTAATAATAATGCGCCCGCTTTAGGGACGTTTCTCTTGGAAAATTTAAAAATTTGAATTTGAAGATAGCAAAGTACGCACTGGCATAGAGTCAATAAGTGTTGGCTGGGTCATGAAAGTACACAGGTCCAGTTTTAAAGAAAAACTTCGTTCACTTTATTTTGTGAAAAACACAACTAGGCATATTACACGTACCTGGTAATTTTCCATGCCGTAAAACATCAAAATATACTATGTACAAAGAGTTTGCAGTTGTAAATGACTAGACAGAGATTCCTTGAAGCATTGGTAGTAAGTAACTATACTACCTCTATCACTTGCGTGTATTTGCAGCCACCATTGAAGGTATCACACTTGGCAAAGGGAAACCAAAGGATAGAACATCAAAAAAATATTTAAAGCGACTTCCGAACGTTTGTAAGTAAATTTAACGTTCAATACACGCTGGTCTGAACTGACCACATCTGCATCCGTTTCGACTTAAAAACTGTCGTCAAACGATATCCCGCAGTGCTTCTGTCAAAAACATTTCTGCCCGCCTGCATCAGACTATCAGTGTCTAATCGATCGTCGTCTCAAGTCATCATCTCAAGTCTGAGTGTGTTTTGAAGTCTGATTGCTTCATGAAACCTCTGCCCTATATATCCGAGAATGGACAGCTCCGGAAACGCCCCCGGATATGCAAATCAGATGCGTACGCATTGAGAACTGATTTGCATGAAACCTCATGTTGAAAAACGTCACGGTTCACGCCGGTGAATGGGAAGAGTCGTTCATATTAAATTTGCATAAACGCCCGTTCACGGGAACGTGAATCGCGATGTATTGATTTTTTTCCAACAGTATGCAGTAGTTGTTGTTCGCGCACTCTCCCGCTATGCGAGTTTACGGTTAAAGACATGCTGGCGACTGGGAAGTCATTTAGAAAATTTTAGCGCTGTTTGCCCTTTCCTTATACTTCTGACGTGCTGGTATCACTATTAGCAGAGTAGAAATTTATAGCAGAGGATGATACGCAGTAGTGAAGTGTATTTCAATAAAGCAAGTTCGTCAAAACACAAGCACAACTTTTATTCTTGTGAGATCCATTGCATAATTTAAAGTTACAAAATTACTGTAACATTCGTTGCAAAGCAAAAGTATATACAATATGAGCTAGCAAGCTCATGAAAAAGGGTTTTGTAAACAGTTTTATGCCTAGGCACACACTCTCAGTTACTGTTGGAAAAAATCAATACATCGCGATTTACGTTCCCGTGAATGGGCGTTTATGCAAATTTAATATGAAAGACTCTTCCCGTCACCGGTGTGAACCGTGACGTTTTTCAACATGAGGTTTCATGCAAATCAGTTCTCAATGCGTACGCATCTGATTTGCATATCCGTGGGCATTTCCAGAACAGTCCATTCTCGGATATATAAGGCAGAGATTTCTTGAAGCAATCATCATCAGAGAGAATTCCCACTCAGTCTGATCCAGAACGGAGCGGAGAAGGCTTTGTAAGACATAGACACTGATGGTCTGATTCAGGCAGACAGAAATGCTTTAGACAGAAGCACTGCGGGATATCGTTTGACGACGGTTTTTAGTCGAGACGGACGCAGAGATGGTCAGTTTAGACCAGTATGTATTGAACATTAAATTTACTTACATGTGTCTGGAAATTATGTTAAATATTCTTCTGATGTCTTATCCTTTGGTTTTCCTTTGCCAAGTGTGATACCTTCAATGGTGGCTGCAAATACACGCAAGTGATAGAGGTAGTATAGTTACTTACTACCCATGCTTCAAGGAATTTCTGTCTGGTTATTTACAACTGCAAACTTTTTGTACATAGTATTTTTTTTTATGTTTTGTGGCATGGAAACCTGGAATGTGTAACTTGCCTAGTTATGTTTCTCATGAAATAAAGTGAATGATGTTTTTCTTTGAAACTGGATCTGCATACTTTTATGACCCAGCCAACACTTATTGACTCTATGCCAGTGCGTACTTTGCTGTTCATCTTGCTTCTTCAAATTTTAAATTTTCCAACAAGAAACGGTTACGGGCCAATTTAACGCCCAATAGAATCATAAGTGCAAGTATTTTAAAGAATCGTTGTTCCAGTGTTCAGATGGGGGCCGTGCCTGGCACCATTTTGAAGTACGTGTGAATAACAAAAACGAAACGTAAACAGTGTACAAAAGACTTTTACTTCTGCTTCTTCAAATCTACGAGTGGCCATGGAGGCAAGTAGAACGGAGTTGCTGACGCGAGACAACTACGTCACCTAGTGCACCGACATCTCATTCGTCCTCAAGGGAGAAGGATGTTTCGGACACGTAGATGGATCTGTTAAGCCTATAGAAGAAGACGCAAGTCGCTGAGACTACAATGATTTTTATCGACGGAAAGACCGAGCGCTTGCTATCATCTACCAAAGCTTATCCTCTGAATACAAAGAGTTGATAAACGTCACTGACGAACCTAGTCAAATA
This sequence comes from Amaurobius ferox, assembly GCA_951213105.1. NCBI lineage: Eukaryota > Metazoa > Arthropoda > Arachnida > Araneae > Amaurobiidae > Amaurobius > Amaurobius ferox. The sequence goes on along the minus strand of OX578142.1, from coordinate 150,427,569 downwards.
TGGAATACTTTAAAAGAACATTTTCAAGCGCCTTCCCGAGCTAATCTCGTGCACCTACTAGACGAGTACTTCGACATCCGGCCGGAGCCAGACGAGCCTGTTGACATATTTTGCTTAAGACTGTGGAAGGCCGTGATGAGGCTTAAAGACGCGAATCACCCCATTGAGGACTTATATGTTTCATTTCAATTAATTTATCGATGGAGTGACTTGGACTTCAAGCTCAGCTAAATACAAGCAGAGCTATCAGCTGAGGAGAGCCGGCTTCATCAACAAGCAAGTGATTTCTCTAAAACTGTGAGTCTAAATTCTGCATATCTTACTTCTAAGAAATGTGTAAATAGAGTAAAAGTGTCTAAATTTAAATCTCAAAATGTGTCTAATGTAAATACTTCTAGTCATAATGTAAATATTTCTAAAAGTAAAATTAAGTGTTTTAAATGTAACAAACTAGGTCATACTAAAGCTAATTGCCCTAAAAACAATGGATCTAGTATTGTGGAATTTCTTGGATCTCCACATATTGAAGCTAATACTGTAATCGATCCTAACGATAGACTCAGCTGGGTAGTAGACACTGCTGCTATGCGACATTTCTGTAATAACTAAGTTATTTTCCAAATTTAATGAGTGCAAAGGCACTTCAATGTCGCTAGCAGTAGGGGATGTCGAAAGTCCAGTTGAGGCTATCGGGACGGTGGAGATGTATGTCCAATTTAAGGATAAACAAAGTATTATCAAATTGGAAAATGTTATGTATTCTCCTAAACTTAGGAGAAATTTATTAGCTGCATCTGTTCTTGAGGAACAAAATTTTAGTTTTCAAGGAGCTAATGGGGTGCTATGGTTTTTTACACCCAAAGGGGAGAAATTCTTTTATGCAAAAAGAAAGGATGGGTTATATTTCTTAAAACCTAAGTATAGTACCCAGGAACAACATAACATAGAAAACCGTCAATCTAAAGATAGGGATCGAGATGGAGACAAGAAACGCAAAAAGGATAAGAAATCTAAGGATAGGGATCCTAGTGCTTCCAGAAAAATAGATAAAGTAAAAATAGCACCTAATTTTGAAGAAACTAAATTTAAATCTGGCAAAACAAAAACTAAGCAGAATAAAAATGTGGATAGTTTAATATCTAAACCTAGCAGTTCAGTAACTGAACTTAACAGTACAAACTGTCTTTGGCACAAAAGATATTGCCACATAAACACTGAATATCTCCTCCAAACCAGCAAAGTTTCTGCTGTAAACGGACTTCCTAGGCTTAAATACAAAAAGTTAAATTGTAAATCTTGTAAATTGGCTAAGTCTAGGAGAGTATCGTATAAACCCACCGGTAGGATAAGGTCCACTAAACCATTGCAATTGTTACACATGGATGTGTGTGGTCCTTTACCTACAGCCTCATACGGTGGAAATAAGTATATCTTAACTATAACAGATGATTATAGTAGAAAAGTTTTTGTTTACCTTATGAAACAGAAGTCAGAAGTGTTTTCACATTTTAAAAAGTTTCAGGCCAGAGAGGAAAGGCAATTAGGTACTAAAATTCTATGTATCTGGACGGATAATGGAATGGAATTCTGCCATGATAAGTTCAAAAATTACCTGAGGGATATCGGTATTAAGGCTGAAAGGACTAACACATATACCCCACAGCAAAATGGAGTATTGGAGCGATTTAATTTAACCGCATTTGACTGTGTTAGAGCCATGTTGAACGAGAGCAAAATGCATGACAGATTCTGGGCGGAAGCAATATTGTGTTTTACATACACTAAAAATCGAATATGTCACAAATTTAAGACTAAAACTCAACATGAACTCTACAGTGGTAGAAAACCTTCAGTCAGCCATCTTAGAACCTTTGGTTGTAGAGTATATATAGCAGGGTGGCCACTCAACCTGGAAACCGGGAGAACCGGGAAAAGTCAGGGAATTTTAGAATGGTCAGGGAAAACCGGGAAAAGTCAGGGAATTTTGTGAAAATTCTGGAATTTTTTTTTTTTTACTAGTTGTCCATATAAAAACAGAACTGCGCAGTTTGTACGCCATTTTCGAAAAATTTCGCCAAGTATTACGCTGTACTCGTAACCGCTAAATAAAGGTTGCCATGTGTCCATTTAATTCCGTATAAGAGCAAAAATGCGGAGTTTGTGCGCCATTTTGGACAGATGTCGCCAAGTACAGAGATGCCAACTTTTACGGATTTTCCGTAGTTTGTACGGATTTTTACTTTATCTTACGGTTTTACGGACATTACTCCCAAAACTACGGAAAATCCCGTGAAATCCATGCATCCTACCATTCAGTTCATATTCCCTGCTGTGCTGAGAGTTCAAAATTATCAGTTTGCATCCATTTTCTTCTTCTAATGATTTCATATCAGAACAATAGACCTAATTTATTTTTATAGTGCCCGTAAAAATAAAGAAATATTTTACTAAACAAATTATATTTCGCTTAAATTATAGGATTGCGCAATTCAGTACTTTTTGGGCTTTGTTGAGTACAAAATTGTCTTTTTCCATCCATCTCCATCCCCTTATTATTGCACGTTAACTTGACTAAACTAGCTTATTTTCATATTTTGGTTGATTATAAAGGCTATTTTTTTAATTATTTTCACATAAATAGTACGATCGCAAAATTCAGTTTTTTTTTTTTTTTTTTTTTTTTTTTTTTTTTTTTTTTTTTTTTTTTTTTTTTTTTGCGGGCGTTGCCGAGAGTACGCAATTATCCTTTTCCATCGATCTCCATCTCCCTATTGTAGCACATTAACTTGACTAAACTAGTTTATTTTCATATTTTGGTTGATTATACAAGCTAATTTTTTAATTATTTTCACATAAATAGTACGATCGTGAAATTCAGTTTTTTTTTTTCGCGGACGTTGCCGAGAGTACGCAATTATCCTTTTCCATCGATCTCCATCTCCCTATTTTTGTACATTAATTTGACTAAACTAACATATTTTCATATTTTGGTTGATTATAAAGTCTAATATTTTAATTATTTTCATATAAATAGTACGATCGTGAAATTCAGCCCCCCCCCCCCTCGGGTGTTGCCGAGAGTATGAAATTATCCTTTTCCATTGATCTCCATCTCCCTATTGTTGTACATTAACATGACTAAACTAACTTATTTTCATATTTTGGTTAATTATAAAGGTTAATTTCCTAATTATTTTCACATAGTGCCATTCAGTTGTAATTAACTCAGTTAAGTTAGCAAAACTGCATTTTGAACTTATTCTAAGGTTTTAAAATATATATTGTCAATATATGTAATAAAATCTTACTGATGGTCAATGCGGTTTTACTGAAAACTCCTGATTTTTCTACCAATGACCCCTTGCAGAGGTTGGCATCTCTGTATATTATATACATTTTACTATATTTTCTTCTATTTTAATGGCATTCTTTCGACATTGCTGAATTGACATTTAGTCAATGGCTGTGGCTTGTTGTAGTATAGTTATTGCATATCTTTAATGATCTCTGTCATTGTGAGCAATTTGCAATGCCCATATTTATAGACATCAGTTTAGACTATTTCTTTTTATTGTCTTCAATGAAAACCATTAAATTCTTTTTAAATATTTCAGTAGTCTAATTTTACTGCATTTACATGAATTTTTTATTAAAAATGTCAAAATTTATTTGTAAAAACAAAAAAAATATGTGTATTTTTTTCTCCTGATTTAATATAAGTTTTTTGGATAGTGGAGTTAAATTGTTAAGATTCTTTAATCAAATTTGTAACTAAATAGGGGCGTGCGTGCGCACATTTTATGTTAAAATGACTGGTCTGGAATTTCTTTTCAATTCACCTGGAAAACCTGGAAAAGTCAGGGAATTTCAATATGTCCAAAGAGTGGCCACCCTGTATAGGCAAACCCAGTCAGCTCAGAAAGAAGTTAGACATGAAAGCTACAGAAGGGGTGATGGTAGGCTATGCTACTAAAACTAAAGGCTATAGGATATTTTTTTCAGAAGAAAAACGAACAATTGAGACCTGCAATGTGAGGTTTGATGAGGGTGAGGTAGTGGAAGGCATCCTGGTCCCAATTTATCCCAGAAATATCTCCTTAGGGATATCAAGAGATAACCTTTCAGAATACTCCGACGGGGAATATCCGAGAGGGCAGTCTGATGGGGGGGCAGGAGAGAGTGAAGACACTGGTGACGATCCGTCTGAATCCAGTGAGGAAACGGACTCTCCTGCTGACTCCAGTATGACTCCTTGCTCGGATATTGCTTGGCAGCGAAAGACGGTTTCAAGACCCGATGGGAGTAGAACCGATGTGTATTATTACGCTCAAGGAGATAATAAAAGGCTGAGGTCGCACAATGATGTTAAGAAATATTGTGATAAAAGAAATATACAATTTGATCAGCAACTGTTTAATTTTCGGGAAAATAAAGGTCTTAAAAGGGTCAAAGGCAGACCAGAAGCAAGCAATATTGAAATAAATATACCAAAAGGGTACAACACTGCTATTAAATCCTCCCAGTCCGAAAAATGGTGTAAAGCTATGGATGAAGAAATGGCCATAATGCAAGAGAGGGGTGTCTGGGAACTAGTTCCTGCATCCACCTCACAAAAGCATATAGGCAATAGATGGGTCTACACTATTAAGAAAGACGAGAATGGGAAAATCAAGAGATTTAAAGCTCGTTTGGTAGCCCAGGGGTATGGTCAGAAAAAAGGAGAATCATACGATGAAGTTTTTAGCCCTGTTGTTAACTTCAACTTAATTAGAGCATTCTTCTCAATTTTCGTATGCATGCTTGGCTGGATGCATTTCCAGTTAGATATCAAATCTGCCTATCTCTATTCTAAATTGAGTCAAAAAGTATATATGAAACAGCCTCAAGGTTATGTCAATCAGGAACAGCCTGATTATGTTTGTTTGTTGAAGAAAGCCATTTATGGTCTTCATCAAAGTGGAAGAGAATGGTTTAATGAACTTGACACCAAATTAAAAGAATTAAATTTTTTACAACTTAATGGTGTAATTGTGCCTATATTTACAATAGCAAAGTTCTTATGCTAGTTTATGTGGATGACATAATTCTTTTCTCAAAGTATCAAAGGGACATAGACCACATTGTTTCATTACTTAGCATAGAATTTGATATCAAGGTATTAGGAAAAATTAGAAAACTTTTAGGCGTGGAATTTAAAGAGTGTGAAAATAAATTTTCTATACATCAAAGTCAGTATGTAGATAAAGTATGTCAAATGTTTCAACAATATAAATATCCAGTTACTTCACTTCCCATTTCTGAAGGGAATATTCTAAGTAAAATAGATTGTCCAAAGACAAGTGAAGAAATAAAGCAAATGCAAAGTTTTCCTTACAGGAGCTTAATTGAGTGTTTAGCTTTTATATCTAGTAGAACTAGACCTGATATTTGTTACGTCATCAGTATATTATCTCAATTTCAAGAAAACCCTGAAATTAAGCATTGGGATGCATTGTTAAGACTTTTAGGATATGTTGAAAAGACTAAAAATTATATGTTGAATTTATCTAACATTCAGGAGTTAAAATTAAATTGTTACTCAGATTCTGACTTTGCTGCAAACAGAGATGACCGTGTTTCACTTGGAGGCATGATACTCTTTATTGACAATGTACCTATTTCTTGGCGTACCTTTAAGCATAAGTGTGTCAGCTTATCAACCATGGAAGCTGAATACGTATCACTAACTGAAGACGCTAAGGAAATGGTATGGGTGCAAAACATAATTGAAGAGTGTCATTTACTTGGGTTAAACTTTAATAAAAGTAACAGTGTTATTTTTAGCGACAACCAAGCAGCCATTAATTTTTCTAACTCTCCAATTGAAAACAATAGAACTAAGCACATATATGTGAGATATCATTTCCTAAGAAATTTAATAGTCAATGAATCATTTAATGTTAAATTTGTAAATAGTAAAGATAACTTAGCAGATCACTTTACTAAACCAATGACTAAGGAAATAATACTTAAATTTTGTAATAAAATTTAATAAAAAAAACTAAATCAAACTTTTTGATATTAAATGTTTAGTCTAAAGAAAATTTTAAATACTAAATTGAATTTACAACTTGGGAATTTTTAAAGATGTCATATATATACATTATTGTTTATCTTAAACCTCATTGATATAAGATAGTATATCTTGAGTATAAATTTTTGTGATATTGAATCTTTTCACTTTACACCTTTGTATATACATCCATTTTCCATTACCCGCATAATGCTAAATAGTAGCTTATGTGTATAAAATTTTGTAGTTTTCAACTTAGTAAAAAGTATGTGTTGAAAGTTTTGATAAAGGATTTTTTATTATCTGATTATTTGCATCATATATTTTTAAATATTTGGTATATCAATGCAGTCTAAAAGTATTAATTATGTATACTTGTATTGTATTAATAGACTAAATTTTTTTTAAGCTTTTTGAATTATAGTGTTTATACACAAATTTAAAGTAAACTTAAATTCTATGCTTATACAAAATCTTAATCTTTTAAAGTTGACTTGTTAAATATGATAATATGCTTATACTAAAATTTAAATTTTTGAATGCATTGAAGCACGCAATGCAACTTAAGCATTGAAGTTGTGTTGTATATAAATTTCTACTTGATGTGAAATGTTGTTACGATATTGTCGACAATACTTAACTGTTTTTCAGATGCTATAAGTACTTATGCATTTTTTATTTTAAATTTAGTAATGATATAATACTTTAAATTTATTCCTTCATTATATGTTTGATAGAATACTGAGGGCCTTGGTGTTTATTTATATACCTTGGTTTCTCAGAGTAAGTTTCCTTTTGCATATGCATTGAGACTTAAGGATTTGCATGAGGGGGCCGATTGTTGGAAAAAATCAATACATCGCGATTCACGTTCCCGTGAATGGGCGTTTATGCAAATTTAATATGAACGACTCTTCCTGTTCACCGGCGTGAACCGTGACGTTTTTCAATATGAGGTTTCATGCAAATCAGTTCTCAATGCGTACGCATCTGATTTGCATATCCGGGGGCGTTTCCGGAACAGTCCATTCTCGGATATATAAGGCAGAGATTTCTTGAAGCAATCATCATCAGAGAGAATTCCCACTCAGTCTGATCCAGAACGGAGCGGAGAAGGCTTTGTAAGACATAGACACTGATGGTCTGATTCAGGCAGACAGAAATGCTTTAGACAGAAGCACTGCGGGATATCGTTTGATGACGGTTTTTAGTCAAGACGGACGCAGAGATGGTCAGTTTAGACCAGTATGTATTGAACATTAAATTTACTTACATGTGTCTGGAAATTGCGTTAAATATTCTTCTGATGTCTTATCCTTTGGTTTTCCTTTGCCAAGTGTGATACCTTCAATTGTGGCTGCAAATACACGCAAGTGATAGAGGTAGTATAGTTACTTACTACCCATGCTTCAAGGAATTTCTGTCTGGTTATTTACAACTGCAAACTTTTTGTACATAGTATTTTTTTTTATGTTTTGTGGCATGGAAACCTGGAATGTGTAACCTGCCTAGTTATGTTTCTCACGAAATAAAGTGAATGATGTTTTTCTTTGAAACTGGATCTGCATACTTTTATGACCCAGCCAACACTTATTGACTCTATGCCAGTGCTGTTCATCTTGCTTCTTCAAATTTTAAATTTTCCAACAGTCCAGTTGCTATAACATTGGTAAGTAGAAAAACAGCTACATTACCACAAATGCTGTGCACGTTAACGAAGCCACCATCATCAGGTCACACGTCATGGCATTACTTTGAGTCCAAGACCACGATAAATTAACTGGTCTCTTTAAAATTGAACGAGCCAAACTTTAGAAAACATTTTATCGCACTTTCCGAAATAACCATCGGAACTTGACTCCTACTTAGTTTAAGCAACTTATCTGAAAAATGCTAGCGTAACATACTCAAACTGAGTATTTGCTAAGCATCAGGTCTATCTATCAACCTATCGATCAGATCCGTCTGGTCTCCTCAGGTCAGCCCAGGTCACTTCAAGGTCTGCCTGAATAACTGAGAATGTGTCCTATCATATATACACCTTGATGGGTACGCTACGGAACTCAACCGTTGACGGCAGCGCCCTCACCATATGCAAATCACAATGCGCGCGCGGCGAGAAGGCGATTTGCATGAATGGCATGTTCTGTTCTCATCACGAGTCATTCACGGGAACGGTAAAACCATTCTAAAAATGAAGACACGTTCCTGCGATAACGAGAATCGCGACGAAAACAGAACCAAGTTTCCAACAAGATGCGGATGCTGCGCAGACACATGAACGTATGTTGCTTGCACTATTAATAACTCTACTCCATAGAATAATGATTAACTTAGCAGCTAAACATTTGCTAATCCAAAGTTCAAAACTTTATACGGTGATTTTATGGAGCTTTCTGAAATTTTATTTAGTTATTTAAATCGGTTTTTTTTTTTTTTTTTTTTTTTTTTTTTTTTTTTTTTTTTTTTTTTTTTTTGTAATCAATATATAACAACAAACAATTAACAAATATTTTCAATGTTTAAATATATTTTATCCCTTAAAATTATCAAACCTCATTGACTAATGAGAAAATACTAAAAATCAAAATTTAATATTCTCCTTTTTAAATTTAGTAAACTCTAAATTTATATAAATTCAATAATTGTAATTGCTAATAAACCCAATTGCTCAAGACTATAATTGCATTTGATGTAAAAATAGCATTTATTTAATGATAAATTTGTTCTCAACAAAAGAAACCTTTTCATACCTTAGTGGTGGTGGCTCCAGTCTGATGAAGCCAAAATGGTTTTGAATGAATAACATTTTGTGAAATAAAACTTCAGTAAAGTTCAATAAAGCTATTCGATTTCTTCAGATTCATTTATATTGTTTACAGGATTTCAAAGTGCTACAAATGACTCGCTAACTGTTTATAGCTAGTTAGTACTTTAGTTTTCACAACGATTTTATCTGGATACTTCGGCCATAGACTTCAGGTTAAAATATAAAATTATTTTACGAACTTGTTTTTCAGTATATAAATTAAACTTATCTGACCTGAAATCAACCTGACCTATAATCTATAAACTTGCCTGGCAGCACATAAATATGTACTTGAATATGTATATTTTAATTTCTTTTGTTCAAACCTAACCAATCATTACACATTTTTAGAATCTCCAAGTTCATTTAATGCCCTAATTTTTTAAACAAAATGAGATTATCTCATACTTATGCACAAATTTCACCAAGGAGTAAGTAACGAGCTGAAACAATAGTAACAGTTTAAGTAAATAAAAGCTTTCCCACACATTGGAAAACCCAGGTTAAAATACTAAAATATCGAAATTATAACCACTGTACTTCGCAAGCAAAGAGCTCATCCAAAATCTAATTATATGCACTTGTAGGGATTTCAAAGAGCTATATTCTTGCATAATTGTTTACCGGTTTAGTTTCTGAGATAGCATTACAAAGTTGAAAACGGGGAAATTTTCATTCTTCAACTCGACAAAACGATTACTCAAAAACTATAAGCACATTTTTAAAATATAAATATAGATTTAGCAACTAAATTTTCTAAAACATATTTTCATCCCTTACTATTTATATCTGTCTCTTATGGTTTCGAAGATATTTCGAGTGAAAATAAGCAAAATGAAAAAAAAAAACACTTTCTCGGACAGATACTTTTTTAAGTTTTTCAAAAAACAAGTTCAAAATATTAAAAAATTGAAATTAATTTTATATATTCACAATTTTGACCCTATTTCCTACAAAACAAGAAAATATATTTACATTTTTGTCTATTAGACTTGGAGGTATACACGATAAAAGTGCTCTGATAAAAGTTTCCATTTTTTTGCAATGCTCTGATTTTCATCATAAAAATCCCAAGCATAAATGTTATTCAAACATAAAAAATATGTGCCCTTTTTTTCTAAGAAGTGCCCTTTTTCTGGCAACAGCACCCTGCCCTTTTTTAATCCTGGGGAAACTCTGGTAGATTACATCCCTTCTTAGTGTTGAAATATCCAAGTATGATTTCGCGTGTATAGATTAAATTCCCGTGTAATGTTTTAACATCCTTTTCCATCCATCTTATTTTTAATAAAATCTCAAATTAGTTAAACAGTACTTTCACATTTTTCTAGTTTATATAAAATTGAAGGATTATTTTCTTTAAAATATGCTGAAAATGAATGGTTGCACAATGGGATTTATTTCCCTTATTTTCTAGGCAGTAGCACTAAATTACAATGTGAAAACTGAGCATCTTTTGTTTCTGTGAGCCAGCCCCCTCTAAAACTTCTCTTTATTTATGCCACTGATGTTTTTTTATACACTGACTATGTAAAAACATTTTCCTTGTGCAGTAGGCTTTTTCAATGTTATAGTGAGGTATGTTTGAAAAATGCATACATTTTTTGTATGATGTACAAAAAAAATCCTTAATTTCCCCTAAGTGATATTGAAGAAGTTATATGCTGACTTGTAGAGCGCTGTAAAAAATGCTCACCACACTATCTACTGGATTTTTATTCCCTAATATTGGTAGGTATGAAATGGTTTTTAGAATTGAATAATCTGTTAGTTGGTTTAAATCTTGTTAAATTGCAATGGTGTAACTGTGCTTAAGTTATAATTAGAGGGTGTTCTGATACTGATTATCGGTTTCACAGATATATTTGTTTTTTCCCAATGACAACGATAAACCGATGGAGAACCAATAAACCAATAGATCTGATTATTTTTTCTACTTCAACATTGAGGAAATGGGTTTTCTTCAACAGCCTGTCATTCTGAAACAGAATGATATGCAAAAAGATAAAAATATCGGAAATACCTCACTAGCCTAAAAGGTAAACACTGGAGGCCAAGGATAGTCTGTTGGATTCAGTGCACCTGCAGGAAAGAAAACTGCTGTCGAACTGTAATAGAAGTCAAAGGTCATTCCGTGCTACGTTCAAATGTTTATAGTCAATGATCCCACCCTTCTGTTATTTATCTTTTGAATGATATGGAGATATTTAACTCTTGATTCATAAATAAAATCACTTTTTAAAACTGAGTCGGCCACAAGCAAGCCACAATAAACATTCCTAGTCAGATATATATGGTGTTCCACAAAAAGTGAACAGTGGAAGATGTTTTTAACAGATGGTTGTAGACCCATAGTTCCAATTGTAAAAATACATTAAATGAGGTAGAAAGTTATGAAATAGTAATTTAAATGCTGTACCATATTTTCACAAAAAGTTAAAAAAATTAACTTTTTATACAGCCCCTCTATCAAAAAAAGTCAAATTACAAAAATATTACCTATACCTTAGTATAACTGAAAAAAAAAATTGGTTTTAATATAATAAGGGAACATTCAAATAAACTTTGGTTACCAAAATTTCTGCCACTTCATCAAATTTATTTTATGCAGATAAAGCTATTATCTCGGTACACAGTTCTGCTAACTAGAGTTTGAATAATGGCACTGTTCAGTAATTCCAAACTGTGTCAGATGATTTTAATTTAAGGCGAATACAATCGATCTCCTAGTGATACAGTGAGGGAATACAATTATGATTTCTATAAAACCGGCATTCTTGAGTTTTTATTCTGTGGTTGATATGTCGATTATAATCAACAGATTCATTTCATCGTCAATATGGCTCAGGAAGACAACAAGTACTAACAGAAAATGATGAAATAGATATTTTAGCCTATTTCTTAAATCTTATCCATATGCTAGTGTCTGGGCCATAAGTACTGAACAACATATATCTTCCTTAGTCTTCCTGAACATGCTACCAGTCTACTCGAATCTGCCACCTGCTGCAATTTGGGACCTGGTCTGAAACATATTTATTTCATACTTTCTAAAAAATATATGCACAGTGATAATAAAAATCAATCACTTGTTGTTCAACGTTTTATATAACACAGTATATGATGTTCATTTAAACTTAAAGTTATATTTCAGAATGGCAATACAGTATAACGTTCCAAAATCCGGACGTCCAAAATTCGGAATTATCCAAAATCCGGACACTAGCACATACTTTTTTTTTTTCAAAGAAGGGACAGACACTTGTTTATCTAACCATTCGCTCATAAACTATGAAATATAGCTGAACCCTTTTAACACTGTAAGAATAGGAACATAAATAATCTCCCCTCTTTGGAAATGCAAAAGAACTAACTGCTCTCTCAAAGATCAGCAACCACCTGCTAATCTATTTTTAGGAGTGCTTCTGCCCATAAGCAATAGCTCTTTACTGGTATTGTTCCATGATGCACTGGGAGGAAAGAGGACATGTTGGAACAATACAATATCAGAGGAATACAATATCATCGCAATGCTTTAGACCAGGGGTCGGCAAGTAATTTTAGGTGGGGTCCGGATACTTTTGAACATTTTTATCGAGGTCCAGAAAAAAAAAACTCATATTCCTTACTAGTTTTTTATTTTAATTTTCACTCACAAAATAATATGAAATACAGTAGATAGTCATATTTGTATTCAAAAATCAATGGGAGAAATAACATTTGCGGTCTTGAGCCAGTTCTGTAAAGTTAGGTTCACGCGGGGAGCAGCTTATGCGAAGAATGTCTTCAAGATGGGCTGCCGTTAATCTTGAGCGATATTCGTTCTTTAAAAAATTCATTCTTGAAAATGAAGTTTCACAGACATATGTGGAGCCAAACAGAGTAGCCAGGTAAATGACTAATTTTTTGCACTCCAAAATTCTTCGGTGGATGCAGTTTTATACGTTTGCAAGAAAATGTCTTCCTGCAAGTCTATTATCTCCATTTGGAGTAAAGGCTTTGAAAGGCGGAACAACTTCGCAGGTCTTCAAAAGGTGATTTTAAGAATCGCGACAACTTCTCTATCTCTGCAAAGTCTTGGAATCTTGTTGCAAATTCCTTCTTAAGTTCTGACATAAAATTTGAAAATACTGCTATGTCTAATTCAGAATTATTTTTATATTCAAAAATTGTTGGAAAGTGAATAAATTCTTAATTGCAATGTCTTTTTCAAAGATATCCAGCTTGCGACGGAAAAAAGACACAATTTGTATCAGATTACATATTAATTCCCCATTTCCTTGTAGTTCGGTATTGAGCGCATTTAAATGTTTAAGGATGTCTTTCAAGAAAGCCCCAGCTAGAATATTGCGTTCGTTTGCTAGGAACTCCAAATGGTTTCTTGCTTTTTGTGTATCTTAGTTTTCTAAGAAGGAGGTTACTTCTTTTATTTCCCAAAAACGTTCAATCGCTTGACCTTTACTTAGCCAACGAACATTGTTGTATTGCAGTAAGTCATAATGAGCCGAATCACACTCAGATAGAAACTCTTTAAACTGTCTGTGCTGAAGAGCAGACTGAGACCTCATAAAATTAATCAACCTGATCAAGCTGTCCATAGCTCCTTTCAGAGTGACACTAAAATTTCCACAAAGGGCTGCCTGATGAATTATGCACTGATAAGATAGTCGCCCAGCATTCTTATCCTTGATTCTCTTTACTAGTCCCTTTTCTTTGCCGATCATCGCTGGGGCCCCGTCAGTTGTAAGAGACACCATTTTATCATAACTAACGTTTGATTTTGTTACGAAGTCATCAAAAGTCTTGAATAAATCTTCTCCGCGAGTCTTGCCTTTAAACGGCAATATTGTTAGCAATTCTTCCCTAAATGATTTACTTTCAATATCCAAAAATCGCAGAAAATGGACATTTGTTCCTCATCAACTATATCGCATGATTCATCAAGTGCTATGGCGTAGCAAGGCGCCTTCTGCAGAAGTTCGAGCAAACTACTTTTATTGTCAGCAGCCAAAATTTCGGTTCTTCTTGTATTGCTTCTTGCCGACAGTGGAATACCCTGAATTGTGGCAACAGCATCCTTTTTCTCTTCAAAAAGTGCCGCGGTCACTTCTAACATTTATTTTTTTACTATCTCAGAGTCTGAAAATGGCTTCTGGTGTTTATTAAGCGTCCAACACACACTGCTTCTGCAGATTTTTCTTGCTCGCTCATAGAGGGAACTGGTAAGACCTTGTTTTTTTTGTAAGAAGCTAGATATGCCTGGAGTTTTTCTTGACGAGCTCCACTACCCAGAGGAAAATGTTTATGGAACTGCTGATGAGTTGTTTCGTAGTGTCGCTTTCAATTGCCCCTTTTAACAAGAGCGACAGTTCTGTTGTATATGAAGCAAACTGGAACAGCTCCGGGCCTCTTAGGTAGCGTAAAACAATATTGTTCAGTCCACTCACTCAAAAACTTCCTATTTTCACTATTAACTTTACGCTTTTTAGGATTCATATCGATGAAAAAGAAACGTTAATAATCGATAATAATAAAATAACGAAATAACCTCGATAATAACAAAATGCCCCGTACGAGATCGCAACAACTTCTGATGAAGTGATTCGACGACCGCTTCCGTGTCAAAGTGTATGCTGGCGCCAGTGGTGGCTCGTGTATAGGCACTGTGGCACTGCGGGAGCGACAGTGCTCTCTCTCCCTTGCAGCCTCGCTTGCAGCTTTCTATGTGCGCATGCGCTCAACAGTCAAACGCCGCTCTCTCTCCCTCGCAGCCTCGCATGCAACTTCCTATGTGCACATGCGCACATAGGAAGCTGCACGTGAGGCTGCGAGGGAGAGAGAGCACTGTCGTTCCCGCAGTGCCACAGTGCCTATACACGAGCCGCCACTGGCTGGCACATAACAAAGGACAGCACTGCAAAGGGGAGGCGCTTCCATGCCCAAGGTCGCCGCCGCTGAGTAGACTCGCCCGAAAGATAAGTTTCATAAAGTGGCGTTAGGCTTTCGTTCGAGTTACGCCTGCTCTGATTAAATAAAAATAATTTCATTAAATAAAGATAATAAGGGTGGCATTCAAACTTATAGATTCTATAAGTTTGATTCTAAAATATTTTTCTATAATAAAGAAAAATATTTTTTGAATAATTTGATTAATTTATTTTATACTGTCAAAAAATTTTTGGGGGTCCAGTTTTTGACCTTCCGCGGTCCGGACCTGGACCGAGGTCCGCCAGTTGCCGACCCCCGCTCTAGACATTGATATGATTAATTAGGTGATAATGCAGTAACGGACCGATTATCCGGAATCCAGAAATCTGGGGAAAAAAATTAAATTATTTTTTTTGTGCATGTGTTTTCAATGGAGATACTAATTTCCTTTAATATAAACGACATATTTTTTTTCCTTTAAATGTATATAGTGGTTTTGTGATATAAAACAAGTACAGAATAACCTCGAAAATCTGAATATCCAAAATTTGGATGTTTTTCAAATTTTTTTAGTTATTTTAACTATTGGAGTGCCAAAGTCGCAGATTTAAAACAACAGGGTAAGATTTTTATTGAATTACATTTTATAAACAAATGTCGTTTCCAGTATATAAGTCAACTTTCTAAACCCCAAAAATGACATGAAAATATAGAAGTCGATTTTTACACCAGATATAAAAATAGACGTCCATAGATTGGCTCATGGATGGCACACTAATCATGTTGTTGACATTAACCCTTCTCCAATTGCAAAATGCTCAAGAAAATTTATTTTATTCACTTCATTATAATATGGATCCCATTCTTCAGTGGATTGTTTCGTCTGCACCCCCCTCAAATATCTGGTGAGTTTTTCGTTAACTTCCTCACAACAGCACAGTTATTCTCATTAGTGAAAATATCAACCTTCAGCTTTATATCAACCACATTTTGCTCCTTTTGTTTGGAAAGCCATATTTATCATAAATAACTTAGATCCTATTACAAAGCATAAGGTCATTAACATGACACTGACCTTTCAAAGGGGTCAGCTGCATTCATGAGCATGGCATTTTCCTTTTTTCGCCTTCAATACCCCACCTCCTCCCAGCACTGCTACTCAATAATGACTCGTATTTTTAATAAATCATTGCGAGGAGAGATATTTTTAAGAAAAGCTATTTATTGTATCTACTGTGGTATTTTCCATTCAATATTTAAAGAATTGACCAAAGATTGTGGAGAGGACTGGTCAGAGTATTATTTCCAAGTTGGCAAGGCTTGGTCAGAGGAAAACTGTGTGTCTCCAGTGGATACCGTCACATGTCGGTGTGCCTGGTAACGAGATCGCTGATGAGCTGGCTAGAGAGGGTTGTGACTACCCTGACCCCAGTTCCTCTGTCATGTGTCCTTCGGAAATTCATTCCCTCCACAAAATCAGAATGAATTCTTCTTGGCATACTCCCCCTGTTCACCATTGGTACGCCACAAAGAGCCCTGGCCCCTCTCTGCAGTGCAAGAGCTCAAGATCCCTCCAAACGGCCATGACGCGACTTAGAAGCGGACACCTCCATAGTATGAAATTCGTGGAGGGGGAGAAATCTTTTTCTGCTTGTCCTTGTTCTCTTCCTGCTTCTCCTGCTCACCTCCTAGATTGTATGGACGTCTCCTTAGGACAGCTGTCGGTTGAGCAGGAATTTGTCTGTGATTCTCTTTTGCGGCAGGGTCTTTTGGACTTGGTGTAGGCTTTCCTACACCAAGGGGATTGGAAACAACAACAACTGCGGTATTTTTCACTTATTTGACTATTCTTAATAAAGTGTTTCCTTTTTTCAGAGGCATTAGCTTTTTTAAATATAACTATGTATAGATGCTAGAAAATAAATAAAATATTTATGTTTTAAGTTATAAAATAAAGGTTTATGGTATATTTAACGTAATACCGTGATTAGACAACAGTGCCAAATCAACATAATATCCTGTTAAACGAGCGTTTTGGTGATGGATCAGAAATCCAGAAAGCTAGCAGACCGGAGGATTCTGGATAATTTGTCCGCTACTGTAATTTGTGGAATAAGAATACAAGGAAGGGCTCTTTCTATTGTCTGTCTGATTTTCAAACATTAAAACATGCTTTCAAATCTTTATCTTGTTGCCTGAGTCACCCATAGAAATTGCTAGCCCCATTCAAACATGTAGCACAGCCTCACCCCCTCCATATTTGATTTTCTTATATTTTGTAAATTTTTCATGTTTTCTTTAGCCCCCCCCAAAAAAATTCAACAGTACGGGCCATTCCACTTTAGTGGTGTATTCCCCATAGCTACCCATAAGAGGGAATGGAACTCAATGCTTTGTTGCAGAGCCACTCATAGGGGGGGGGGGGGTGTTCTGTTGCACCAATAGGAAGATAATTACTTAGTTAGCGATCGTGATGATGTTGGTGTTAATGAAGATGAGGTTTCTTTGGAGAATTTAGAAGAGTTACTGAACAATGTTATTAAGGAACTGGAATAAAGGAGCTTTGCAACAAAACAGGAACGTATGTCATTAAAATTAAAGAAAAAACTACTTTGAGAAAACAAAATTATGAGACAATTCATCATCATCATCATAACTCATCGTGCCTAGTGGCACATAAGGCCTTCAGCTTGCGTCGCAATCCTGGTCGATCCTGTGCCACATTCCTTGCTTCTGATCAGCTCGCCCATCCCATCAAATTTCTGTCCTGCTCCACCAGTCTCCTCCAAGTAAGCTTGGGTCGACTCCGAGATCTTTTTCCTTCAGGCACCCAAGTAAGTGCCACAGCAGGGATGTTATGCTGCGGCATTCTCAAGACATGTCCAGTTCATTTCCATCTACGTTTCTTTATCTCTATCTCAATTTCTTCCTGCCCAGTACTCTTGTAGAGTTCAGTGTTAGTAATAACATACGGCCAAAATACTCCCAAAATTTTCCTCAGACATTTAGTCCGGGTCATTCCACGCCAAATCATCCAGCAAAAATATTGATTGAAACCCAATGTTTTCAGATCTTTCTAAAACTTTGTAGGCTTGTTCTACAGTTAAATATAAGAACATATATAAAGTTTTATTTCATTCTGTACAGTAGTTTCTGAGTTATGGTACCTGAAAGATCAGCCCATTCCTCGTAAAATTGTGAATCCCGACCGGCTGAGTTTAAATCATGGTCAAAAATGGATCCAAAGTCCCAAAAGATAGTTATCAGTAAAACACAATATTTAAGAAGAAAATCTTTAAAAACTTTTTTCTCTCTCCAGATACCCTTTAACACTATATATCATTGGAAAGAGGATAAAATAAGCTAAAAAGTGGTGAAATAAAATTAGTGGGCTTTTGAGTTTGAAGGTTTTTATTGCACATAGCTAAAATCATTAATATTACTGAGCTGGCAGCATGAAAGTTTTAAAATCACTTCATTTTTATGTAAAAAACATTGTTTTAGCATTCCTTGATTTATAAATTCAAATTTGCTTAAATATATTTTATTAAAACTACAAAAATTTCTCTTAAAAAAAAATATATATATATATATATATAAAGGTCAATAGTTCGTGAAAGATTATAATTATATATATTTAGCAATTCAACAATAGAAAAATAGAAGATAAACAATGTATTTAATAATTTTGAACATGAACAACCAATTAGACAATCATGTGATGACATGTCTGGGCAGGCTGCATCATGTTGCTTTCAGGCTCCAACAGTATGCAAGTTCCCCAGGGTCCCTACCTCTGCAGTACTCTACCAGTCAGTCTGCTATAAGTTGTGTTCTTGTTAAGTTATGTGCCAGTGTTTGCATCTTTTTTAGAAGTGAAATTGTTTTAATATTCAGTTTATTATTTTTCTTTAATTATTAAATAACAATCATCATCATAATTTATGTAAAATACCATGTTATTCCTATTTTACCATTGATTTTTTACCCTAAATTATGGAAGTTGATTCTTCAGACAGTGAATATAGACGTAGTGTAACCTGTAGAGTAGGTACTTTACTATCTTCTTTATGTGACAATAATTCTTTAACAACAAAGAGAGGTGCATTCAATTTTTGAAATATTATCTAAAGTTGAACAAGAATTATTAACCTGGAGAACAGGTGTTCAGTATGAAAAAGAAGACACTATCTGTTACATCACATGTGCTATTGACTTGTTTTGAAAAAAACCAAAAATCATGCTGTGACCCATATAAAAGACACTCAACACCAATCACAAATAAAAGCAACCTAAGAAAAATTTCTTTGCAAAAATCTCATTTTTATAAAAAACAAAACAATATAAATTTTATCCCTGGGCATTTATTGTGCAGTAACTGCCATAAAGCATTGTCAGAAGAAACTGTTCAGGAGGATGTAGAAATGGGGATTAAGGAAGAAGAGACTCATGAGCTGGACTTAGCTTCAAGGTTGGTCGAAAAAAATAAATTAAATTAATCTTTAGTGGGAATAGATGTTACACCACTAAAATTGAAGTCAGTTTCTTCTCATTGGAAAAAGAATTCTGCAAAGAAAAAAATAAAACAGTCTAAAACACAAATAAGAAAAAAATTAGAATTCGTTTTAAAAGTGGATGAAACACAAAGTGCTTCCGAAAGTGATACTGAAAAACAGATATCTACAAAGGAGATGCAAAAAAAGTCTGAAGATCTTGATACACTTGTACAGCTTATGAAGGAAATATTGAACTGCAATTTAAGCACTAGAGAAAAAATACAAATACTAACAATTGCTCCCAAATCCTGGTCACGTGAAAAAGTAGCTGAAGAGTTCCATGTAACAGAGTATATGGCCAGGAACGCAAGATATCTTGCTCTTGAAAAAGGTATTTTTGCCATTCCAGAACCAAAGGAAGGAAGGAAGATTGCTCCTGAAATTGTTAAGGCCATTGAAAGTTTTTATCAAGATGATGAGTACACTGTAATGATGCCAGGTACAAAAGACAAAGTAAGTATAAGAAAAAATGAGTATAAACAAAAAAGACTAATACTTGGCAATCTTAACGAACTGTATGGGAACAAAGAAAGTGGACGAACAAAGAAAAATATTCAGAAATGTCTGTGGGCTTTTCAAAATTCTGTTACCTAAGACCCAAATGGTGTGTAGTTGCTGGATTCCCTGTTACCCATTCTGTGTGTGTTTGCACGATACATCAGAATGTTGAACTTTTGGCTTCAGCAATGAATTTACATGGTAAAGAAGCAGTGCAGTCAATGATGGATAAACTTGTTTGTAGTAGAGAAAGAAGAGAATGCATGTTACGATGTTGTGATAAATGCCATAACAACACCAATCTGCTCGAAAACTATTTACATGAAATACCAGAAGACTACGATGGCGATGAAGATATAAAATTTTCTCAGTGGGTAAATGAAGACCGTTACATGAAACTTGAAAACATGCTGTTCCCTCTCGAAGAGTTTATTGATTTGACAATTAAAAAAGTTGAAGAACTTCTATCTCATTCTTTTATTTCAAAGACACAAAATTCATACTTGAAACAGAGAAAAGAAATGTTAGCACATGATGAAGCTTTAATTTTGATGGATTTTGCTGAAAACTACACTTTTGTATTGCAAAATGAAGTTCAATCATACCACTGAAACCACTTGAGCTGTACTATACACCCAGTGGTAATTTATTCTAAAGGTAATGATGGAATCTTAAAAGAGATATCATTATGTTTTATTTCAGATGACCTTAATCATGTTGTCCCTTTCGTCTATTGTGTCCAACAAAAATCAATTGATTTCATTAAAACGCAACTTGTTAATAAAATAGGGTATTTCACAGATGGGTGTAGTGCACAATACAAAAATTTTAAGACTATGATAAATTTGTGCAGCCACATTACAAATTTTGGATTGGAAGCATGTTGGTCTTTTCATGCAACAAGTCATGGAAAAACAGTGTATGAAGGTATTGGTGGAAGCGTCAAAAGAACTGTGACAAAAGAAAAATCTTCAGAGTCCACGGGAGTCGAACCAAATTATAAATGCAATGCAAATGTTCATCTTTTGCAACAGTATAGTTTCAAAAATATATTTTTTTTTCTAAATGAGAAAGAAATAAAAATAACAAGAGAAAAACTTAAAAGGCCGTACAATTACTGGCACCAGAAGCTTCCACTTCTTTAATCCATCATCAGGTAAAGAAGTCACTGCCAAAAGAACAAGTATGGACCCAGATATTTTTCTGAAATGGAATTTTGGCAAAGGCAAAGGAATCTCAAGTTTACCAATTGTTGAACCAAAGCTACACGATTTTGTTGCATGTGTTTATGAGAATAATTGGTGGATTGGGATGGTCCAGAAAATAAATACTGAAGAAGGAGATTATGATGTTTCATTTATGCATCCCAATGGCTCTGCACAATCATTTTTCTGGCCACAGAGAGAGGACAGGTGCCCTGTGCCTCCAAACCACATATTGCGCATGATTGATACTCTTGAAATTACATCTATATCAGGGCGTCTCTACAAGATCATGACCCCAGAGTCACAAAAGAAAATTATGGCAAAGTGGACAGTATTTAGTTCGTCATTGTAAATTGTTATCGAAGACAACTGTAAACTATTTCAGACAATTAATTTTATTTATATTATACCTTATAAGTGATATTACGATGTTTTAAAATGTGTTCAAGAAAAAAACCCTTTATTTTTTTGTTTCTGATGACGACTACCAGCTTATTTTGCAAGTAATACAATATATCCTTACAATATGTACCAGTACTGATAACTAGATCTAAGTTAGTTTTTATTTATATTCTTAGATTTATGCTTACTGTTAATTTTCTTGCCCTAGTATATTGGCAAATTATTGCTAAGAAGCAAGATTAAAAATTATGTATACTTACAATAGAGCTATAGTTTGTTTATTCATCTAATTTTATAATTATATTACCATAAATTTAAATAAATATTAACTTACCTAATAACAGTTTATCAAACAGGTAATGCTAAAACTATGTTTCTTACATTAAAATGAAGTGATTTTAAAATTGTCATGCTGCCAGTTCAGTAATATTTTGGCATACATATTATATGCAATAAAAATCTTCAAACTCAAAAGCCCACTAATTTTATTTCACTAATTTTTAGCTTATTCCATTCTCTTTCCAATGATATATGGTGTTAAAGGGTATCTGGAGAGAGAGAAAAAAGTTATTAAGGATTTTCTTCTTAAATATTGTGTTATACAGTACGTGACCTCTTATCCGGCATTCCAATATCCGGACTCTCCCAAAACCGGAATACGACAAAATAATGCCAAATTCTGCACCAACAAGCGATTATTTGCTAAATATTGCTGGCGACTAGAAAGTTATTTAGAAAATTTTGCAGTGTTTGGCCATATCCATATAAATCTGAAGTGCTGGTAGAAATTTTTAGTAGAAGATGATACGCAGCAGTGAAGTGTTTTTTCAAGAAAGCAAGTTCGTCAAACACAAACACAATTTTATTCTTGTGAGATCCATTGCACAATATAAGGTTACAAAATCACTGTAACATTCGTTGCAAAGCAAAAGTATATACAATGAGCTAGCAAGCTCATGAAAAAAGGTTTGTAAACAGTTTATGACTAGGCACACACTCTCAGTTACACGTTCAGTTACTATAACATCGGTAAGTAGAAAAACAGCTACTTTACCACAAATGCCGTGCACGTTAATGATCTTGGAAAATTTAAAATTTGAAGATAGCAAAGCACGCACTGTCAGAGTCAATAAGTGTTGGCTGGGTCATGAAAGTACACAAGTCCAGTTTTAAAGGAAAACTTCGTTCACTTTATTTGGTGAAAAACACAACTCGGCATATTACACATACCTGGTAATTTTCCATGCCGTAAAACATCAAAATATACTATGTACAAAAGATTTTTAGTTGTAAATGACTAGACAGAGATTCCTTGAAGCATTTGGTAGTAAGTTACTATACTACATCTATCAGTTGCGTATATTTCAGCCACCATCACTTGGTAAAGGGAAACCAAAGGATATAACATCAGGAAAATATTTAAAGCGGCTTCCGAACGTTTGTAAGTAAATTTAACGTTCAATACATCTGCATCCGTTTCGACTATTAACTGTCGTCAAAAAGATATTCCGCAGTGCTTCTGTCAAAAACATTTCTGTCTGATCTCGATCGACCTTTCTACTTTCGACCTATCTCCAATGTCGACCTAATGTCTCAATGTCTGAATGTCGACCTAATGTCTGATTGCTTCAAGAAACCTCTGCCCTATATATCCGAGAATGGACAGTTCCGGAAACGCCCCCGGATATGCAAATCAGATGCGTACGCATTGAGAACTGATTTGCATGAAACCTCATGTTGAAAAACGTCACGGTTCACGCCGGTGAACGGGAAGAGTCATTCATATTAAATTTGCATAAACGCCCGTTCACGGGAACGTGAATCGCGATGTATTGATTATTTCCAACAATCGGCCCCCTCATGCAAATCCTTAAGTCTCAATGCATATGCAAAAGAAAACTTACTCTGAGAAACCAAGGTATATCAATAAACACCAAGGCCCCCAGTATCCTATCAAACATAATGAAGGAAAAAAAATTTAAAGTATTTTATCATTATTAAATTTAAAATAAAATGCATAAGTACTTATAGCATCTGAAAAATAGTTAAGTATTGTCGACAATATTGTAACAACAACATTTCACATCAAGTAGAAATTTATATACAACACAACTTCAATGCTTAAGTATCATCATTCAAAAATTTAAATTTTAGTTTAAATTTAATTATAAGTATCCAAAATTTAAGTATAAGCACATTATCATATTAAACAAGTCAACTTTAAAAGATTAAGATTTTGTATAAGCATAGAATTTAAGTTTACTTTAAATTTGAGTATAAACACTATAATTCAAAAAGCTTAAAAAAATTTAGTCTATTAACACAATATAAGTATACATAATTAATACTATTAGACTGCATTGATATACCAAATATTTAAAAATACATGATGCAAGTAATTAGATAATAAAATTCCTTTATCAAAACTTTCAACACATACTTTTTACCAAGTTGAAAAATACAAAATTTATACACATAAGCTATTATTTAGCATCATGCGGGTCATGGAAAATGGATGTATATACAAAGGTGTAAAGTGAAAAAGATTCAATATCACAAAAATTTATACTCAAGATATACTATCTTATATCAATGAGGTTTAAGATAAACAATAATGTATATATATGACATCTAAAAAAAATTCCCAAGTTGTAAATTCAATTTAGTATTTAAAATTTTCTTTAGACTAAACATTTAATCTCAAAAAGTTTTGATTTAGTTTTTAAAAATTTTATTACAAAATTTAAGTATTATTTCCTTAGTCATTGGTTTAGTAAAGTGATCTGCTAAGTTATCTTTACTATTTACAAATTTAACATTAAAAGATTCATTGACTATTAAATTTCTTAGGAAATGATATCTAACATCAATATGCTTAGTTCTGTTGTTTTCAATTGGAGAGTTAGAAAAATTAATGGCAGCTTGGTTGTCGCTAAAAATAACACTGTTACTTTTATTAAAGTGTCACCCAAGTAAATGACATTCTTCTATTATGTTTTGTACCCATACCATTTCCTTAGCGGCTTCAGTTAGTGATACGTATTCAGCTTCCATGGTTGATAAGCTGACACACTTATGTTTAAAGGTACGCCAAGAAATAGGTACATTGTCAATAAAGAGTATCATGCCTCCAAGTGAAACACGGTCATCTCTGTTTGCAGCAAAGTCAGAATCTGAGTAACAATTTAATTTTAACTCCTGAATGTTAGATAAATTCAACACATAGTTTTTAGTCTTTTCAACATATCCTAAAAGTCTTAACAATGCATCCCAATGCTTAATTCCAGGGTTTTCTTGAAATTGAGATAATATATTGATGGCGTAACAAATATCAGGTCTAGTCCTACTAGATATAAAAGCCAAACACCCAATTAAGCTCCTGTAAGGAAAACTTTGCATTTGCTTTATTTCTTCACTTGTCTTTGGACAATCTATTTTACTTAGAATATTCCCTTTAGAAATGGGAAGTGAAGTAACTGGATATTTATACTGTTGAAACATTTGACATACTTTATCTATATACTGACTTTGATGTATAAAACATTTATTGTCACACTCTTTAAATTCCACGCCTAAAAGTTTTCTAATTTTTCCTAATACCTTGATATCAAATTCTATGCTAAGTAATGAAACAATGTGGTCTATATCCCTTTGATACTTTGAGAAGAGAATTATGTCATCCACATAGACTAGCATAAGAACTTTGCTATTGTAAATATATGCACAATTACACCATTGAAGTTTTAAAAATTTTAATTCTTTTAATTTGGTGTCAAGTTCATTAAACCATTCGCTTCCACTTTGATGAAGACCGTAAATGGCTTTCTTCAACAAACAAACATAATCAGGCTGTTTCTGATTGACATAACCTTGAGGCTGTTTCATATATACCTTTTGGCTCAATTTAGCATAGAGATAGGCAGATTTGATATCTAATTGGAAATGCATCCAGCCAAGCATGCATACGAAAATTGAGAAGAATGCTCTAATTAAGTTGAAGTTAACAACAGGGCTAAAAACTTCATCGTATGATTCTCCCTTTTTCTGACCATACCCCTGGGCTACCAAACGAGCTTTAAACCTCTTGATTTTCCCATTCTCGTCTTTCTTAATGGTGTAGACCCATCTACTGCCTATATGCTTTTGTGAGGTGGATGCAGGAACTAGTTCCCAGACACCCCTCTCTTGCATTACGGCCATTTCTTCATCCATAGCATTACACCATTTTTCGGACTGGGAAGATTTTATAGCAGCGTTGTACCCTTTTGGTATATTTATTTCAATATTGCTTGCTTCTGGTCTGCCTCTGACCCTTTTAAGACCTTTATTTTCCCGAAAATTAAACAGTTGCTGATCAAATTGTATATTCCTTTTATCACAATATTTCTTAACATCATTGTGCGACCTCAGCCTTTTATTATCTCCTTGAGCGTAATAATACACATCGGTTCTACTCCCATCGGGTCTTGGAACCGTCTTTCGCTGCCAAGCAATATCCGAGCAAGGAGTCATACTGGAGTCAGCAGGAGAGTCCGTTTCCTCACTGGATTCAGACGGATCGTCACCAGTGTCTTCACTCTCTCCTGCCCCCCCATCAGACGGCCCACTCGGATATTCCCCGTCGGAGTATTCTGAAAGGTTATCTCTTGATATCCCTGAGGAGATATTTCTGGGACAAATTGGGTCCAGGATGCCTTCCACTACATCACCCTCATCAAACCTCACATTGCAGGTCTCAATTGTTCGTTTCTCCCCTGACAAAAATATCCTATAGCCCTTAGTTTTAGTAGCATAGCCTACCATCACTCCTTCTGTAGCTTTCATGTCTAACTTCTTTCTGAGCTGACTGGGTTTGCCTACATATGCTCTACAACCAAAGGTTCTAAGATGGCTGACTGAAGGTTTTCTACCACTGTAGAGTTCATGTTGAGTTTTAGTCTTAAATTTGTGACATATTCGATTTTTAGTGTATGTAAAACACAATATTGCTTCCGCCCAGAATCTGTCATGCATTTTGCTCTCGTTCAACATGGCTCTAACACAGTCAAATGCGGTTAAATTAAATCGCTCCAATACTCCATTTTGCTGTGGGGTATATGTGTTAGTCCTTTCAGCCTTAATACCGATATCCCTCAGGTAATTTTTGAACTTATCATGGCAGAATTCCATCCCATTATCCGTCCGGATACATAGAATTTTAGTACCTAACTGCCTTTCTTCTCTGGCCTGAAACTCTTTAAAATGTGAAAATACTTCTGACTTCTGTTTCATGAGGTAAACAAAAACTTTTCTACTATAATCATCTGTTATAGTTAAGACATACTTGTTCCCACCATATGAGGCTGTGGGTAAGGGACCACACACATCCATGTGTAACAATTGCAATGGTTTAGTGGACCTTATCCTACCGGTGGGTTTATATGATACTCTCCTAGACTTAGCCAATTTACACGATTTACAATTTAACTTTTTGTATTTAAGCCTAGGAAGTCCGTTTACGGCAGAAACTTTGCTGGTTTGGAGGAGATATTCAGCGTTTATGTGGCAATATCGTTTATGCCAAAGACAGTTTGTACTATTAAGTTCAGTTACTGAACTGCTAGGCTTAGATATTGAACTATCCACATTTCTATTCTGCTTAGTTTTTGTTTTGTCAGACTTAAATTTAGTTTCTTTAAGATTAGGTGCTATTTTTACTTTGTCTATTTTTCTGGAAGCACTAGGATCCCTATCCTTGGATTTCTTATCCTTTTTGTGTTTCTTGTCTCCATCTCGATCCCTATCTTTAGATTGACGGTTTTCTACGTTATGTTGTTCCTGGGTACTATACTTAGGTTTTAAAAAATACAACCCATCCTTTCTTTTTGCATAAAATAATTTCTCCCCTTTAGGTGTAAAAAACCATAGAACCCCATTAGCTCCATTAAAACTAAAATTTTGTTCCTCAAGAACAGATGCAGCTAATAAATTTCTCCTAAGTTTAGGAGAATACATAACATTTTCCAATTTGATAATACTTTGCTTATCCTTAAATTGGACATACATTTCCACCGTCCCGATAGCCTCAACTGGACTTTCGACATCCCCTACTGCTAGCGACATTGAAGTGCCTTTGCACTCATTAAATTTTGAAAATAACTTAATGTTATTACAGAAATGTCGCGTAGCAGTAGTGTCTACTACCCAGCTGAGTCTATCGCTAGGATCGATTACAGTATTAGCCTCAATCTGTGGAGACCCAAGAAATTCCACAATACTAGATCCATTATTTCTACTGCAATTAGATTTAGTATGACCTAGTTTGTTACACTTAAAACACTTAATTTTACTTTTAGAAATATTTACATTATGACTAGAAGTATTTACATTAGACACATTATGAGATACATTTGGAAATTTAAGTTTAGACACTTTTACTCTATTTACAAATTTCTTAGAAGTAAAATATGCAGAATTTGAACTCACAGTTTTGGAAAAGTCACTTGCTTGCTGCCTAAGCCGGCTCTCCTCCGCTGCTAGCTCTACTTGTATTTTGCTGAGCTTGAAGTCCGAGTCATTCCATCTATATATAAGTTGAACGATACCTCGGAATTCTTCCGGAAGGTACCGAATCGACTGGAATGCTACATAGAGGTCTTCAATGGGGTGTTTCGCGTCTTTAAGCCTCGTCACGGCCTTCCGCAGTCTTGAGCAAAAAATGTCAACAGGCTCGTCTGGCTCCGGCCGAACGTCGAAGAACTCATCTAGTAATCTAACCAGGTTGGCTCGGGAAGGCGCTTGAAAATGTTCTTTCAAGGTATTCCATACTTGACTAGGTTCGTCGGTGACGTTTATCAACTCCTTGTATTCCGAGGATAAACTTTGATAAATGATGGCGAGCGCTCGGTCTTTCCGGCGATAAAAATCATCGTAGTCGCGGCGACTCGCGGTTGCGTCTTCTTCGATAGGCTTAGCACTTCCATCTACGTGTCCGAAACATCCTTCTCCCTTGAGGACGAATGAGATGTCGGTACGCCAGGTGACGTAGTTGTCCCGCGTCAGCAACTCCGTTCTACTTGCCTCCATGGCCACTCGTAGTTTTGAAGAAGCAGAAGTAAAAGTTCTTGTACACTGTTTACGTTTACACTGTTGCGTTTCGTTGTTCACACGAACTTCAAAATGGTGCCAGGTGCGGCCCCCATCTGAACACTGGAACGATTTCTTTAAAGATACTTGCACTTATGACTCTATTGGGCGTTGAACTGGCCCTGTAACCGTTTACTCTTGGAAAATTTAAAATTTGAAGATAGCAAAGCACGCACTGTCAGAGTCAATAAGTGTTGGCTGGGTCATGAAAGTACACAAGACCAGTTTTAAAGGAAAACTTCGTTCACTTTATTTGGTGAAAAACACAACTCGGCATATTACACATACCTGGTAATTTTCCATGCCGTAAAACATCAAAA
Source organism: Amaurobius ferox (assembly GCA_951213105.1). Lineage (NCBI taxonomy): Eukaryota > Metazoa > Arthropoda > Arachnida > Araneae > Amaurobiidae > Amaurobius > Amaurobius ferox. The sequence continues at coordinate 150,398,674 of OX578142.1, read as the reverse complement.
TATACTATGTACAAAAGATTGTTAGTTGTAAATGACTAGACAGAGATTCCTTGAAGCATTTGGTAGTAAGTTACTATACTACATCTATCAGTTGCGTATATTTCAGCCACCATCACTTGGTAAAGGGAAACCAAAGGATATAACATCAGGAAAATATTTAAAGCGGCTTCCGAACGTTTGTAAGTAAATTTAACGTTCAATACATCTGCATCCGTTTCGACTATTAACCGTCGTCAAAAAGATATTCCGCACTGCTTCTGTCAAAAACATTTCTGTCTGATCTCGATCGACCTTTCTACTGTCGACCTATCTCCAATGTCGACCTAATGTCTGATTGCTTCAAGAAACCTCTGCCCTATATATCCGAGAATGGACAGTTCCGGAAACGCCCCCGGATATGCAAATCAGATGCGTACGCATTGAGAACTGATTTGCATGAAACCTCATGTTGAAAAACGTCACGGTTCACGCCGGTGAACGGGAAGAGTCGTTCATATTAAATTTGCATAAACGCCCGTTCACGGGAACGTGAATCGCGATGTATTGTTTATTTCCAACAAATGAAGCCACCATCATCAGGTCACACGTCATGGCATTACAAGTTAGACTACTCTCTGCCGTTCTAAAGGTCTACTACCTCTACTAGAGAGTCTGCAGGTCTATCTAAAGGTCTGCCTTCCTTAAAGGTCGTCCTTCTCCGTCGATCACCGTCTGATCGATCTGACTAAGCGTCTACAAGGTCTGAATAACTAAGAATGTGTCCTATCATATATACACCGTGATGGGTACGCTCCGGAACTCAACCGTTGACGGCAGCGCCCTCACTATATGCAAAACAGAATGCGCGCGCGGGGAGAAGGCGATTTGCATGAATGGTATGTTCTGTTCTCGTCACGAGTCGTTCACGAGAACCTCGGATGTGATGTTATAGCCGTGCTGGAGTGCCAAGCCCGAAGGCTGTAACCTCCGATCTGAATATTAGGTGTGAATACATGTCATCATTTGAGCTACAGGATATAAGTACTTTGACGACGGACAACATTGTCCGTATTCCTTAAGGGAAGGGGTGAGCAAATTAAACGCAGCAGTGCTGCCATCTATGAACCAGAAAGGTGTTAGACTTAAGCGTTAATGCAGAAATTGATACAAGTGAGAGATGAGACTTAACAGGAATGAAGCACTAAATGCGGACTGGGAAGGAAGGAATTAAGCAATGCTTAGGGCGGGTCAAAAAGAACAGCTCGGGGCCTCTTACGATTCGCCCGTGGATCGTAATCTTGAATGGTGAAGAGTGATTCGTTAGGGATTTTTGGGATATTATTGAAGAATTTGGTGGCCTGGCTTCTAATAATTTGTTTAATAGTTTTGATTTTATAATCTTTGCGAATTATATCGTTGCGCAGGTAGCGCGGGGCTTTTCTTATTATACGCAGGACTCTGTTTTGCTCAATCTGGATTTTTTGGATGCTGGTCTTACATGCAAAACCCCAGATTGGGCAAGCATAAAGGAGGATGGGCTGGATTATACTTTTATACAAGAGAATTTTGTTGTTAGTATCAAGGTGATCTGAGAATAGGAGATGACCGAGGGTGCCTATTAGTTTTCTGGATTTTTTAATTATGTAGTTAAGGTGCGTACTCCAAGTAAGTCGGCTGTCCAAATGGACGCCGAGGTACTTGGCAGTACGCTGGAATGGGACGGGCTGATTGTTGATCATTAAGGGGGGGGGGGATACGAGTGCCGGAAAGGAAGACTGCCTGGGATTTGGTTGCGTTTATTTTAATTTTCCATTGAGAATAGTATTGTTCGAGTAAGTTAATGTGAGCTTGAAGGTGAGCGTGTAGGTAATTAATGTTTTTGTTGGAGGAAATAATGCATGTATCGTCTGCATATAAGCAGAGGGTGGTATGCGGGGGATGTCGTTAATATATAAATTAAAAAGGAGGGGGGCGAGGATGGAGCCCTGAGGCACACCTGCCTGGATATTTTTGATGTCTGAAAGGGTATTGAGGGTGCGGACGTGAAATTTACGGTTTTTTAGGTAAGAGTGGATGATGTGGATGTAGGGAGGGGGGATGCTGTACTGGATTAATTTATGGATGATTCCGGTGGTCCAAGTTTTATCGAATGCCTTTTCTATGTCCAGGAGAAGTGCACCTACGGGAGATTTATTTTTTAAGCCATTGGCAGTGAATTCTACTACGCGGAGTAGTTGGTGGGAGGTAGAATGCTGGGGGCGAAAGCCATACTGCTCGGGGATCATGATGTCGTGGTCTTTAATGAATTTACTGAGCCTTCTGTGAATAACTTTCTCTGTGATTTTGCTTAGGGAGGGGAGGAGGGAGATGGGGCGGTAAGAGACGGGTTTGGCGGCTTCTGAGCCGGGCTTGAGACAGGGGATAACGATTGCAGTTTTCCAACAATTGGGGAAGTAACAGAATTGGAGAATAGAGTTAATCATTAAAACAATGTAAAAAATTATGTTGAGAGGGAGGGATTTGAGGGCTCTATTGGATATCTTGTCGATACCGGGGGATTTTTTGTTTTGAAGATTTTGTATAATTTCGAGGATTTCATCTACAGAGGTGGGTGGGCTGGGCGGGGGGGGGGGGGGAGGAGAGGAAATTGTTGACTGAATAAGTGATTTGGTCGTGGAAGGAGCTGTTAGGAAGATCAATCGCAAATTGCTTTTCATAGCAATCCGCGATTGCATTAGCTTTTTCCTTTTCCGAGAAAGCGGTGCCCGTGTCAGTTCGAAGGGGGGGGGGGGAGCTGGGAGAAGGGTTTACGGACTCTTTTGATATCTTTCCATAAGGAGCGATCGCTGGGGGAGAGTGATTCGATATAGTTTTTCCAATTATTTTGGTTGTGGTTGTAAATGGTTCTGATTTTCCTACTGATGGAATTAAGCTGCGTTTTGATGCGGGGGTTTCTAGAGGATTGCCACAGACGGCGGACAAAGTTGCGGTGGGCGATTTGGTTTTGAATATGAGGTGGGAGGGAGTTGAAACGGGGGGGGGGGCAGAGGAGGCTTTTTCGAGAGATCTTTGAATTTCTTCGGTGATTTCCTGGGCAGCTGAGTCAATGTCAGCGGTACAATTAATTTTTGGGATGAGCAAGGTGGTGTTGCGGAGATTGTTTTTAAAATTTAGCCAATTAACAGTGGAGGGGAGGCTAGAGACGGGGAGAAGGGAGTTAAGCTGAAGGGTGAGGAGGATGGGGAGGTGATCGGAGTTTAGATCGTTAATGGTATCAAGGGTGTAAGGAAGATGAATGTTTTTAAGTAGACAAAGGTCGATGGTAGAAGGGTGGGGGGAACGGGAGTAATGGGTCGGCGACGGCGGGACAGCAAGATGGACACCGCTAACGTTTAAGAAGTTTTGGAGAGCCTTACCATATTTATTGTTTCTACGACAGTTCCAGTTAGGGCTATGGGCGTTGAAGTCACCGAGCAGTATGGTGCGGTGGTTAGTGTTGCAGATATTGTGCAGGTCGGGGGTGATGTCGACATTTTGGTTGGGTTTTATATAGATAGATCCTATCGTAATGGGAGGGTAATTAGGGAGGGTGAGCTGAATTAATTTATTTTCAATATGATTGGAGTTAGCGGGGTTGAGTTCGTGATGTGGAAGGTTACGTTTTATGTATACGGAGACACCTCCGTGGACAGAATGGGAGTTGGGGGACTGGTTCCTTAGGGCAGTGTAATTATAATAGTTAGCAATTTTGAGGGGGGGGGGGGCGGGGTCCAGGCCTGATTTCTTGAACTAAAATAATGTCTATTTGGTTGGAGTTAGCAAAGTTGCGTAGCTCGGTGATCTTGCCGCGGAGGCCGTTGGCGTTCCACGACAAGATCTTAAGTTCAGTGTTTTTACTCCCCATGATGGGGGGGGGGGGGGGGCTGTGCTAAACACCTCTCCGAGGGCAGTAATCACATTTAGTAACTTGTCCAGGGGGTTGATGGGTTTGTTTATTGTTTCAATTATGATATTTATGAAGTTTTTAATTTTTGAGAAGTTTATGTTTAAGTCTGAAAACATTTTGTTTATTTCTTGAATTAGGAGGATGAAGTCGGAAATTTGAGAGGAATAAGTGTTTGAGGGTGGAGTAGTGGTGGATGGGTTTTGAGAGGTCTCGTTGGTTTGGGGGGGGGGGGAGATGTAGGAGTGTACGGATATTTGCTGTAGAGTTTGTTTGCGAGCATTTTCTATGATCTGAGTTCTAGGGAGGAGTTTAGGGGTGGTGGATGAGGTGGTGGGGTTTTTGGCGGCGTTGTTCGGTTCTTTACCTGTGACAGTTTCGGCGAAGGATCTATTGTCAGTTAGATTGTTGATGCTGGGAGCCGGAGATTTGTTAGGGTTGGGTGGGAAGGGTAGTTTTACCAGTTACGGTGGTAGGGAGGCGGGGAAAGTTTTGCGGTTGGTAAGCGGGTTGAGAGTTTCTTGGGGGGGGGGGCAGGTTGAGTTTCGTTATTTAGAGCGAGGTATTTATTTTGAGGGTTAGCGGGGCAGAGTCTGAAGTTGGCCGGGTGTGGCCCTTGGCAGTTTGCACATTGTGCAGGGGTATCACGAGGTTTGGTGCATTCCCTTGTAATATGTCCCATTCCACATTTAAGGCAGCGTGGTGGTAGACGACAGCATTCACTCGAATGCCCGAAGCGCTGACAGCGGTAGCACATCTTTAAGCCGCGTGATTCAAAGCTAGTGACTTTAATGGTCATATCCAATAGCGTGGTTACTTTCCAAATTTCTTCCCATCTATTTGTTGGGTTTATGTATGTGAGAAAAATGGGGAGGGGGGCCTGGTTCTTAAGATCGCGAAGTTGAGTTATCCTGTGCACACTAAATCCGATAAGTTGAAGTTCTGCTTTAATTTCAGGGATGGATGAGTTAGTGGGGAGCCCTTTTAGTAATATTTTTATTGGTCTTTCAGCTTTTATGTTGATCGAGTGGAATTCTAGGTTACTATCCGTTAGGAATCTTTGTACGATTCTGTAATCTTCGAGAGTAAGGGGATATACTTTTATTAGTTCTCCTGCAAGTTGCGCTTTCACATTTTTAGAGGTTTTTGTATTAATTAACTTAATTAGCTCTCTCCAATCATTAGGACAATTAATATAGAACGGTTCAGGTTTATACGCGTTGGTGACGTGAGATTCTTCTTCTTCAATATTTTGACCGTTATTGTTATTAACAGAAGTGGCGTTTTCAGCGGGGGGGGGGGAGGTATCCATATCGGACGAGTCGAAGGGGTTCCGAGCTGTTTCAATGCTGTTGCTGGTCTGTATAGGTGCCATCCGGCAGACTTTTTTGGGGTATCTGAATCCTTCCGAGTCCTCAGGTGCTTCGATATCATTATTTCTATTCATTAAGTTTTTACTTTTATTATTTACAATAGAGTTACTTAAATCAGAGTTGATTAATCCAGAGTTATTTATCTTATTTTCTTCATTATGCACTTGTAAATTACTGCTGTTACTGGGCATGATATAATTATGCTGGCTAGTTTCTTTAAGGTTAGGATTATTGATTTTAATTACAGTGGGATTATTAGTAGTTATCATGTTATCATTACTATCTTCATAATTAGTTTTATCATTAAAATTTTTAAGCTTGCGCTGGGTTATGCCCGTGCGCTCAATGTATTTATCAATTTCTGCCTTAAAGGGGGTATTGTCGTCAAAGGTTCCTGCATTCTCAAAATGAGAGGACAATGTAAAGCACATACCCATATAGGAGTCCATGGAGCGTTGGGAGAGGCCACCGGTGAGTCTGTGGAATTCATTCAGCAGGAAATCGCCGATCTGCCTGAGGTTGTTCATCTGGGCGAGGTCTCCGGATTCCGATGTAGAAGGAAGAGGCAAAGTCCGAAATCTTTCGATAATCATGTTAATATCTTGAGGGATGCCCAGGCCGGCAACTTGAGTTGTAGGGGAGGACGCCATGTCCGACAGAGATGGAGTCCAAAGCAGTAAAAGTCAGAGACACGCTGTACGAAATGGTACAGCAAGGTTCCACGTGGTGAGATCAGAGCAGGAGCGAACAGGAAACGGTCCGAGCAGCAGGAGGTCACGTACACGACTGCGTTCACGAGAACAGTAAAACCATTCTAAAAATGTAAACACGTTCCCGCGATAACGAGAATCGCGACGAAAACAGAACCAAGTTTCCAACAATCGGCCCCCTCATGCAAAACCCCAAATCTCGGCGCACGTGCTATCAATCAATGAAGTTACTCTAAAAAAACATAACAGCAAAAATGTCAAGTTCTTTAGTATCCAGCAAAAACATAAAGTATATACATCACTTTCATGTTGAGCAAAAAAATTTTTATCATTGAAAGAAAATTTTAGATATCATTGAAACACTAAGTTCCAAAAATTTAATTTATTAAGTCAATCAAAATTTAAGTTTCAAGAAATTTAAGTATAACGATTTAAATTTAACATATAAGATTAAAAAAAATTTTACTGTAAATATCAAATTCAAGTTGTAGAAAATTTTATGTATAATTATTAAATTTAACATTTAAGATTAAAAATTTCACTATAAATATCAAATTCAATTATGTAGAAAATTTTATGTATAATTATTAAATTTAACATTTAAGACTAAAAATTTCACTATAAATATCAAATTCAATTATGTAGAAAATTTTATGTATAATTATTAAATTTAACAATTAAGATTAAAAAAAATTTTACTGTAAATATCAAATTCAAGTTGTAGAAAATTTTATGTATAATTATTAAATTTAACATTTAAGATTAAAAAATTTCACTATAAATATCAAATTCAATTATGTAGAAAACTTTATGTATAATTATTAAATTTAACATTTAAGATTAAAAAATTTCACTATAAATATCAAATTCAATTATGTAGAAAATTTTATGTATAATTATTAAATTTAACATTTAAGATTAAAAAAATTTTACTATTAATATCAAATTCAATTATAGCTGTTCATTATCTCTGTCCAAGACCAGTATACACAATTAATACTAACAGCAGTGACACAGATAATGAAAGATTTTTTTTTTATGTATTGTATTCATATACAAGTTTGAATAAGTGGTTTGTCATCAATGAATCATGAAGTGTATGATAACAAGGGTAAACACACAATGTAATACACATAAGCATAATTGTCTTATGCGGGAATTGAAAACATGGATATATATATACATTCAGTGTAATGTGAAAATTTTTTTAAAAAGTTCATTGTAAACAATACACATATATATACTCTAGATACAAGTATCTGCATCACAGAGGGAGGAGTAAATTATACGATATCCTAACCATATTTGTACAAGAAAGAAAAATTTAGAAGTTACAAATTTAATCATTTTTGTTTTTGAAAATTTGATTACAAAAATTTAATGCTCTATCTTTGGTCATTGGTTTTGTAAAGTAATCTGCTACATTTTCCTTGGTATTTACAAAGATGATTTTAAAAGATTCATTCTCAACTAAATTCCTCAGGAAATGGTACTTTGTATCAATATGTTTGATTCGGTTATTCTCTATTGGGGAATTTGAAAAATTAATTGCAGCTTGGTTATCACAATAGATTATGCTATTATTTCTGTTAAATTTTAACCCTAGCTTCATACATTCCTCAATGATATTTTGTAGCCAAATCACTTCTTTCGCAGCTTCTGTCAATGAAACATATTCCGCTTCCATCGTTGACAGACTAACACACTTGTGTTTAAATGTACGCCAAGAAACGGGTACTCTATCTATCAGAAATAACATACCCTCGAGTGACACCCTGTCATCCCTATTGGCGGCAAAATCCGAATCCAAGTAGCAATTTAAATTCAAGTTACCAATGCCTGATAAGTTTAACATGTAATTCTTTGTTTTCTCAAGATATCCTAAAAGTTTAAGTAATGCGTCCCAATGTTTCATGCCAGGATTCTCTTGGAATTGAGACAGAATATTTACCGCGTAACATATATCTGGTCTAGTTCTACTTGACAAATAGGCTAAACATCCTATCAAACTTCTGTATGGAATATTTTGCATTTGTTTTAATTCTCCATCATTCATTGGGCAATCATTTTTGCTCAACGTGATTCCTTTTGTAATAGGGAGTGAAGAAATAGGATATTTGAATTTCTTAAACATTTGGCAAACTTTATCAATATACTGCCTTTGATGTATAAAAATTTTGTTATTGATTTCAGTAAATTCCACACCTAACAGTTTTTTGACCTTCCCTAGAGTTTTGATATCAAATTCTTCCTTTAGTAAAGAAACTGCATGATCAATATCACCTTGATGTTTTGAAAATAAAACTATGTCATCCACATATACCAACATTAATACTTTGTTCTGGTAAAAATATGCACAATTGCACCATTTGAGTTTGAAGAAATTTAATTTTCTCAAAGTGGTGTCAAGCTCATTATACCACTCTCTGCCGCTCTGATGTAGGCCATATATTGCCTTTTTCAGCAAACAGACATGATTTTGTTGGTTCGGATCGACATATCCAGGTGGTTGTTTCATAAAAACTTTGGCATTCAATTTAGCATAAAGGTATGCTGACTTGATGTCTAATTGAAAATGCTTCCAGTTAAGCAAACATACAAAAATTGCAAAAAAAGCTCTTATTAAGCAAAAATTTATAACGGGGCTCAATACTTCGTCATATGAATCCCCCTTCTCTTGTGAATATCCCTGAGCCACTAATTGAGCTTTGAATCTCTTTACTGTTCCATTTTCATCCCTTTTGATGGTGTATACCCATCTGGATCCGATTATCTTTTGTGAGGTGGGTGCAGGCACTAAGTCCCAAACACCCCTCTCTTGCATTATTGCTATTTCATTATTCATGGCTTCTTGCCATTCTTGCGAGTGCGGGGATTCAATCGCCGATTTATAGCTTTTGGGAACTATTATCTCTATGTTGCTTGCCTCTGGCCTGGATTTGATATCTTTCTTTTCTCTGAAGTTAAACAAATTTTGGTCATAATGTATGTTAGCCTTAACACAGAATTTCTTAACATCATTATGACTTCTCAGTCTCTGTTTATCACCCTTCACTGAGTAGTAAACATCAGTTCGAGTTCCATCAGGTCTGGGTACGACTTTCCTTTCCCAATCGATGTTTGAACAGGGGGTCAGACCGGGATCAGCAGGAGAGTCCTCTTTCTCACTAGTATGACTAGTGTCATGGCTCTCACCTGCTTCTTCCTCTGACTCACTATCCAAACATCCCGATCCTGAATCTGATGATCAAGTAAAACCCGATTTCCTTTGGGTGAAGTTTCTAGGTCGAATAGGGTCCAGGACGCCTTCCGCTGCTTCCATCTCCTCAAAACGGACATTGCTTATTTCTATTACTTTTCTTTCTTTCACAAGAAGAATTCTATAGCCCCTGGTATTTTCCGCATATCCTACCATAACTCCCAGTTGAGCTCTTAGGTCTAGCTTTTTCCTAAGCTGTTTTGCTATACCAGCATAAGCCTTACATCCAAAAATTCTGAGATGGGATACAGCTGGCTTCTTCCCATAATACAATTCGTGTGGAGTTTTAACTTTAAATTTATGGCAAATCCTGTTCTTTGTATAAGAACAACATAGGATTGCCTCTGCCTACATTTTGTCACCAACTTTACTTTGATTAAGCATTGCCTTGACACAATCTAACGCTGTCAGGTTGAATCTTTCAGATACCCCGTTTTGTTCGGGTGTATATGTGTTAGATCGTTCATGCTTAATCCCTAACTTTTTCAAAAAAGCTTTAAATTGACCGTGACAGAATTCCATGCCGTTATCAGTACAGATGCACAAAATCTTTTTGCCTAATTGTCTTTCCTGACAAGCTTGAAAATCCTGAAAAACTTTAAACACATCTGATTTTTGTTTTAAAATAAAAACAAACACCTTGCGGCTAAAATCATCTGTAATAGTCAAAAAATATTTGTTTCCCCCTAATGAAGCTACAGGCATTGGACCACAAACGTCCATGTGCAGTAATTGCAAAGGTTCTGTAGATCTAATCCTGCCTATTGGTTTGTACGAAACTCTCTTAGATTTTGCAAGTTTGCAATGAATGCAATTTACTTTTGCATATTTTAATTTTGGGAGTCCGTTTGCCGCGGAAACTTTACTTGTTTGGTGCAAGTAGTCTGAGTTAATATGGCCATTTCTTCTATGCCATAATTCAGTTTTATTCAGAATTTCAACTGTTGAACCACTAATTTTATTTGACTTTGATTTTAAATCAGATTTGTTTTTCCTTTTATTCAAGTTAGGCCTAATTTTGCTTTGACTTTGACTATCTATTGCAGGGGATTTTCTAACCTGTTTAGAATTTTTGTCCCTATCCTGATCTCCTTTACGGCCCTCAACACCACTATTTAAACTTTTAGTTGAGTACTGCGGTTTTAAGAAATAAAGCCCTTCTTTATGTTTAGCGTAAAAGAAATTTTCTCCCTCAGGAGTCTTAAACCATAGAATACCTTTGGCTGCACTAAAAGAATAGCCCTGCTCTTCTAATACAGATGCGGCCAACAAGTTTCGCCGTAACTTTGGTGAATACATAACATTATGTAACACAATATTATTTGTATGAGCTTTAAATTTAACATACATATTCACCGTTCCAATAGCCTCAACTGGGCTTTCCATATCACCCACTGCTAGCGACATTGAAGTATCCTTACATTTATCAAATTTAGAAAACATTTTTATATCATTACAAAAGTGTCGCATAGCAGCGGTGTCAATCACCCAGCTGAGCCTATTGTCAGGATCATCAACAATATTAGCTTCAACATTAATATTTGAAAATACTTCAATGATATTAGAGCTAGTCAACTTTTTCAACTTTGGGCATTTTGCCTTTAAATGACCAGTTTTATTACAATTAAAGCATGGTCCTATGACCTTAACAGATTTATTGACTTTGGTGACATTTTTGCTTTTAGCGTTAACATTAGAAAAGTATACAGATGAATTGGAACTTACATTGTTATTGTCACGATCCCTCTTCAATTGCCTAATCCTTCCTTCCTCCTGGGACAGTTCCTTCTGAATTTTATCCAGCGTGAATTCTTTATCACTCCAACGGTAGATGACTTGGATGATACTCTGGTATTGGTCTGGCAAGTACCGGATGGCTTGGAACGCTACGTATACATCCTCCACGGGATGGCTCACGTTTTTCAGCTTGGTGACAGCTTTCCTTATCCTTGTACAAAAAATATCGATCGGTTCCTCGATTTCCGGGCGAAGACTGAAAAACTCGTCCAACAGATGAACTAGATTAGCGCGCGTTGGGACCTCAAAATGCGCCTCCAACTTCTCCCACGCATCCGCCGGGCTGTCGTTGATATCGAGCAGTTCTCTGTATTCCGCCGATATGTTTCGAAATAGGATGGAAAGTGCGCGGTCGCTGCTGCGCATGTACTCCTTTCGCTCGCGTCGTGACGTAGACTCATCGACTGGCAACGCAGTACGGTTGACATGGCCGTAGCATCCTTCTCCTTTTAGGATAAAAGAAATTTCATTATGCCAGGTGACGGAATTGTCCCTGTTTAACGCTTCTATGCCGTTGCTCACCTCCATCGTCTTTAACCTTTAACTGTGACTAGAGTGCTTTGTTTACTTTTCTGCTTGATGCAAATGGCGCCGGTCGCAGCCCCCGTCGATGGAATTCTCAACTCTTCACTGCTGCATTATAACGATAAAAGTTATGGCCTTGACATACTGGGGCCCGTAACCAAATATGCTGGCGACTAGAAAGTCATTTAGAAAATTTTGCAGTGTTTGGCCATATCCATATAAATCTGAAGTGCTGGTAGAAATTTTTAGTAGATGATACGCAGTAGTGAAGTGTTTTTCAAGAAAGCAAGTTCGTCAAACACAAACACAATTTTATTCTTGTGAGATCCATTGCACAATATAAGGTTACAAAATCACTGTAACATTCGTTGCAAAGCAAAAGTATATACAATGAGCTAGCAAGCTCATGAAAAAAGGTTTGTAAGCAGTTTATGACTAGGCACACACTCTCAGTTACACGTTCAGTTACTATAACATCGGTAAGTAGAAAAACAGCTACTTTACCACAAATGCCGTGCACGTTAATGAATCCACCATCATCAGGTCACACGTCATGGCATTACAAGTTAGACTACTGTCTGCCGTTCTAAAGGTCTACTACCTCTACTAGAGAGTCTGCAGGTCTGTCTAAAGGTCTGCCTTCCTTAAAGGTCGTCCTTCTCCGTCAATCTGACTAAGCGTCTACAAGGTCTGAATAACTGAGAATGTGTCCTATCATATATACACCGTGATGGGTACGCTCCGGAACTCTACCGTTGATGGCAGCGCCCTCACTATATGCAAAACAGGATGCGCGCGCGGTGAGAAGGCGATTTGCATGAATTGTTGGAAACTTGGTTCTGTTTTCGTCGCGATTCTCGTTATCGTGGGAACGTGTTTACATTTTTAGAATGGTTTTACCGTTCTCATGACGAGAACAGAACATGCCATTCATGCAAATCGCCTTCTCGCCGCGCGCGCATCCTGTTTTGCATATAGTGAGGGCGCTGCCGTCAACGGTTGTGTTCCGGAGCGTACCCATCATGGTGTATATATGATAGGACACATTCTCAGTTATTCAGAATTAAGACTTGACCTTAAGATCGATCAGACGGTGATCGATGCAGACCTTGAGAGGTAGACCTTGATCAGACAGTGAGTAGTCTAACTTGTAATGCCATGACGTGTGATGGTGGCTTCATTAACGTGCACAGCATTTGTGGTAATGTAGCTGTTTTCTACTTACCGATGTTATAGTAACTGAGAGTGTGTGCCTAGTCATAAACTGTTTACAAACCTTTTTCATGAGCTTGCTAGTTCATTGTATATAGTTTTGCTTTGCAACGAATGTTACAGTGATTTTGTAACCTTATATTGTGCAATGGATCTCACAAGAATAAAATTGTGTTTGTGTTTGACGAACTTGCTTTCTTGAGAAAACACTTCACTACTGCGTATCATCTTCTACTAAAATTTCTACCAGCACTTCAAATATGGATATGGCCAAACACTGCTAAGGGCCGATCCCACCAACAACCGTTAAAATTTAACGGTTGATTAGCACTGTTTTGCGTCCCACCAACACGTTTATGGTATTAAAGAGCTCACTAAAGTGCTGTTAATTTAAGTGGCCGATTTTGGCCACTTAAATATTTAACAGTTAATTAAAAGTCGAACAAGATGGCGGCAATTTCTGTATCGTTCGATATTTCCAGATGAAATTTTATTTAAAATTGAATTCTTTTTTTATATTTCTTTTCTGAAAGAAGAGTGTTTGAAAGTTTTTACAACATAGGGGAAAATAAAGCCGATTTCGCTTATTTATCGAAGTCGGTGAAAGTTTGAAAGTCACTTAGGAGTATTTACAATACACTACTCAGGTATGTAATGCATATATTTCGTTTATATTATGCTACAAGTATCTTAATTTCTTAAACCATAATGTACGCATTTGAATTATGCTAAAATTACAGAATTTCAAGTCTTGGAAGAGAATTAAACTTGTACTGCAATATTTCGGCCGATCTGTTTATTATGTCAGATAGGCTGTTTTATTGTTGAACCAGTTATAGAATTTGTTCTATATGGTCTGATTTAAAACTTTCATATGTTGTCCGTAATTTTTTCTTGTTTAGAATAACATTTTTACATTTATTTGCATAAAATCTCAGAAATTATATTTTCAAAACTTCAATTTATTTGAAGTTATGCATGCTGTACTGTTTATTTACAAAGCCAAACTGAAAAATAAGCATTGTCTGTAACAAACATAATTTATGTATGGGTATAAATGAATTTATCAATAGTTAGTTATTAGATTTAAATTTATATGTATTCAACATGGTGTGAATAGTAATCCCTATTGTATTTCCCAAAGATAAAAATTGCATTTCCATTAAATGTCTGATGTTTCTTTTTAATATTTCCTGTCTGAGTTGGAATGCTTCCATGGACTTGCTTCTATGTTTAGTTAGTACCTTATAGAAAGGACCTTTTTCAAATTTCAATGTAGCATTCTAAAGTATCTTGCCATTGTATGCTGCGATAATTTCTCCTGAATTGACTTTTATTGAGTTCGCTCTTTTGAGCAAGACATTTTGTATCACACATACTTTATATATTAAAAGTTTAACATATTTAAAATTGTTCTTGCTAAAGTCACTCTTATTCCATGAAATGTTAATTTTTGTATGAATGATTCTAATGACAACACTAGTAAAAGAAATCTTTGAAAATAGGATAGGATAATTTCTATGTTAATAATAAACTGGATAACAATATAAAATGCAGCAAAAAAAAAAAAGAGCATACGTATATTTATTTACCTTGCATTTTATATTATGTTCTAGTTTATTATATTGATTGTGTGAAAAGTCATATTCTTTACTTAATTTCTATGTTATATAGGAAATAAAGTGAAATGTGTCTTTACAAATTAATAACTAATATCAAAAATAAGTGATCGAAATTCACTTTCAAATTTCAACACACTACAATTGTTTTAAAAATAACTTTATTTACCTATATAAGTCAATAAATGACGTTATCTTATCAGTAACGAATACTGTCATTGAATTTGGTATGGCACTACTATACCAAATTTATCGACAAAAACCCTTCTCTAGGTTAAAATATATAGCACAATAGCAGTAACATTATTATCATTGCTATTATTGTCATTATATCCCTTGAGTATTGTGGTGCAATTGGGAACACAGGGATTGGAATGTAATATGCACTTTTGCATGACCTGGTTTCTAGACTAGAATTCACCACTGTACCATATGTTAAATATTTTTGTTGGATTTTGATCAACTTTGCTCCCTAGACAATTTGTAAAATTGTTGCGTATATACCTTCAGCTCGGTTTTTGTCATAAAATAAATGAATTTTTTTTTTCTCTGTCAAGTTTGGTAAGTGTTATATATTAAAATGCTTTAATGGATATATAACAAATGTGAAGTGATTTTTGAAGTACTTTGCTTTCTGTTATATACACCAGATATTTGCCCCAATATTTTATCTTTTAATTGATGCACAACGGTATTGATGTAGCAATAGCTTGATTTATTTATACCATGTGCTTCAATAGTTTGAACAATGATTGTTCGGCTAAACACAATATTATAAAACAACATAAAAATTTGATTTTGTTTATAGTAGTACTTGCGCAAAGATGATTTATAACTGATAATAAATAGTTCATAATATTGGTTAAATGAAACTCTTCTTTTCATTTTACAAATTTGCATTCTACTGACTTCCCCCTGGATGTCAAGCTCATGTTTTAATACAGTAAAATCTGATTAATTTGAATATTTATATTCGAATGTTATCACAATTCAAACTTTTTCATGGCAACAAAAGGATAGTTTATTTTACTGGTAAGGTAACACAAGTTTTGGGGATCTTGTTTATAACCACTGCCGTTTGAAAATTCACTTCAGTGACAGTACGATTATAACCAGATTGACCAAAAACGTTCCCCGGTTACCTTGATTATGTGGTCACATGATATGCAGAAGCAGTCACATAATATCAAGTGTGGCCTTAATAATAATTAGAATATTATTTTCTTTATTTATGATTAGGCATAACTTGCCGGATAGTCTACAAATCACATATGCTAGGGTCTGGTGGGGTAAAATGGGTAGCTGTTTATAAATTATTAAAAAAAAAATATTATAATTGAAATAGAATTTTTTTTTTTTTTGTATGTTCAGACAACAGTTGGCAACATTTATGTATCTTAATAAGTTTATATGTCATATCTGGCAACAAGTAATAGCCATTCTTTAATTTTTGAATGCATGTGTCTCATAGTTACTCTTAAAAACTTTGAAAAATATATATTATTACTTAGCATTTCACAAGTTTTCACTCAAATTTCAAGTAAAAGAAATTCCCAGCAAGAGTTTACCACAAACAGGTAAGAAATATTTTGAATATTTTATTTTTTATTCATGTTTTAGTGTGGTGGGGTAAAATGGGTAGTAGTTAGGCTTAACTAAAAATGCTGCAAATTGTAATTTTGCTATCACATAACTGATTTAGAATGTTATAACTTGTGTTAAATATTGGAAATGACAATAATGTTCTGCTTTTAAACATATTCAAATCATTAGAGTAGGCCTAATTGTAACAAAATAATGTAAACAGCATTCTCCATTTTGAATATTTTTACATAACTCAGCCTATGTTAAATATTGGAAATGACAATGATTTTTTGCTTTTAAACGTATTCAAATCATTAGCTAGGTCTAATTGTAACAAAATAATGTAACCAGCATTCTTCATTTTTTAATATTTTCCCATAACTTATGTTTCTTTTATTTTATTTAAGGAAAAATGCCAAGGAATTATGTCAAGAAAAGAGTTCCTACATACTCAGATACAGACTTGGAATTGGCTATTTTGGAGGTTGAAAAAGGAAAGACAATTTCGGCAGCTGCACGTCAGTTTTTCATACCATTTGAAACACTTAGAAGATGGATTGTTTCCTCCCCATCACATAAAGGTTCTGGACGCTGTACTGTCCTCAATATTGAAGAAGAGAAGTGTATAGTTGAAGCTCTACAATTTTTGGCACAATGTGGATTCCCATTTGATCGACAAGACGTGATTAAATTAACGAAAGAATACATTACAGTTAATAAGAAAATTAACTGTGAAAGTCTTGGCATAGAATGGGTAAGGGGTTTCGAAAAGCGATGGGCTGCGGAATTGACAAAAAAGAAACCAGAATTGCTGACCAAAGCAAGGGCAGCAGATTTATCATTTCATGTTGTTAATAATTTTTTCGACATGTATACTGATCTGTTGTATAAAAACAACTTGGAAAATGCACCAGAGAGAATATTCAATCTTGATGAGGTTGGACTAGGCACTGATTCTTGTGCAAGTAAAGTTTTTGTACAAAGAAAAAGTCGCAATGCATATTTAACATCGCCAGATGCTGGAAAAGCGATGTATAGCGTTTTATTTTGTGTATCAGGGACTGGCAACTATTTGCCACCTTTCACAGTATTCAAAGGTTTAAACTTATACGAGAGCTGGACCAAAGGTGGGCCACCTGGTGCTCTGTATGGATGTACTAAATCTGGATGGATGCACGATGACGTTTTTGAATCCTGGATAAGACACTTTGTGAAACATGTCGAAAAATTTGAAAAACCTGTTCTATTAATTTTTGACGGTCATGGGAGTCACCTCACATTTAAAACTGTAAAACAAGCAATCGACAATAAAATCATTATACTGTGTCTCCCTCCCAACACAAGCCATGCTTTGCAACCGTTGGATGTTGGAGTTTTTGCACCAGTAAAACGCTCCTGGCGAAAAATTCTAAAAATTTGGTATAGGGAAAGTCGCCTAACTAAAGTGTCCAAAGCAACATTCCCTTTCTTACTAAAACAGTTATTTGACACTTTAAAAGGGGAAAATGCTGTAAATGGTTTCAAAGGTACTGGGCTGTACCCCATTGACAGAAAAACTGTTCAACATAGGATTATGCTAACAGAAAAAGATGTAGTCACTACTATGGACGTTCCACAGCCATGCACTTCATCAGCTGTACTGGAGTCTGATATTTCTAGACCTACCCAACAAATTGAAGCATCTGATACTTGTGTAGGCCTACTTGCTTCACCATATAAGGATTTGAAAAAAGCAATACTGACAACCCTATCTCCATTGCAATCCAATGGAACCAAAAGTGCATTACAAAATGCAAAACGCAAAAGAAAGCGAGTGCAGAATAAGACTGGTGAAATCATGACGGAAGCTGAAGTTGTAGAACGTCTTTTTAAAGAAGAAAAAGATCGTGTTGAAAGAAAACGGCAAGTCCCATATAATAAGAAGCAAGCAACCCTAGACATGATTACTAAATCTAGAAAACGTTTAGAAAAGTTTGGTGCTGTCCTTGAGAAAGAAATACCCACTAGGCCTACAAATTCAATTTGTGATTCTGAAGAATCCGAAGACATATTGCCAGGAAACTAGGTAGTTGTACAGTATTTAGGGAAAAAAACTGTCTCCAAATTTATTGGTCAAATTCTGACTATTGAACATGATGAATTTGCAGTGAAATTTCTGACAAAATCAAGAATTGGGGACTATTACATATTTCCAGAAAATGAGGATACGGATGTTGTTGAAAAGACACAAATTACAAAAATCTTAAACGAACCTTGTTTTAATAACCGTGGACACTATACTTTTGAGATTTGAATTATAAAACTGCACTCCAAGAAAATAAAAAAAATGACTAAGCTTTAACTAAATTTTTTGTGTAATTATTATTGCCTTTTAAGACATTACCCATTTTACCCCACTGTATACCCATTTTACCCCACCCATGGGGTAAAATGGGTATATAATTTAAGCTAAAAATCTATCTATTTACAATTTTGAAAATGCTATGAAACCAATTTGAATATTTAGCTAATGAACCTATTGCATAAATGCAAAAAAAAATTTAGACATTTATTTATAATCTTCAGAGAAATCCAACCTCAAATACAAAAATGCTGCATTTCCTACCCATTTTACCCCACCAGACCCTATTATCCTTAAAGTAAAAGCTTCTTTACAATTACAGCATATAACAAATAGTATCAGTATCAACCGGTTTCGGAAACAAGAAACATCTAGTTTTTCAGGATAAAAAGACATAGCAATTACACCAAGGGCAAGAAGGTTTTTATGTCTGTCTCTTTGTTTTTCGTGACATGGATGCTTTGTTTTTTTTATTTTAAAGGAGGAGCTTGTTCCAAGCTGGTTGATACCATTACAAATTTTTTACATATTGTAATTTTAGTGACAGTTTTACTATAGCATATTGTTTTAATTTAAATAATTTCTTAATTTATATACATTTCTATTAGTTTTATCACCACCAAAAATGGATATTTATTTAAAATTACGTTGAACTCACAATTTTTAAATAATTTTTTCATATTTTGTTATTTGGAAACATTTTAAAATGCGATATATAAGAATTTAGTTCATAGTATTTTATCGTGAAGTTTTCTTATACATGAGTTCACTTCAAATGAAGTTTGATTACACAATGTACAGGATACAAAATTTTCATTTGTAAATGAGAACATTTTCATCTGAATAGCAAAAAAATCTACATATGGGTTTATTTCTTCAATGTATAAGAAATGGCAAACGTTATGCAATGTTATTTATATGGTACTGACAAGGGCAGATCCAGAGGGGGCAGGGGGGCATGCGCACCCCCCAGACGAGCTAAGTAAAGACTAGGAATGGTCGATATTTTTCAAAATTATATTTTTTATAATTATTTTCAAAATTATATTTTTATATTTTTCAAAATTATATTTTTATATTTTTTAAAATTATATTTTTATATTTTTCAAAATTATATATCCTCTCTATATAGCAGAAAGCTCTTTCTCAACACTACTCCGTATTAAAACTTACCTGCGCAATACCATTTCGGAGAGCCGACTTAATGGTTTAGCATTAATGAACATCAACAGAAATGTATTGTTTACAGCAGAAGAGGTTTCAGGAAGTTTTTTCGCGCAAATTTAAAATGAAGTTAAATTTAAAGTACATGTAAAGTGAATTTGTTTAATCTTTTAAACAGTAAATCTGAATAATGTTTACTCTATTTTCTTTATTTTCTTATACACATCACATAGCCAGTCAAACCCGTGTATAACGAAGTCGGAAACAACGTAATTACGGTTTCAACGAAAAAAAGATATTAGGCCCTCTCTAGGCTTTACAGCATTACAGAAAATGACCCCCCTCTAGGCTTTACAGCATTACAGAAAATTTTTTAAACGAAATTACGGAAATATCGAAATATTTTCGGCGTCATTTCGACTGTATTACAAACTGTATAAATTACCGGAATTTGTGGATTTGGCATTGACGGGCACTCCACAAATTCATCTTTGCGTATGCCACTGGACTATATTGTGCCCCCCGCCCCCCCCAGAATGGTTTTCTGGATCCGCCACTGGGTACTGATAAGTAAAAAAATCTTTTGGCGAGTAAATTCTGAGCTAAAATTTCTAATCCTGCTATGTATAGAATTTTCAGAAATTTTTTCTATGATGAATATAAATGTTTGTCATAAAAATGCTGCAATATCAGCCTTTTGAAATGCATGACAGATTGTGATTGGGAAGTTACATATTATGTAAAAGGTTAGGATATAATTGTAACCTGTAAATTATTGATTTTGAGTCCAGTCGTATAGCAAGATTTAACTGTAAACAGAATTATTTATACAGAGTGGATGCTGTATATATATACATTTCAATGTACTGTTGCTCATTTTATACAAAACAGTTCATACTAAGTTTCAATTAATGTGAAAAAACTTTGAAATTTTATAAATAGATCTCCGTCAAACTTGAAATATTATACTGGACCCCTGTTTGATGTAAAATATTTGAGAAGTTCAATGTAAAAAACCCTTAATTTTATTTCTATTCGTTAATTAAAATGTAACAAAGTTTGTTTATTCGTAAATCAGTTTTCTTCACACAAGTTAAGACAAAACATAAAGAGATTAAAATCACCACCTCCGTCATGTATCGCTGAACTGATTAATATCGTTGAAATTTGTTTTATGCTGTATTTTTAATGAGATTTTACTTTAAAGCTATTTTTGTAGCATTCTGATGTAATTTAAATATTTTTCCTTATTTATATACATTTGTGAGTTTTATTGGCTTTAAATAAGTATATTTATTTGAAATTATATGTAATTTGCAGTTTTCAAATAATTTTATATTTATATTTTGCTATTTGTAACCATTTTAAAATGCATTATTCATGAATTCAACTCGAAGTAATCTTTGGTTAAGTTTTCTTATAAATTTAGATAACCGAAGTTTTCTTATATATGAGCTCACATAAAATGGAGCCTAATTACAAAATGTATATAGAATATTCATAATGACTTTGTATGAGGTGGTACTGTTAATAATGAGTGATATACTTTCTCTAAATATTCGCCTTGAAGTCCTTCACCTTCACGAAGTCCTTCAATGCACTGTATAATTCCTCAGATAGTGTAGTGCCCTGATCTTTAAGTGATTGCTAAGGAGCTTCAGAGAACCAATAGGGGCTTCAGAGAACTGCGCCTGTGCACAGAGATGTTAGTTTAGAATGCGATCTCGTCTAGTAATTTGCATTATTAGCAGGGGCGGCCATTCAGGGGGTCCGCGGGGCAGCGCGGACCCCCTTGAATAAGCACTTCAAATTATTTTAGTTATATAGGTTAATTACAATTTTTAAGGAAATTATCTGCATTTTATTCCAATTAAAATTCAAATTATTGGAAATAAGTGATGAAATTGTCACTAGATGGCAGCACTAAAGCTTTGAAAGAGTCTCTTATCCTCTTTTCATACCATATTAAATCTATAGGGAAAAATACTGCATTACAGGGAAAGACGAGGGATTCTTAATGGGGCCGCGTCCCTACATTGCCTCTGGGCTGATAGAACGAATGGTATGTTAATATAACGGCAATAGAAATTAGAGTTAAAAAAAACAGACATTGCAATATTCCAATTCGATGTGAGCCGCGGCAGTTTTCGCGGCTCAAATCGGAGAAATGCCAAGAAGAAATGAAGAAACCGCCCAGAAGAAACAAGTACTGTGAACGACTGACTCGAATTGGCTGAGTTTCGCTAATTTGGCCTTGAATTTTCCTTGATAAATGTGTGTTTTCTCTGTCGCTTCTTTTTAAAATAATAAATTTGGATGTTTGAATACATATTTGAAAATAAATTACTGTATTTATGTAATTCTGATTTATTTTATTGATGCTATTGACCTAGTCCTTTCAGTTTTGGTTCAGGACGAAATAGTTTAGTATTAGATACAGAAAATAGAAATTCAAAAAAGTTGCGATACATATTTTGTGCTTTTTACTTAATTGAATAAATGGTGGTTATTTATGGTATTTTGGGGGTTTCTGTTCTTCGCCTTCGGTAGAAAAATGCATTGTTTGGGGCACTCAGTTTAGTTTTGACCCACCCATCCGTATTACTGAAAATGTTTCACTCCCTAAGCGCCCGGTGGGGGATAATTTCTGATGTAGGGTGGTTCTGTCCTTCGGAAAGGGGATCATTTCTGATTTAGGGTAGTTCTATGCTTTGTTTGTGACGAGTTTCAATGCGTTTCACCTCTTAATTGTTTAAAAGCCACGAGAATTGTATTTGTGGCATACCCGTGGATATTTTTAGTGACACTTTCAGAAATGTGTTATCTGAGGGGGTGGGTCTCTTTGACTTACTCAGCTGTCTTACTTTTTCAGCTATTTAACATTAAAGATTGAAAAAATTATAAATATTTGTTAAAGAATGTTAAAAAACAATTTCAACCAGATACTTGATTCTTTGATCTGACGTTGTTTTCCTTAAAATCTCCCCCCCCCCCCCCCCCTTCACCGGCCACTACTCAATCTCCCTGGTTTTGCTTCTAATTTCATTGAAGACCAATATTGCACCGACACTTCCTAGGCATAAATTTTACTTGAGGTAGTCCTAAAATTTCTCATCTGGCTTCCTAATTAAGCAATTTTGAATCTACTGGTGGTTATAGTCTCTACACTCTCTATACGTGCATTGCCTGGACATGTATATTTTTTTATTCAAACCCCCCTGAGCGTAACTTGTAGTTTAACTAACCCGCAAAGTTTTACATCTCGGTTCCTAAATTGAGCGATTTTGAATCTTATGGTAGCTACAGTCTTTGTACCACCTGAATGTACATCTTTTTCGTATCAATCCCCTGGGCGCAACATTTACTTTAAGTAGTCCTCCTCTAATTTCACATCTCGGCTCCTAATTGAACAATTTTGATTCCGCTGGTGGTTATAGTCCTGGCACTATTTGTATATGTGAATTGTATATACATATTTATTGTCTCAACCCCCTGGGCGTAAATGTCAGTTTGGTTAGCCCCCCCCCCCCAAATTTCTTAAGTCTCCTTCTAATTGAACGATTTAGATTTTGCTGGTGGCAATCACTTAGATATACAACCTTATTATATCAACCCCCTGGGTGCAACTTTTGCTTTAAGTAGCCTCAATTTCATATTTCGGTTTTACAAAAAATGCATCGCCTTGGTTCCTGAAATATCCGTGTACGACATTTCAAGGCCGTACGATGTTTACGTTTTCCGCTACAGACCTTACACACACACGTCGAAACACAAATATCGTCTGTTATTATGTAATATGAAACAACTGTGGTGGAAGAGGGGAGACCCTCCTCTTTTTCATATTTACATTTTTATCTATCTTAGTGACTCTTGATCCGATTTTGATGCAATTTTCACACTGTATTTTCTACCTTTCTGGTAGGTCGGACGGTCTGGGTCTCAACAACAACACTGTATTTTCTACTTTACAATGGACCCACTCGATCTGCTCACTCTAAACTTTGATCCACTTTTGTTGCACCCGCGCAACGAGTTAACTACTTATTGTTATAAAGGCCGATTGCTATATATAATGACTGCTAGCAAGCAGAACTCGCTAGTATCATTTTAAAGACGAATAGAGATAAGCATAACGCATAAGAATTTTCTGTAAATTCCAAATTAATTCTTGTATTAAAAATAGTTTCTTTGCTTCTACATATAAACGGCCGTAGATTTAATTGGTTTTCGCTCTCTAATTATGTTACTGTTTGGGTTACAAGGACGATCAGGTACAAAACTATTAGCCATAGAGTGTATATGAGAAAAATTGTGTGTATTTTGGGTGTAAAAATATTTGCGCTAATAATAAAAAAATACTGCACATGCATACCACTGAGAGTATTTAATTTTTACAAATTTGATACAAATTTATTTAGAAATGTATTTAAATTATTTCCATGGTTGCGATAGGCTCTTATTCATTTTAAAGAAACTTGCACAACGTATATCAACGCAAGTAAAATAATAATTTGGCATACGGCTGTTTCGAGGTAACGCCGGAACCAATTTATCAGTGCCGGATAAACGACGAACTCGAAGTCTGAAGTCGTAGTTAGCTCAAACTGAGGGATATATATACATAAATACATAGATGAGCGCCTCCCTCTACATGTCGCTCACGAGCCGCCACTGATTATTAGATAGTTTAGAATATTAAATTCTAAGTTATAGTTCATGCTGGAAATTAACTACGCCTGTGCAAGGAGTATTTTATTTTACAATTTTTATACGTATTTTTAAAAATACGTATAAAATATGTATTTTTATACGTACTTTTAAATATTTTTATTTTTATACGTATTTTTGAAAATACGTATTTCAAATAACAGTAGATGCCCAATAAGTTAAATTAAATCTTTTAATAAAAAAAATATTTATTATAGCTAGTGTGTGGTAGGCTAACTTTGAACACAATGGAGGTGGCTAATAGGATTTTTATTTTTCAATTTTGCAGTTAATTTTATATTTTGTATACATATGTTTTTAAAATTTTCTAATTTTCATGTTACATCCACTGTATGGACCTAACTGTACTTTATGTGACACGGAATATCTGTTTTACGTGCAATCTCCGAGAACCAGTAGAACTGCTTTCTGTGATGTTTTTTTAGTGGGCGAGCGAAACTCGCATAGCAGGCATAGGTTCATGTTCAAATTGCTACAAATCAACTGTTGCACAAAACATTACGGCTTTCGACAGAGAATGACCATTCCTATATAAAATAACCAATATGACTGCTCTTCTTTTATTTAATCAAAATTTCTATAATTGTATTAAATCAATAATTTTATATTTTTATGCATTTCGGTTATGGCAGACATGCTATCCAACAGACTTGGTGGCATTTTTATGTCACCAAGGTAAAAATCGCAGAAAAAAGGATAATATGACACCTGTTCTTAAAATCCAATTGAAATCAATTTAATAAAACATTTTAAATCTATTTGAGCATTGAACTCCTGCTCCCAACCCCTCTCTTTTTTTTTTAAAACCCTGTACGTTAAGTCAAACTGAAAACTTGTGTGTACATAAAAAATTTCAAATCTAAACTTTAGATGGTATGTTACATTAATTCATATTTTTCAAATTCTGGTATACAAATTCAAATTTCATATTTTGGTATACTATAGTTTTTACGGTACGAGACAGAGAAATCACTAGACGTGCCGATACGAAAAAAAAAGTTCACTTCAGAAGTGCATAAAAAGTAAAATATTTCAAAAACTACATCAAAATTAAAAGAAGGGGGGAAATTCGCCCATGTAGGTACCTGCCTGCAAAAATTTGTGGTCTTGCTATAGTTAGTCTATCCAGGACGTGAACTCGCAGCTCAAATATTTTGTCTTTGACTTCGATATTAAATATTTCTTAAACTACAATATATATATATCAAAAAACAATTTATTTCAGCATATTTCCCAAAGCTTTTTCAACAAGTGTACCAAATTTCATATTTTTATATGCAATAGTTTTTGCAGTACGAAGCAAAGAATCTCGAGAAATTTGTCAAACAGTGGTGGCGTCAGCTACTTTTTTTTAATATTGAGATATTTTTAGGTAATAAATTAAGAAAACATGCAACGTTTAACAATTAAAAAACTATTGATATAAAAAATATAAAACTAATTGCTATTTATATCAATATTGGAGTCTGATATTTGAAAATAGGAGGAGTCTATGTCAGACAGTGGAAAAAAAAGAGGAGTTGAAGTCCACGGTTTGAGTTACTGACTTCACAAACCTGCTAGTATGTATTTTGCTCATCCAAATTAACTGATGCACCACCTGGTTCTTAGACAGGGCTTATTTAATTCATACCTATCCTATTGTAGGGTTATACATGAAACAAAAGCATAATATACTTTTGAGTTTGTTATTAGAAATATATTTTTCTTTCAATTTTGTGCATTACTTTTTTATGGATTTGCATCATGATCTAATAACACCATTGTGTCACATAGCAGAGCATATTAATCACTGGTTCCCAACCCAAGTTATGAAATTACATTTATGTTTGTTTCCATTCCACACACACACATTTCTCTACATTTTTGGCAGTACCGTTCATACAAATCTACCGCATTGAAATAGTATTTATAGTGCGAATTAAAGAAACTATATATACTGATCGTAATACAATTAAAAAGAGAGATTTTTTTTTAATCGGGTGACTTCTTAAATTAGAAATATATGCATTAATTTCAAATACGTATTTCCTTAAAAAGGAAAAAACGCTAAATTATAACAAAATATTTTCTTATAATGTATATATATTTGTATAAACGTGAATGATATTTATATTATTCCTGTAGAACAAATTTGATATAACACGAAAATAAATAAATTGCTCTCTTACGAGAAGTAAGAAAGTAAACATGTAGAAGTTGAAGTTGTATTTTCGAGATAGAAATAACGGACTAATCAGAGAGCTCGTATCATCTAGAAATCGGTTTAATCATTGATTAACTAACCGGAACGTTTTTAACAGTCGAATAGCTTGGTGGGACGCGATGGTTTTTAAGCATCCTTTAGTGGACCGTTAAATTTAGTGACTGATTAGTTAATCAGACATTAGCACTATTTTAACAGACGTTGGTGGGATCGGCCCTAAATCTGCTAAATGACTTTCTAGTCGCCAGCTAACATGAATGGTATGTTCTGTTCTCGTCACGAGTCGTTCACGAGAACGGTAAAACCATTCTAAAAATGTAAACACGTTCCCGCGATAACGAGAATCGCAACGAAAACAGAACCAAGTTTCCAACAAATATTGCGCCAAATAGCGATTTTTTGTTTAAAATCCCGCCAAATGCTTTTTTGCTTTAATTAGCAATATCAATAAAAAAAATGCATTGAAACCTACTATTTTAGAGGGTTTGAAACAGGACGCGTAAACCGCGCACGAAATTCAAAATTCCAGCGCAGAAAAAATGCTGCGCGCACTCGCCGCTGCTGATTCTTCTTAAATTTCGAAAACGAACGCGAGGAATTCTCGCGATAGCGAATGAAAATATTCCGTGGATCATGTTTTTTCCGAGAAGTTCCACAATTCCTCTTTTCCGGAAAACATCCGAAGTAGCACCGTTTTCTCCAAAAATTTCCTAAGCGGCTGCATCCGGCCGTCACCCCCGATAGTAGCTCTCGGAGGTGACGATCCGGCACGGGCAAGACCGTCACATTGACGGCGAGACGCGTCATTCCATTCATCACTAGTTTCGGATAAGTCTCCTGTATAGTATATAGGAGCCTTATACTATACAGGAGTTAGTTACGGACAAGTCGCGGCAAGATGCTTTTTTAATGGCGTTTCATTTTTTTCTGGGTATATAGGGCAGAGCACACTAGGCACAAAGGTTTCGATTTTTCCGAATTCGTTACATTTTCTTTTCTGCTCTTTGTTCCGGGACTTTGATTTTCGGTAAAAGTATTCCAACTTTTTCGCTAGAAATATCCCGATATCGCTAAAGAAATCCTACGCTCTTCAAACGCGATGTGCCGCGCAGAATTCACACTATTTTGCACAATTTAATAAACATTGGAAAAGATGAAAAAAAAGAGTCATCAACGCATTTACTAGATGATAGAAAGTACGTTTAAGTAAGGAATTCCCGAAATTAATGAGAGTTAACTTTTGCCGAAATACAGAGAAAAGTATAGCAGCTATAAAATGTCATTCAGGGCCTTCTGATTGATCTCTTTAAATACTTAACCTAAGCAATAAACTTGTCATTTTCTCGGGAAAATCCATTTTTTTTTCATCTCCGTGGAAATATACACATCTTCAATATTTTAAAAAACGTTGATGGAATTCCAAGATCAAAATCATTTTCAATTAAATCCTATTATTTGGATGAAAATGGCTATTTTGAACCGAAAATTGACCCTAGCAAAAAGTTCCATTGCAGTATATTTATGGGGTTTTAACATGTTACATTTATTAATTAGTAATTTATAGAAGACAGTTTAGCAATATCGCGAAATTTTTTTATTTAAACACGATCGCCGGTATATTTCGTTTTATTTTTAAATATTTTCCATTTTTTCAATCTGCTTCCATCCACTAAGGGCCGATCCCATCAACAACCGTTAAAATAGTGCTAATGTCTGATTAACTAATCAGTCACTAAATTTAGCGGCCCAATAAAGGATGCTTAAAAACCATCGCGTCCCACCAAGCTATTCGACTGTTAAAAATGTTCCGATTAGTTAATCAATGATTAAACCGATTTCTAGATGATACGAGCTGTCTGATTGGTCCGTTATTTCTATCTCGAAAATACAACTTCAACTTCTGCATGTTTACATTCTTACTTCTCGTAAGGGAGCAATTTATTTATTTTCGTGTTATATCAAATTTGTTCTACAGGAATAATATAAATATCATTCACGTTTACACAAATATATATACATTATGAGAAAAGATTTTGTTATAATTTAGCGGGAATTCTTTTCTTTTTAAGGAAATACGTATTTGAAATTAATGCATATATTTCTAATTTAAGAAGTTACCCGATTAAAAAAAATCTCTCTTTTTAATTGTATTACGATCAGTATATATAGTTTCTTTAATTCGCACTATACATACTATTTCAATGTGGTAGATTTGTATGAATGGTACTGCCAAAAATGTAGAGAAATGCGTGTGTGGAATGGAAACAACCATAAATGTAATTTCATAACTTGGGTTGGGAACCAGTGATTAGTATGCTCTGCTATGTGGCACAATGGTGCTATTAGATCATGATGCAAATCCATAAAAAAGTAATGCACAAAATTGAAAGAAAAATATATTCCTAATAACAAACTTAAAAGTATATTATGCTTTTGTTTCATATATAACCCTACAATAGGATAGGTATGAATTAAATAAGCCCTATCCAAGAGCCAGGTGGTGCGTCAGTTAATTTGGATGAGCAAAATACATACTAGCAGGGTTGTGAAGTCAGTAACTCAAACCGTGGACTTCAACTCCTTTTTTTTTCTACTGTCTGATACAGACTCCTCCTATTTTCTAATATCTGACTCCAATACTGATATAAATAGCAATTAGTTTCATATTTTTTATATCAATAGTTTTTAATTGTTAAACGTTGGATGTTTTCTTAATATATTGCCTAAAAATCTCTCTATATTAAAAAAAAAGTAGCTGACGCCACCATTGTTTGACAAATTTTTCATTTCTCGAGATTCTTTGCTTCGTACTGCAAAAACTATTGCATATAAAAATATGAAATTTGGTACACTTGTGGAAAAAGCTTTGGGAAATGTGCTGAAATAAATTATTTTTTGATATATATTGTAGTTTAAGAAATATTTAATATCGAAGTCAAAGACAAAATATTTGAGCTGCGAGTTCACGTCCTGGATAGATTAACTGTGGCAAGACCACAAATGTTTGCAGGCAGGTACCTACATGGGTGAATTTTTCCCCTTCTTTTAATTTTGATGTAGTTTTTTAAATATTTTACTTTTTATGCACTTCTGAAGTGAACTTTTTTTTTCATATCGGCACATCTAGTGATTTCTCTGTCTTGTACCGTAAAAATTATAGTATACCAAAATATGAAATTTGAATTTGTATACCAAAATTTGAAAAATATGAATTAATGTGATATACCATCTAAAGTTTTGATTTGAAATTTTTTATGTACACACAGGTTTTCAGTTTGACTTAACGTACCGGGTTTTAAAAAAAAAAAAGAGAGGGATTGGGAGCAGGCTTTTGATGCTCAAATAGATTTAAAATGTTTTATTAAATTGATTTCAATTGGATTTTAAGAACAGGTATCATATTATCCTTTTTTCTGCGATTTTTACCTTGGTGACATAGAAATGCCACTAAGTCTGTCGGACAGCATGTCTGCCATAACTGAAATGCATAAAAATATAAAATTAATATTGATTTAATACAATTATAGAAATTTTGATTAAATAAAAGAAGAGCAGCCATATTGGTTATTTTATATAAGAATGGTTATTCTCTGTCGAAAGCCGCAATGTTGTAACAGTCGTTTGTGCAACAGTTGATTTGTAGCAGTTTGAACATGAACCTGTGCGAGTTTCACTCGCCCACTAAAAACACATCACAGAAAGCAGTTCTACTGGCAGTCGGAGATTGCATGTAGCAACAGGTATTCCGTGACACATAAAATACAATTAGGTACATACAGTGGATGTAATATGAAAATTTTAAAAACATTAAAATGACAAATATACAAAAGAAAGCAAATGTCAACAACTTAATTTTTTAAATGCAATGTAAACCCATTAAAGTGATATTTTGAATTCATTCCTCACTATGTATACAAAATATAAAATTAACTGCAAAATTGAAAAATAAAAATCCTATTAGCCACCTCCATTGTGGTCAAAGTCAGCCTACCACACACTAGCTATAATAAATATTTTTTTTATTAAAAGATTTAATTTAACTTATTGGGCATCTACTGTTATTTGAAATATGTATTTTCAAAAATATGTATATAAATAAGAATATTTAAAAGTATGTATAAAAATACGTATAAAAATTGTAAAATAAAATACTCCTTGCACAGGCGTAATTAATTTCCAGCATGAACTATAACTTAGAATTTAATATTCTAAACTATATAATAATGCGAATTACTAGACGAGATCGTATTCTAAACTAACATCTCTGTGCACAGGCGCAGGTCTCTGAAGCCCCTATTGGTTCTCTGAAGCTCCTTAGCAATCACTTAAAGATCAGAGCAGTACACTTTCTGAAGAATTATACAGTGCATTGAAAATTCGTTTAGAGGAAAGGCATAGTGAACTAGAAAATATTTTAAGGTATTTACATAATTATAACGACTTTAAAAATGAAAATGAAGAAAAGAAGCTAACAAAGTCAAATTTAATTAAGTTCGTCGTAAATTTCCACGAAAACATTTATGAAAAGTAAACACAAACCTATCCAGAGGAATTCGTTGAAGATGATATTGATGTTAATATCGGAAAAGAATTGTCTCTCGAGAAGAAATTACAATTAGCTATAAATAAAAAAATTGCCACAAACAATAATACAAAAGTAATACAAGAAATAGATTTATCCAAAACCATCAGACGACAAACCGAGTTGTTAGAAGGTGAAAAACTTCGAGGCGAATATTTAGAGAAAGTATATCGCTCATTATTAACAGTACCACCAACCAGCTTCGATGCAGAAAGAACATTTTCAACTGCAGGTAATTTGTGCACAAAAATACGTTCCAGGCTCAATAACAGTTCAATAGATGCAATATGTTTTTTACGATCACATTTCAAAAATATGCAGTTAATAAATTAGTTATTTTTATTAATAAATATTATATATTAGACTACACAACAAGATTTTTATGTGATATTTACTGTTCTTAATAATAATACTATATATTTTGTTCCTTTAATATATTATAATACTATAAATATTTTCTGTTACTAATGCTATAAATTATTATTTTACTGCTCTTATAAATAATATTTGATTATAACATTTATTCCTTTATTTTATATTTGTACACAAAATTGTTTATATTTTTATAGTTTATGCATTTTTTGTTTAAAACTAATAAATATAGCAAAAAAACAACTGTGTTTTTGTACTTTTTTTGAAAAATTCCTAATACTGGCATTCCGGTATAACGTTTAAAAAAATACCGAATACCGGTATTGTATTTTTGGTCTGGTATTGCAATCACTAATTATGATGTTGCACGATGCGGAAATAGTTGTCAGAATGGAATGTTCTCTAAATCAAAGTAGGGATTGCCAGAATCCCACCAAATAATCGGCAAAAATGAAAATGGGATAATACGACATCTGTACCAGATTTTATTCAAAGAAGAAGGGTTTTGCACCTTACAATTTTCAGAAATGAACCGTAATAAATTCGATTCCATTGTAATGATTATACAGGACATTCATAATAAATAAACTGATTTTTTAAATTACTTATTAAGCAGAATACCTGTGGTTTCATTTGTATAAAATAAAGCAAAAGTTTGTGAAGTATTTATCACTATACTTTAGAAATGTTTCCGAAAATGCCTTGAAATTATGATACCGTGGAAACTGGTTATACTGAACTAGGGTTATAATGAGCACTTGTTTATAATGTACTAAATTCAAAGTCTTTATGAATATTCTATATACATTTTGTGATTAGACTCCATTTTAAGTGAGCTCATATATAAGAAAACTTCGGTTATCTAAATTTATAAGAAAACTTAACCAAAAATTACTTCGAATTGAATTCATGGATAAAGCATTTTAAAATGGTTACAAATAGCAAAATATAAATATAAAATTATTTGAAAACTGCAAATTACATGTAATTTCAAATAAATATCCTTATTTGAAGCCAATAAAACTCACAAATGTATATAAATAAGGAAAAATATTTAAATTACATCAGAATACTACAAGAATAGCTATAAAGTAAAATCTCATTAAAAATACAGCATAAAACAAATTTCAACGATATCAATCAGTTCAGCGATACATGACTGAGGCGGTGATTTTAATCTCTTTGTGTTTTGTCTTAACTTGTGAGAAGAAAACTGATTTACGAATAAACAAACTTTGTTACATTTTAATTAACGAACTGAAATAAAATTAAGGGTTTTTTACATTGAACTTCTCATACATCAAACAGGGGTCCAGCATAATATTTCAAGTTTGACGGAGATCTATTTATAAAATTTCAAAGTTTTTTCACATTAATTGAAACTTAGTATGAACTGTTTTGTATAAAATGAGCAACAGTACATTGAAATGTATATATATACAGTATCCACTCTGTATAAATAATTCTGTTTACAGTTAAATCTTGCTATACGACTAGACTCAAAATCAATAATTTACAGGTTACAATTATATCCTAACCTTTTACATAATATGTAACTTCCCAATCACAATCTGCATTTCAAAAGGCTGATATTGCAGCATTTCTATGACAAACATTTATATTCATCATAGAAAAAAATTCTGAAAATTCTATACATAGCAGGATTAGAAATTTTAGCTCAGAATTTACTCACCAAAAGATTCTTTTATTTATCAGTACCATATAAATAACATTGCATAACGTTTTCCATTTCTTATACATTGAAGAAATAAACCCATATGTAGATTTTTTTGCTATTTAGATGAAAACGTCTACTTCTCATTTACAAATGAAAATTTTGTACCCTGTACATTGTGTAATCAAACTTCATTTGAAGCGAACTAATGTATAAGAAAACTTCACGATAAAATACTATGAACTAAATTCTTATATATCGCATTTTAAAAGGTTTCCAAATAACAAAATATGAAAAAATTATTTTAAAATTGTGAGTTAAATGTAATTTTAAATAAACATCCATTTTTGGTGATGATAAAACTAATAGAAATGGATATAAATTAGAAATTATTTAAATTAAAACAATATGCTATAGTAAAACTGTAAAGTAAAACTGTCACTAAAATTACAATATGTAAAAAATTTGTAATGGTATCAACCAGTTTGGAAAAAGCTCCTTCTTTAAAATAAAAAAAAACAAAGCATCCATGTCGAGAAAAGCAAAGAGACAGACATAAAAACCTTCTTGCCCTTGGTGTAATTGCTATATCTTTTTACCCTGAAAAATTTGATGTTTCTTGTTTCCGAAACCGGTTGATACTGATACTATTTGCTATATGCTGTAATTGTAAAGAAGCTTTTACGTTAAGGATAAAAGCATATGTGATTTGTAGACTATCCGGCAAGTTATGCCTACAAGTTATGACCACATAATGAAGGTAACCGGGGAAAGTTTTTGGTCAATCTGGTTATAATCGTATTGTCACTGAAGTGAATTTTCAAACGGCAGTGGTTATAAACAAGATTATTCAAATTAATCAGATTTTACTGTATTAAAACATGAGCTTGACATCCAGGGGGAAGTCAGTAGAATGCAAATTTGTAAAACGAAAAGAAGTTTCATTTAACCAATATTATGAATTATTTATTACCAGTTATAAATCATCTTTGCGCAAGTACTGCTATAAATAAAATCAAATTTTTATGTTGTTTATAATATTGTGTTTAGGCAAACAATCATTGTTCATTTTTCAAACTATTGAAGTACATGGTGTAAATAAATCAAGCTATTGCTACATCTTGTACATCAATTAAAAGATAAAATATTGGGGCAAATATCTGGTGTATATAACAGAAAACAAAGTACTTCAAAAATCACTTCACATTTGTTATATATCCATTAAAGCATTTTAATGTATAACACTTACCAAACTTGACAGCAAAAAAAAAATTCATTAATTTTATGACATAAAAACCGAGCTGAAGGTATATACGCAACAATTTTACAAATTGTCTAGGGAGCAAAGTTGATCAAAATCCAACAAAAATATTTAACATATGGTACAGTGGTGAATTCTAGTCTAGAAAGCAGGTCATTCAAAAGTGCATATTACATTCCAATCCCTGTGTTCCCAATTGCACCACAATACTCAAGGGATATAATGACAATAATAGTAATGATAATAATGTTATTGCTCTTGTGTTATATATTTTAACCTAGAAAAGGGTTTTTGTCGATACATTTGGTATAGTAGTGCCATACCAAATTCAACGACAGTATTCGCTACTGATAAGGTAACGTCATTTATTGACTTATATAGGTAAATAAAGTTATTTTTAAAACAATTGTAGTGTGTTGAAATTTGAAAGTGAATTTTGATCACTTATTTTTGATATTAGTTATTAATTTGTGAAGACACATTTCACTTTATTTCCTATATAACATAGAAATTAAGTAAAGAATATGATTTTCCGCACAATCAATATATTTAAACTAGAACACAATATAAAATGCAAGGTAAATAAATATACGTATGTTTTTTTTTTTTTTTTTGCTGCATTTTATATTGCTATCCAGCTTATTATTAACATAGAAATTATCCTATCCTATTTTCAAAGATTTCTTTTACTAGTGTTGTCATTAGAATCATTTATAAAAAAATTAACATTTCGTGGAATAAGAGAGACTTTTGCAAGAACAATTTTAAATATGTTAAACTTTTAATATATAAAATATGTGTGATACAAAATGTCTTGCTCAAAAAAGAGAGAACTCAATAAAAGTTAATTCAGGAGAAATTATCACAGCATACAATGGCAAGATACTTTAGAATGCTATATTGAAATTTGAAAAAGGTCCTTTCTATAAGGTACCAACTAAACATAAAAGCAAGTCCATGGAAGCATTCCAATTCAGACAGGAAATATTAAAAAGTAACATCAGACATTTAATGGAAATGCAATTTTTATCTTTGGGAAATACAATAGGGATTACCATTCACACCATGCTGAATACATATACATTTAAATCTAATAACTAACTATTGATAAATTCATTTATACCCATACATAAATTATGTTTGTTACAGACAATGCTTATTTTTCAGTTTGACTTTGAAAATAAACAGTACAGCATGCATAACTTCAAGTAAATTGAAGTTTTGAAAATATAATTTCTGAGATTATATGCAAATAAGTGTAAAAATGTTATTCTAAACAAGAAAAAATTACGGACAACATATGAAATTTTTAAATCAGGCCATATATGACTATTTCTATAACTGGTTCAACAATAAAACAGCCTATCTGATATAATAAACAGATCGGCCGAAATATTGCAGTACAAGTTTAATTCTCTTTCAAGACTTGAAATTCTGTAATTTTAGCATAATTCAAAAGTGTACATTATGGTTTAAGAAGTTAAGAAACTTGTACATAATATAAACGAAATATATGCATTACATACCTGAGTAGTGTATTGTAAATACTCCCAAGTGCCTTTCAAACTTTCACTGACTTCCGATAAAAAAGCGAAATCGGCTTTATTTTCCCCTATGTTGTAAAAACTTTCAAACACTCTTCTTTCAGAAAAGAAATATAAAAGAATTCCATCTTAAATAAAATTTCATCTGGAAATATCGAACGATACAGAAATTGCCGCCATCTTGTTCGACTTTTAATCAACTGTTAAATATTTAAGTGGCCAAAATCGGCCACTTAAATTAACAGCACTTTAGTGAGCTCTTTAACGCCGTAAAAGTGTTGGTGGGACGCAAAACAGTGCTAATCAACCGTTAAACCTTTGCTAAATTTTAACGGTTGTTGGTGGGATCGGCCCTAATATTTTTATATTTTTTGTGCTTTTTATGCTGGGATATTATCTTTTAAATATATTGTTGGTGAAAATGAGATACATGTTTAGGATAATGAAATTAAATTTTTTTATTTATTCAGGCATTTAGAATTATAAGGCTTATTAGAAATACATTTGAAGAGCATAAATTAGAATTTGATATATTTGCACCCATGGTTGAATATCTCATTTCAATTAAAAATGAACATCCTTCTCATCTTAATTTTATTAAAAGTACTTTAAAATATTTTAAAACGTATGAACAAAGGTGCTTCTGCCAAAATATTAGATGAATATGGTGAGGGCCCACTTTAGTTGAAATGTTAAAAAAAAAACTTCTAATAACTACCCTGAATAATCAACTTTTTTCAGACATTTTGTTCTTTCAAAATTTTTCTTAATCACTAAATTTGATACTATAATTACATGTAATTTGCATTTTAGTTAACCCATATAGATTGTAAAAAAGCTTTTTTTAATACATTTATGTTTTTAAAATGAATTATAATTTTCTATAACGACATTTGAGACCATTCCAGTGAGTTTTAGAAAAAGTGTTCCGAATTACGGAAAAACCCCTTATCCAGAATGCCTGAAGTCTCAAGCATTCCGGATAATAGATCCTGTACTGTACTAATAATTATCTTTTGGGAATTTGGATCCATTTTTGACCTTGATAGAGATTAAAAAAAAAAATTCTGATCATATATTTAAATTCAGCAAACAATTTTAATCAAATGGTCCAAATTTCAAACTTATATCTTTAAAAATAACCATTCTACAAAGAAAATTGTAAAAACATGGTGTCCCGTCAGCAGGTCGGGATTCATGATTTTACGCGGAACAGGCTGATCTTTCAGGTGCCATAATTTGAAAATTACTGTACAGAATGAAATAAAACTTCATATATGTTCTTATATCTAACTTTAGAACAAACTCATAAAGTTTCATTAAAATCTGTGATGGGTGGGTGTCAAGCCTTGGATGATTTGGCGTGGAATGACCCGTCTGCCAGGCATTTAACTTGTTGCATTGGCCCCTTGTTAATTTCCATGTTTCGGCTCCATATAGTAAAATTCTTTTCACTAAGGAATTAAAAAGTTTGATTTTTGTTTTTAAATTAATGTTAGTAGTTCTCCATATTTTATTTAGTTTTCTAAAACAATTCTGAGCTTTTGCAGTTCTTATTTTGATTTCTTCATCTGTTCCACCCTCCTTGTTCACCAGTACACCAAGATACGTGAAGCTATTTACATCTTTCAGTTGATTCATCATCTAATTTTACATTTTCAGAAGTTTTTTCATTAATTCTTAAGACTTTTGTTTTACTTTTATTGATTTGTAGATCGGTAGTTTTAGCAAACTTGTTAAGGCCATTATTTTTCTGTTGTAGATTGCAAAATCTAGAGGCCAAAAGAACAATGTCATCTGCAAAATCCAAATCCTCTAAAACTTATGTAAATTTTCACCTAATGCCTCCCCACACAACACAAGTACGTCCACAATAAGTCCAGAGGAAGTCCTATGCAGGATTTCAGGACTTCCTAAGGAAGTCTTACATTTTCCTAAAGACGTCTTAAGGAGGTCCATAGGAGATACAAATGTCTCTTTTTTTTTCGTCCTCTGGAGATCCATTTTAGGATGATTTAATGACTTTTCAGGATGTGTTTAGGTTTTTAGTGGATTCTTTAGGAACCTGTAGGATGTCTTGTGACATACCACAGGAGGCTTTTGGAACGTACGGGATGTCTTACGGCATGTAACTGGAGCCTATGGAGATCCTATTCAGTATGTGTTTAGGCTTTTAGTGGAATATTCAGGAACTTGTGGGACGTATTGCAGCATATCACAGGAGGTTTCGGGATGCTTTGTGGAATACCATTGAAGGCTTTCGGGACTTATGGGATGTCTTATGCATATCATTGGAGGCTTTTGGAGCTATTTTTAGGAGGATTGACAGTGGTTCTAGGCTTTCTCTAGGTTTCTTCAGGGATATTATGGGACGTGTTCTAGCACATTACAGGAGGATTTAGGATTTTTCAGGATGCTTTTCCTCTAGCTGCTTGTTTTATTTTCCCCATGTTAAAGTTCCAAAATCACTAATTACTTTTTTTTTTTTAATCTTTTTCCATGTTTTTATTAAACATAGATTCTGAGAATAGAAATGTGTTTTTAAAAAATTGTTAAAATAGAAGTATTTCTAATATTTTTGTAAAATGAATGTACATTACTTTTATAAACATACTAGAGAATACTTTAATTTTGCAGATTTTTTAAGAAAAGCATAAACCTTTCTCTTTTCTAAATCTACAATTGGTAGATAACAGGCAAGCTAGAGACTATTTCCCATAGGTTAACATGGGAAATAATAAAAAAATAGAAACAAACAGTTAGGAAAAGAATCTCATCTTAATAGATCATTTAAGATTACAACATTCGAATTATCATAAAAGAAATTCAGTAGTCAATATAGTTTATATTTATGACATCCAAATTTCATTTGTTTGATGACAAAAACTAGTATTTATTTAAAAGTAATCAACTTATTTGTAGTGTTAATAGTCAATGTGTTCTTGTTAGTAGGGAAGACATTTGTCGCCTTCTGTCTACTAATATTTTTTCAGTTAAACCTTGGAATACAGATATACTGCTATTTCCTCATATTTTAGTCCATTTTGATCCAAATATGTGTCACGTGAATGAATCTCTCATGGGATTACATTTTCTGACTTTTTTCAGTTTTAAATTAAAAAAAAAAATGTAATATATCAATATCTTAAGTGTCATAAATGATGCCATTCAATTTTAAATAAGAACATGTGCATAGAAAGTAAAACTTTCATATACTTTCTATAAATTATTTTGATTTATTCATATTTAAAATATAGCTGCATGTTGAAAAGTAATGTTTTTTAATATCTGACGAATAACTCATGAAAACAATGGTATTCATTTATTTATAAAGTGTGCACTGACTATAGTGTATTTACTTCACTACTTCACTTGACATTGAGTGTATTTACTTCTCTAAATCATTGATTTATATATCTTTTTCCATAAGATTTACTGGCAAAAATTCATTTGCCATGAATAATAAATAACTATTTACTGAGAAAATTATGAAATCTTCCCACTTTATAACACAAAAATTCTGACCCATCTATCAGCTATTATCAATTTCCTTTAGTGGTAAAATATTTTTACAGTTGAAAATAAAATTTTGTCATTTACAAATAAAAAAAACTCAATCACATTCTGCGTATTTCAATAAATGTAAAAGTAATTTAGATCATAAAAGAATGTTATTTATTGGTCAAATTAATATCACTTCCACTACCGTGATATTTCATTAGTGATATAATCTGGTAATCTGAAAACAAATATGCAAAATTCAAGTGATATACTATAGCGATTTCTAATAATTTGATTTATTCACAGTCCATCTGTATAAGTTATGGATCACAATTTATGAAACACTGCCCTAGAGAGACATGCAAAATGTCCCACATTTTAAGGAATTTATTTAAATTATTTTATACTTACTTTATAAGATGGACCGATTTTTGGTATGATACATTAAGACATACATACATAAAAACATTTTTTTTATTATAGAATAAATAAAAATCTAATATACACAATTTAATTTATATTATTATAGTTCTACAAAATTTCCAATTTTCAGCGGTACATGAATATTCCGTTTATCCATTGTCTTCGTGGCAATATATCTAGAAAAACAATAATCATATATATTAGATAAAATCAGAAAAGTACTTAGCATAATTGGTTTTCCAAAAATATTTGCATTATAAATATAAATTAAAGAAATAATGTAGGTTTCAACGACGTCTTCATAATTTCCCTCAAAGCAAAATTATGTCCATACAATTTACATACAGGTAACGATACAGGTAATAACGATAAGTGTATATACAAGTAAGCGTAACGATTATGTTCCACACTTCAAAAAGCAGTATAGGGATTCTACATTTGAGTTCATTCCAATAGGGATACCCAATGAAAGGCGAGTTCATTTTAAATGACAATTCCAATTTAAAACACAATGATATCACAACTCTATCTTTGATTCAAAACATATTTGACTTAAATCAGTTATAAATTAAAGTTATATTGACATTCTATATCTTTAATTTATTTCACTATATTCTCTTTTTCACATGTTGTGATTCCGTGTGCAAAAATAAACAAGTAAATGTGTTGATGCCAGTTTCCAAACCTGACATTCGCCCAAAGCAAAATGATGCCCATGGAATTTATATTACAATTTGACAGATAAATTCCAGAAGTTGAACTATAAACAAGCTAGTAGTTTTTGTAGATGTTATTTATACGGAGTACACCATCAGTATGAAAAACAATCATGATAAACTTTAGGATGACGGTCTGAGTCCGCTCTGCTTAAACACATACACTCTTTTAGAATATGCGATGAAGTAAATTACGATAACTTCTTACTGTACAATAATATAACCCCCCCCCCCTCTCTCTATTTTTTTTCCCAGAAATAATGTGAATTAAGTAAAAACAACAAAAATACTTAACATATACCACAGGCATTTAAATGCTCATGTAAAGAAATATTTTCTTTTACAAATTAAAAGTTACTATAATATTAGAAATATTACATAATACTATATATTAATTTATTTATATCACTCATGGTGTACCTATAAGTAATCTTATAATGTTGTTTACTTCGTAAGTTTTAGTATTACATTTTAAAAATTTTTTGCAAGGCATAAAATAGATTATACTCGCCCCCACTTCTCTCAAAGTTACGACAAATAACAGTTAAGCATTTATTTTACATTTAATATAGATAGATAAGGATTCCAATTTTTACTATAGCTTTTGTTATTGGGAATAGATTTGTTTTGACAATATACAGGAATTTCCCCATCACTGCAATCAATCACTTACTGTTAATTAATTTTAATTGCATACTATGAAATCTAAAAATTTACATATGCAGTAAATTACAGACTAAAATCATAACTCCTCACAGTTCATTTGATAAATTGAGGCAAATAGGATTCAGTATCAGGAATTAGCGAAGACAGAGTCACTTTTTATACAATTAATGAAGGGCTGCCTAGCAATAAAGCAGCATATTTAGTATTACTACTACAATGGGATTTCTTTTTATTTTGCAATATTCTTTGCACATAATTATGCTATTATTCAATACCTACATAAGTGAGGCCAACTGTATTACCACCAGAACATTGATGTTATAAAGCTAAGGTTTCTTAGCTAGACAAAAATTTATATGACATAATATACAAAACAATTAATTTCCTTAATTACACTCATAGATAAACATTTTTACACTACTCCTAATACATCCTCATAGTCAAGTCAGAATAGCCCAAATGGCTGTCAATCAATTCAAAGACTGTAATAAATGATAAAAAGATTAGGTGATAAGCAATATTATAAGAATGACTTATCCGACTGCGTATTGTAAAACAAAAAATCAATATAGAATATAGTAAGGTTGACCTATCTCTTTTTAAATCAATTTATTTTTTAATTCATTAAACGTATTTTCTGCAACTGTAGCTAGCAATACTGACCTCTTATGATTCTATTTCAACACAATCATCACTTGCAGCATAATCGTCAAAAATAAGACCTAGCGAAACTCCTTTTTCTTGTAACCTATTTTACATTGAAGTATCTTCATAAGCAGAATCAGAAATGGATTGTTGGTTCTCTACTGTTTTCAGATGAGCACCACGTCTGTTATAATTTAAACATCCACAGGCAATCTTTACATGTTTGGGCTTAATGTCTCTCGGGATGAATCTTTGTCACCAAACTTATTGTTGCTCCTGAGATTTTGCTTTTACTTAAAGTAATCTGAAAAAAACAAACACATTTTTTACCTTTCCCAAACTAAAAACTTCACAATATCCAACATACATGCATTTAATTGTTCGCTATAAGCAATATGTTTTGTTTAACATTATAAAAGTATAGAAGATTCAAGGTGACAGAAAAAAAAATTCGCAATAACCAATAGTTTGCTACAACATCCGAGCTAGCAAGCTCCACTCTAGGTTGAAATGAGTATTTTGGATCTACAAATTTTATTTTGACAATCAAGATTTTAGACCCAATCATCATTTTCTCTGTCTAACTTTTCTGCTTTT
The DNA here is from genome assembly GCA_951213105.1 of Amaurobius ferox. Classification (NCBI taxonomy): domain Eukaryota; kingdom Metazoa; phylum Arthropoda; class Arachnida; order Araneae; family Amaurobiidae; genus Amaurobius; species Amaurobius ferox. Next base: position 150,356,252 of record OX578142.1, on the reverse strand, counting down.
TCCCCCATGTATCAGTAAGCATATGTACTTGCATATGTTCAGTATGCATATATGTACAGCAGAAATTCTGACATATCTTCTTTCTAACAACCTAACCAATGCACGTCATGGATTACATGTGTCTGCGCAGTGAGTGCTGCTAATAAAAAGTAATTTATTTTATTGGCTGCATAATAAGTAACTTCAAAATTGCATTCAAGTAGAACATTTTGGTACCTGAGTAAAAATAATTAGGTACTATTGATACCCGGCTCCCAATTTCTAACCCTAGCACCACTATATTACTTTTAACCCTTTGCGGATGGCTGCTTTTCAGAACTGATGTGGCCCAAAGGATGGAGCATTTCACTTCCAAACTGTTCCAAAGGACGGCATAGTTTTTGCACTTAGCCTAACTAAAAAAAAAAAAGTCATCCGCTACAGCATTCTACTTTTTTCAAGAATAAAAGAAATACTTATTTTCCATTAGATGCATATGTTACACGCAAATTATCTTTTATTTAAATATTAAAATTTCATATGATTAAAAATGATTAATTAACTTGATTAAAATTGTTACTTGTTACGCAGGAAAAATATTAAAATGATTGTACTTAATACTTTACACAGCTAATAGAGATTATGTACAATTTTTAGGAAGAAAATAGCTTTGTTACTAATTAATACGCCTTTTACGCATAATGTATTTCAAACATGGATTCACACACAGACAAACATTGCAAAATTTGCATTTATAAAAACTATCTGTGTACTCATCAGAAATACCAAATATCCACGAATCTTCACTATCTGCATTACTTCTATGACTATTCTGTTCGATTACCATGCTAGTACATTCTTCTATACATGAAAATGTCTTGACATAGCCATCTGAAATAACCTAATAAATTCACTACCGAACATTTCACTAAAACCCAAACTTAAAAGAAAATACTCTCTTACATTCTAATAATTCACCAATGCAATCATTAAACTAAAATCAAAACGAGAACATATACTCAATTACAGCATAGCAAGAGTTTGGCAGAAATAATTTGTTTGTTTATATTACAAAAACCATATTTTACCGCTTTAGATGAAGTGCTGATTCATAGGGACCCCCTATACCAAGGTTAAATATTTGCAAAATATGTTGTAAATGTTAGAATGGATATTTAGCACCATCTAGAATTCAAATAAATTCAAACGAATATTTTCCACATGAAAGCGCACATTGGTATCAGTCGCCCTTTAGGGTAAATTTCTCCTGGACGTGAATGCATGACTGTCGTCCTTGAATACAGTTTCACAGTTGACGCATGGATGTGCCTACCGTCCGCAAAGGGTTAAACAGCTAAATTAAAATTGTTGCTGATGATTTTTAATTTGTCAGTTTACCGAAATGCCAGTTATAGTTTTGTGACTAATACGTCTGTTAGTTAAAACAGTTTTCCTTAGGCCTATGATGCGATTTCTCTCAAAACCTAACAACTGTTTCTAGAGCCATAGAGTATGTCTCAATAGCATCTTTGTACACAATTTGCAGTATCAAAGCAGGAAATAAAGTTTCATTTGCCTGTGAGTGAGAACACTGGTCGTTTAAAATGCTGCACTTTGCGTTCTTTTAATGAGCCCTATAATATCATTGGCACTGACAGTTTGATCATTTGCAAAACTTAAACTTGGCATGCATGTTGTTTTATTAACGACTGTAGGTGAATCTTTTTTGCAACAGTGTATTTTCTTAACAGAAAAAAGCAGTATAGTGGACCTTTCAACAGAAAGGTTCCCTATAGAAAAAGAAAAAAATTGTATACATTAGCTTACCTGTATTTCATTAGAGCTTGGGAATCTAGTAATTGAGGTCAGGATTAGAAGGTGACAGAGTTCCGACCTGTTCAGTTAAGAAATTAGAAAACTATCAATATTTAACATATAATATGTTGTAAATAATCCTACCAAATATAAAAATCAGTTTTTTTCTTTTAAATAAAGTGTTTATAGGCACATGTCCACAAGATTTTCCATCACATATGGAAGGATATTTCATTCACGTATGTTTAAAATGTATAAATGCAGCTAGATGCGGAACAAAACTCGAAACTAAAAGGGTTCTTCAGGTTTCAGTTTTGTTCCATGTAGAGTGAATTTATACCACCCAAGTTATTTATGTTGTATAAAAAACCTTACTAGTAAACAAAATGAAATTACAAATAACTGGGAGCTAAAATTTCTGAAACATATTGGAAATGTTACATTATTTTAAGTGTGCAGAATAAGTATAAAATACAATTTTAACTGTACAATTAAATTTAACTTTGTAATAAGAAATTATAAATTTAAGTAAATCCCGGAGAAACATAAACTACTTATGACTTTCCTGTATAACTGCTACTTGTTTTCAAAAAATGTCATTTTGAAAATAAATGATGAAATTGCGATACCAAGCACAAAAAATGCAAAGTATAACTTTGAGAATGGAGACATAAGAATCAAATTAAAAATTAAAATAAAAAGCTTTTTATGAAAACTATAACATACAGAGTAATATAAAATAATATCTAACTGTAAATAAAATCGTATCTGTTTACAGAACCACCAAAACAAAATGATAAATGACAAAAAATATATCACAAACTTTTGAAGTGCATAAGACTGTTAGGTAACTTATAAAATAAAAATGTTTAAATATGTAATTAATTGCAAATAGGTTCCAAATATGACAAAATAAGCATGTGATTGTTGCATATGTTAAACTGAAAAGATAATTTTTATTTTGTCTGCAAAATTAGTTACAATTTTGGAAATTTTCACATACAGACTATGCATGTACATCTACGTTTCATACCTCTGACTTGTATAACAACATATTAAGATAGACTTAACATATTAAAACTTGTTACAATGGCATTTCCAACCGCTCCATTCAATATTATAGCAGAAAACTTGAAATATTTATGTCATATTTGATGATTACACACAAAAATTCAAATATAACCGTTCATTATTTTCTGATGATCAGCTAAATTTAACCAATAACCAAGTAAATAATAAATATCAATACCGCATTTTACTACACAAGTAAACCTTTTAAAATCTTTAATTACTTTAACTAATAAAAGAAAAATTATAAACAAAACTGCTGATTGCATTATAAAAAACAGATTTATATTTTCTTATAAAACCAAACAGGAAATATACAGATATGAGACTTTTGTGTTTATCTTTATTTATAGTATTATTAAAATATAAGCTGATTAAGGTAATATTAAATTTTGAAATATAGTATGTGTCATCCTAACATGTATCTTCGAGATTCATTTTATATGAAAGAAGTGATTGAGGTAACAATGACAGCAAATATATTATATAATATTGTCATAATTTGTGAGTTTATATCCCTAAACTTTAAACATAAGCAAAGTTTCATAGATGTACTTTTCCCGTTTGTTTTTTAAACAAGCTCTTTTTACAATATAATCAGCATTTCTGCTTCAAATATTTTTTTTATTGGGTGAATTAATTAGAGGTTATGAATGGTATGTTTATTAGTACAATGTAGTGGAAAATTTTGAATACTGTTTGCCGAAACAAGGATAATAAAATTTAGATAAGTACACTTCTTGAGAGCTAACAATTCTTGACAGGTATCACTTAATAGAATTGGATAAAGTATTCGTGAGTTTGTTAATAGTCATCATCCAAGACAATTAATGCACGGCAACACTAACAGATTCAAGGGGGGGGGGGGGCTAGAGGGCTAAAGCCCCCAAAATTAAATATTCTGCACTAGATGAAATGACATTTTTTTCCCATATTGTACCCTTGTACAAGGTTAAAAAAAACTTATATTGTACCTTTGTACAATATAAGGTTAAAAAAAACTTACCCCCCCCCCCCCCCCCCCCCCAATGGTAAAAACAAAATTATAAAACAGAAAGATTTGAAACATTTCTTCCATGCATGATTAAAAAACTTAAAACATGGTAATAAATCACATGCTTATAGAGATGTTTACATAATTAAAATTAAAGCAAATTAAGAAATTTATAACATTCTAAACTTTATTTTTGTGTTCCAAGTATTAAAAAGATTCAAACCTATTCAATTCCACTTCAGAAAAATTGAAATATTTTGCTATACAAGTGAAATTTCGTAAAAACTGAATAATCGCGATCTACCGATTTCTGTCGGAAGTCTTTAAGTTTTGCCTAGGCGGACATCAATATATTGATGTCGGACTAGGTTTTGATTAACTATAAAATTTTTATATCAGCAGTTCACATATTAAAAGACAAACAAAATTTCTTACCGTTGCTGCACGTGAAAGTAGTTCGTTTCTCGGTTTATCGAAAAATCAAGATGGACGCCGGAAGTCGTTCTGCACAGAGCGGCTGACTGACGAAAGACGCATGGTGCGCCCTCTACGTTAACGGAAGTTCCAGAAGACATCATAAAACACTTCAAATGGAGTACGATTGGAACACATCGCAAGGTGGTCTTGAGTAAGACGTCTGTGGACGTCGTGCTTAGGATATGACAGTTGTAGGATTTACGGGAGCTTTATTGGCTGTCCACTGGAAGTCTGTGGTTGTGTGGGTCTTCTCTTGTCTTTGATGGTGTTTTTCATGATCCAGTCAACAACTATATTAAATAATAAACCTGACATCATACATCCTTGCTTTACACCCGATTTAATTTGGAAGGGCTCTGTCAGTTTTCCATTTACTTCAACACAGCAACTGCTGTTTCGATATAGCGCCCTAATAATGTTAATAATTTTTTGTGGGATTCCATAATTATCAAGTATCTTCCACAATATATCTCTGTCAATGGTATCAAATGCTTTTCTAAAATCAATGAAATTTAAATATAAAGGTGCATTATGTTCAATGCTTTGCTCAATGATGTCTCTGAAAGTAAAAATATGTTGAGTGGTTCCAGCTCCACTTCGAAAAAATTCTGCTTGCTCCTCTCTCAAAACCTTCTCAATTTCATTCTTTAATCTGTTGACCATGACTCTTCCAAAAAACTTTAGCTGGAATAGACATTAAAGTGATACCTCTCCAGTTCTCACAGGAAGAAAGATCTCCTTTCTTAGGTATTTTAATTATTGTTGCTTCTTTCCATTTTTCTAGTACTTTCTCCGTTTTCCAGATAAGGTTAAACAGAATTTTCAAATACTTAGCTGTCTCTTCAACATTAACTTTAAGCATTTCGCATTTCTGCAGCTATCATATCATTTGCACAGGCTTTATTGGATTTTAATGCCTTCAAAGCCTTTTTAATCTTGATCAACGAGATTTCCTCTGTAGAAATGTTTAAGGTAGGTGGCACATCAAATGTGACCACTGGCTGTTCATTAGTGTCGATGTTATAAGCATTTAGTGTTTTTCAAAATGTTCTCGCCATCTTTCCTCAACCTCCGCTTCAACAGATGAAAATCTACCATTCCCATCTTTGACTCCACATTCATGTTTTGTAACTTCACCACTTATTTGTTTGATTATTTGGTAAACAATTCTTGTCCGTCCAGTTTTAGCAGCATTTTGTGCTTCACTAGCTAGATCATCATAGTATTTATTTTTGTCCTTCTTAGAGCTTCTTTTGACATTCTTATCTGTCTCTCTGTATTTTTCTTTGTTAACTTGATATAATCTTTCAGATCTAGTACTGTCATGAATGCTCTTTATTTATCTTCTATGCTCAATAAGTTTCCATGTTTCTCCAGTGATCCATTCTTTATTCTTTCTCTTTTCTTTTTTCCCTATATTATTCTTTGCTGTTTCGTTTAAAATAGTTTGTAGTTGACTCCACTGCTCTTCCACATCCTCCAAGATTACTTCATTATTCTCTAAGGCAAAGAATCTGTTCTTCAATTCGATATTGAATTTCTCATAAATCTTCTTATTCTTTAATTTAGCAATATTGGACCCAACTGGTCTAGTATTTTTACTGTTCTTTTTGCATTTAAGCAATTTTAACTTCAAATTCAACACTACAAGGTGATGGTCAGTGCCTCTCTGCCTCTCTCTTAACTCTAACATCCATCATATATCTGGTAAATTTTCCATTAATTGCAATTTGGTCTATTTGATTTCTTGTTTTTCCATCTGGCGATGTCCAAGTTAATTTATGTATATTTTTATGCTTGAACTTGGTGCCTCCAATCACTAAGTTGTTTAATTCACAGAATGAAACAAATAGTTCTCCATTTTCATTTCTATCACCATAAGCTTCATTGCCTATGGACTTTTCTTCCTTACAAATTCTGGACCCAACCTTAGCATTAAGATCTCCAATTACTAGTAAAATGTCATGCTTGGGAACCCTATCCAGCACTTTTAGGAGTATATCATAAAAACGTTCTTTGACTTCGTAGTCAGCTTCATTAGTAGGAGCATACACTTGAATGATAGTCATTTTGATAAACTTAGAAAAAAATCTTGCTCTTACAATCCTGTCACTGATGGGTTCCCACTTCATAAGACTTTTCACAGCCTTTTCACTCAAAATGAGGGCAACTCCTCTTTCGTGCTTGTCCTCCATTCCAGAATAAAGTATAGTCTTGTTGTCACTTGTTTTCATTTTCCCGAATCCAGTCTATCTTACCTCGCTGACTCTCAATATGTCCAGCCTATACTTGTCCATCTCGCTGATGACCTGTCTTGTCTTTCCTGTTTGGTATCATGTTCTCACATTCCATGTTCCTATCTTTAATATGTGTTTAGGCTTTGGCAGCGACTCCCTAAGTGCCAGAGATTCCCTAAGGCTTTCCTCCTGGTACGTCATAAATGGAGACTCCTCAATCCATGGAAGATAGCCGTCATCTAGAGTCTCGTAAGTTCCAACACCACCAGCCAGAAGTAGCTCATTCAAGCTTTCGGTTTCCGTAATTGAAGTCTTTTCATAGGAAAGGGTGATTGGCCCTTTGCCCAACCCCCAAAAGGGGCAACCTAACTATACCATTGGGGACTGGGTACCCATTTTAGTCACCTTTTATGACGTGCATGAGCTACAGTGGTGCTATATTCTTACCCCGAACACCACACGGGAAATGAGACAATGCACCATTATAGAAATGTTTGCTAAAAAAGTTTAAATTGTTTTAAAGGTGTATGATAAATAAGAATTTTCTTTTTGAGTATTTTTTTGTTTGTTTCATATTTTTGCTTAACTGTCCAAATTTCCGTTTTGTAGTGGTATTCAGAAGATTCAAATTACAGAAAGGACTGGGGGGCAATCCATACTTTTTTTATTTCAAAAATAACCTAAAATCCAGAAAAGTCCAAAATTCGGACTCACCGAGGTCCAGAAGATTCTGGATTTGAGACGTTATACTGTACCATAAATATAATTTCAACTAGGGATGCCATGGAACCAAAAAGATCCAGTAACAAATAACCAATACTATCGGATTATCGAAGAACTAATATGATCTGATACTAATACCAATATTAGATTGCTATTATAATTTATAATATGCATAATTGTTGTAAAATTATGTGTGAAACTTATTTCAGCCATAATTAACTAGGCGCCTTTGTAAATATTAAAATGGGAAAACATTTATAATATACATGTTAATAAATTTAATAAATATTTTTTACGCTCTTCTGAAAATCATAGTAAAAGAATGATCGTGAAATAATAAATAATTTACATTAATCTGGACAAAGTGAAAAAATATTTCTATAGGGAATAAGAAAAATCTGATGTGGGCAGCACATGACTTTCCCTGCAGACTCAAATTCATTTTTTCTTTATTTCTTCAATAATTCATTAAATTGAGTTTTATTGTACAAAATAAAACTAAATTTGCATTATTTAGTCAATTTCTGTTTTGATTTGGTAATTTGACATTTTTCTAAAAGTGGCATAATTAGATGCAAAAAATCTCAAATATCTCGAGAACTGTTAGTCCTAGAGTAATAGAGTTGTTCTTATTCTTTTCTTCATCAAAAATTACGTATAAAACAAGCTTTTAATTGATATATTTGAACATACGTAGCTTTTTTTTAGATTTTGGCGATTTTTGAGGGCAATTTCGTAAAAAAAGCAGGTTGTTCTTTTCCGAATAATACCAAAATTTAATCAGCGCCAGAGTATCCCACAAATAACTTATCTACCAAATTTTGTGAAATTTGGTCAATATTAGCTAGAATGGATACATGACATTTTTGCAGGCCATTTCGTAAAAAAATGCAGGTTGTTCTTTTCCGATTAATACCAAAATCTAATCAGCACCAGACTTTCGTACAAGTAACTTATATACCAAATTTTGTGAAATTTGGTTAATTAGTATTTTAGCTAGAATGGATACATGAAATTATTACGGGCCATTTCGGAAAAAAGGCGGGTTCTGTTTTTATGAATCGCACCAAAAACTAATCAGCGCCAGGGTCATACACAAATGACTTACCTACCAAATTTTGTGAAATTTGGTTAATTAGTATTTTAGCTAGAATGGATACATGAAATTATTACGGGCCATTTCGGAAAAAAGGCGGGTTCTGTTTTTATGAATCGCACCAAAAACTAATCAGCGCCAGGGTCATACACAAATGACTTACCTACCAAATTTTGTGAAATTTGGTTAATTAGTATTTTAGCTAGAGTGGATACATACATTGCACAGACACACACAGAGACATCACACTAAAATTTGTTTTTTCGTATTCTAGAGGTCTCGAAACGTGTAGATCCGTCGAAAACTCGAGTTGCGATTTTCGACATGATTCCAATACTTTCCCTATACATTACCATGTATTGCAGGGAAAGTAAAAATCTGATGTGGGCAGCACATGACTTTCCCTGCAGACTTATATACACGTTCTCTTTATTTTAATTAAATTTAATTCACTATTAATTCAATTTTCGTTCTCATTTGGTAACTGGACTCATTTTCAAAAGTAGCGTAGAGAAAAAACGAAAATATCTCGAGAACGGCTAGTCCTAATGTAATGGGGTTGGTCTTATTCGTTTCTTTGTTAAAAATTACGTATAAAACAAGCATTTAATGGATATATTTCAGCATACGAATTTTTTTATTTTAGATTTTGCCGAATTTTGCGGGCCATTTTGCAAAAAAAGGCTGGTTATTTTTTTCCGAATCATAGTAAAATCTAATCAGCACCAGGATGACCCACAAGTGACTTATCTACCTAATTTTGTGAAATTTGGTCCATTAGATTTTCAGCTAGAGTGGATACAAACTTTTGCGGGCCATTTCGCAAAAAAAGGCGGGTTCTGTTATCCCGAATCGTACCCAAAACTAATCAGCACCAGACTTGCCCACAAATGACTTACCTACTAAATTTTATGAAATTCGGTCAATTTCTTTTTTAGTTAGAGTGGATACAAAATCTGCACAGACAGATAGACACACAGACACACACACACACACACAGACGTCATGCTAAAAATAGTTTTTTCGTATTCTAGAGGTCTTGAAACGTGTAGATCCGTTGAAAACTCGAGTTGCGATTTTCGACATGATTCCAATACTTTCCCTATACATTAACCATGTATTGCAGGGAAAGTAAAAATTGTATAAAATACGAAATTTTGGATTGTAATTACAGAGATAAGAGTAAAGAAATACATGAATTAAAAAACTCATAACCATAAATCATAACTTTTCAGTCAATCGTACTTCTAATGAGGCATGTTTGTGTATTACTAGTTATATTTGTTTTCGCGAATTTAGTAAGCTGGTCATTCTACATCAAATCAATGCAAAAACAAGGGTTTTGTCACCCACCATCTCAAATTTTTGTTGGAAAAAATCAATACATCGCGATTCACGTTCCCGTGAACGGGCGTTTATGCAAATTTAATATGAACGACTCTTTCCGTTCACCGGCATGAACCGTGACGTTTTTCAACATGAGGTTTCATGCACATCAGTTTTCAATGCGTACGCATCTGATTTGCATATCCGGGGGCGTTTTCGGAACTGTCCATTCTCGGATATATAGGACAGAGGTTTCTTGAAGCAATTTAGAAGACTTAATAAGACATCGACACTGATAGTCTGATGCAGGCAGACAGAAATGCTTTAGACAGAAGCACTGCTGAATATCGTTAGACGACGGTTTTTAGTCGAGACGGTTGCAGATGTGGTCAGTTTAGACCAGTATGTATTGAACATTAAATTTACTTACATACGTTCGGAAGTCACGTTAAATATTTTCTGATGTCTTATCCTTTGGTTTTCCTTTGTCAAGTGTGATACCTTCGATGGTGGCTGCAAATACACGCAAGTGATAGAGGTAGTATAGTTACTTACTACCAATGCTTCAAGGAATTTCTGTGGGATTATTTACAACTGCAAACTTTTTGTACATAGTATTTTTTTGATGTTTTGTGGCATGGAAAATTACCTGGAATGTGTAATTTGCCTAGTTATGTTTCTCACGAAATAAAGTGAATGATGTTTTTCTTTGAAACTGGATCTGTGTACTTTTATGACCCAGCTAACACTTATTGACTCTATGCCAGTGCGTACTTTGCTGTTCAACTTCAACTTCAAATTTTTAAATTTTCCAACAATTTTGATGAAACTTGGTGTACACCCTTCTTTTGTGGTTAAACAGAAATCCCCTTAAATTTTTTCACTCTATTTCAAGCAGTTTAAATTTTATAACACTTAGAAATTTCATTAAATCGGCATTGTCTGTCATTCTTGAGACCCTTGGCACTAGATACCCTTGCTTACATTTTATTTGTTTTTTCTCCATAGCCAATGATCAGATCTCTTTGAAATTTTGCACATAGCTCAATGAAATTATGAGGATTTCAGAAAAATGGACATCAGTTCTCAAACTATTTTATAAATGCCTCAAAAAAATTAATAATGTACTTGTAGCCTAATTTTTTTGGTGGAAAAACTAGATTTAGAAAACCTGAATTTTCAGCATGTGGGCATGATGGAACCTAAAGTTTTTTATGTTGAAAATTATTGCATTAAGACATGCTCATTCTCTACAAAGAATGAAATTTATGGTTTTTATACTCTTTGTAGTGAAAGTTTTACGTTTTTGGACATTGTGGAATAAATGGCTTCTAGTTAGCCATTTTGTACAATTTTCCTTGAATCCATAACTGTGATAGAAAAAAATTAATGGAACAAAGTTGTTCACCTTTAAATGTAACATAATATTGGTTATTATAATATTTTTTTTTTCAAAAGTGCGGACTTGTTTTAGTTTTGGGTTATATGAAGTTACGAAAATTGGCTAATAGGGAATATAAAAAAAAAATTAGAGTCAGAAACTTTAAATGCTGACAAGTAAGGTAATAAGACCTAGCAAAAAAGATTAAAAAAATTTCAAATTATGTATTATATTCAATTATGCAATATTACATGATTAATTGAATAAATTAATGGGTATTTAGTACAAAAGTCTGCATTTTCAACATGTGCATATGATGTATCCCTAATACATTTAATCCAGAATATTATTTCATACAAAGACATGTCTGTTTTATAAAAGTAAAAAAATATGATGTTTGCTTACCATTTTGAAATAATGGATGCATGGAGACTTTTTAACATTTATGTTAAATATATTGAGGTGTAATTCACAATGAGACAGTTTTATGTCAGCAGATACATTAATAACAATAAGGACAACAATTAAACTAAAGTGAAAAATTACTACAGACAATGCTATTATCACAGTTAAATACCTTACAAGTTTACACCTTAGTGTTTTTTGTTGTAGCCTCAGTATTACATGTAAGTTTTTCATTTTTTCTTCCATCAAAGTCATACACCCATTAGGAAAGACATATCTTCTGACAGTTATTGTTTGTGGGGGAGTTCTACAATACCCCGCATATAAGGAATGGTATTGTGCAAGAATCGTCATGGCTAGGTCAGTAGAATGGAAGTGGAGGTCCATTCAGGTGAAGAAATTTTACAAATGTATCTCCCTCGCCTTGATTAATCTCTAATATGATTCCAAAATACCACAAATGATCATACTTGCAAGTGACAAAACATCCAGGATACAGATCATCGGCATTCACAAGAAGTTGTGGGAGGCTTCTCAGGTTGAAAATATGGGAGGGTTCTTTACCAATGCCCACTCTTCTTTCTTCAATGGTGCCTGTAGAATTGAGTGGTTTAAAGTTGTGGAAATTGCAAATTCAAGTGTCTACACATCTTTGAAGCTGGTTTCCACTTTCCAGGGAAGAGCAGATTAAGTCTACGTCGTCCCTTGCAATATAATGAAATTTGACTTTTTCAATATGTTTGCCACATAAGTCAAAATATGTTTTTGGAGTAGTGATCTGCTTGTCAAGGGGTCTCTGAAGACTCTTTTCTAGTTAGAGTTTTTGTAGTTCCACCAATTCCATCACATTTTGATCTGCCATGACTAGTGGCAAAGAAAGACCACTGTGCATTTATCTGGAAATTTTCCTGATGATGACAGAAATTAGAACTTATTTTTGTACTGCGCTGCACAGCCATCACTGAAGTAATGTTTGATGTGTGGAAAATTATTTTTTACATATTTCAAAACTATTTCTCGAGTTTTGTATACCATTTCACATCATGTTTTAAATCATCAGAAACAATGCAATGAGATGAGATCATCTTCTCTCCATCAAGATTTTTATAATGCACTACCACAGGATGCAAAGTGCAAGATTCAGAAGCCCCGTGGTGCCCTTGTACTTCATCTTGGATAATGAATAAAAGTATTTTACTGAAATCAATAGAATAACGGTAGTGTCTTTTAAATTTTTAAGGAAGGAAAACTGACTTTGCTATGAAAGAAGGAGGAATCAAATGTTATTTTGTCTGTTAGATCATCAATGAACTCATCTAGTGTCAAAGTGGTTTTGATCAAGTGAGTTCGATCCATGCAAATCCATTGTGAAAATTCAATGGAGTCACTTCTATCAAAATCTTCAAATTGAGATTCTAATTGACTGACAAGTTTATTTTTTGCAGAACATGTATCACAGTGTCTGAGCATGCATATATCCTTATAAGTGCCTTCTATTCATGCCATATGCAAAAGTAAAATGGCATTTTGGTGAATGGTACACACACATATACTATGGGTTCCACTATATAATCAGCCAGAACACACTAGTTTGGCTTCAAAGCACAAAACTTTGAGAAACCTACTTTAACAGTAGGATACTCCTCTTGAAGCCTGCATATAATTCTGGGGGGTTGCCCAGTATTAGCCGCTTTCTCTAATACTCTTTTCCAATGCTGACCACATCCTTCATTCCTGACATTATTCTAGACTGCTCGTCACTCTGATAAAAGTTTAGAATCTTGCAGTTTCAGGTGGAAGTTTTCTTCCACCTCTGGGATCTTGTTCAGCTAAAATTCCTCTTTCTATAAAAAGCTTCTGGACCTCTCAAACTGAATAATCAGATACACTAAATGTTTCTTGAGTTTTTCTTTGTGGCTATGAAAGAGAAGCAGGAATAGTTAGCATCTGGATTTGCTTCTTCCATGAAGTACATTTTTTTTAATTTTTCATCACCTTTATAAGTTTGCTCATGTCACATGCTTTCTCTTTAATCACCATCTCTGCTTCAGTCTCTTTAGTTGGGATTTAACATGTAGCACTTTTTCCATTTTGACACAAACATTTTCCTCAAAATTTTCTATCTTCCTCTTTCTATAAGATGTCTTGCTGTCCTCAGATAAACCATGTAATTTTAAATGTGAATAACCTGCCTCAGTAAGAGATGTGTTCAGTTTTTCTACAGCTTCTCCTCTCTCCAAACTGATCTTTTATTCTAAACTTATCCCTATATGTTCAGGTTGAATGACTGTCTTCAACAACATCACTCTCTTGATCTACATCACTATAAATAATTTTCCTATATCTACATAATTTTTCACCTGGCTTGGATAAATTTTAAGAGAGCGCACCACAGTTTTGCTCACAGAAGTGGACTGACCGATAAGCCAAGTCTATATTCTCTTGACATCCAGCCAATGAGTCACTGCATGATTATTCATGCAGCCCAGTCACATGTATCTAAGTGGACTGAAAGACTTCTCTAAACTGCAATTTAAGGAAACATTTTAAATTACCTAATATTTTAAATCTAAAGTGAATAAAATTAATTAAATAATTAATTAATAATTTAAGCCTAATTTGATGTACTCATATTTGTATATAATACTTAATTTTTAATTTTTTGGAACATTTTTCTTGCTAGGTCTATTTCCTTACATGTCAGCATTTAATGTTACTGACTATAATTTTTTCTTTTCATGCATATTATTCATGATTAGCCAATTTTCATTTCAAATACCCCTAAACTAAAACAAGTTCACTTATTAAAGAAAAAAATGTAATAACCAATATTATGTTAAATTTAAAGGTGAACTACTTTGTTCCATTAATTTTTTCTACTATAGCTATAGATTCTAAGACAATGGTACAAAATGGCTACACAGCAGTCATTTTTTCCACAATGTCCAAAAAATGTAAAATTTTTGTTACAAGGAGTAAAAACTATAAATTTCATTCATGCCCTTGCAATAATTTTCAACATAAAAAACTTTAGGTTCCATCATGCCCACATGCTGAAAATTTAGATTTTCTAAACCTAGTTTTATCACCAAAAAAATTAGACTACAAGTACATTATTAATTTTTTTTTAAGCATTTATAAAATCTTTTGGGTGCTGATGTATTTTTCTGAAATGTGCAAAATTTCAGAGTGCAAAATTTCAATCTGATCATTGGTTATGGAGAAAAAAAATAAAATGTAAGCAAGGGTATCTTGTTCCGAGGGTCTTAAGAGTGCCAGACAACGCAGATTTAATGAAATTTCAAAGTACTAAAAAAATTTAAGAGTTTTCTTTCAATCATAGGGGAAGATTGTACACGAAGTTTCATAAAAATCCAAGATGGTGGGTGACATTGAAATGACATGGAATGACCTAAACATCATATAATAATCTTTTCTGCACTTTTAGCTAAAATGATTTGTAGCAGAAAACATGCATGGTAACTTTTCAGAAAATTATCGTCTGCCGCCGTGGTTATGCAATTGTTCAATAACAAATTGCTGAGGAAGCAGAAAACGGAAAAGAAAGGCTATGCATATGTCAACAGACGAATAAACCAAAAGCAAGTCCTTCATGAATTGAACAGCCAACAGGTAGGGGCAAAAGAATGTCTTACATACGTGCTTGGGAGGCTTGGGAGCCCTGAGTCAATAACTTCTGAAATATGGGGTAGTAGAGAGGAGCATTTACTGCATAGGGGCCTGAACATTTATTCGTCGGCACTGCAGCTAATCTGTGTCTCCGATCCCATCATAATAAAATGTTGTAATTTATGCAATTAACTAAACATACTGTAGCGGACTGTGAGGCATTCTATACTATTTGAAAAATCAGTTATTATACACTGAAGTATTTAAGGAATTTTCTTAAAGAAAACCACTGTTTACTGCATAGATATAAACTATGAACCACCTATCTGCAAATATGCCACTTTGTTAGCCAACACTGGTTCCCTTGATTTATACTGGGATCACACTCTTAGTATCTAGGAGGGGGACCTCCCCTCGAGGGGTGCTGATGACATCATGAACACAAAAATTGAATTGCAATTATTTCTCACTACAATAATTGAAACTGAAAGTTTTGTGATCATTGAGCTGTAAATAACCCCTTTTATGCATGATTATGTCAAATTTTATCCTATGCTGCTATGTTAGGAAAGTAAAAAAATTCAAATAAATTTCAAACTTTTTGCTTGAATTTCAAAAAGTTCTAGATTTTTCATTAACAAAGCCAAATATAAAGTTTTGTGAAAATCCATTAATATTTGTGGCAGCTATTGTATGTACAAAAAACCAACCACAGACAGACGGACATTATGTTAAAAATAGTTAAAATTTGTTCAAAAAGATCCTAAAACATAAATTAGCATCGAAATCTCAAAATCAAAATATTTTGTGGAAACAATACTTTCTATTCTTTTGTATGAGAAAATAAAAATAACTGGGAAATAACTTTTACATAGAGATAAAAAAATATATTAACCCTAGAGTTGTCCTCTTTAATCCGATCATTATCACAAACATGAAATGAAATCATTAACCACAGCATCATTATCATCAACTCTCTTTCCTGCTCTGTTTTGTTTAGACAGCTGACTTAACGTAAACAACACTTAGTGAAAACAGTATTTTCACTAATGAGATACTTAAGGGAATTTCAGTCCAAATAATTATATCTGCTAATATTGGTTTTAGAGCAAATTGTTAAAGAGTTCCAAATTTTCAAAACTTTCTAGTTCAAATTGACACCAAACAAAGAATTAATTTTTGTAAAGAAAACAAAACTTGCAATTTATTGGGCAAGTAGGGAAGCACATAATTTATGATCTTTCTATCTCCTATTCTATGATTATTCAAATAATTTTTTAGGAGATGTTTTACTTTCTTCTTTTCTACTTTCGATTTGGCTAATGAAAAGCGAATTTTATAAGAAAAGATGCAAGGGAAATAAGTAAAGAAAATAGTAGATTAATGGGGTTGAATATTGAACTTTATTTTAACTTTCGTACAACAATGGTTATTTATATTCAATGCATTAGCAATATTTAATCAAATATGAAACACATTTTGGACAACCCCCCCCCCCCCCCCCCCCCCCCCCCCGAACCCTCTTATGGATTAATGTTAGCTTTTTGGAATTTTCATGCTAGTTACAATTTCATGCACGAATGGTTCCAGTGGTGTATGTTTCTAGAAGTGGGTAAATATTTTAGGACATACATGAAAAATAGCCCTTGTATATAGTTTTGCAAGTCATCTTCAGCCTTATTCTTACCTAATAAAGAAAGATGTGTGTGTGTGTGTGCGAAGTCTGTAGCGGGAAATCTAAACGTCATACCGATATGAAATATGGTACACAGGTATTACAAGACCCGGGAAGGTGCACCTTGATGATTTTTTTAAAATTTAAATTAGGTTTTTAGTTAACTTATTCTTAAAAAAGTTGTGGTAAGGGTTCAAAGTAGCCCGATTTGCGGAATGTCGCCCAATCTGTGAGCTCCGTTGTTAATTGGAAATACCAAGTTAAATATCTATACTGTATATCTGACTAGGAATGGTTTTGTTTCATTTAAGTCCCGATTGTGGCTTGCTTATCACCGACTTACTCTGTTTTTAAAAAGAATTTCATTGCTGTATCGAGAATAAAAGATCTCCATAGTATTCTAAAGATGAATTGATAACTAAATAATAGATGGGTGGGACCATTGACTATAAATATTTGAACATAGTGCCAAATGACCTTCGACTTGAGAGTTTCCCTTTCATGCAGATGCATATTATCCGACAGTCTTATTCCTAGCCTCCAGTGTCTACTTTTCTGTTTCAGAACAAAAGGCAGTTAAAGAAAACTTATTTCCTCAATGCTGAAGTATAAGAAGAGAAGAAAAAAGTTTCAGATCTATTGGTTCTCAATATTGGTTTATTGTTGTTTTCGGAGAAAATACCAATATATCAGCGAAACCGATAATCGGATATCGGAACACCCCTAATCCTAACATGAATTATATTAATCCAACCTTTTTTCTTTAATAACATTTTAAACAATACTTTTAGGTTCAATTAAAAAGACCTCACATCATAATGTCCTATGCCTTTATAATTAAAATTTTACTAAAATTTAACTAGTTTAATTTTATTATCTCTCAGATATAGGTAATATTTATGTACAGTATTTTTTCAGATATCTGCACACTTTTATTGATAGGTAAAAATTTGGTAGCGATATATAGATTAGACACAAAGATATACATTTTTTCCACAAGTACTGCCTCTAAATGTTGAGACCTTGAAAAGTCTTTTATGAGCATTTTTCCTAGTATTTTATATCTCAAACTGTGCAGCCTTGAGAGAGATTTTTTTTATATAGAGTAGTATCTTAGTAGTAGTAACAAGTAAAATAAGATTTATGAAAATCTGAGTTAGTGGGTGTTATTTCAAAATTTAATTGTGTTATATGACATGGACTGACTCAGTAGTTCTTTATTGATTGATTGACTTACTTTTCCAACTGTAAAAATATTAGCAATCAAAATGCCACCATTTTTTTCATAGTCTTTCAGACCATACTTTTAAATTCAATTTAAAAAAAGAAACTGCCTCATGCCATAATACTCTGTTAATGAAGATGTCTTTTCACATGATTTTTTTTTTTAATAAAATCGAATTAATTAAGCTTTAGTGTCTCTCAGAAGCAGACAATATTTATACAGTACTAGCAGCATACCCGTTCTTCGTACGGAGTATATAATATAAAGAAACTTATAATTCGCAATCATGTGCTAATTCTGTTAAAATATTAAATTTATTACTCATAGAGAGAAGTTTAAGAATATCTGTTCTTACTATGCAAAATTATCTTCAAGGGTAGATCTGAAGAATAAAACATCCTGACCCCTTTTGTAAGCAAATTTACAAAAATTCGTTAAATGTGTTACTAAGTAGGATGGATGGACTGACCGACAAATGCTACCGAAGCATCATTTCAGTACTCTATTTTAAAAAAATTAATTTAATTTCATTGATTTGGGTCATTTTTATCAATTTGAAGACATTTCCACTAATTTGGTAAAGTTTAAGAAAAGTTACTAAGTTATTTAAAGATATTCCGTTAAATTCGTAGCTTTGAATTTGCATATCTGAAGAATAAAATATCCTGATCCCGTTTGTATATACTAAATGAAAACACTAAAATTGTATTAGAAGATACATACACCCGTTCTACTCTTTTTCTGCTTCAACAATCGGCTAAATGAATTTATTGGGTAAACACAAAATATGAGTTTATTAGATAAACACAATATATGAGCTTGAAACCTCTTTGCTAAAATAAATGAAAGTGATGTACGCAGTCCGCAATTTATATAATTAAAAGAACAATCAAACCCTTCATTTATAAAATATATTTTTACATCCATTTATTTATTATTCAAATAGAAAAAATAATAATAAATATTAACAACACATTTAATTTCATTCCGTTGCCGATCAACATGATATAAGATAGAATCTTTCTCATAAAATGCGAAATTAAATAGCCATTTTTATTTCTTTATACTTTTCATCGTTGAGTAAAAGCTTGTGAAAGATGAACCATGGAGGTAGATTTTTCCATTTAAATTCATGTTTCAAACAGTTCATGTTTTCCTATAGTGACTAATTAATGCAAAAATCCTGCACCAAACTCGGAAATAAAGTTTTATTTCATTTTGACGTTTTAAACAAACGATTTTCATCCTTTCCGTTTGGATAAACCACGGAGTTTGGGAGTAGAACTCCTAGGAAAAAGTTCCGTTTTTCATTAATATCTCGACAACCCCTGGTCTTAGAAACTCGAAACTTGGACTAAATTTATGGGCGGCTATTTCAAGGCTATCCACAATATTTCATTAAATTCGGTTCAGCCGTTTTCCCGTGATGATGAGACAAACGAAAATTTCGTTTTTTACTAATATCTCGAGAACCACTGATCGTAGAAACTCAAAACGTGGACTAAATTTTAAGTGGGGCTATTTATAGGCTACCCACTAAATTTCATCAAATTCGGTTCAGCCGTTCTCCTGTGATGATGGGACAAACAGACAGACAGACAGATTTTCAATTTTATGTATATAGATTTTTCTGAAATCTACACACTTTTATTGATATGTGGTAAAAATTTGGTAGTGAAATGTAGATTGGACACAGAGATGTGAATTTTTCTTCAAGCACTGCTTCTAAAAGCAGAATCCCAGAAAAGTCATTTATGTGCAATTTTCCAAAACTTTGACAATTTATATCTCAGAAACGATGTGTCATAAAGAGGAAAAAATTTACATGACTTAATTAATTGATTGTAATAACAAGTAAAAAGAGTTTCATGACAATCTGAGTTGGTGGGTATCATGACCTGGTTGAATTGACATAGAATTGACCCTCTTGTGCCATGTGTTAAATTCTGTTAAGATGCCTTTCTTTTCCTTGCTGGTGTAGTTGCTCTATCTCTGTATCCTGAAGAATGAAGCTCTTTTTGCCTCCTGCTGCTATAACTAGTGGACACCCTTATTTTGTTTCATGCCGTGTTTTTACAAATATTTATAACATAAATTTAGTTACATTTAGCTTACTGGCTGTATTATGTGGAAAGAAAAGAATATTCTGTGTATTGTATAAAAAGTTATTGACTTCAGTAATTTTTTCATATCTGGAAAATTTTACTAGTAATTCTGGCATTATTATTAACCCATTAATGCTCAGATTTTTTTTTTCATAATTTTTGGGTAAAAATATCAGATTTTGCTTATTAACAGGGATAAATATCATTATAGCGATTATCAAGATAACATATGTCAAAAGAGACTGTCCTATTTATAGGATGCTGAGCAGATCAAGTTTAAAACAATTATTTGTTTATATATAACAGGGTTAAGTTTATTATTTTTCACTAAAATACATAGATATTAAAGATACTATACTACATGAATTAAACTATATTCTATAGTACAAGCTTAATAATCCAACATTCATAAATCAGGCACATGGCGTAATCCAATAATTTTATGCTTTTCAGTAGCTTCTAAGCAGTGATGAATAATGTAAAATGTTAACTTTGTCATGTCTACTTTCCCCACCACATACCCTCTAACCAATTCATCTAATAATCACCCTGGTTTTTATAATGTTGGATAATCAACCTTGAATAAAAGTTTATTACTAATTATGAATAAATACACAAGTTTACACAATGAAAATAATAATAAAATAATGAAAATAAAATTATTTTTCATTTCGTATGGAAAGCATGCCATGCACACACTGTAATGTTACATTTTTTACAAAATTTTATTGGCTTGCTATGGCAATCATTATACTGCATCAGTGTTCTTTGTGCCTTTTATGTGAGAGATTATTCTTTCCACCCAATCTTACACTGTCAAAAAATTTGGATCTGAATGTAATGATTATACATACAGGTTGACCATGAGGAATTCAACTTCTATGTGCCAACTTGAGACAACTATTTCTCTGGCAAAGGAGGAGGAAATTCTGATCTTTAAGACACATTAACATCTACTTCATCATCCAGATCATTCCTGTCTTGATATTCAATGTTTCCTATAATGCCTTTAACAAATGCCATTTTGGTTTCTTCTTCTGCAATGCTATCTTCATCCATTAATTTGGAATGTAATGCTGCAATATCTGCATCATATTCTACAGAAATTCTAAAGTTTCTTGTAATTTAGAAAAAGTTACGCTAAATAGCGAAAATCTGAAAAAAAGTTCCTTTAATTTTTTAAGAGTATGTACTTGGAAAAAAAAATTAGACTAGTTATAATCCGCATCTGAAAGCAGTAAATCAATTTCAATTATGAATATGATTATCTTGAGTACAGGAGAAAATATTATTTTTCGAAAATTCATAACGCTATGTGCCCACTACCCAGCATCCTATTTATAGGACACAACATTCAAAAGCCGATATGGTGGCCGAGCGGGCAGAGAGGCAGGCGTTTCCTCGTGATGGCTCGGCTGCTAGATTGCGGGTTCGAGGGGCATGGATGTTGTGATGTCTTATTGGGGCAGAAGTTGGACTTCTACCTTCGGGTACCCCGGGTCTTTGATTAAACAGAAGCAGCGCACACACAAATTCTTCCTTAATAAAAATATGTTAGGGACACGACACCAACCAACCAACAACATTCAAGAACTCTTTTGAATAAAATAAAATATATTTACTTATACAAATTAGTAGTTTTTTTTTCAAAATATATAATTAAAAATCAACTTAAAAGAGATAAATAATGTTATTTACCAAAACTATTGTTTATACAGAACAAAATATAAAAAAAATTGAGATAAAAAAACATCTGATAAAAAAACATCTTAGCCACATATAAAGCTAGAATGCCACCTGCACAATCAAAACTATCTGATAATGTAGAGAGGTGAGTCAAAGTTGATGTTTATCTGGAATGTCACCCCCTACTTCTACTTTGGAAATGCTGTAGCACAAAAATTTTACTAGCCTATAAATAAATAGGTCATTGGGTTGGGTGGTAATAGGTTAAAGCAGACTTTTACTGTAAGTCAAAGGTTGAAGTGCCCTCTCCAACCAAGTCATTTCTTTGATATCACCACTGATTTTAAACAATAACTTCCCTGTTTGTTTATTTATTTTTATTACAGGTGATGATTTTGCAATGATTCAGCAAGAGATTCTTATGATGAAGGGTTGTAGGCATCCTAATATAGTTGCATATTTTGGGAGCTATTTAAGGTAAGAGATTTTTATATCTGTAACATTAATTTCCATTCTGTTATGTATGTGTGTATGTTTGTATGTCCCACTCAGTTCAATGCTAATGGCTAATACAAGACCTTAAACTTTACTTTGTTATTTTTATTATTATTATTATTTAGTTAACAATCCGAGCACTTGCAAGCAACATTAAAAAATTTGAAAAAATTAATAGATTTTTGATTATTTGCAAAAATCCTCTAAAAATTCCTAAAAAGAGCCCCCCAAATTCATATCCCTGGTCTGTTCTAGCTCTTGCATAACACTTGATGTAGCCTTAATTGTTCAAGCTTGAGACGCATCAACCCTAGTCCAACCCCCATAGACCCTTTGTTCTGGGAATGTTAAACTTTCTTTTTCATTTCTCACTCTGTGCATGATATGATGTCAAAGTGGTAAATTGTGTACACATTTTGTTACCTTTGCTGGTAACTTTATTCCAAATATACAATAGTCAACTTTTAGAGGTAAAAAAAATTGTAGTCATCACTAATGCTTTTGAAACTGATTGTAATTAATTTATTTTGATATTTTCAATTGTTTAAACTGTTAGTATGATAGCACCGATAGGAGTTCGCTTTGAGTGCATTTGATCTGCGCAAGTGTGTGGAATGAATCCTCATTGAGGGAGCAGGCCTCTCACATTTTAAATGTTGGATCTTTTTGTGTATACTTTTTAAGGGTGACTAATTTCTTGATAATGCAATGATGCCTTTAAGTAAAGCTAAACCACATTATTTTTCGACATTTAAATCCAATTACATGCAAGACTTTCCTTGCAAGAAACTTGCGTCTTCAAGCAACAATAAGTTTGTTGAAATGACTTTAATATTTCTCATTACTGATGTTATGATGTGTTTCAAGTTTTAGTATAGTTAAGAAGAATAGAATGTCATTTCACTCAACTTTATCAAATAAAACTTTAGATAATTTACTTATTCATAACATTATTTTGTTTGTTTTAATTACAAGTCTTCCGTGATAGAATGTTAAATATGGCTAAGAAAGCAACAACAATGACTTTGAGTGTGCAATAATAATATTATTATTAAAGTAACCCCCCCCCCCCCCACTTTAATAATAATATTATTATTAAAGTGGGGTGGGGAGTTAGTTTTAAAATCTGTAAAAGCAAACACACTTAAGTAAAAGTTTTTTATGCTTAATCCTATTGCAGTTTTAATGATGTACATTTTTAATACTTTACAACATAGTTGAAAAGTTTTTATGACTTTGTTCATTCTGTCTGTCCGTTCGCACGATAACTGCCATAAAAATAACTTTATCAAAATGAAATTTTAGTATGTTATTAAGACGGTCTGTGGGACATATGGGAATGTAAATGAATAATATCACGCAATTAGTTTTGGATTGAACTCGGGTTGAAAAAATTAAACATTGAACCCTATGGGACCTAATATTCAAACACTTTTTAAGCGAATTTAAAATTCACAAATTACTTCAAAAATTTTAGGAAATATTCAAATTATCCCATAAGAAAAAAAAATTCAGCAAAATATGTTTGGTAGTTTTTTAAACAAAAATTAAAATAATAATTGCACCCATATTATATGAAGAGATCACGTGAACCACTTCAAAATAAAATATGGCATCCATCTTGTATCAAAATCGTGATTTTTGAAGTTCTTTTTAATTTATATTTAGTGTTGCATCCGTCCTAAATCCGCTTTTTTTTTAAAAAATTTCTGTGCATCTATATACTGCGTCAACGCAATTACGATATTTTTTAGTTTAAATGATCATCAAACTTTGATTATTTCTACAACAAAGCCTAATTTTCACGTATGGAGAATGTAAACATATCAAGCTGTAAGAATTGCTGAATTTCTTTAACGTAAAATTATTTAGCTCTGAAGTCTGCAATATAGCTGATATGAATGAAACATTAATTGATTTTACCTAGAGAAGCAGATGATTCTATAGTATTGCTTTTTCGGTGATGTTTTAAGCATGGAGTTAGAAAGTACTTTTACCTCCATGGTTTTAAGTTTTTAAGTAAAATAAATTATTGTAGTACTGTGATAATTTAAAAAATATTACCATTGAATGACAGGAATGGAAAAAAGTTTATGAATGAAATATTCACTGCTTTTTTTTATAGAGAGCCTGGCGATTTATTTTTCAATGACGTTATTTGAATAAAGTTCATTTGTTTTCAATGAAGTTCTCAAATATAATAAATTATTGTAGTATTGTGATAATTTTAAAGATATTACTGGTGAATGTATTGCATTTTAGAGATGTTTAAATAAAATTGCATTTCAGTTGGAAAGTGTTTCATAATTAATGCTTTATGCATGTTTGATCTTGTTCAGTATAAACTTTAAAAAAAAATTTTTTTAACAATTGGTTTAACATTTATGGATTTTTTTTGTAAAATTGAGTTAAGTGAGGCCCATTGGCTTAGAGTTTTAGAAAATATTGAGAGGGCTTGGGGCTGCCCATTTTTCTTTAATGTGAAGCATATAAAACCTTTCTAACATACACTTCTGAAAATCGGATATCTTCATTCAACAGACACTCCTCAATAGCAGACACCTCCAATTAATTTACACATTCAATTAAAGGGCATTTTAAAATTGTCTCACAAAATATAAAGAGTTCTTTAACCGTGGAATAGCTTATTCTCCGGCCAATGACAAATAATGATTTATGTCAAACACATTTAAAAATCATGCATTCAAAGAAAAAAAAAACTGCTATAGCTTCCAGTTGCACTCAAAATTCAGAACATAAAAACAAAGCAGCAGAAAATAATAAAGCAATTCAATAATTATTTTTCAATATCTATTTTTCTGAAATACTAATATGGAATTTTATACAATAATATACTAACACTATTGGATAACAGTACTTTACAGTCAAGATTTATGGAAGTTTTCACATATATTGAATATAGTTTCATTACTTTAACCTTCCAGTGGACATTTCTAAAATTCATAATTTAAATCTGCAAGCATGCTCATCTTTTCGAAAAATTATTCGAAAATAAAACGAATAATCGGGAAGCGATATCTTGATTAAATAAATCTAAGTTTGAGAGAAAGGATTTTCAGAGAAGAATATTTACAGAACATATACTATCTTTGTTATCAAACTCAATACTAAATATATTTTTATAATTCCTCATACAGTATGGAAACACTGTTCTAAAATTCAAATTATTTTTATAGCTATTCATGCTTTAATATCTCCACTGTTTTAATACTCATCAAAATATTTTGTTGACGTTTGGGTCTGCATGTGTGTGCATGTGTTTTATTTGTACCTCGATAAAAATGTCTGTGCAAAATTTATAGGTTTTTATATAAAAATCCAAAACTACAATTAAGTAGTGTTTCTAGTAAGCTACGTAAAAGAATTAAATAGTAATATATTTAAATAAACCACATGTAATTAAATATTTAAATAAAGTATAAACTTTTAATGACATTTAGCTTCAAATTAACAGTAACTTATACCTTTAAAATGTGTGTTTTAAATAATTTATCATGCTGACTAGAATATGACGTGGTTGACTTGACATAACATAAAAGAAATTCGCAATAATTATTAGTTGTTAAGTAACGTATAACAGAAATGGAGCAACAAAATAGTGTATAAATATTGCAATTGTGAGGGCATATTTAATGTAAGACGTTTCATACTACACATATGAGGTTTTGGAATATTTGTGAAGTTTTTGAAACAGTTTACAGCTTTTTAAAATATATAATGCAATACTGAAATTCTATAAGAACTCAAAAAATAATACAACAATATAAATATAAATTAATTCAATATTTATTTAATATTAAATTAAAAAAATTTATTTAATATTAAATTAAAAAAAATGAATTTAAATGTTGAGATCTTTGGATAAAAATGTTCATCAAGCTGGATATATTCAATTTATCCACTTTCTCTTGATAACCCCCCCCCCCCCCCCCCCCAGTTGCGATCTTGGTGACGAACGTGCACATTTTTTTCATAAAAACAATTAAATTCATGACATGTAAGCTCATATGCAAAAAACGTACAGCAGTATACATTGAATTTATTTACCTTTGGGGAAAGAACTGATCAATTGATGTTTGGTGCGTTTTAGCCACCAATATTTCTCCTTCGAAGTGCATTTTAAGTTGTGAGACAAAATTTAATGCCTTTCCATAATTATGCTTACAGGAAAATGTCTTTAGTCCGTTTAACACTTTAAAAACTTCAGAGTAACTTCTGATGCTGACTCCTTGCTCTTCACACTCGACTTTTTCTTCCTCACGTTCTTCCTCTTCAGATGATTCTGTTGCAAATTCCCTGACGATATCGGATATTTCTCTGTTGTTTTCTTCTATCATCACATCTGCATCCATAGAAGCATATTCTTCAGACGATATGTCCACGAATCCGGCCTTTTCCATCAAGCTCTGTAAACTTTAAGATGCTTATCTGAATCAGTCGGAAGTGTTGCAAACTCCCTAAAACCAGCTTTTTGATAGCAGTTAGAAATCATTTCTTCTTTTACACTATTCCTTGCGAATTTTATCCATCCAACTGCATCCAAAACGTTGATCGACTTAGATAGTTCTGTGGCTGATTTTGCTTTTTCCATTTTGCAAATCAAATGCTTTAAAAGTAGCTTGCTGTATTGAACTTTAAAAGATTTGATTACACCGAGATCCAGTGGTTGACACTTTGATGTCGTGTTAGAGGGAAGGAAAATTACCTTTATGTTTTTCAGGCGAACGTCTGTTGGATGAGACGTGGCATTATCCATAAACAGCAGGATTTTTCTTTTTTCCTTCACGAAGTGCTTGTCTAAGTTTATCAAATATGTCAACAGGATATCAGAAGTCATCCATGCTTTCCTATTAGAGTACTATTCGACGGGTAAGCCACTTATATCCAGTCCCTTAAAGCAGCGAGGCTTTGCTACTTTTCCAATCAGCAAAGGGGTCAACTTTTCACCTTGCATGTTTGCTCCCAGCAGTATTGTCAATCGCTCTTTAGAAATGTTTCCTCCATTGCAACGTTCTTTTAGTAAAGTGTTTTATCAGGAAGAGCTCGATAGAACAGTCCAGTTTCATCGATGTTATAGATATCTCTTGCTGAATATCCTTCAATAATTTTTGATATTTTTTCAACCCAATCTTCACACACATTGTTGTCGACATCAGCAGATTCGCCGACCAGTTTTCTGCGATTTCATGTCGAACACGAAATCGATTCAGCCAACCATTCGAGGCTTTGAAGTCTGTGAATCCTAACTCTTCTGCGGCTTCTCTCGCTTTCTCTTGGAGAATTGGGCCGGAAATAGGGAGATTTTTGTTTCTTGCAGAAACAAACCAATCGTAAACAACTGTATCTACAGCAAGTCCAGGTGTTTTAGGAAATTTTTTTTTTCTTTCTTGATTTCCGTTTTTCAACCATTGGTTTCGCCAATATTCTTTCTTTTTCAAAATACAGCATATTTGGGTTCTTCCTACATTAAATTTAGTCACGAGGGTACGAACTTCCACTTTATATTTTTCATTATACTCAATAACATTAATTTTGTCTTTCAGAGACAGAGCACGGCGATTACTAATGCTGGCCATTTCGAAAGAAGGGTAACTATACATACACGTATGAGCTCTACGACCTCAATGCCGATGTGACTTCAAATTCTTGAAAAGCAATGCATTAAATGTTAATTTAACAACCATGCGCACTCCACTTCCTTACCCTTTGTGGTCTTAGTCAAGTTTTTCCCTTGAAGTGGATCCCACTCCTTTGTGACTAAGGGGTGGGGAGTTCCCTTTTCTTCTTATCTCCCTTTTGAATTGCTAGAAAATGACCATTGTTGTAGGCGCACGTGTTTTTCTTATTCTGGCGAGTTGCAATTTTTTCTGGCAATCTATCTTTGATATAGAAAATTCAAATTTTGATTGTGTCCGTACAGAGGTTTTAGTCTCATGGAATGAATCATTAAAATAGTGTCCGCGTCCGTATCTGAGGGTGACCGCTAATCAGGGGATTCAAAGTGTATACTGTGAATGAGTTTCCTGCCGGGGAATTTATAACTGACCTTAAAAAAGGGGTGACCATATCTCAGGATTGACCGTTTAGAGGGGTTTGACTGTACTATTAAAACCGTTTTTACACTACATATTTTTAGACTACTTTTCTGTCAATTTAAGAAATAAAACACTTTTTTTTTCTCATCAATTTAATATATAACATTTTCCCCCAAAATATTCACAATATGAAATCAAAGCATTGTTTAGATTTTGATGTCAATAGCATCTGTAGTTGGAGATATCTCTGGCTGAGATTGAAACGTTACAAAAAATGTGAAACTATGAGCATTTTCATCTCCGAACTTAATAGATAGAAATGTAAACAATTTTGTCGAAAATATTGTACCTTTTACATACATATAGAAAAATTTCCATATTTTAGTATTTTGACCCCCTTTTTTTTTTTTTCGAAGAAATAAAAGTTTTAGTCTTAGCGGGTTTTAGCCTGCCTTTGCTTACTTTTAAAATATATTTCTTCTAAACTATAAAGGATAGATATAAACAGGAAGCGACAGAAATGTTCTCTGTAGAAAATCCAAGTTCTAGATTAATAATTTGTTTTTACAATTATAATTTTCGAGGAATCGTTGTATCAAGTTAAGAAGATTGAAAATTTTCCATTTTTCAAGTTTATAATGCTTAGATTTTCTGAACTAAAAGGGTAACTATGAACTATAGTAGGGGATGTGTAGTCCTTTAAAAGTCCTATATAGAGATATATAATTAGATTTGAGTTTTCAGTTTTCGAAATGTATTGGTAATAACTTCGATATTTTAATATTTTGAACTATTTTGAAAATGTGGTTCTAATTTAGATATTTTAGTATTTTGAACAATTTTGAAAGGGTAATTCTAATTTCGATAATTTAATATTTTGAGTTGTTTCGATAATGTCAAAAATGATAAGCTACCCACAAAAAAGATGTTATTCACTTAAAATCTTTTCGGCTCTGTAGACTGGAACCCACTGCCGATTTATTGGTTTTTGTTTAGTTCAGTGTTTCATTCAAGTTTACAATTTTATTTTGTCGCTAAAAGATTATTTGAGTTTGTTATGAATTGTTGAAAGATACCTTTAAAAGTATGTGAACAGGGACGTAAGTACCGGGTGTGTGTGTGTGTGTGGGGGGGGGGGTGTTACACCCCCCCCTGACTCAAAAAAGTTGGAAAATTTGGCAATCACTCAGAAAAAAAATCGGAATAAAAGTGTGTTTTGTTCTCCATAAATTTCATTTTAAAAACTTATTTTTTACTTTAATTTTCTAAATGTTCATTACAAAATCACTGATTCGCTTTCGTGAAACAAAATCCTTGAAGTCCATCTTAAATCAAAGCCATCTGATGAACGTGGGGTAATGGTTTCTTTGTGATGTCATAAATAATCCTGGATAAGTGCTATGTCAACGAGGGTGGTCCAGCAAGTCCCCAAACTTTGTCGGCATTTTTCTCGAGGTAATTCGGAGAAGGAGATCTTGCAACCGGAGGGTGCAGATCATTTGTAGTATACATATGTGGGGACCTCATGTGATTCTAGCTCTTTGGTGGGGACAAAACGATGAAAGAGCAATTAGGTTCTAGTACGAGTTCTTCAGACAAAACCTATTTTCTTCGCTATGCTGTTGGCAAAACAGCAGGAGAAAAATACTGAAACACATTGTCCAGGGATTTGGAAAGTAAACCCAGTATGTATTCCCTTAAAAGTGTCTATAATTGGGCAAGTAATTTATGACTCTCAGAAAATGTGAATATATTTTCTGTAAAATGCTGAAAAGCGTGGAATCTTCATTCAGTCCAGATTGCTTCAATTTTTCGCAGAGCTAGGTTGTGACTGCGTAAAGTAAGGTAATATTTTGAAATTATATAAAGGCATGCATAAGAATCGTTTATATACGTTTCTCATAATTATTATTATTTATTTTTATTGCTTTTTTAAATTTTGTTATAAAATTGTGCTTTTAAAGGTATCATTTAACAATTCATACGTCATTTAAATCAATTTTCTGCGACAAAATAAAATCGCAAATTGTGAATGAAACACTAGACTATACAAAAAGATCAGCAGTGGTTCCAATACGGGTCAGAACGGACCGAAAATTTAGAGTTTTTCCCTGCCTGGCACGACAATGCCAGTACTTAAACCAGTCCTGAAGACCATTGAGTCTCGGCTTGATCCGGCCCGAAATAATTTATATTCATATGTGTTAAAAACATGAATGTGTAGAAAGCCCAGGCCGCCCGACTCACCCGAGGGTATGAGCAGCAAAGTGAGCGGCCGCCGCAAACACGAATGTGTTGAAGACCCAGACCGTCCGACTCATCCGAAGACATAGAGCTTCCACTTGGACGGCCGGGAACATGAATGTGTGAAAATTTTCTACGAAGAATTGAGATAAAAGTTTTTTTTAAACATTTATCTATATATAGCTGAAATAAAGACAATTATTTCATGTATTCAATTAAAACTCATTTGAAAAATTTTCAAAATTAAATATGTTCGGCCTGGCGAAATAAATATATTCGGCCCCAGAAAAATTTTCAAAATAAAATATGTTTGGCCTTTTTTAAAAGTCAAGTTCGAGCCCGGCCCGAAACAGCTTTCTAAATCTCCGGCACGGCCCGAGTCGAAATGATTTCGCTTGAATAATATTTTTCTATGTAGGTAGTTTATCTTTTTTGACAATTTTAAAATAATTTTAAATAATTAAGAACCACTTTTTCAAAATGGTTCAAAATATTAAGACATCGAAATTAGAACCACCTTTTCAATTTTTTTTAAATTATTAAAATATCGAAATTAGGACGACATCTACAAAATATTAAAATATCGAAATTGTTGCCACTATTTTTCTAAAACTAAGAACCTATCCAAAATCCAATTGTACACTCCTATATGGTTTTCAAAGGACTACAAATAACCTAATATTATTTATAGCTACCACTTTTTGTTTTCGAGAAATAAGTATTTATAAACTTAAACAAGAAATATCAATCATACATAAAGCATTGATTATGAAACACTTCCCAACTTCAATGCAATTTTATATAAACATCTCAAATGTGATACATTCTTCGGTAATATTTTTAAAATTATCACAATACTACATTAATTTATTATATTTGAAAACTTCATCGAAGAAAATGAACTTAATTCAAATGACGGCATTGAAATATAAATTGCCTGGTTTAAACATATCTAAAATGTGATACATTCCTCGGTAAATTTTTAAAATTATCATAATACTTCAATAATTTATTATATTTGAAAACTTCATCGAAAACAAATGAACTTTATTCAAATGACGTCATCATAATATAAATCGCCTCTCAATAAAGGCAGCATTTCATTCATAAACATTTTTCCAACCGTTTCATTCATTACAATACTATAATAATTTATTTTATTTAAACATTTGAAAAATTGTTATCTACCATATTTATTTTAAAATATGAAACCTCTCTTATATATAAAATAATTAGACCCTTATAAAGAGATATTTATTATATAATATATCTCGTGTCTCTTTCTGGAGGATATAGCGAGAGTCAAAATTTAATTGAATATATTTTTCTCCCTATATTAAATAATTTTTATTTAAAAAACTACCTAACATATTTTACTGAAATTTTTTTTATATATTTTATGAGATAATTTGAATATTTTCTAAAATTTTCGAAGCAATTAAAGTCGCTTAAATGTTTGAAAAATTAGGTCCTGTAGGGTTCAATGTATTTAATTTTTTGAACCAGGGTTCAATCCAAAACTAATTGGGGGATATTATTCATTTATATTCCCATAGGTCCCACAGACTCTCTGAAAAACATACTGAAATTTCATTTTGATAAAGTCATTTTTACGGCAATTATCCTGCTAAAGGACAGACAGACAGACAGAGTGAACAAAGTCATAAACACTTTTCAACTATGTTGTAAAGTGTTAAAAACAGGATATTATCAATATTTTTAAACTTGATGAGAAGATTCCTCGAAAATTGCATTAGATCTATAAAAACACATTAACGTGCTTAAACACGCATTTTCTTGTGGGGCGTGGTAGTCCACTGATTAGCGCTCGGATTGCACTCGGTAGGCCTCAGTTCGATTCCTTCCGCTGCCGAAACTGCCGTCGTGTTCACGCGGAGTACGATCACTTTAAATATATGGGTCCGTAAGCCTTTCCGAGAGGTTGGTGGTAGTTGAAGGAGGGTACGGTCCCTGTGAATGCCTCCCCCCACTGGGTTCTGTTCTAAATTGAGTGGCTCTTCCCGGTCGTCTAAACTGTTACCTTACACCTTTCTGGTAGGTCGGACCGTCTGGGTCTCAACAACAACGCCTTTTCTCGTTGCGCTGCGTCACCTTTAGGATTGAAGAAAAGGCAAGGAGGTAAAAATCGGGATTATGGTTGTGGTTATCCGATTCAAATGACTTTTTTACAATGCTTTTAATGGCAAATAATTGTATTTTTAAAAATATGAATCATATCTTTAAAATTCAAGGAATAAGAAAACTTCTCAATTTAAATCACTTTATGTGTTTTGTTTGCTGCAATTTCGTGAAATAAATGCCGAAAAGTAAAATTAGATAATTAAATACTATCTCTGAATATTTTCGTGCTATAGAAGAAATTTGTCAAGCGAATTCTTATAAAATAATTGGTCATTTAAAAAAATCAAAATGATATCTGTAAAATTCTGGAACTTAGAATTTTTGATTTCATCACCCACATTGTGTCGCGCTAATTGTCTATAAACATCTGCCATTCTGCAAACAATAGTCTGCTGGGATAAATGGATTTAGAAACAACGAAATTTCGACTTTAAATATTCATAACCTTTAAACTAATTGAAATTAAAAAAAAAAAAAAAATCCTGGCAAGGTGCATATTTGCATAAGCTGAGATGCCAACTCTATACAGATCTTCGAAGCTGTTGAAAGCTTGAATTTTCTGCTACTCGTTACACACACACAGAAACAGACATCCTTTTGAAAAATACTAAATATGTAATAATAATGCAACATTTACTCAACCGTTCGATATTAAATTGTATATAAATTAGAATGTTACAGTAAAATGTTAACTATGTCAAAATGTTTTTATAAACCTTTTATTAATAGAGAAAAATATGTTAAATAGCTTCCAATAAATCAAAATTCTCATTAGTTATAATTTTATCGTACATTTTGTAGACACATTTTATATATTATATTTTTATTAATAAATAATCATAAATTTATTTATAATTACTATTATTTTATTTTTAAATTAAAATATTTCTTTCTCGTTCAAATAAAAATGCCCCAAAATATTATTTAAAATTAAACAGAGTTATTTCAAAATAATATACCGACATTGATAGTTGCGAAATATTATATTCAGATTTTTGTGGTCATCATTTGGTATTTATATAGTCACCATTTGGTATTTATATAGTCACAACCTCTCTACTAGAGTTGCCCCTATAAATTGGAAACATAAAAGTAATGAAATGATCCCACATATTCAATTTCGATGAAGACACCCCCCTATTCAATATTATCTCTTATAGGATAATATCTCCCTATAAAGACATACATACTATACCGACTCCTAACATAACGCAATGAAGTTACGTTCCCCTATAACCTTAGCAAATCAATTTATCAAGTTTAATACCTCAAACTTTTCATCTTAAGTTTTTAATTGGTCTAGCCATACCATAGAAGAAAAGAGTCTAACTCTCTCTAACTTTATGGATCATATAATTCAGCTCCAACCAATCTATCTATAAACAAAGTTTGTATAATTGCATCGTTTACAAGGTGATTTTGAAGATAAAGCAATAAATAAGTCTCTCTAAGTCCATGGCTTAGATATTCATATTCTGAATTTTTAAACAGGGATGACCTCACAAAATTAAATTTCCTAGTCAGCTGAATCATGGAGGTGGTCTCACATTTAACTTCATGAGTTGAATACAGTTTTCCTGTTATTTCTTCAAGCATTAAGTTCTCATAACCATGCAATTGCATCATGTTGTGGCAACATCTTCGACCTGAGATTATAAACACAAAAATAGCAAAAAAGGCCAAACTTTGAGAGGCTATCTTCCCAGATCCAAGGGTTAATTTTAAAAACGACTTTCAGATTTAAATTCAGCATGGTAAAGTAAAATCAGCAAACAGAAGTTTTTTAGCCTTCGAAATTGCATTTGGTGTTCTGACATGATGACACTGCGCTTTTAAAAAGGTGATTAAAAATTCGTTCAAATCAGTGATGAAAAAGCATTGAAGCTATACACACAAAAAATGATATGCACCCATAAGAAATTGAGCCAACAGCCACGAAGATCGGCATGTATGTGTCGTTTGAGAAAATATGCAAATGATTAGAATTTAGAATCAATAAAAAATGTTTTATTAAGAAATAATGGTAACAAGAAGATGATATTTTATTAAGTGGTTATCGACTATACAAGTCGATATTCGGTGCGGCATAGAGTCAGTTAGGTTGCTTATGTCCCTCTGCGGAAGATTCTGCCACAAATGTTGCAACTGATCAGCTAATTCAGTGGTATTCAGAGAAGGCTACAATTGCTGTCACAGCATCGTTCTCTATTGGCGATAGGTCTGGAGATATGGATGGCAATAGGAGGGTATTAAATCCTTGAAGACATTGTTGAGAAAGTTGTGCAGTATATGTTCGAGCTTTGTCTTGTTGGTAAAGGGAACCTGGGCGACTTGACAGTATAGGCAGAACAATCAGCGTCAGAATATCGTCAATGTACAAGCGAGTCTTCAGATTGGCTTGCAACAACTAGAGGAGATCTTTCCACTTTCGACCCAGACCGTATGACACAGTGGCAGATTTTGACCTCTTGTTTGGGGGGGGGGGGGGCGATCTGTAGATCGAAATGTTCTCGGAGGTTTGTTCACTTAGGATTTTCTTAACGGCTTCCTATATACGGATATTTGACATTTTTGAAATAACTAGACAAATTCGGAAGTTTATAGTAAGTTCTTTGCAGCTTATAAAATACGGCCTATCATTTTTTTAAGACCAAAGTAAAACAATGCAGATAGGAAGAAAAAAAAAATTACGTGACTATATAAGGAAACAACGAAGTTCAATGCTCTACAACTTTTGATGCACGGAGACCCTAAAAAACCATTTTTGAGCGAAATTGAAGAACTTTAAAAACTTAACAAAATAAAAAATGTTTGAAAAATTTTACACTTTTCATTATTTAATAATTCACAACCAAATAATGGGAAAAAGAGCTGTAGGCTGAAAGAAAAAACTCGTAAAAACTAATTTAGAATAATAAATTTGATCATATAAACATGAGGAGCTATATCTTAATGATTTTCCATGATCAAATTTATTATTCCAAATTAGTTTTCACGAGTTTTTTCTTTCAACCTCTAGCTTTTTTCCCATTTTTTTTATCGTGAATTATTAAATAATGAAAAGTGAAAATTTTTTCAAATATTTTTTGCTTTGTTAAGCATTTAAAGTTCTTCAATTTCGCTCAAAAAGGGTTTTTCAGGGGTATCTGTGCATCAAAAGTTGTAGGGTATTGAACTTCGTATCCCATTGAAATAACATGGAAGTGATTCCATAATTTTTGCCAGGGGTAGTACCTATAACACTATTCAAATATAATTGCCAATTCAGCTTATTGTCGATCATTATCCCTAACAGCCTTACGGAGTCCATCGCAAAAACCCTGGCGCCGTTAACCTCCCAGGAAGGATCATCATTATAATATCAACTCAAGTCTTCTTGCTTTTTCTTTAGCAAATCGATCTAAAATTGTTACTGGTGAAATTGCGATATCATAATGCACATGCAACAAAGTCAATCCCACTAGCAGATCTTCTCTAATTGTGTTTCGAAGCCATGTCTTCAATCGTTTTAGTGCTGAGAAGCTACCCTCGGCGGTTGCTACAGTAATTGGTAATGTTACAAGAACTTTCAGTAACACGTAGATCACATGGTACACTGCAGGATCACAGTTTTGTAGTGCTTCAAAAGCAGACTTGTGTACTCTGCTGGTATCGGTATTTTCTCGCATCCATTTGGTTCTCCAGTTAATCACCTCAACTTGAAGTGGACTGTTCATTTCTTCCACTCCCAGTTCGGCTATTCTGTGATACTTCTTAGCTCTGTCCAAGATGGGAGGAGTGACTGACTCTTCGTCCGTGTTGATTTTCGCTAAAAGAGTCGATGGTACTAAATCTTATAAATATAAGAGATAATCAGTAAATCCAGATTTTCCTGTGCGAATCGGTCTTTTAAGTCTTCGTGGATGGAGTTTAACAAAGGCACGTAAACATTTATTCTGTAATAATCTTCAGGAGTTATGTTAGGAGCAGTTGATCTATGAACTTGGCGTCCAGCAGTACGTGGTATTTTTATTTCAATTCCAAGATCATTACACATTCCCCCAACCTCTGCATATATTCCCAGAATGGAATTCCACATTTTTCTTAAATTCACTTATTATCGTAATTGCATCAAAGACAGCATCTCGAGCTTTCTTTTTAATTTTATTATGGGAGCGAGATTTCGTGGATAAACTAAGGGAGGAAGAGCAAGACCAAAGTATCTCCCTAATGATATATATATATTTTTAATTTCATAATTTATTTGATAAAACGTCGACATTAGTCAGGCGTTTGGGGGGGGCGATCGCCTCGATCGCCCCTCCTGAAATCCGCCAATGGTATGACATACACCAAAGTGTAAGGTATCTGTTTGGATGGCCGGGATATTTCCAATTAATTTAGACTAGAATCCAGTGGGGGACACAACTACAGTTACCGTACCATCCTCCTACCACCAACTTCTTGTAACCCACATATTTAGGTCTTAGATAAAAACCCGCTATACTACATAAAGGATTGTATTTTCAAACGCAGATGATTTTCGCCAACTCCCAAAGGAACCGCGGCCCAACAATGTTAAAGTGTAATATACACTCACTCCAGTTGTATTCAATAGCTCACTGTTTTTCGAAGTTTTTTGGTCTCGGAACCCCTTTTCGAAATTTAATTTAATACCGGAACGCCAAAATGAGAAAAAGTCCAATGTGGTCCAAACTGTACATCAAAATTCTTTAATTTTCCGTAAATTTACACGAAACTATAACACACGTTGAAAAACGCTGTATAACTCAATGTTAGTTTCAAACCAAATTTATAGGCATGCGATCCACAAACCTGGAAAAAAAAAATAAAGAAAATAAACGATCCTTTCTCTAGGAGAGTGCTCAGGCATGTGCAATCTACCGGGGAGAAACCGCAGTCCTATGCATCTCATTAAGGGTTGGCATTTGTTGCTTTGATGCGTTTTCTTAAAAAAAAAGTGTAGTAATTAAAAAAAAATTGTTAGACTGCGAAGATAAACACAACTTTCTATAGAATTCAAACTGCAGAATTAAGCTAATCTTCCTGTTTTGGATGCTGCAAAATAAGTATCATATAAACTAAAAAATGCAATTTTGATGTATTTAAGAATATGTGTATAGCCACATGCAAGTAGGTTTTCTGGTGGACCATTTGGAATTTTTATTTTTTTAAGTCCGTGTCTAGACGATTTTTTTAAAACAAATATCGAGGAAATGAAACAACGGCATCCCTTATGAGCACTACAAATCATATATTAATTTCCTTTGAACAATGTATGTATGCTATTATGCACATCCCGTGTTTTACAATGATAATTCTTGGCCTAGAAACGCGTGTTTTTCTCCTTTTTTGAGGAAATTATTTGGCAATGTGCATTCAAAAATTAGAAAAAAATAATAAAGTTTTAATAAATTTACAAAAACCTATTAAAAGACCCAAATTTAGCTAAAAAAAAAGATACATGTTCCGAATTTACACAACCAATTCTTGGCATAGAAACTCGCGGGTTTTTAAGTGCTAGGCAATCATCTGGGAATGTGTCAAGTGCATTCGGAAAAAAATCCCAAAACATACGAAATTTAATACTTTTTCAAATATATTTAACATTCTGCTAATCCTTGCCTTAGAAACTTGCCTTATTTCAAATGATAGCTAAAAATTTGGGCATTTGCATAACACATCCAATAATTAAATAAGAAATGTAAAATTATTTATAAAACAAAACCCTCAAAACCAAAAATTTGGTTTTGAGACTTTTTTCTTTTTATAAATTGGGGTATAATTTGCATATATACACAAAACATTCGAAAATTAAATAATTGCTGTGTAGACTTTGAACTGGGCAAAAGTCACTAGAACAGCAATGCACTCGTTCAAAACCAAAAGTTAACTCACTTGTTTGTACAGTCGGAAATTTTCAATATTAGTCGGAAAATTTCCTTCACCCCCCCCCAGCCAAGACTGAACAGCTGGCGATGGCCCCTTTACAAGATTCACTTACGTCCCTGTATGTGAATCTGATAAAAGAATTAAACAAAGCAATAAAAAAAAATATAAGAAACATATATAAATGTTTCTTATGCATGCTTATAATTTAAAAATACTACCTTACATCATATTGAAAACATCATATTTTCAAACAACATTGATTACATATTTCATATTGAAAAATTTTGTTTTATGAAAGGCGTGTATTAAACTATACTAAAACGTATACTAAAATACACAAATTACAAGAGCGGGTAGCTGATTTGTCTTCTGTTCTCTTGAGCAATCTTAGCTGAATGGGATCGCATGCTTTTGTACTTTCTACAAAAAAGGGTCACCATCCTTTTTTTTCCCGGAGAGTCATAAATCACTTGCCTAATTAAAGACACTCCCTGGGCCTCAAATGTGTTTCAGTATTTTTCTAACTTCCGACTGCATAATGAAGAAAAGCAGTTTTGTCAGGAAAATTTATACTACAAATTATCTGCATCCGCCGGATGCAAGATCCCCATCTTCGAATTTCCTCAATAAAAAAAAGCTGACAATGTACGGGGACTTACTTGACCCCGGGCTATAGATAGCCCCTCCCCATGGATTATACTAGTTAGCATTGTCCTCTCCTTGGTGGCTCATTTGTGCTTGAATGGAATTTCATCGGAAAGAAACCATTGCCCCCGTTCATAAATGATTTTGCATGTGCATCAAGAATTTTGTTTTACCAAAAAGAATTGTTATTTTCTAGTGGACATTTATAGAAAATTAAAAGAAATTTTTTTTAAAGTGGAATTTATAATAAACAAAACCCACTTTAATTTGGAATTTTCCCAAGTGATTACCAACTTTTCCACTTTATTGAGTCATGGTGTGTGTGATGCCCCCCCCCCCCCCCCGATACTTACGTCCCTGAGCCCATTATAAAAGTTTGTAGAGGAAGCTCATGATAAAAGTTTGTAAATGGGACCCATGATAAATGTTTGTAGAGGAAGCCCATGATAGAAGTTTGTAAAGGGGCTCATGATAAAAGTTTGTAGAGGGAGCCCATGATAAAAGTTTGTAAAGAGAGCCCATGGTAAATGTTTGTAGAGGAGGCCTATGATAAAAGTTTGCAAAGAGGGGGTCTATGATAAAAGTTTTGCAGAGGGAGCCTATCGTAAAAGTTTTAGATGGTCCCACAATTTGTATGGGCCGTCCTGCTTCTTGGAGGAGCTAGCTCCCATCCCTCTGCATATCGCCAGCTGTTCAGTATGGAGTTGTATAACTAATTTTCAGCATTTACTAATTATCCAAGTTTTTATTAAGTAGACAAAAATAAAGGGGTAAAGCACATTCAAACACCAAAGGGTTAAAATATATGATGAAAATGAGTATTTTTCCCGAGTTTAATTAAAATTTGCTTAGTCATAGATAACATCAAGATCATCATCAATTCATTTTTATATTGCACTAGCCGCCTTCGGCAACCAGCCTGTTCGCTACCCTTGAAAATTCTGACCATGGCAAACTTGTTGGCGCCATAACTCTTTGGAGTTAACAAAGTTTATTTTAGTTTAATGATGTTAAAACTAATAATGAAATTTTAAGATGAAAAGTAATGTTTTATTCAAATTTAGCCTTGACTCCGTGGAAAAGAGATCCAACAAAAGGTAAATCAAAGAACGTCTTTGGGTGTAATCAATTACTTTCCAAACATGTGGTTAACATTCGCCTTACGGGAAAAGAGCATATAATGAAACGCCCTCCTGGTTATAAAAAACAAACAAACAGATTGTTCATACCCTCAAGCAATCGCTATGTGAGTCTCTTCAGTTTTGGAGATTCTTCCAGAAAAAATTTGTGCACTGCACAATGAGAAACTCTCAGTAACTGCCACAGATACAGATTGGCATAAAAAAAATGTTTCCTTTAGAATATTGAGGGCTCAGTCCACCTTGGAAAATTATTGGGGGTCTCGAGCTCCATGGGCCCATACAACTCTACGCCTATAGTGGGGCAATTATGTTGAAGTTTGACTAATGTACATTTTACCCAGAGCTGCTACTGGCGACTAAAGTGACTATTTTGAAAGAACGATGACTTTTTTAATTCAAATACATTCCAAACAATTATTAGAAAAACAGTTACTTTTTTGGTCTACTGGTGACTGTTTTAAAAGAATCGCTCATCATTACTGTTTTACCAATTTTTAATTTTTACTGCTTGTTATGCGCTAAAGGAAATCCCATTGTGTCAGAGTTTCGAATGGCTTTACACTGTCGTAGAAAGTTTTCAAGGAGCAATTTAAGCAGAGCAAGTCCGGGTATTTGTATGTGAAGTTTGTGTAAGATAACTTATGAATACATGTCTGTATTGTCAGGAAATTTTATGTATGGATACATTATGTAAAATAATTGGAAGAAGTTAGTATTTGTTTCATATAAATTCTGTGATTGAAACACAAAACGTTGAAAATTTCATGTTTTTGTAGCATTATTTATTTTGGTAAGCAATGGTGTGGCAGTTGAGTTTAAGCAAAAAAATGATTGTTTGAGCTATGTGACTGGTATAATTGGTAACTATAGGCATCATAAGTTAATGAATGCATTTTGTATGTTGTACGGCTTATAAAACAAGAGGTATGTGATACATTGATTGTTCTAATGACTTTCCTCACATTTTGACATCACTATGAACAAAATTTCTAGTTTTAAGTTCATAGTTTAGACAGTGCATTGCCATCATAGTTATTATTGAGTAACTCATATCAAGGTTTTTTAATATGTTTTATTTGGAGTGAATTGGAAAAAGAAAGAGAATAAGGGATAGGAAAAGTATGTTTTAAGACCTTATGAATAAAATTCAAATACTTTCCACAAGATGTTTGTGTTGTGAGCATATATGTGTGTTTGTGCTTTTGCATATGTATATGTGTTAGTCTCTGTATGTGTGTTTGTGTATGTGCATATATGTATGTATATGTTTGTATAGGTATGTGTGTTTGTGTATGTGCATATATGTACGTATATGTTTGCTTATGTATGTGCATATATGTATGTGTGCTTGTGTGTGTATATATATGTTTGTCTGTGTGAGTGCATATATGAACATGTATTTGCCTGTAAAGTTTTGGTAAGATAACTTATGAACTCATGTATGTATTGTCATGAAATTTCAAGTGTGGATACATCATAGCTGCCAACTCTACTGGTTTTTCCGGGAAACTGCTGGTTTTTGTCAATTTTTTTAGCACTCCCTAAAGTTAGGGATTTTTCACTAAAAATTTTCTGCTAAAGGGAATTTTGATCGAACTTGTGGCTGCCATTTTGTATCTTCTGTGAATGAACCTAGTACCAGTACTACTAAGTTGTATCATTTTAACTTTATTGATGGATACTGCTTCAAATAAATATGATTTTGCATATATAGATTACATTACCATGTAATGTTGAAACATCCATTTCCATCTATGTTTAATTTCAAATTATGTAAATGAAAATTATACAACATTCATTTCTTTGTAGTAGGTTTCATTATTAATCAATATTTTCATAAAATATTGATTATTTTTTAAGTGTGATTTCACCGGCATAGATTACATTCCTATGCAATGTTGTAACATCCTTTTTCATCAATGTTTAGTTTCAAATTGTGTGTATTAAAAGATGCAGAACATTAATTTCTTTACAGTATGTTTCATTATTAATTGATATTTTTGTAAAATATTTATTATTTTTTAAGTGTGATTTGGCATGTATAGATTAAATTTCCATGTAATGTTTAAACATCCTTTTCCATCCATCTTATTTTGATAAAATCTCAAATTAATTAAACAGTACTTTCACATTTTTGCAGTTTATAAAAGCCACTGTTTCTTTTTCATACACTATGTAAAAACATTTTTCTTATGCAGTAGGCAGTTTTAATGTTATAGTGAGTTATCATTTTTGAAAAAAAAAAGCGTACATTTTTGTGTGATGCAAAAAATCATTTTTCCCTAAGTGATATTGAACAGATACTTGTAGAGCGCTGTAAAAAATTGCTCACCATGCTATCTATTGGATTTTTATTTTCCAATGTTAGCAGATATACATT
This sequence comes from Amaurobius ferox, assembly GCA_951213105.1. Lineage (NCBI taxonomy): Eukaryota > Metazoa > Arthropoda > Arachnida > Araneae > Amaurobiidae > Amaurobius > Amaurobius ferox. Next base: position 150,313,434 of record OX578142.1, on the reverse strand, counting down.
AATATAAAATAACTGAATGAAATCCCCTAAAGTTTTTTATAGTTAAAGGTACAGTATTGTTTTTCATTACATGGAATAGATCAGTATTAGTGGTATACTATGCCTTCTTACATTTTTTAAAAGTAGAAGTATTGTAAAACTAAAATAACTTTGTTAAAAGCAACATACAAGACAAAAATAATAGTGTTTGCCTTGTATGTTGCTTTTAACAATTTTATTATATTAGCAGTGGTTTGAGCTGTACGTATTGCATTAGAACCAAAAATTTCAGTGTAAATTTTTTGGTGTTAGGACATTTCTAAATATGAATAAACAATGAGTACTTTAAAAACTTAACTATGATCTGTACAGTATTCATTCATTATTCATGTTTAGATGAACAGAAATGTCAACTGTTATGGATTTTCTGCAACAGTTACGGATTTCCTGAGTTTGTTATGTAGATGCCCAAAAATGTTACGGAAAATGGCACCATTTTGGATTTCCTGCAATATTTAGAGAAAATTTATCAACACCGTTTTGATTTCTCTGTATATTCATCTCGCATCTACATAAAGTTATGCTATTTCCACTTTGCTGACACTTCAGATATACAAATAATTTATCCAATTAGTCAATTTTCACTTGCGATTACATTGGCAGAAAAATGTGAAAATCATGCTGAAAAACATTCAAAGTCGCCGAAATCAAAACTTTTTCATATTATTTTTGTAAAATCTGCATCATTGGTGCCGAAAATGATCGGTAGTTGTTTATGCATTATAATTTTTTTATTTACTGAAGATTTTTCATATTTCAATCTGTTGCATTGCTAGCTAAAAATATCCATTTCCATCCATGTTTAGTTTTAAATTATTTTGTTTGAAAAATTCACCAACAATAATTTCTTTATGTTATGTTTTATTATTAATTCGTATTTTTTATTTGCAGTATTGTGCATAGTATAGATTATTTTCCCGTATGATACTGAAACATCCAAAAGTATCTATTTCTATCCATCCATATTTAGTTTCAAAATATTTCATTTAAATAATTCACAATATTCATTTCTTTGTATTATGTTTTATTATTAATTTGTATTTTCATAAAATATTAATTATTTTTTATTTGCGATATCGCGCATATAGATTGCATTCCCGTGTATTGTTGAAGCATCCATTTTCATCCATGTTTATTTTCAAATTATTTCAACTAAACTATACATAACATTCATTTCCACATATTATGTTTTATTTTTAATTTATATTTTCATATAATATTGATTATTTTTATTTGCGATTTCGCAAATATAAATTACTCTTAAGTATAATGTTAAAACAACCAAAAGCATCCATTTCCATTCTTGTTTAGTTATAAATTGTTTTAATTGAAAGGAGCACAACATTCATTTCTCAACATTGTTTCATTTACTAATTCCTATTTTCATAAAAAATAATAAATATTTCTATGTGATTTCGCGAGTGTAATTGAAACATCCGGTTTCATTCATCTTATTTTTCGAAGAATCATAATTTATATAAACAGAACTTTTATATTTTTACAATTTGTATAAAAATGAAGGATTATTTTCTTGAAATTGATAAAAATGAGGTATCTATTGGGCTTTTAGTTTTTAAATGAATTATTCCAAAATACTCATTTTATTCTTCTTTCTTTTTAAATAATTATTGTCATAGAGAGCATAAATAAACATCTTCAAATACATTAATATAATTGCACTTTTTAAAAATATTTTATATTACATATTACAGCTTTAAATTCAAAACTCAATCTTTATGTTGCAACTTATTAATGTTTTATTTTATGCTACTATTAATAACTTTAACATGCCAGCTACTGTTATGTTATGTTATGTTTTATTTATAAATTAAGACATGTATGTTGTTATTATAAAAGTTAAGAGTTGTTACTAAAATTTTATTGAAAATATGATGTTGAATTACCGACTACATGCAAGGGTTGGCGTCTCTGCTATTAAAAAATTTTAGTTGTTACTGAAACATTACTGAAAATAGTATGTCTTGTTACTGAAATGTTACTGAAAATGATGTCTGGTTACTGACTAGACTGTTCAGGGGTTGGCATCTCTGGATGAATAAACAATGAATATTGTATGAATGAGTGATCATGAATTCTAGCAGCAAAACATTTATGCCACCATTTCTTGCATGTTCTACTTGCAAGATAATTTTTTTTTCAACACTACATTATTGAAGAACACATTCTATGACACCAGAAGATCCGGATGTTTATTGCTCATGTCTGGTTAACATCAAGGGCTCTATAGATTTGCTCAGTTATCAATTATATCTCTTTAACGATGATGCTAACAAATTGCTATCTATCAATATTAGTTTTTATTTAAAATATGTAATTTTATGATCTAAAAAGAAGTACTGAAATATTAATTTAAAACAATTTGAACTCATTTTCTGAAATAATAACTTGGAAAAGAAAATTAAAACAGCCAAAATAAAATGTGTAAATAATATATTTTGCAGAATCTTAATCTATGCATTTTAAACCAGTATATATTAGAGATTTCAAAATACGTAGATTAAGATTACAGTGATGTGATTGCTGCGCCAAACTGCGCCATTCAAAATAGGTTGTGCCAATATGATACAAAAAGCAAATTTTAACTGATTTTGCGCCAACACTGAGCCATTTCATGAAAATACCGGAAAACGTAATTTTTCTCCGTAATTCTCGGAACGAAAAGAAAGAATTGAATCAGAAATTTCTCAGAAGAGTGCAGTCTACCAGCAAAATCAGCAGATTAGACTTTTTTCTCTTCAAACAGCTCAGGTTTTTATCAACTGTGGGGTTGCTTTGTTCCGACTAAGGCACTACTCCCTACAACCAGTTCTCCCGGTGTTTGGAGTCGGCGAGTACTTGACCATGTTACTTGAACGTGAGCCCGCCATACACCAGGAGTATTGTTACGAGGCAGTGGGATTTATCGAAGGACGAGCTTAGGGACCGTTGTCTTGAATAGAAAAAAGAAAAACAAACTTTCCTTCGATTATCTATTTTGAAAGATCTATGTAGGATAAAAGAAGCAAGCTATTCCTTCCTGGAGTGCAGTAGACACAGGGGAGCCAAACATGCAGTAGACACAGGGGGGGGGGGGGGGGGAATGGAACATATCAAACTTGGTATCAATCAAAATACTTTTTCAAGCCCTTCAAAATGAAGGGTAACATGCTATAATTTGGATCATTTGGAACAATGATACAGATTTTTCAAAATTTTCTTATGAAACTTGAAAATAAAAAAAATCCAAATTCTATAATTCGGAAAATTCCGGAATCAGTAAAGTTCGAACTGGTCCTTATTTTCCAAGTTGTACTGTATATGTAAAAAAAATTGTATAAAACATTTCAGGTTATTTTGAATGGCTTTTTTACACTGTCACGGTATCAATTAAATTATCACGGTATCAATTAAATTGTCACGGTATCAATTAAATATACAGTTATTTTTTTAAATTGGCATCATTAAAAATGTATGTAGTACCTAAAATTTTGCTTTGGAATTTCACACCATATTAACGGAAGTTTACTGAATTTTTTAATAATTTATTAAAGTTTTGAGCATAATATTTATTTACTTTAGCTTGATTAACTTCTTTTAATCCTTCCGTTCGTCCTTCTTAATAAAATTTCCGTTTTGATTTAATGGGGGATTTCTCTTATTATTTTTTTATTGTGCTATGTTTATTTTTAATTTTATGATTTTATTTTTTTTCTTGTGTTATTTCTTTTTTTAGCGCAATATAAAAGACCAGTATCCTTTTTGAAAAATAGTTTTTAATTTTGTAGATCTTTCCTAAAATTATATATTTTTCCTAAATATTATTTTTTTCCACTAAAATTTTTTATTTCATTTTGTTAGATCTTTTTTTAAAAATTTTACTGCAATAAGATATTTTTAGATTTTAAGTTATTTATTTTAATTTTTTAAAATATGTTTTAAAATTCTTTATTGCAATTTTTTTTTAATTTAGATTTTTTTCTAATTATTTAATGTAATAAAATTAGTTTAGATCTGTAAAATTATTTTTTCATTTTTTTTTATATTTTTTCAAAAATTATGTATTGCAATATTAAAGTATTTTATAGATCTTTACTAAAATTATTTATTGCAGTTTTTTTATATTAAAGAATATGTATTAAAAATAGATTTTCTTAATAAAAATAAATAAAAAATAAGCATTTTTTATTAATGTAATTTATATGCTATTTTAGTTTATTGAAAGTTAATTGAAAATTCAAAATTTTTATACTTAAATTCTGTTAATTAGATTTTTAAAACTTTCCTGTCTTGAATTTGCTAGTTATATATATGACAAACTGTTAATATAAAAAAAATGCCTTGCATCGAACTGCTACAATGTCGAAAAATCTCTTGCTACAAACTGCTACAATTTCGAATAATTGCCTGCTACAAACTGTTACATTTTCGAAATATTGCCTGCTACAAACTGCTACAATTCCAGAAATTTACTGCTCCAAAAGAGTTTTTTGTAATCACATCACTGGTAAATCCTTCCGAGAGGTTGGTGGTGGGAGAAGGAGGGTACGGTCCCTGTGGATATCTCCCCCACTGAGTTCCGGTCTAAATTGGGTGGCACTCCCTGGCCGTCCAAACTGTTACCTTACACCTTTCTGGTAGGTCGCGCCAGCGAATTTGCAACGATCAGAATTTGTCACGGTCAGAATTTTCAAGGGTAGCGAACAGGCTGGTCGCCAAAGGCGGCTAGTAAATAATAACAGGCAATGTCTGTGTGTGTGTCTGTCTGTCTTATACACTATAGGTTCAGCGACCGTGCGTCGGAGGGCTACGAAATTTGGCAATCGGAGACCCGGGGGATGGGTGGGAAGGGGAGACGTTAAAACCGATTTTTAAAATTTTAATTATTTTTTTTTTTGTTATTTTATGTTTTATGTGATTTCGACCATTTTTTGCTCGTTTTGCCCTTGTTTCTCCACGATCCTGATGTCGTAGAAAAAAATAAATCACACCACCGGAAAGAGCAGACAATTGCGAGTAAAAATACATCAATTTCAAATCTCAATTTCGATTTCGAATAATTTTTAAGATTTTAAAACAAAAGTCACTTTTGGTTCCAAAAACCAACTTTCGTTTTTAAATCCTCCCATCGTAAAAATTACTTATAATTTCGACTAATAATTTACATTTTTAGAAAGGTCAAATATCTGGCATTCTTACAAGTCCAATCTAGCCAAGAAAGAATGAAAATTGCCCGCAGGTTCGCAATTTTAAAGACGTCATGATTTTATATTTCTCGGCCAAGCTCTGATTCTTCCCCGACAGCCCCGCCCAGAAATGGTGGGGACGTCACACTATTGCATCGGGTTAGAGTGATATTTTAAATGATAAAATTAAGAGCTTAGCATATGGTCATTATAAAATTTAAATGATTGAGTTATGGTGGATTGAATTGTGGTGATGTATTGTATACATCAAGTGAAATTATTATATTTATATTTTAAATGGATATTTTAATTTATGGATATTTTAAATGGATATATGGAACTATTTAATGAGGATATTTTAAATGATATTAATGAAAAGCTTAAATACTGAAGAAATAAAAAAATAAATAAAAAGAAAGTTATGGAGATTGTTGCGGTGTCTTAAAATTTCATTATTAGTTTTAACACCATTAAACTAAACCAAACTTTGTTAACTCCACGGGGTTGAGGGTGCGGTAGCCCAGTGGTTAGCGCGCGGGAATTGCACTCGGTAGGCCCGGGTTCGATTCCCGCCACTGCCATACCTGCAGCCATGTTCACGCGGAGTGCGATCACGTTAAACATGTGGGTCCGTAAGTCCATCCGAGAGGTTGGTGATAGGGGAAGAAGGGTACAGTCCCTGGGGATGCCTCCCCCCCCCCTGGCTTCCGGTCTAAATTGGGTGAATAAAAAGAAACTTATGGAGATTGTCGCGGAGGGCGCGGTAGCCCAGTGGTTAGCCAGCTGGAATTGCAATCGGTAGGCCTGGGTTCGATTTCCGCCACTGTCAAAACTGCCGCCGTATTCACGCGGATTACGATCACGTTAACATGTGGGACCGTTAGTCCTTCCGAAAGGTTGGTGGTAGGGGAAGGAGGGTACGGTCCCTGTGGATGCCTCTCCCATTGTGTTCCGGTCTAAATTTGTGAGTAAAAAGAAAGTTATGGAGATTGTCGTGGAGGGCCTGGTAGCCCAGTGGTTAGCGCGCGGGAATTGCACTCGGTAGACTCGGGTTCGATTCCCGCCACTGCCAAAAGTGCTGCCGTGTTCACACAGAGTACGATCACGTTAAACATGTGGGTCCGTAAGGCCTTCCGAGAGGTTGGTGGTAGAGGAAGGAGGGTACGGTCCCTGTGGATGCCTCTCCCACTGGGTTCCAGTCTAAATTGGGTGGCACTTCCTGGCCGTCCAAACAGTTACCGTACACCTTTCTGGTAGGTCGCGCCAGCGAGTTTGCCACGGTCAGAATTTTCGAGGGTATCGAACAGGCTGGTCGCGAAAGGTAGCTAGTATTTAATAAAGTACTAGCAGCATACCCGCTCTTCGTACGAAGTATATAATATAAAGAGACTTATAATTCGCTATCATGTGCAAATTCTGTTAAAATATTAAATTTATTGCTCCTAAAGAGAAGTTTAAAAATATCTGTTCTCACTATGCAAAATTATCTTCACAGGAAGATCTGAAGAATAAAACATCCAGGCCCTTTTTGTAAGCAAATTTACAAAAAAAAAAAAAAAGGAATTGAATCAATATATGCAACCCCGTACTACTTATATTGTCGCAAATTAGAAAATATGCCAGTGTGTTAGTAGAAGATTACCCGTATTACAATATGAGTCTCAGAAATCTTTGCCAAAATAAAAGAGATGACATAATAAATTGAAAATATTAATAATCCTCGTACTCCTTATACCAGAAGGTTGTAATTGATTCCAATATATGCCAATATATATCAAAAGATATACGAATATACCTGTACTACTTATATTCTCGTAGATTAGAAGATATACCCGTTTATTTGCAGGCAATTGCTCGTACAACGTGCAATATGAGTTTAAACAATTTTTGTCATAATGAAACTATTGCATAATAACTTGAAAATATCAATAATCCCTGAATCAATAATCTCCGAAAATATCAATAATAATAACGTTTAAACCTGAAGACCGTAATTGATATTATCCAGTGAAAAATGCTATACGAAAAATCAAATCGTTTTTTTCTAAAATATATTTTTATATCCATTTATTTGTTATTCAAATTGAAAAAAATAATAATTAAAATTAACAGACAGATTTAATTTAATTGCGTTTCGGAGCAACATGATATAAGATAGAATCTTCCTCATAAACTGCGAAATTAAATAACCATTTTGATTTCTTTATAGTTTTCATTGTTCAGTAAAAGCTTGGGAAAAATAAACCATGGAGATAGATTTCCCATTTAAATCATGTTTCAAACAATTCATGTTTTCAGAAAGTGACTAATTAGCGCAAAAAATGTTTTAATTCACTTTCAAACGATTTTCAAGCTTTTCGTTTGGATAAACCAGGGAATTTGAGAGTCGAACTGCTGCGAAAAAGTTTCGTTTTCAATTAACATCTCGACAACCCCTGGTCTTAGAAATTTGAAACTTAGACTAAATTTAAGGGGGGATATTTTAAGGCTACCCACAAAATTTCATTAAATTGGCTTCAGCCGTTCTCCCGTGATGCTGAGACGAACGAAAGTTTCATTTTTCACTAATATCTCGAGAACCACTAGTCATATAAACTCGAAACATGGACTAAATTTTAAGTGAGACTATTTCAAGGCTACCCACAAAATTTCATCAAATTCGGTTCAGCCGTTCTCCCATGATGACGGGACAAACAGACAGATGGACAGATTTTCAATTTTATTTATATAGACTAGCAGCATACCCATTCTTCGTACAGAGTATATAATATAAAGAAACTTAAAATTCACACTTGTGCAAATTCCTATAGTATACTAAATGACATTTTTAATCAAAATATTCTGCTAAAGTATTTAACATAATGTTCCTATAAAGAAGTTTAGGAATGTCTGTATATAATATGTAACTTATAATTCGCAATCATGTGCAAATTATGAGAGCACATTTCAAGCATACCTGAACATGAATCAAATGTTTTTGAGGTGATGTACGTGTGAGTGAGTCTATGGAGATGATATCTCACAAATGAATGAAGCGTTTAGAATGAAATTTGATACAAAAATTACAATTCGGGAATACTTGGAGCCTATTTCTTTCAAATGCAATCGAATGTTTAGAACCCCCAAATGTTGAAATGAAATTTTGAAAAATCATCAAAAATTCAGAACTTTCAATAAATTTATATAAATGATTGTTTCTTATGTAATGTTTCATTAGAAAACTATTGACACAAACTTTAGAACTCTATGAACCATTCTCTAGATATTGTACATTTTTCTAATAAATTTATCAAAAAATTATATAAAATTAATAAAAGAAGTATTAACTATTGTGAAATATGTTCACTTTTCATATGTAATATCATGCTCATGTATCTAGCTCATTCCATTCACAAGAGAAGATACTTTGGGTAATAGTTTTGCATGTGGACACCATTAGTCGTTTATCTATTATAAGAATAACCTATCTCTCCATCCATAACACTTAGCGAATTTTTAGTGTCAAATTTGGTGGAATATCGCCAATTTATTTATGTTGCCAAATTGACAAAAATGTCACCAAATCAATTGATTGTCGCCAAATTAATAAACATGTTGCCAAATTGATAAAAAGACACTAAATCAGTGAAAATGATAACTAATTGATGGAAATTCAATATCTTGCAAAGAATATAAAAATGTACTATAATAGAACATACTTTGTGTAATAGTTGGTATTTGGATGCCATTAGTCGTTTATCTATAAACCGTTTATATACTATAATCAACATTGTCACATTGATGCTAAATCAATGAAAATATATAATGACTAATTTATGAAAATTCAATATCTTGGAAAGAATATAAGAATCTACTACAGCACAACCTCGAAATTCCGGACATCCAAGTCACCCCCAACTATCGGACTAAAGTTTAGACCGGATATAAATATGGACGGCTGTAGATTGACTCATGGTTGGAGCGTGAATAACGTTGTTATCGTTACCCCACCCCCACCCTCATTCAAGTCACGATTCCCGATGAATTATTTTGCTTAAAATATACATTGTTATTTAAATACTGATATTTTATTATCAAAATTTCCTTTTCTCATTATTGAAAAAGACATTTTTCTGAAACAATGTAATTTTTAATATTAAACACTTTAAAACATTATCGTAACATTTCTATCACAAATTATTCAATTAAATCTAAAAATCCTGAGAATTCGTTTTAACGCTCATGGAAACTTGTTTTATTCACTTCGCAGTACGAAACCCATTCTTCAATGTATTCTGTTTTGTCTCCAGAATTCCCTCTCCCTCCCAATAACTGACAAGTTTTTTGTTCTTGTTGAACCTCCTGCAGCTTGTAATCGACTGCATATTTTGACTTTTTTGTTTAGAAAGCCATATTTACATACTATAAATAGCAAATAAATAACTAAATAATATCTTATCGCACAAAACCGACCAACAAGGTCATTAACACACTGACCTCTTAAAGGAGTCAGCTGCGTTTACGATTCTGAACCAAGCAAATTCCTTTCTTCGTTTTCCCTGCCCCACCACATCTCGGTGCTGCGGCAGCTTTGTAATGACTCGTATTTTAGAAAAATTATTTAGAGGAGAGATATTTTGCTTTTTTAGAAGACATGTTTATTTTATCTACTACAATATGTTTTACATATTTGACTATTACTAATAAAGTTTTTATTTTTTCAGAGTCATCAGCCTTTTTAAACATAACATTATATAGATGCTAGAGAATAAATAAAACTTTTGAGTTCTTATTTTTTGTTTTTCATTTTGTTAGTAGCGAAATGCTTTAAACACATTCACACCTTTAAATATATTGGCAAGAGTGCTAAACCTCGTGCTTTATTAAATCTCGGTACTTCATTAAATCTTCCTGTACTTCATTAAATCTCGACAAAGCCGATATAATGGAAGTTCTGCACTGTGATGATGACGCACCAATCGTAAATAAATTGAGTGATGGCGAAATTCACGATATGATATTAAATAAAAAAGAGCAAAGTAGCGACGATAAATGTGGAAAAGAAAAAATGCGTACAAACAATCAATCAGGCAATTAAAGGTCTTGAACAAAGAAGTTTTATAACTGAGCAGAAATAATGTCCATGTACAGGATAAAATAAACTGCCCAATAAACAAAAATTAATCCCATAAACCAAAATTAATAAAACAACAAATGTTAATTCAAATATTTAAATGAAATGATAACATGTAATTTTATCATTTCGTTTCGTTCACACATTCTAGATTATTAATGTGTATATTTTTTCTTAGAAATTCCTTTTGCCCCATTTTTTGTATTAAATAATATGTTTTAATTGATTAACTTAACACTTAACTTTTGTCATTATTTTTACTAAAAATAGTGCTTTATAGTATATTTAGTTAATATTAAGTTTGAATTTTATTCACAAACTCTATAATCCAGAAAAATCAAAAATCCAGAATCGGCAAGGTCTGGACGAGTCTGGATTTTTGAGGTTGTACTGTATAATAAAAACCTATTTCTTCATCTGCAATGCTTGGTGAAATTCTGACAAAGTTTGGTGGCATATCGCCAATTTGGTGAGTTTTTAAATGTTGCCAAATTGATAAAAATAATTATAAGTCAGTGAAAAAGATGACTAATTGATGAAAATTCAATATCTTTTGAAGAACATAATGACTATAAAAATAACCTATTTCTCTATCCATCCGTAATGCTTGGCAAAAAATTTGACGGGATGTTGCAAACTTGGCGACTTTTTTAAATATTGCCAGATTGATGAAATTGTCGCCAAATTGATAAAATGTCACTAAATAGGAGGGAATGCTTTGCAAATTTTTCATTCCATCATATGATGGGTATATCTTTTAGTATATCAGAAATGCGCTTCTCTCCGTTTGTTTGGTACATTTTGATACATATACTGAACTTTGCGAATAATCTGGAGAAATATTGCCATTATTTAGCTCTAGATTAATGAATATATCTTCAAAATTGTAAAAGTGGTGCCAAGTTAATAAAAATAGTTAATCAATTTATTATTGAAATATTTTAATATATGGACTATATTGCTTTTTGAAGATGCTATTAATATTGATAATTGTTAATTTAGTGTTGCGTGAAATATATGTTAATTGGGTACAAAATAGTTTGACAGGTCATCATTTGGAAAAGCGCCAAATCTACAATTCAATGTTACAAGCACTGTGCCATGAATCTTTCCATCCTTTTTTAACTGTGAAAGAAGTAAATTCATCGCATTACATAAAGAAAGTCATGTGCTGCCTACATCAGATTTTTTAAATTGCCTTACACTTGACATATATGCAAGTTGATCCCCTTACTTCACTAGTGATAAAGATTCCCAAGAATTCTTGTCTTATACATGGAAATACAGTATTTCTTATTTGGGGCTGAAATTTTGTTATGGCATCTCACAAGCAAAATTATTTCACTCAGTAGAAAATTGATTTACCAGTAGCAAGCTGATAATCACAATTTTCATATTTCGATTATGATTGTGAAACTTCAAATCTGTGCTAATTTTATTGTCTTCTCTATTAAAAAGGACCAGAAGAAGTTTTTAAAGATTTAATTCTGCCCATTTCTCCGATTAGAGATTAAATGTAGAATTTATGTGTACCTTTAATTGAGGAAATGGTTATATAACTTGTAATATTAAGAAAATATATATTTTGAAATACATTTTATTTACTGCAACTTTATTTATTAACAAACAATTGAACTAAAGATGAATTCACAGAGTGATAATCAAGATATTACACATTCATGCTTGATAGTACATTCCATACTGAGGATAATTATTACAATCGTGACAACAAAATTTAAAAGTTTTCATGGCAAAATAATTTCATTTACTGTGCACATGCAAGAAATTAAATATGGCAAACTATTATTTAAAGTGAAAATTGAATATTGAAGTGTAAATACGATTTCATGGAAATGGGCATAGCATTATATATAACTTATTGAAATATAACACAAATTATTTAAATATATCAGTTATATGCCTAAATATAGCCATTTATTATTATTTATTTTTTTTGCATTTACTTTTCTCAAATCGAACAGAATTATTTCAATCAGCATTGTTTATTTGTAGTTAATCATAATCATAGATGTCACAGCAATAGTTGCTGCATAAACTAAGTTGGACATGAACTTTTATAATCAGATAACAGAAGTTACCAACCAAGCTTGCGGACTTAAGTAAACATGTTATTTTATAAATTTTAGAAACACCAATATAAAACTCTGTCAAATAGTATTATATTTATAATGCATGAGTGATATAGTTTGTTAAAGTTTTACATGTAAAAAGGTTGCAGTATTCATGATGATATTCTTGACTTTAAACATGGCATCTCAAAACAGCTTTTCAAGAACATGAGCACCTGCTGGCTTTATTTCACTATAATATGATTCAATTGTCTTCACAATTTCAAATCCGAATTTCTTATAAAATGCTAAGGCTTCATCATTATTTACTTGAATATGCAGAAATATGCTCTTAAATTTACCACTATCTCTGCCATAATCAAGTGCATACTGCAGCAGTTTGCTGCCAACGCCAGACCTGCGATATGGTTTCAAGCAACCAAGAGACATGATGTACAACTTTGTAGACCGATCTTCAAGACTCATAACAATACGGCAAACAATGGCACCAACAGCAATATCATTGTAGTATACATATCTAGCTAAATCATCAGCAGTTGCTGCATATTTGTAGTAAAGATCACTATAATCTAGTGGGAAAACACTTTTAACTATCTGCCTTAACAGTCCAATATTATGTTTAGTGATAGGACCTAACTCAATTCCTATACCTTTGTGAAGAGAAGCTTTGGTTTCTTTTGGTGAAACTATGGTTTCTTTAAAATGAGAACAAGCCATTTTTATGCCTAAATAGAAGATAATAAATCTTATGTAATGTGATATAAAGTGTATTAATATAAATTATAATGGAAATTTCACACAAAATATTAGAATACAGTAACTCAGTTATTTATCAGGACAAACAAACTGAATCTAAAATTACTACCAGCTCAATTTTATTCTTGATGCTTTTTAACCCATGAGGACACGTGCGGGGTGTTTGGCATCGCACGAGTTACAATTTGTGAAGAAACTCATGTTTCCTAACTTCTGAAACCAGCCAAATTAGTTTTAATTGTCTTCAAAGTCACATTCTTTTGCAGAAGGGTGACAAACAGAAAATTCCACGAATTGTTCCCTGTAAAATCAGGGGTTGGGGTGTCAGACACCCTGTGCACGTTCTCGCGTTAGTAGTATTTCGCTTGTAGTCACTGTGTTTGTAAGTCAAAATGTCGCTTTATGTTAGTGGATCTAAAGTTTCGCGTTCATGTGATGAAGAAATGTAACACTTACAAAATATGTTAAACGACGTTTTACCGGACATAGAACCTATTAGTGAAGATAAAGAAATTTCTGATACAGAATATTTCAGCAAACATGATACGGATACTGAAAATGACACTGATTCTGGAAATGAGATTGAAGTTGATGATAATCCTTATTTCCTTGGATGAGATAAAGAGACAAAATGGTTTAAACAACCATTTCCATGCCACAGAAAAGTTCCTGCAAAATATATATTATCAAGAAATTACATGGAAATACCAATGACTCAAAAAATGTGGTTATGCCCTTAGAATCTTTGCCACTTTTGATAAATGAAACGATGATAGAACATTTAGTGAACTGTACAAACATTTATATTGAGAGCATTCAAGAAAACTTTAGCTGAGAGAGGGACTCAAAATGAACATCTGTGTTAGAAATGAAAGCATTCATTGCATTGCTTTATTTTTATGGATTACACAAGTCATCTCACGCAAATGTAAGAGATATATGGAATAATGTCACAGGTTTAGAGATTTTCCCAAGAACTATGTCGTATAAGAGATGTCTCAGGTTCGATGATGTAAATTCTCGTCAAAGCAGGAAGGAAGTTGACAAAGTATCACCCATTCGGGTATTTTTTGAAATGTTCATTGAAAATTGCACTATGATGTACAACGTTGGAGAGTTAGTCATAATCGATGAAGAGTTAGAACCCTTTAGAGGAAGATGCATATTTCTGTAATATATATCGAATAAACCTGCGAAATACGGGATTAAAATTTTTGCACTAGTTGATTCAAGAACCTTTTATACATGGAAAATGGAAATATATGCAGGAAAGCAACTTGATGGGCTCTATAAAATAGATAATAGTGCAAAAGAGATTGTACCATGCCTAATAAAGCCATTGTTTAATTCTGATAGAAATTTGACTACGGATAATTGGTATACTTCGTATAGATTATCGAAGAATCTTTTGAAAAAGAGAATAACAATTGTTGGCACAATCAGAAAAAATGAAGAACCCCCGGAATTCGTTTTCTAAAAAAAAAAATATATGCAGTAATTGGTTTTGGTTATTGTAATGCAAATTGCATTATGGGCTATTTCTCTCTTTGTTAGTGAATTTTGATTTTCTAATAAACATTTGAAAGAAAAGAAACCTTTAATATTTTTACTTGTTTGTCATTAGTACATTTATCATTAGTCTTAAAATTCTCCCCTAAACCCTTAGTTATCTTACAGTTTTGCTTTAAACAGGAAAATAATGCAAAGTCTTAAATATAAAAAATCTTCATATCTAGATTACTTCTTTACGAAAATTTTTAAATCCTGCAGTTTATATTATGCTATTGTGATAACCAGGAAAAGCATTGGTTGGATTTAGAAAATCCTTTGTTATCAATGTGTGATTCATTTATAATATAAATGTTAGCATATAATTCATACATTCTAGCAATAAATTGCAAAATCTTACTCTTGTTCGTCCACCCTACATTTTTAACACTGCTAGGAATGAAACTAATGCTTCAGATAAAAAATTCCCCTCCCTCACATATTTGTCAAATAACAGCAATATGCACTTATATATTTTAAATGGTACCTCGTTTTAATTTGATTAAATAGTTCACTAATATGTAGTAGATTAACCTTATATGCACTTATATATTTTAAATGGTACCTCGTTTTAATTTGATTAAATAGTTCACTAATATGTAGTAGATTAACCTTTTAAATCTAAAAATTAAAACTCGACCACACACACCTATGAGTTAAATCAGACTCACTCATGCCTTAGTTAAATCGAAACTTTCGAAATCTTTATATTTTTAGATCTAAGATTAATTAAACTTATACTTTTGTAAAATATAATAAATGTTTTTAAAAAAAATCATGTCTTTTAACAATTTTTGTGATCAACAGGTTTTTTCCCCCCTACCAAATTATTCACCCTTGGCATTAGATTGACATTAGGTATATACGATAATTTTAATTACTAAAAGTTGTAATATACTTGCATAAAATATTGGGGTGCTTTAATATTGTGTTTTTAATAAATCTAGGTATATATTACTATTATTTAAAAAGTTTTAAATTACCTCGTAAAATTTTAATTTGTCAAACAAGTGCAATTTCACGTTCAACTTACAACACTGATTTGGCGGCTTTATATATCGACATTGATCAAAATATTAATATTCGATATTTTTTTTATTGTTTTCTAAATTCGAGAACAATACGAAAACCGATTACGAAATGCTGTAATCGGTTTTGGTTATTGTTAAAAATTGCATTATGGGCTATTTCTGCTTATGTACGATTGGTACAGGTTGTTAACGCGTGTTCGAATTTGGATAGTGGACTTTGTCTTTCCAACAAATGTTTAAAAGAAAAAGAAAACTTTAATTTTTTTACTATCCTAATTTTCTTTTTTGAAAGATATCTATAACTTTTACTCGTATTCTTCAGTAAAGTTCCCAGAAACGCTTCTTTTTTTCGTATGATTCTACAATTCACTAACTTTTATATATTATTGGAAGTTTTCTTTTTGTTATTATTATTTTAAAAAGTATTTTATATCAAGGTGTCATTTGTGTACTTTTCTATAGACGTAAACATATTTTGCTAACAAATTGAAATATGGTTTCTCCAGCAATTGGTCTAATATCCCAAACGGAGCCCGTTTTATAGATTACAAAATAGCCCTCACCTTCCCCCCAAAGTGTAAGATTTTTCGAAAGGTAATGTAACAAATTTTCCTCTAAACAACGCAAATAACAGGTATCGCACTTCCAAAATCTTAAACACTAGCACAAGAACATGGTTCGCTTTTATTGAATTATTAATCTATATAAATTTTAAAATATTAGATGCAAGAGTATGTTGTATAAGCCGCAATTTTGAACATATCAATTTCTTCGTTCACTCGGGGCCGCCCATACACGTAGAAGCCGCTCTAATATGTTTATGGGGCCACCCATAGACGTAAAAGACTCGCTAATATGTTTATGGGGCCGCCCATGGGGGGGGGGGGAGGCCCGGACCCTTAATATATATATATATATATATATATATATTGAAGAAGCAGAAGACATGCAGGCAAAAAAAAATATATGAAGGGGGGGGGGGGGGGGGACTCACAATTAGTATGAGCGATCCGCGCGCACTTACGCTAATCCTATTTTGTAATAGTTTCACACACATGGAACACATGCGTCCCTCACACGTACTTTGTAGGACTCGTGAGATAAATACTTTGAAATAAATTAATGATTTTGCTAAAAAGTATGCGTTTAGCCCACTTATGAGTATTAAGAATGTTCTCCACCTGTGAAGAGACTGCAAGTACTTCTAAGTTCATTAGCGTTGGATTGTGCCACAGACAGGTGAATTTACATGTTTAGAGGCTGGCTCTTGAACTTTTCTTGGGTATGGGGGTCTCGGGTTGAAACATTTGGCGGCTCTAGGTGGTGATTGCAGCCATAGAGTTAGTTATGTGAAGGCATAGTTAGATTTGATCCCAGTGTTTCTTTCAGACCGCTGGAGGCATGGGGGCGAAGCGCCCCGCAGTGATGTGATTGCTGCGCCATTCAAAGTAGGCTGTTCAATTCTGATACAAAAAGCTTTTAACTGATTTTGCGCCATTTCAAAAAAATACCGGAAAACGTAATTTTTCTCCGTAATTTTCAGAACGGAAAGATAGGATTGAATCAGAAATTTCTCAGAAGAGTGCAATCTGCCAGCAAAATCAGAGGATTAGTCTTCTTTCTTTTCAGACAGCTCTAATTTTGATCAGCTGTAGGGTTGTTTTGTTCGGACTAAGGCACTATTCCCTACAGGCACTTTTCCCAGTGTCTGAGGTCAACGAGTATTTGACCATGTTATGTGAACGTGATGGACCGTTGTATTGAATGGAAAAAAGAAAAACAAATTCCCTTGGACTATCTATTTTGAAAGATCTATGTAGGAGGAAAGGGGGAAGCGATTGCAGTAGACGCAGGGGAGCCAAATATGCACAGGGTTCGTTTGTGTTGAAGACCCAGACCGTCCGACTCGTCCGAGGACTTAGAGCAGCTATTTGGACGGCCGGGAAGGGGTTCGTTTGTGTGCATTCTGGAAACCAGGAATTTAAAAGTGGACTAAAATGTCAGCGAAAATCGGTTTTTATTCAACATTCTAAAAAAATTGGGGAATTTTTAACTTAGGTGAACTGAAAAATAAATAAAAAGTACAAAACTAACTTATAGAGAACCGAAACCGATTTTTATGACTTAAAAGTGTGCGTAGAAATTGGTGGAGCATTTCAGATCACTTGATATTTTATCGGTACTACACATAGTGAGCTGGAAGACAAAAACATTTCCAGTGATTGTTTTGGTTTATCATTCTCCAATGATGTAATCAAGAAGCACCTCATTAGAGAGGGTGTCTTTCAGCTTGAGCTTGAAATTTGCCGCATATTTTGCTCTTTTATTTATTGCAAAGCGTGGCGCAAGAAGGTCATTAACACACTGACCTCTCAAAGGGGTCAACATCACCTGCATTTGTAATGACTCATCGTATTTTAGAAAAATCATTGAGGAGTTGTATTTTATTTTATAAGAGATGTTATTTATTTTATCTGCTGCGCTATTTTTCATTTATTTAACTATTCCTAATAAATTTTTTCCTTTTCAGCAGAACTAATTATATAACGATGTACAGATGCTAGAAAATAAATAAAACGTCTTGAGTTTTTTTCTCTTTTATGCGTAGTATTGAGAAAATAGTGTTTTCACGAAAATTTTCGATTTCGAGATTTTGATGTCAACATATGTTTTACGATCTCCTGAACGCGTTTTGACAATTTCTGGAGTGATGTTCATCTGTGGCCTATCTCCCGTGTACACGATAACTACTACAAATAATAATGGATTTTCATGAAACTTTATATACGGCTTTGTTAACGAAAAATCTAGAACTGAATAGAATTTTTTTTAATTTGAGCGAAAACTTCGACATTTTTATTTTCTTAACATGGTAGTATAGGACAAAATTTAACATAATCTTGCATAAAAGGGGTTATTTATGGCCCAATTGATTGCGATTAAATAGTTTCAATAATTGTAGTGAAAAATAGCCGCTATACAATTTTTGTGTTCGTGACGTTATATGTCCCCTCGGGGGGGGGGGGGTGTAATCCCCCCCCCAAGGGAATATTATCAAACTTGGTATCAATCGAAATATTTTTTCAAGTCCTTTAAAATATGCTATAATTTAGATCATTTGAAACTATGATACAGATTTTTCAAAATTTTATGAAATTTGAAAATGAAGAAATCCAAATTCTATAATTCGGAAATTCCGGAATCGGTAAAGTCCGGACTGGTCCTTATTTTCTAAGTTGTACTGTATATGTGAACAAAATTGTATAAAACATTTCAAGTTAATTTCGAATGGTTTTTTTTTTTTTTTTTTTTTTTTTTTTTTTTTAATACTGTCATGTATTCACGGTATCAATTAAATCTGAAGTTATTTTTTTAAATTGGCGTTAAAATAGCAGTTTGCAGTACCTAGAATTTTGATACAGACAATAGGGAAAACTCGTGGAATTTTATTCCGTATTAACGGAAATTTACTGAATTTTTTAATACTTTAATAAAGTTTTCTAAGCGTAATATCTATTTGCTGTAGCTTGATTAACTTATAAAATTCCCATTTCGATTTAATGGGGGGGGGGGGGGGATCTCTTATTTTATTTTTTATCGCGCTATATTTATTTTTAATTTTATGGTTTTATTTTTTTTCTTGCGTTATTTCATTTTTTAGCATAATATAAAAGACCAGTATCCTTTTGGAAAAAAATAGCGCATATTTTAAATGTTTGGCGTTTCTTTAGATGTTCCCATAAGTTATTTTAGATCTTTTTAAAAACATTATTTATTGTAAGTTTTTAATTTTGTAGATCTTTCCTAAAATAATTTATTTTATATATTTTTTTCTAAATATTATTTTTTTCCCCCCTAAAATTATTTATTTCAATTTGTTAGATCTTTTTTAAAAATTTTAATACAGTAAAATATTTTTAGATCTTAAGTTATTTATTTTAATTTTTTAAAATATGTTTTAAAATTACTTATTGCAATTTTTTTTTTTAATTTTTTGGATTTTTTTTCTAATTATTTAATGTAATAAAATTTATTTAGATCTGTAAAATTATTTTTTCAATTATTATTTTATATCTTTTCAAAAATTACTTATTGCAATGTTTTACAGATCTTTAAGAAAATTATTTATTGCAGTTTTTTTATGTTAAAGAATATGTATTGGAAATAAGTTTTTTAAATAAAAAATAAGCAGTTTTTATTAATGTCATTTATTTACTATTTTAGTTTATTAAAAGTTAATTGAAAGTTCTAAATGTTTATACTTAAATTCTTTTAATTAGATTTTTAAAACTTCATTCTCTTGGATTTACTTGTTATATATACAACAAACTGTTGAAATAATAGTAATCACATCACTGAAATTATGTAAAAAAAAATAGTGTGTAACAATTCATAAACTGCTACAGTAGCACATTTTTACTATTTTTTGGAAATGCTACAATGTGCCATTCTGGTGCAAATGTGCCAAATCTGGCTATTATTTGGCAAAAGAAAGCAATCATGTTGGTCATGCTTTTAAAGAGACTGAACAAAAGAGAGACTTTCTCTATCTGATGGTAGCTCTCTGCAGAAAGTGACTATAAAATAATCCTGCATCACTGGAAACCTCATTACTCACTCACTCCTGCCCCTTCCCAGGGAACTTTGAAGAGGAAACCAGTCACTTAGCTTCGGAAGGGTTATTATTTGTTGTATGGTTATTAATATTTAAATTTAAGGTGGAAGACGTCACTTTCACCATAAATATTGTTGCAACGCATGTTTTAAAACATGGTTTTAGATATCAAGGCATTTACATTCTTTGATTAAGGTTTCGTTATGTTCTATAACCAGTTTTAAAAGGCTGTGGTCGAGCCATCTATAGTGGCGATGATAGATTTTTGATAAGTATCTAATTCTGCTTTGAGAAAATGGTCAATTTAGTTTTTTATTTATTGATGTAATATCAAGATGCCAGGAAACTATGTGTTTGGTTGTAAAAAGAAATTTGTACAGAATGGCTGTGTCTATCAAATGAAAGAATGGCTGTGTCCATCGAAGAAAAGCCAGATACAAAATATTTACAAAAGCTAAGCATACATAAAAGAACTGACAGATTTCACGACTTCATTTTGGCAGAGACCCTCTACCTCTGTATTTCCAAATTTGAATGATGCCATTCATTTGTACCGAATTGCATTGTAAAAATTTTCGTTCGTACCATTTCTCAGGTACAGAGTTATTCACATTTTAAAGTGGGTCGGGGAGCTGGAATAAAGGCAGCCCACACCTCATAATTTCAAACTTTCGTCGATGCCATATATTTGTACCGGGTTGTACCATAAAAAATTTCATTTTTACTGCTTCTAGTGCAGCGTTATTCCCATTTCAAAGGTGGTGGGCTAGAGAAAGAGCAGCTCTTCACCTAGGAATTTCAAAATTTTGCTGATGTCATTTATTTATACTACATTTGTGCCAGTTTGTACTATAAAAATTTTCATTTGTATCTCTTTTGGTACTGTGTTATTCCCATTTCTATAGGGGGAGCTGGAGAAACAGCAGCAAAGTGAATGATAGCAAATGTTCATCATTTGAATGCACATGCAAATGTTCATTATTTAATGAATATTAGCATGTGCCCTTCTCGAGATGCATAGCAGGTTTTTTGTTTTTTAATCTAAATTGGAAAAATTCATAAAAAAATAAATATTGCCACTAATAGCTAATACATAATTTTTTTTAAATAATTCTAACGAGAAATAATAAACACCAATGTTCAAAAGTTATTGACTGATTCCTGAATTATTAGAAATTTAAAATTTTTACTTTTCCCTAGGGAGCATGATATCTTTTTAAATGAGTCAAGCAATTTCAGTGAAATTTAAGTTTTTATTAATTGGTCTCATAAAACATAAAGCATATTAATTGCAAATATGATTGAATTAAACAAAGCTCTATTTTTTTTTTTTTTTTTTTTTTTTAACCCCTTCAGGACTGTTGTTACATATACTCAATGGAGAGATTCTCCATTCTCTGGTCCACAGATGCATATTCGCTATGCGATATGGATGGCTGCTAGAGTCCAGTGATGCCAATGCGCAACGTAGAATTGGGACGTCATTAATATTTTTAATAACACCAAATGGCGATAGAATCCTATAGTTTTTGCAAAGCTAGTTACTTCAATCATTGACCTTCACATTTTAGCTTCGGTTTTTGTTTTTCATGAGAATGCTGACCAAGTTGATTGTATAAACAAACACACATGCAAGCTGTTGTGGTGGTTCTGATTTAAAAGGCATGCGACTGAGAGATTTAAAGGGATGGTTTCTTTCATGGCAGTTATTCTGTGTTTATTTTAATGATGAGGGTCATGGGTGGTACGTGTAGTTGTGGAATGGGGATTAAGGCTGAGATTCTTATTTCTGGTTTTGAAGGGGAGTGCATATGAGCTAGTAAGTGTTCAGTCAGAAGACTATTGCAATAATCATGCCGAAAAGAGTAAAATATATTTCTGAAACAAAAATTTAACAATTTATGAATGAATTTCATAGTGATGTAAGTGGAAAAAGTGAAATAGTTGTTATGTGTTTTAGTGTGAAAGTTTATTTAAAATACATCAATGTGTGTGTTGATGTATTTGGATTCTTTTGGTACAGATAATTAGAGTTTAAATGTCGAAGATCTCTTCAGTTTTCTGAACTCTTGATAAAATACAAACAGTTCAAAGCCTTTTTAAGGGACATAAATTTTTTTTATCTGTATTTCATTGATAATACACTTATTTCCAAAAGTTAAACATAATTGCTGTTTATGTGAAAATTTCAGGAAATCTACATCGGAATGGAAGGAAACACGGTATGCTGGTGTAATACGGTTATAGAAGAAGTAAACAATGTAAAACAAGGATAATAACGACTTTTATTATCTAACAAAAAGGGTTGAGAGAAAAAGGGTCACAATACGAGTGTCAACCTCAATGAAACAGAATGTTTAAAACAATGTGATGCTGCAGTTTAATGTGGCGTGTACGATAATACGTTGAAATGATACGTTGAAACCTTGGGTAGCCATTGATGCTGCACAACAATTTCTCATGCTTTCGATGCAGGTTTGGATGAGTTGTGTGCTCAAAGATTTCTGAACCTCACGGAGAGCAGTTTTCAATCCCGGAACGGAGTTTGGTGGGTAACGAGGGCTGCAAGGTGTCTCCCGAGCATATTTTAAATATTCTCTATTGGATTCAGATCAGGAGAGTTGGCAGGCCACTGCATGTGCTGGATATCTTCAGTTTGAAGGAAGTCGTTGACCACCGCATGGTGAGGAGGCGCGTAAATATGAAATTGCTGGGATATTCCATAATATTCCATAAATATGAAATCAGGACCAACAGCACCTCGAAACAATCGAACGGTACGCTGAAGGACTTCATCTCTGTATCTTTGACAAGTAACCAACCCCGTGTCAAAGATGTGAAGGTCTATGCGGCCGTCTTTCATGATATCTGCCCAGATCATAACTCCCCCAAACAGGAAACGATGTCTTTCCATGATGTTGTCACGAGTGAAAATGCATTCCACGTTCTCTCCAGATCATGGTACGATGAGAAGCAGTATGTAGGCTAAACCTGGACTCGTCACTGAGCATGATATTGCCCCACTGTTGTTCACTCCAGTGCCGATGTTTCAAACTCCACTGTAAATACACATATTTCTATGCAGACGTCAGGGGGAAGCAAAATGCTGGTCGTCTGGCATAGAAACCAACGTGTCTGAGTCTCCTGTAAACAGTTTGTCTCGAATCAGTGGCTGTCAAGGCTGAACCCAGTTGTCTGGCAGAATGGTTCCTCTGATGTCGTGCAGTTGTCATCAAATATCGGTCTTGCTAAGTGGTTGTTACCAGGCTTCCGGAAATCGCCCGTCCTCGCCGGGTTAAAATTCGGCGAGGACGACAAATTTTCGGAAATTGCCGTCCTCTCGGATGGCCTTGAGATTAGAGATTCCGTTAAAAAAAATTGTTGTCATCGTAAAATTGTGGCGAAAGCCGCCCTTTCCCGTGCCATGAATGAAAATTGAAATGTCGTCACCTGCAAATCCCCTAGTGCATTATCAATGTCATCTTTCTAGGCAAGCCGTCAGATCTGAATTGTAACCACAGGCGCTAGTTATCTTTTCTCCCCTCATCCTCCACCCAATGAATCCGATGATCGCACAAAAATGCGATAGCGCACTCACGATCGAAGTGACATGTTCTCTTCTCCTTTTCAAGGTCTACATGTGCGGAATTTTTGGATTTTCACAAGACCGACAATACCAATGCTTAAATCCAGACCAAGCCCGAAGAAATTTATAAATGTAGAATGAACTCGGCCTGAAGATAACCGCGTCTCAGCAGGCCCGAAATGATTTGTATTCAAATATGTTAAAAATAAATTTGTCAAAATTTTGTACGGAGAATTTAGTTTGTTTTTTTAAACATTTATATTTACATAGCTGAAATAAAAGCAATAAGTTCATGCATTCAATTTAAATCCATTTTAAAAATTTTCAAAAGAAATATGTTCGGCCCGGTCGTAATGGACGTTTAAAAAAAAAAGAGACTCAACGAAGCAATAACTGCCGAAGCAATAGAAAACTCAAGTCTAGCCCGGGCCTAAGCCCAAATCCCCATTTAACTCTTTAAAACCCAAACTATAAAATTTTCATTTGCTGTAATAGACGGGAGTAAGTAACAAGTTTGAATTTTTGGAATGGATTCTTCTAGTTTCAGCCAGAAGTGTTTTATTTCCTTCCCCTCTTTGATTTCAACTTTAAAACTAAAATGGTTAAAATTCATTCATGGCATTTGTTCCAGCTGTTTGACAACTGAAGTTCAGGTATGAAACATCTATTCAGTCTGAAGATTTTAATCTTGATTGACTACATTCCCTAGAAATTAAGAGTGCCAATGAGGTTTAAACTGCTTAGAGGCAAGAGGATTTATATAATTATTTATTCACTATGCCTTCAAGTTACCAAACATTGAAAAAAGGAGCGATTCCTTGCATATCTTACCCCTTTGCCCCCACCCTTAGATCGGAATTCCGCCGGTCCGATCCATTATCGGAGACTCCGCGTCAGCAACTTTCATCGCGGCGGTTAAGCGCTGTGGGAGTGGTGTATGAATATGCAGTTATCGCACTTCATCGTGAGGCAGTTTGTTCTAATTTATTATTGTTGTGCGATGTATTTAAGCACATATATTAAGGAATATAAAGTGAAAAAAAAATTCTTAGGAGGTCGGGTAAAAATTTTCGAGGACGGGTAAAAAATTTCAATAGCCGTTACCCTTGGCCGACCTGGTACTGGTTGTCGGATAACATCTCCAGTGGTTTGGAACCTCTGCCACAGTCTGGCGATCACACACTGAGGCACATTTAGAATTCGAGACACTTTGGTTTGTAAGTAATTCTCCGAACCTCTGTCACAGTCTGGAGATCACACACTGAGGCACATTCAGAATTCGAGATACTTCAGCTTGGGATTGACTGGATTCTAGCATTCCAATAATTCGTCTCTTCAAAAACATGTCCAGTTGGTGTCTTTGTGACATCTTTCATCTTTTTTTATTGTTAACAATACTCAGTACCACAGCAATTGTAAAATTCTGCCTCAACTGGCCTTGCTGCTCGAGGCACAGGTGGTCGAGAATAGAAAAACCATATCCTACATTCCTTACAGTCAATGTAGTGAAATAAAATATATATGTTTCTCTAAAAAATACTTATTAAAAAATTGCTCTTTTTTTTTAAAGGAAAAGTGCCCCTTTTTTCTCGAAAAAGTGCCCCCTTTTTTTATAGAAGCACCCTGCCTTTTTTTCGTCCTAGAGTGAACACTACGGAGGAGTACAGACCATCGGTACCAAATTGTGTTTTTTGAATAATCCCGCTGCAATCTGGACTACAACGATGGCCGCATACTCATTAGACAATATTATGTTGAGTGCTATCTTTCTGCATGCGTTTTAGAGTGTCATACTGAATGAATGTTAAGTGGGATGGTGTGGGGTGCCATTAGCTATCAGAGACGATCCCAACTGCTACGCATTACTGGTACTCTCAACATCAATTGCTACATTAGGGAGGTTTTGGAGACCGAAGTTGTACTCTTCCTACAGCATACTCCTGATGTTATATACTCCTGATGGCAATTTCCAACTACATGTTTCCCGGAATGTATAAGCCTTCTTTACTGCACAGCAGATACCGCTTCTTCCTTGGTCTGCTCTTTCGCCAGACATGTCACCGATTGAACATGTATGGGATATGGTCACTCTGCGACTGGGCCATTACTGTTCTTCAACTGTCACTACCAATGAACTATGGGCCCAAATCAAAGAAGCCGAGCAAACAATACTTCAGAAACACATCCAAACTCTCTTTGATACGATGCCATGACATTTAGAAGCTCTTATTGCCGCTAGTGGCAGCTTCACAAAATACTGATTTTGTGCCAGCAATGTGGTTGTATTGGTCTGAAACTGTAATCATTTATTTGCATCACCATTGTAATATATGGTATAAATGTCATTCTAATCTGACCATTCCATTGTGGTGTTGCAATTTTCATAAACATGAGTGTACTACATCGTAGGTTCCAAAATCTCTCTAGAGCAGTGTTTCCCAACCTTTTTTTTGCCATGCCCCACCTAAGCCTTTCTAAAATTCTTATGCCCCTCATGTAATATATACATAATTTTTAATATTCAAAAATTGAATTGTTCACTGAAGAAACTTAAATGATAGGTTTTAGGAAGAAATCACTAGGAAATTGTTGAGAAAACACAGTAAGTAAATTTTCAAAACATATAATGGAGAACTGAAATTCAAGTACGAAATAATTTTAATGAAAGATTTTTCTATATTATTTTAATTATTAGTAATTATTTATTATTTAAATTTAGTGAGATCCTTGTGCTTGCTGCAAAAAGATTTTATGTTAGGCTCCAATTTAGTTAGCTTCAGACTCAAGTTTCCCCGTTGTGTTATATCCAGCCGATTTCTTTTTTTTTTAGCAGCAAATCATTTATGGCACTAAATCCACATTCAGCTCTAGAGTCTAGAGCCTTTTCCTCTGAAGCCCACACAAGTTATAGTGAAAAAGCATATCGCCTATTTGTGTAATGTTAGATGCATAATATGTTTGCAAAAAAAAAAAAGAAAACTGTTGGCTATACTACACTTTCAGAATTTCTTATGTTAGCACATAATAAATGTGCTTTCTGAAAGAATGTTAGGGTTTCACGTACCACACAATACATCTTCACACACAATATGCTTAGTGACATGTGTGCTATGAGTTAGCCACCACTGTTGTATAACTGTGGTTGCCATATAATTTATATTGATGTGTTTTTAAAAATTTATTTACTTGTGTATAATTTATAATATGTTATTTATTTCTGCAGACGAGAAAAATTATGGATTTGTATGGAATATTGTGGAGGTGGTTCATTACAAGACATATATCACCGTAAGTCATAATTTTAAATTCTGATGACATTTTTAAATCTCTGAATTTATATATTTCAGTTGTCCAATTTATTACTATTGAAGTTACACTTTCTTATCTATAATTTTGACTGTTCAATGGGGTTTCTTCTGTAACTTGTTTTGCAGTTGATATGAACAATCAAGGGAATACCCCCCCCCCCCTTTCCGAATCTTTATTGTCTTCTAAATGTCAATCAAAAATAATGTACCATAATAATTAGGGCCTAGATGCTGATGGCCTAAAAATTCACCAGAAATGCCAATTAAAATAATGAAATAATGCCCTTAGAAAAATGGAAACTTGTCCTTAAAAGTTGGAAAAATTGTCCTTAAAATGTGAATGAAAACTCTCCCTCAAAACAGTGTGTAATATATTTTTTTAAATTATAAATTAAATAACTTCATCATGGACATTTCATAAACTAGAATTGTGTTTTCTTTATAAAATACACTATAAAACCCCTGGAAAAAGAAAAGAACAAGTAAATGCCTGTTATAAATGAATTTTAATGATTTCTAGTTCTCTAATCACTTGTATGTACAATATATTCAGGGCTGTATTTCTAAGGTAGCAAAAATGGCAATTTCCCCGAGCCCCTCTTTATACAAATATATAATGAAGAGATTTTTTATTTATTTTTTAAATAAAAAATAATTAAATTGTAACAAACCTTACCACCATAAGTCACCAGATGGACAGACAATTCTATAAATTTCATGTTAAGACAAGAATGGCAAAGGACTACCTACCAAAGAAAGAAAAAGAATAAGAATAGTTTTTGTTTTGTCTAGACAGCACTGCCTTTTTTTCAAGGGTTAAATTCAGGTGTAGTACTTTTACTATTATTTTAGATCAGTTGTCCGTTGCATTAAAAGAGCACAGGATAGTGTACCAATAAGTGTATGGCTGGTTCAAAATCATAGTCAACTTATGCAGTCTGCCTGATGCAGAGATAAGAACTGAAGTTGAGAAATTTATAACTGCTTATCCCTGTGACTTCAATAATGTGCTCATAGAAAAAATTTTACAGTTTTGCATCCAGTGTCAAGCATAGTCAGATCTCACTCCATCTCAACATGCAGTTTTGCTTAATGATGAAAGGCTTGATGATACCTTTCAAGTATTAATATAGCTCTTAAAATATATTTGAGAATGATAGTTGTTTAAATTCAGTAAATTGGCACTGATAAAGAAATGTTTGAGAACCATGATGGCCCATGAAAGTTTAAGTATTCTTGCTTACATGATGTATGCTTGCTTTAAAGATGATACCGTAGAATTCATTAAATATTTTTCATATGTCAAGTGTTGAAAGAAATACTTTCTGTAATTTTGTACTGTTTCTATGTATGCACAGCTTCAGAGAAAAAGGGAACAATCCCTTGTTATTCGTGCACTGTTTATAGTAGAACAAATTGAAATATATCATTTGATAGGGAATAATATATCTTCAAAATTCATATGCTAAAAATTTGCATTGGAGGTTGTCAATATATCTAAATGTGTAACAATATCAAAATTTAAAATGGCAACACCCAATTTTGAGACTAGATTTCGAATGTTTTAAGCAAAAATTTAACAAAAATTTAATGAACAAAAATTTAACGTCAGGAGCATAATACTTTAAATATTCATAACACAAAAATGGCTGTATTAAATGACTTGAAACTTGATACCTGAAGTTAAATTTTTGTCCCAGACTTTGAATCATATTTTCTGAAATCTTCTTATCACACTGATTTTATTACATTACTATTAAATGACCCAAACAATCAACATAATTTTTCGTTTTCTAAAATAATTTTTTGTACGCAATATGAATTGTGAGATCAATATTCGAAAACAATATGAATGGCAACCTTGATATATTTTGATGTTATTCGATTCAGGAGTACTTTTTATATAACTTTGCAAAATTTAAGCCGTCTCCTAGTAGTTTTTTTACTATATTTAAATTTTCATCATTATGATGATTTTAGGGGCGGCTTTCCATTAGTTTGAAAAAGAGTCAAATCTGAAAAATTATATTTTAAAGAAAATTTTGGAAACTAACCCTTTATTTCTATACTAGCCGCCTTTGGCAACCAGCCTGTTTGCTTCCCTTGAAAATTTTAACCGTGGCAAACACGCTGGAATCTACAAAAGTTTAATCAGACCCATTCTTACCTACTCTGCTGAGACTTGGGCAATGACAGAAAAAGTTAAAGATATTTCTGTTTTTGAGAGAAAAATCTTGAGAGGTATTTTTGGTGGCTTAAATTGTAACAACATGGGGAGAAGAACTACTAACTCTGAACTTTATAAGTCTTTTAAAGAACCAGATATAGTTAATTACATCACGATTCAGAGAATTAAATGGGTGGGTCACCTGTGCAGGATGGCCGAAAGCCGTGCAACAAAAAAGATCTTTTCGGCCAGACCATTCGGCACCCATAAAAGAGGAAGACCTAAACTCAGATGGCTTGACTGTGTGGAAAAGGACTTTAAAATTTTAAAAGTTTTGAACTGGAGGTCTTTGGCCAGGGATAGGGGAGCCTGGAGTTCTATTCTGCGGAAGGCAAGGGCCCATCTTGGGCTGTCAGGGCACTGAAGAAGAAGAAGAAGAAACTCGCTGGTGCCATAACCCCTTGGTGTTATTGGTAAGGTAACTATTTGGACGACCAGGAAGTGCCACCCAATTTAGACCAGAACCCAGTGAGGGAGGCATCTACAGGGACCTTATCCTCCTTCACATACCACCAACCTATCGGAAGGACTTAACGACCCACATGCTTAACATGATCGTACTCCGCATAAACACGGCTGCAGTTTTTGCATTGGCGAAAATCGAACCCGGGCCTACAGAGTGCAATTCCGCTTGCTAACCACTGGGCTACCGCGCTCTCAACCCCGTGGAGTTAACAAAGTTTGGTTTAGTTTAATGACGTTAAAACTAATAATGAAATTTTAAGGCACCGTGACAATCTCTATACCAATTTAGACCGGAACCCAGTAGTAGAGGCATCCACAGGGACCATACTCTCCTTCCCCTACCACCAACCTCTCGGAAGGACTTACGGACCCACATGTTTAACGTGATCATACTCCGCGTGAACACAGCGGCAGTTTTCGCAGTTGGGGAATCGAACCCGGGCCTACCGAATGCAATTCTTGTGCACTAACCACTGGGCTACTGCTCCTTTAACCCCGTGGAGTTAGCAAAGTTTGGTTTAGTTTAGTGACGTTATAACTAATAATGAAATTTTAAGGCACTGCGGCAATTTCTATAACTTTCATTTTATTTATTTTTTTATTTCTTCAGTGTTTAAGTTTTTTCATTGTGGTCTGAACCACTACCCGATGTAAACAATACATCGACACAATTCAATCCAGCATAATGAACCAAAAACCTTATAAAAAGCAAACACTAATTCGGTTTTTAATTGTCTCTAGGCCAAAAACCGTATAAAAAGCAATCACTGATGGCATTTGCCCCATGCGAATATCCTCAAATGTACCATCAAACATCTGCTAAGCCAAAAACCATTTCCATGGCAACACCATCAAAAAATCAAATTTCTTGGGCCTTTCTGTGCGCCTGCGTGGGCATGTAGGAGAAAAACTTCTTTTGCCGGTTGAACAAAAATTGAAATTCAGAAATTTTTAAAATCCGCATTCTGCAGCTACTTTTTATTATTTCTTGACCAGATTGGGCTTGTAAGAATGCCTGATGTTTGAGCTTTCTAAAAATGTAAATTATTAGTCGAAATTGTAGGAACTTTTCCCGATGCAAGGATTTAAAAATGAAAGTTCGTATTTTTGAGCTGAAAGTGACTTTTATTTGAAAATCTTTAAAAAATATTAGAATTTGTCCCTGAGATTTGAAATTGATATATTTTTACTTGCAATTGTCTGCTCTTTCTGGTCGTGTGATTTGTTTTTTTCTACGACGTCTGTATAGTGGGGGAAAAAAAGGGGAAAGACAGTCGAAATCGCATAAAACATTAAATAACAGAAAACTAATTCAAATTTAAAAAACCGGTTTTCACGTTCCCCCCCCCCCCCGGTTTCTGATTGCCAAATTTCGTAGCTCTGCGACGCGCGGTCACTGAGCCTATAGTATATAAGACAGACAGACAGACATTGCCTTTTAATTATTTAAGATAATGGAAAGTGCCTGTTATGCCAGTTATTATGAAAATATAGATACACTCTAAAAATTAATGCATTTCTGCAACTTTTTTCAATATTATCTTGGATCAAAAAAATTACAAAAAAGAAAGAAATACTGAAATTATGCATAATCATATAATAGGTCATTCTAAAACATTGTTTACTTCCCCCGAATAGTCCCATTTTTTCTCTCTGTTACATTTAAAATCTTCAATATTATCATAGTATTTACCTTTTAAATCATAATTAGGTTTAATAAAATATGATTCCCCCCCCCCCCCACCTTTTCTTAACCAGTTGAGCGGCTATGACGAGTTAATTCGTCGACCCATTCTGTGAGACCACCAGCTTTGACAGCCCCTTCAAAGGGGCAGACTAGCTTTCTTACAATACAACAGTTTCATTGCCCCAAATGTCGGAAAGAAAAGACCAATCAAACCCCACCAATCAAACGCATTCCCAAAGTTTGGAATCGCGCTTACAGTGTAGCAACCAGCATTCGGGAACCATTATACCGCTCTTCAGCATGGTGTAGACGATAATTAGATTCGCAGCAGGAGAACTTGCTATATTCCGATATTTTGTGAACCACTGTATGATTGATAAGTTAGTCATGCCATGCAATCAACTTCAAATTTCACGAATACAATAAGGAGGAAAGCAGAGCCTCGTAGATCGTGGTCATGCGTGCTATCAGATACACCACTCGTGCCATGTACGAAATTACTTGAATTAGCATATATTCTCTCCTTTTTAAACAATGCTAGAATGGGACACCAACACCCTGTGGTTATAAACATTAAAGATTTTGGTTCAAGCGCTAATTGTAATATATTTTAGCTACAAACAATACTCGTTCATAGTTGGGTATTGAACCAACGACTCGGGGATTATGTCCAGTTATACTACAAACTACGCAAATTCTGTCATGTAAAGAGTTATTTGAATTTATTTTCAACACTAAGACATAACTGTTCATTTATATATTTTTAATAATTGTTGCCATTTGAGAAAAATTAAATCACCCTAGAAGGCTAATATTCCACACAAATATTTTATTCTGCAAGTCGTAATTGCACCAAATATTTGTTTGTATTGTGCAATAAAACGACGTCTGTGAAAGCACTTGAGGTGGTCTTTGTTATATCGTGGGAAGGACGTGCTGTAGACAGTCACTGATTCTTGACTTGAGAGTTGAATGGGCATAAAAAATCCGCCGTAATCAGCGGCAAGGAACGAGCTCCGGACAAAAGGGTGTGTGGGGGGGGGGGGGGCGAAAAGGTATATGATTACAGAGTAGGCTATAATTTTCTTGCCTATAGTCACTTTTTCAGAAGACACTAAAAATAATTCTTTCTTAAAGATAATTATTTATCCTTTGAAACTTCCTAAATAATGTACACATGAAAACATAATGACATGAGTTACAAGGACTTTTCTTTTAATCTCCATCTTTATATCAAAGTATATGTAAAAGTGAGCCTACTGAAAAAACTTTGTCGCAAATGCATTATATTTGTGAAAATAGTTTTTGCATGTAATATTTATTAACCTGAAAAGGCGGCAACATTAACGTCATTAAAACATGCACGTTTTTTCATTGCAATATGTCTTTAATTATGGGGGTTCGCTATGGATACAATATATTCTTGCTGGCTGAAAGCCCTATATTTACTAGGCATAGACAATATTATATAGGATCGCGCTCTCACTGCAAATAACCTTATTTATGGACAAAGTTAATTCTACTCTCGTCAGCATGGAATAGTCAATATTTGCAAAAGCAGTAGGAAGACTTGGTATGTTTCATTGTTTTATGTTTAACATATTCAATCCAACCATGCATCCAACTTCACTCCGGTTACGTGGAACATTAACGCCGCAACAAACGGCTACTAAAGTATGTAAAATTATGTAAAAGCACACAGAATTAAGGAACATAGTACATTTTTTGCTGAAATTGCAGTTATCGAATATTAACTGTTGACGACCACATAAATGTGAAAACGGTCCATGGACATGGATAATGTTGTTTGCAATGGATACACGATGATCATTTTAAGAGAGTTTCTCTGTAGGCCGTAATATTAAAAAAAATCTGATGTGGGCAACACATGACTTTCCTTATATAATGCAATGAATTTACTACTTTTACAGTTAAAAAAATGTTATTCTTATAGTAGATACTTATATTCTTTCCAAGATATTGAATTTTCTTCAATTAGTAGTCATTTTCATTGATTTAGCGTCATTTTTATCCATTTGGCGAGATTTTTGTTAATTTGGCACACAGACATTACATCAAAAATGTTTGATTCGTGATCAGGGATGTTTGAAATGTGCTGTCCCGTCGGAAACTCGAATTCGATTTTTCGATCCCGTCACAATACTTTCCTTATACATTATGTATATAAGGAAAGTAAAAAGATGTTTGAAAAATAAGAGTTAAACATGTCTAACAAACAAGCATCTCGCATGCAACTTTGCATCAGAATACGAATGGGACTTATTTTAGAACATTAGAATGAATCCTCCTTAAGATATTGCATAATTTTCAAATAAATTTATATAAAATATGAAATTTTAAATATGTTTAAATGAGTTAGCATCGCCAACATTTTCATCCAGTTAGCACATTCATTCGTAAGAAAACAAACACAAACAAAAATTTTCTCACTGCAAACATTAACTTTTTAAAACGATTATCTTTTTCTAGAAAATTGGCAATTAAGGAATATTTGTTGGAATTATGCAATTTTAAACAGTATGAATTCGTAATAAAAATAATTTATGAATGTTTGTTTTTTTATAATTTATGAAATTTACTCTGCCGCACATTAACATTGCCATTTTACATCTGATATACAGAATATGCAAAAGAAAGTAAGTTAACCCCGTAGCTCTTGATGGCTTCCTTCTAATAAATCAACAGTTTTTTAACGATTCTATTTAAGTATATAGAGAATGTATAAAATATTCTCTAAACCCCGATAAATGATAATTAAAGCTAAATAAAAATTGATTTGTAAAATAAATTTAAATATTTTCTTTGCATGCTTTACAGAGGAAAATGAAGCAAAATGATGTATCAACATTTCATTAATCAAAATACATTTATCATGTAATTTGAACTGCAAATAGCGTTTGCTTCAAAAATAGGGAGAAAACGACTATTAAAAATTAGCTATAAACTTGAAAGGGATTATAAAAAAAGAACGATTTTGGCCAAACAAAATCCATCCAATTCTTATTTTGTAACTCATTTGTTTTTCTGTAACAATTCTGTTTTTCCCTTTCTGAGGGGATCGTGTCACGTGGTGCAAGCAAAGTGGGGTCGCCCGTCACTCCGTCACATCCAAGACGGCTATTCAGACACCTGCAGCGCAAGCTAATGATCAATTAAGGGGACTCATACCTCACTACAACTTATGAGCTGCCTCCATGTTAACCAATGGGGAAATTTGTTTAGAAGATTCCTTCGTAAATTTTACCTGTAAATGTTAACAGTTTGTTCGATATTAAAGGAGAAACACATACGTTTCAGTCGACGTACGATTTTTTTTAATATTTAAATTTAAAGTGTTGCAAAAATGAATTTAAATGTTAACAACACAACGGAATTTGCCATTAGGAAGCTTCTTTAGCAAGTTTGAAAGAAAATTTGAATATTTGGCCTACAAAAAAAAAATAGTAATACATTTTTCTATTGATATCAGCAAATATTATAATGTTGTCATTATAAAATCTATTTTTAATGATCCAAAAACTATTTCAAGTGCAGATATGTAGAACAGAATTAAGATAAGTTTACGGCAACCCTGTAAGTCACACGTTGTGGACTGTACAATCTCTGTCTGTCAGCAATAGATCTTTATGTGGGGAGGGTGATAATGTATTTGCTTGACAGCCGTAATCAAGGAAAGTACAGCCCTCTATAGTTCCCTGCTTCTAGAAGCAACAACTCTCTGGTTCTGTGGTTTCATGGGGGACTGGGACAATAGAGTTTTTCCCCAGAATTCGTAGAAGTTTCCAAAGTAGTTTTGTGCAAGATTTCAGTTCAAACCCTTTTGTTGTTGATACAAATCTGTTTTTCATTTTTGAAAGAAATATTTGTCTTTCCAATTCTTTTTTTTTTCTACCAATATTGCAGTACTTCTTGCTGAAAGCATTACATAATTAGTTTTCAGAATGTATAGACTGTCTACAAAAGTGGGTTTAAGATTTTTAGCCCACGGGAGCCGTAGCAAGTGTGCATTATTTTCCTTTTCAGTTCATCACAATATATTTTTACTTTCCCTATATACATAATATATAATACACAGGGAATAATATTGAGGGGGGGGGGGGATCCTAACAACTAAATCAATAGGGTTCCACTAATCATCGAGTGTGAGAATCGTACCAAATTATTTCCAAAGTACTGTGACATGGTTTAAAATTCAAATACGAGTTTTTGACGGAAGAGTACGTTTCAGGTATCCCTGAACTCGAATCGAACGTATTTGAAGTAATCTGTGTGAGCCTGCGGCCGCGATATCTCATAAACGAATGAAGCGTTTTAGAAATAATTTAATACAACTATCGCACTCAGTGATTAGTGAAACCCTATTGATTTAAAACTCGGTTAGGACGAACACCCCCCCCCCCTTTTTTATGAATTTAAAAAAAAAAATA
This sequence comes from Amaurobius ferox, assembly GCA_951213105.1. Taxonomy (NCBI): domain Eukaryota; kingdom Metazoa; phylum Arthropoda; class Arachnida; order Araneae; family Amaurobiidae; genus Amaurobius; species Amaurobius ferox. The sequence goes on along the minus strand of OX578142.1, from coordinate 150,277,338 downwards.
AGGACTTTCAATAATTACAATTACACATTTACAGGCATTTTTTGCTGGAACTTTGGCAAAAAAAAAAAAGGTTCTTTTATCCCGAATTGTATCAAAATCTAATCAGAACCAGGGTCACCCACAAATAATTTACCTATAAAATTTAATGAAATTCGGTCAATTAAATTTTGAGTTAGAGTGAATACAAAATCTGTACGCACACAGACGTCACGCTAAAAATAGTGTTTACTTGTTCTAGAGGTCTCAAAACGTGTAGATCCGTCGAAAACTCAAGTTGGGATTTTCGACATGATTTCAATACTTCCCTATATATTACGATGTACTGCAGAGAAATTAAAAAAAAATTTGATGTGGGCAGCACATGAATTTCCCTATAAACTTTAATTCATCTTCTCCTTATTTATTTAATAATTCATTAAATTGAATTTAATTGTACAAAACACCGAATTTACACTTTTAATCCAATTTTGGTTTTTGTGTGTGTGTTATCTGGACATATTTTCAAAGGCGGCGTAGCAAACACGCGAAAAAACTAAAATATCTGGAAAACGGCTAATGCTAGAATAATGGGGTTGGTCTTATTCTTTTTATCGTCAAAAATTACTTGCAAAACCAACATTTAATTGATATATTTGAGAATACGTGAACTTTTATTTTATATTTTAATGATTTTTGCGTAGCATTTTGCAAAAAGAAAAAAAAATGGTACTGTTTTCCCAAATCTTTCCAGGGTAACCTACAAGAGATTTATCTAACAAATTTTGTGAAATTTGATAAATTAGTATTTTTAGCTATAGTGGATACATGCGATTTTTGTGGTCATTTCTCAAAAGGAGGTAGGTTCTTTTTTCCCGAATCATACCAAAATCTAATTAGCACCAGGATCACCACAAGTAATTTACCTTGAATAATTTTTGAAATTTGGTCAATTACTTTTACAGTGAGAGTAGATACATACATTGCACAGACAGACACACACACAGACGTTACGCTGAAAATGTTTTTTTTTTTTCGTGTTCTAGGGGTCTCGAAACTTGTAGATCCGTTGAAAATTCGAATAGCGATTTTTGATATGATTCCAATATCTTTCATGTATTGTAGGCAAAGTCATGTGCTGCTCATATCAGATTTTTTACTTTCCCTACAATATATGGTATATAATATATAGGTAAAGTATTGGAATCGTGTCAATAATCGCAACTCAAGTGTTCGACTGATCTATACACGTTTTGGACCTCTAGAACACGAAACAAATATTTATTAGTTAGAGTGGATACAAGCATTTGCGGGCCATTTCGCAAAAATTGGCGGGTTCTTTTATCCCGAATCGTACCCAAAACGAATCAACACCAGACTTACCTACCAAATTTTGTGAAATTAGGTCCATTAGTTTTTTAGTTACAGTGGATACAAAATCTGCACAGACAGACAGACACACACACAGACGTCACGCTAAAAATGGTTTTTTCGTATTCTAGAGGTCTTGAAACGTGTAGATCCATCGAAAACTCGAGTTGCGATTTTCGACATGATTCCAATACTTTCCCTATACATTACCATGACATAGCTGCCAACCGTTCCGAATTTTCCGGATTCGTTCCGAATTTTTGCGTCTGTTCCGAAAATCCGAATTTTTTCCACAAAATCCGAATTTTTGAAAATATTCCGGTTTTACCCCATACTTCCCCCTCTGCAACCATAAAAGTTACATATGTACCAACTCTACTGAATTTGGCGGGAGATTCCCGATTTTTGAGTGTTTATCCCGATTTCCCGCTTTTGAAGACGCATCTCCCGATTTTAACGATTTTTTGAAAAAATCTATACGTTTAGGGATAATATCCCCAAAATTTTCCCTATAAAAGGGATTTTTTAGCTAAGTGGGAAATTTTTCTCTATTTGAACAAAAGTACGCTCATAAGATTACAGATCAGACTTAAAAAACTCTCTGGATTTGGGCCGGAAACTCCGGATGTTTCATTACTTCTCCGGCCTCCGAATTACTAACGAAATTCTCCGGATTTTTTTGTTTGAAATTTATCAATTAACCAGACATGGTATAATTCCTCGGAAACGCCAATTTTCCGCTTTTTTAGCATTGATTTCTACCATTCCCGGGATCGTAGCAACTCTATAATAAAATTAACGTAGATTTACGGCCGCGTGTAATGTAAATTAAGATCTCGATCGCTTATTTTATGAAAGTAATAAATATACTTCTTCAAAGGTTGTCTAATTCAGCATAAATCGCTAAAATGTTATTTTGTTCATTAATTTTGCATAAAACTGCGATTGCGCAATTCAGTTTGTTCTCATAAATCGCCGAGAGTGCAATAATATCTTTTTCCATCCATCTCAATCTTCTACATATTGCATTTTTGATTGACCAAACTAGCTTATTTTCATATTCTGATTAATTATTATGGTTAATTTCTTAATTATTTTCGCATAAACAGTGCGATTGCGCAATTCAGTTACATCGCGTGAAATGCCGAGATTACGTTAGTATCTTTTCCCATCCATCTCCATCATTTAAATGTTGCATATTAGATCGACTAAATTATCTTATTTTCATATTCTGATTAATTATTATTGTTAATTTCTTAATTATTTTCGCATAGACAGTGCGATTGCGCAATTCAGTTACATCGCATGAAATGCCGAGAGTATGTTAGCATCTTTTCCCATCCATCTCCATCATTTAAATGTTGCATATTAGATCGACTAAACTAGCTTATTTTCTTATTCTGATTAATTATTACTGTTAATTTCTTAATTATTTTCGCATAAACAGTGCGATTGCGCAATTCAGTTACATCGCGTGAATTGCCGAGAGTACGTTAGTATCTTTTTCCATCCATCTCCATCATTTAAATGTTGCATATTAGATCGACTAAACTAGTTATTTTCATATTATTAAGGTTAATTTTTTAATTATATTTGCATAATACAAATACAAATTTGATGTTCAGTGGGCTAAGTTAGGAAAGCAAAAAGATCCTGTGTATAAACTTTTGTATGGTAAATTGAGTAGTATCATCTTGGGGATACTAACACTCCCCCATAGTAATGCTGCATGTGAGCGAATTTTTAGTCTTGTAAAAAGAAACAAAACTGATTTTAGAAGTTCCATGAGTATTTTGACTTTACAGTCTACTTTAATTGCCAAATAATCAGATAAATGGTGCTTGGTATGAACAAACATGGTGCCACTTTCTTGAAAAAGGCCAAATCTGCTACCTATGTATCAATAAACCAAAAAGATTCTTAATTTGTCTTTGTTTTACTTACTTTGTAATAGTGTATTTAAATTGTGTAATGACATTTTTTTTTTTCAAATATGAAAATAGTTTTCATGTATGTTTCAAAATTCTTATCTCATGAGGTCTTATTTTTTTTTATTAAGATTAATTATATAGTATATATATATATATATATGAGTTTCACCATCTTTCCTTCCGGGGGGGGGGGTGCAAAATCACTGTCAATACATAATACATTGGCTAAGAAATACTGACATGCAATTCAATGGGGGGGGGGGAAGCAAGTACTCCCATGTTGGAGATACCCATGTATATATATTTTGTGTGCAACTATTGCGTGTCATTTTTCTCGCGTACAGTGTTCCTAATTTTTTATTCTCTGGGTTGGCAGCTATGCCATGTATTGCAGGGAAAGTAAAAATCTTATGTGGGCAGCACATGACTTTCCCTGCAGACTTATATTAACGTTCTCTTTATTTTAATTAAATTTGTTTCACTTTTAATTCAATTTTCGTTCTCATTCGGTAACCGGACTTATTTTCAAAGGTGGCGTAGATTTCAATTCATATTTTCTTTATTTTTTAATAATTCGTTAGATCGAGTTTAATTGCACCAAATAATACTAAATTTGCATTTTTAATTCAATTTTTATTTGGTAATTGGACATTTTTCCGAAATCGGCGTAACAAAAATGCAAGAAATCTCAAATATCTTGAAAACGGTTAGACCTAAAGCATAATGGAGTTTGTTATATTCTTTTCCTCGTCAAAAATTGCGTATAAAACAAGAATTTAAGTAAAAAAAGGCAAGTTGTTGTTTTCCGAATTATACCTTAATCTAATCAGCACCAGAGTATCTCACAAGCAACTTATCTACCAAATTTTGTGAAATTTAGTCAATTAGTATTTTAGCTAGGGTGGATACATGAAATTTTTAAGGGCCATTTTGTAAAAAAAAAAAAAAAATTGTTCTTTTCCGAATCGTACCAAAATCTAATCAACACTAGAGTATCCCACAAGTAACTTATCTACGAAATTTTGTGAAATTTGATCAATTAGTGTTTTAGCTAGAGTGGATAAATGACATGTTCGAGGACCATTTCGCAAAAGAAGGCGGATTCTGTTTTTACGAATCGTACCAAAAACTAATCAGCATCAGGGTCACATCCAAGTGACTTACCTACCAAATTCTATGAAATTAGGTCCATTAGTTTTTGAGTTAGTGTATACATACATTGCACGTACACACAGACATACACGAAGAAGAACACACAGATAGACACACACACAGACGTCATGCTAAAAATAGTTTTATGTATTCTAGAGATCTCGAAACGTGTAAATCCGTCGAAAACTCGAGTTGCGATTTTCGACATAATTCCAATACCTTCCCTATACATTACCATGTATTACAGGGAAAGTAAAAAGGGCAGGATCTGTATATCCCGAATCGTACCAAAATCTAATCAGCACCAGGGTCACCCACAAGAGACTTATCAAATTTTATGAAATTCACTTAATTAGTTTTTCAGTTAGAGTGGATACAATATCTGCATACAAACACACACATTATGCTTAAAATATATTACTTTCCCTGCAATACATGGTAATGTATAGGGAAAGTATTGAAATCATGTCGAAACTCGCAACTCGAGTTTTCGACAGATCTACACGTTTCAAGACCTCTAGAATACGAAAAAACCATTTTTAGCGTGACATCTGTCACTGTGTCTGTCTGTCTGTGCAGATTTTGTATCCACTCTAACTAAACTAATTGACAGAATTTCATAAAATTTGTTAGGTAAGTCATTTGTGGGCGAGTCTAGAGCTGATTAGTTTTGGATACGATTCGGGAAAGAAGAACCTGCCTTTTTTTGCGAAATGGTCCACAAAAGCTTATATCCACTCTAGCTGTAAAACTAATGGACCAAATTTCACAAAATTTGGGAGATAAGTTACTTGGGGGCCACACTGGTGCTGATTAGATTTTGGTAGGATTCAGAAAAAAATAATCTGCCTTTTTTTGCAAAATGACCCGCAAAAATCGGCAAAATCTAAAACAAAAAACTATGTATAATCAAATATATCCATTAAATGCTTGTTTAATACGTAATTTTTAACGAAGAAAAGAATAAGACCAACCCCATTACACTAGGACTAGCCATTCTCGAGATATTTTAGTTTTTTCGTATTTTCTTTACGGCACCTTTGAAAATAAGTCCAGTTATCAAATGAGAACGAAAATTGAATTAAAAGTGAATTAAATTTAATTAAAATAAAGAGAACGTCGATATAAGTCTGCAGCGAAAGTCATGTGCTGCCCACATCAGATTTTTTTTTTCACGTTCTAGAGATCTCAAAATGTGTCGATCCGTCGAAAACTCGAATTGTGATTTTCGGCACGATTTCAATATTTTCCCTATATATTGCCATGTATTGCAGGTAAAGTAAGAATATATGTATGACAGTGAAAAATTCCTGTTGCACATTAAAAAATCTGATGTGGGCAGCACATGACTTTTTCTGCATTCACGTTCCCCATTTCTTCAATAATTCATTATATTGAGTTTAATTACAGAAAATTACGTCCACAATTATTTTAAAAAATGACACTGAATTGGCATTTTTAATTCAATTTTCGTTCTGAGTTGGTAACTGGACATTTTTTCAACAGTGGCCCAGCGTAAATGCGAAAAAACTAAAATATCTCGAGAACGGCTAGCCCTGATGTAGTGCAGTTGGTCTTATTCTTTTCATTGTTAAAAATTGTGTATAAAACAAACATTTAATTAATATATTTGAGCATAGGTAGTTTTTTATTTTAGAGTTTGGGGGTTTTTCGGGTCATTTTACAAGAAAGGGTAGGTTACTTTTTCGGAATCGTACCAAAATCCAATTAGCACCAGGGTAACCCACAAGTGACTTATCTACCAAATTTTGTGAAATTCGATCTATTAGTTTGGGATGGTGGGGGAGCCCCCTAGTTTATAAAGAAATAATTACAAAGCAACTTTTTATGCAACATTTGGGTTAGATCTTGTATTAAATTCCATGTCACCGATGAAAATCGAATATTTTCTTTCATCAGGGAAGGCTTAGTATATTTTATCATGGAGGGGGTCAGTATTAAATTCCATGTCACCGATGAAAATCGAATATTTTCTTTCATCAGGGAAGGCTTAGTATATTTTATCATGGAGGGGGTCAGTATTAAATTCCATGTCACCGATGAAAATTGAATATTTTCTTTCATCAGGGAAGGCTTAGTATATTTTATCATGGAGGGGGTCAGTCCCCTCTGGCCACTGGTTGGCTGCAATCTTGTGTTTCTGTCATGAGCTTCTGACAAGGACTCTGAACTTGTTCGCGATGAAATTTGAGCATTGCAAATGGTAAAAATTTGCAGTGTCAACGGAGATCAGTTAGTCTGGCATCGACCCCCCCCCCCCCCCCCCCTCCACCAGTGACTTAAGTCTTGCGTGTATACTCTAAAATTTTTGAAATACGCCAACATCGACAATCTCGATGTCTATTGCAATTACTGTTGATTTAAAGATTTAAATAAACACTAGTTGCCGATGGAGATAAAATATTTTACTCTAGTATTTTTGAAGTGGAAGATTTCTTTTTTCTTATAGAACAATGTATGTAATAACAATTCAATAAACAGGAATCTTACGATGTATGCAATCACAATTCAATAAACAGGAATCTTACATTGTCTTTCACATCAATTTTCCAATTTTAAACCCAATTTGGTGTTATTAATAAATGTTAAAGTAATTCTGCTGCTGGCTCCAACTTTCAAATAAACTTTATTTAAAAATTTACGCAAATTTCCAATAAAATAATCTAATCATCAGTACGATATGGCATCAGACAAGAGCAATTCAAAACTCTTTCTTTCTCTTCAGAGGGCTGAAACTGAACTGGTTTATTCAATGCAGTGCCCATGACCACAAGGCATTGTATCATGACACTCCCTCACCCGGGATAAGGGTAGGGGAATTTATGGCCTTAGTGCGTCCCGAAATAGGATACAAAGAGAGGCTTACTTTTTAGTGGGAAAGTCATTTCGATGATGGGCAGCTCAATTAGGAAAAGGGACTGTGAAAACAGAGCTAAAAGTTGAATTCTTGCAACCATGCCATTTTTACAAGCGACACCTAGGGAACAGATTGTCGCGAATTTGAGTTCCATTGAACGGTTAGCGGGGCCTTAAGTTGTTGACAGTTTTCAGAGGGGGAACGGGAATGCTCAGTTGGAAAAACAACATTTACGATGCCTCTCTGCGGTCAGTTTAGCTATAGATCTTCTTGAAAGGTGACAAAACTGAGTTAGTGAGACAGAGTTTTCTCGGCCGGTCAAGTGGTTAATGCATAAAACATCATTTTTCCCTGTGGTATATAGGAACAAATGTTTCCTTTAGAGCCCACAAAACTACAGTCACTTTTTTCAACTAAATAAGCTATGAAAGGATTTCTACTCAATTTTGGTGAGTATGTCATGTTACTTAAATATTATCTGGAGGATTTCCCGAAACAAAATTTTTCTGTTCATTAATTCCCTATTAATTTGACTTTTTACATCACCCACTGCTAATGACCCAAACAACACAAGGATGTTTTAAGTAAACTCATGTGGGATGCTGGAACTTCCTAAGGATGTTTTATATTTTCCCAGAGAAAGTCCTGAGGATTTTGCAATGTAATACCGTTAACACTACGACAGACATCTGTTGTATGATTATTTCCAGAGTTTGTAGGATGTGCTTATAGGATTCTTAATGAAGTTGTAGGATGATTTTCAGACTTGTAGGATGTTCTTAGGCTGTTATAGTACCTTTTATGGAAGTGTAGGATGATTTTTTAGAGGCTTTTAGGCTGTTATATGACCATTTATGAAATTGTAGGATGATTTACCGACCTGTTCTAGGACCATTTATGGAGTTATCAGATAATTTCCGGACTTTGTAAGATGCTTATTACTGGAAGCTTTGGGGCATTTTACGATAGTTCATGGATGTTTTAGGATCCAATAATCATATAGTAAACATACCAATAGTCACTATAGTTTGCATTCTTGCCATTGAATGTAATTGTTTAATAGCATATTTCAAAGAAATTGATTTCAGTAACTTAATATCTTTTAAATATTGTGAAGTGCCCTAGTTATAAACATAACATAGTTATTACCATATTTTTGTTGGGGTATAGTTTTGATAGGGTATTTGTTTAAATAGGTTTTTTGGGGGTATTTTTGTTAGCAACTAAGCCAAACTGTGACCAGTGAAGTGACACGTTAAATCATTCTCGACAGTGATCCTCAATCTCCCCAGGCAGCAATGTCATAGGCCTTAGCACCATGGGAAAATTTCGGAAGAAAAGGAAGTGGATGTAGATGAGTATTTGGTGTCAGTTTGCTCCTCGATGGTATAACGTTGAGGCAAGAAATATGGATTTTGGAACTTCGGACGCCGATAGGGGAGGGATGGGAAGTGGAAGTTTCATGTGCAGGATGAGGCAAGGCCCTCGGTATTGCTGACACAAGAGAGGGACGTGCATATGACATATGGTGTGTTTCATTATGAGTCATGGTTGTTTATTTCCTTTATTCTAATCCAGCCTTGCATCTTGGAAAAATAAGTTTTAATTTTGTGCTTGTTTTTCATTCTCATCTCTGACATTTCTATTTTGTTTTAGTTTCTACAGATGTGAAAAACAAGTGTTTTGATTCAGCAATTTTTTATTTCAACCATTTGTTCATGGACTTTTGTTTATTGAAATATATATGCTTAGTTTAATTTTTGGATTTTTATTTAAATTCTTCATGTGACAATTAGAGTTACCAAATATTGTTTCTGATAGTCCGAAATTCTGTGGCATTGATCATATAGAATATAGTTTTTCACATTTTTTTTTGTCACAAATGTATTCAAATTCAATTTAACGATAAAACCCCAAAATGAGGAAAAGTCCAATGTGGTCCAAATTATCCATTCAAATCTTTACCCATTTTTTAAAAATGTACACAAAACTATCATGTTACGGAATCCCAGGATTCTGCGGAACACACTTTGAAAAAGAATAGAAAAAAATTCTAGAAAAAAATTAATTTAGATATGACGGATTAACAAAGTCTGTAAAATTGAATCTTGGTGATATTGAAACTGACATGTTGGTTGTTTGTTGACAGCATAAAAAAAATATATGTGAGTGAAAAAGTTCTGTGCAATTTTTGTTGTGACATAATTTACTATTGTGAAAGAGGAAATGTAGCAGTAGTAGACCACTTGAAAACAAAAAAAGCACATGGAGAAAATGTTCCTTAAAAATGCAAACTAAACATTGCTCAGCAAATTTTTTTGTAAATCATCTTCAGTAGCTTCTGCATCAACATTAAATGTTGTCCCACCACAAGTTAATGTTCCCCTTTGTAATATATAAAATTTTTGTAAAGGACTTTTGGAAAAATAAGTCTTGCAATATATTTTAATCTTATTTTTTAATACAATGAATAAATGAGTCCATAAATTGTTGTATTTTCATTAAATATTCCATAATTTGAGTTCTTAAATTAATTTCCATTTATGCATAGTTTAATTTACCATGTTAAGTTTCTACTGGTAGTATACAGTACGTTTACTCAAGTTCAAACTTGTTTCGTTTGATGTCTTACAAAGTTCAGTTTTTTTCAGTGCTCTAGTATAAGGGTATAAATCAATTTTACTAAACGAGATAGTTTTTCACATAAATAGTGTGATTGCACAATTAATTTTGTATTTTCAGACATTATCTCTTGCATCACTTGCATTCACTGATGCTTGCTAACCCCTATAACTCACTTCGTGAGTTAACAGGTTTCATCCCCTATCCGCTTTGCGAGTTCTTTCATGCCATCTGCTATGCAAGCATAATATGCTTGTTAGGGGTCCACCGCTTGTTCGCTTACATTTACAAACTCAAGAGCTCACTCTTTCAATCCTGCCAGCACTACTATCCTTCTACATTCTGCTCGCTAATGTTTAGCAAACCCCAGACTTTAGGATCTCTGTCCCCTATTCACTTTAGCTCTCAAACTGCCACTAACCACAAAACTCGCCACCTGCTGTTCAAACGTACAGCCATTGGTATTTTGCCCCTTATTTACTAATGCTTTTCAGTCACTGGACCTCGTTTTGTGTGCTCTTTCATCCCACCTGTGATGTGTAAATATATAATTTTCAGTTACATATTTACAGAGATGCCAACTACTCTAGAAATTCCGGAGTGTATCCGGAATTTATGCAATCAGTTTAGAAGTACAAAACACAATAAAATTTCACCAAAAATAACAAAATATTGATTCACATTCCCTGTACTTCATAGCGCCAAGCGATGAGGTGGAGTTTTACCCGTTCTTCTGGAAATTCATTTACCCGCGATTGCACATTTGGCACTCACATCGATTCATGACCCCTACACTCATGCCGAGTGATGATATCAGAGTTTTCCCGTTCTTACATTTGGAAATTCATTTACCCGTGATTGCAAATTTGGCACTTGCAATTGTGAAAATATTCTCCACCTTCGTAATCTGTTTGCATCGACTGAAATTTTCATAATTATTATATATTGTATATAAAAACGCTATTTTTCAAGTGTATTATTGATGAAATAAAGAGTTATTTTGCAGCAATATTGCGAAAACTGCCTTTTTCTCGATACTGCTGGCAACATAATAATTTTTATAATTATTACATGTTGTATATACAAAAGCTATTTTTCAAACGCATTATTAATGAAATGAATTTGCTATTTTGCAGCATTATCTCAAAAAATTGTCTTTTTCCTAATGCTACCTCAAATTTTTGGTGTATTTCATTTGTGAAAATATTTTTCATTTTTAATCTGTTGCATTGACCATAATTTTCATAATTATTTCGTGTTGTGTATAAAAAATCTATTTTTCAAACATTAATGAAATGAAGAGTTAGTTTGGAGAAGTATCACGAATAAACGGCATTTGTATGTGATTTTCGGTATATTTTGTTTAAATGCAAAAATATTTTCTACTTCTGCAATCTGTTTGCATCAACTAAAATTTTTGCAATTATTACGTGTTGTATATAAAAAAGCTATTTTTCAGATATATTATTAATGAAATGAAGGGTTATTTTTCAGCAGTATTGTGAAAAACTACATTTTTATGCAATCATCGGTATATATTTCTTTTAATTATGAAAATGTTTTCCACTTTTGCAATCTGTTTGCATCTACCAAAATTTTAATAATTATTTCTAGTTTCACACAAATAAACTGTTTCTTCAACCATTATTAATGAAACAAAGCGCTTTTTTCTGAATAACTATTTAAATTAATGATTTGAGTTCTTATAAATGTAATCATTTTAAAAGCATTTGATGCATTTGCAATTAAATTTACATCTTTGGAATTTTAATAAGAAAAAACATTTATTTCAAGAAAAAACATTTATTTTAAGAAAAAACATTTATTTAAATTAAGACAGTAATCCTAATAACTTTATTTTAAATAAGCTAATAAAAATGTAAGAAAATAAAGCAGGTTTGAAACAATTTTCTTTTCCTATTTGGGTCATTCCATGTGAAAACACCCATTTTAAGAAAAACTTGTTGCTCCATAGTCATGGGTTTTTTTATAATTTTTACCATGGATACATATGGTAATAAAACCCCCAAATCTGAATTTGTAATGTATATATCCCAATGATGGCCCAGATACAGGCATTTGAAAAATGGTCATTTTTGCAAAATGGTGGCCATCTTGGATTTTGCACTAATGTTTTAAAAATGTAATAGGTTGAGAACTAATGGCTCAAATTAAATAATTCTGCTACCAATTTAAAGCTATTTATATCAGGAATATAGGTGCCACATCAAAATAGTAAAAAAATATATTTTAATATTGTTATTACATGAAAATTGCAAAAATCACCTTCAGATTGATTGGCAACTTTAATGGGCTATAAAAAAAATGGCCCCTAATATTTTTTTCTGAAACTTGGTACAAATACTAACTAATATGTGTGCTTTAGGTACAAAAAAAATTAAAAAGGTAATATTTCTTATTACAGAGAAAAATAACTTTTAAAATATATACATTTAGTTAACATTTGACATGCAATGCTTTAATCATTTTAAAAAAATATATTTTTTAAAAACAAATAATGAGCAAAAGCAAAACACAGGAATTTTTTACACACTAACTAGTATGTGTGCTTTAAGTACAAAAGAAATTAGGATGGTAATATTTAATTTAAATTAAAAAAAATGCTGTTATATGAATGGGAAATTGGTGTAAAAATTTCTGGTGTACTGAAACATTCTAATAAAAATCTTCTTAAAAACCATACAGTTATCTCTCTCATATTTTATTTTCTTATTTCAAATTATAAAAAGGTATTTCAATAGAGCTGAAGATACCCATTTTTTCCTAGTGGCCACTGACTCCTAAACCAATTTCATCTAATAGCCAGTATCGTAATCTTTGGCACACATCTAGAGGTTTTGGCCACATACGAGGCATGTTTTTTATGTAAGTACCGTTTTGCGATTCCGCCGCCGCAGCGCTACGGTCGGCGTTCCGCGCATGCGCGCTGGTTGAGTGAATGAATGATATGAAGGTGGGTGGCTCCAGAAGAGCCTAGCACATCGACCAGAGGTCTATTGTACTACCCCAAAAAGTGAAGGTCTCTAAGAGAAGAGACCAGTAGCCGATGCAAACATAAGCAGGCACTTGACAGGAATGTCGTTCAGCTCCCAGGGTTCAATCACATGACGACCAATGTGTTCGAATCTGTGAGCAGAGTAGGCCTCACATTCACACAGAATGTGAGCTGCAGTTTCTTCGCTGTAATTGCAGCCTCTGCAAAGCGAATCCTTGGAGACACCCATAATATTAAGATGTCTCTTGAGAGTGCAGTGCCCAGTAAGGAGCCCAACAGCTCTCCTGATGCTAGTTCTACTGAGTCTAAAGAGTTCCTTTTGACGTGCACTAGGGCAATTACAATTGAGAATTTTCGCTTGCCTTTGCCCTTTAGTGTCACGCCAGTTCTTGCATTGAAGCTTCCTGAAGATGTCAATGACAATTCTTCTGATAAGATCATTGGGAATACCCAAGGCTGGCTCAGGGCCCACAAAAGGAGTATTAGAGCCTTTTCTAGCAAGTTCATCTGCCAATTCATTGCCAGGAATGCCCGAATGACCAGGCACCCAGTACAGAATGACACTATTATTACTAGCAATTTTACAGAGAGCTTTATAGCATTCCCAGACAAGGGAAGACGTCACAGTGAATTTCCCCAGAGCCATAAGAGCAGCCTGACTGTCAGAACAAATGAAAATCTGGCTATTCTCGTACTTTCTGTCATAGCAAATTCTACAACACATAAGAATGGCAAATACTTCAGCCTGAAAGACAGTAGCAAAATTGCCAAGCGGATAAGATAGCTTAGTGCCATCATCAGGGCAGCAGACTCCCGCACCAGTACTAGTGCCAATCTTCGAGCCATCAGTATACCATACAAAACAATTATGTTTATTGTAGGTTGGAGTCCTCTTCCAATCATCCCGCGAGGGGACAAGAATTTCATAAGGCTTATCAAACGTAAATTTGACGTGTATGCCATCAGGTGGCATACAAAAATAAGGATGCCTAGCAACATTACTGTTAAGTTCACCCCAAGATAAATACCTTGAGTAATCTTTCCAGTGTTTCAGATATTTGAGTCTGTTCATGCAGATAAGTGCTTCTGCCTCAATACGCATATAGAGCGGATGCAAGCCAAGTAAGAGTTCAAGAGTTGCAGTAGGAGTGGTTTTCATGCATCCGGAGATTGCAATGCACACCATCCTTTGAAGCTTAACTAAATCAAGTTTAGCAGTTTCATTTCTAATTCTGGACCACCAAACAATGGATCCATAAGAAATGATAGGACAGACTATCATCGAGTAAATCCAATGAATAGCTCTGGGATTAAGGCCCCAGGTTTTCCCAATAGCATTCCTACAAGACCAGAAGATTCTTCTGGCTTTAGTTGTGCAGTAGTCCAAGTGTCTTCCAATTAAGTTCCTTGTCAAAGTAAATTCCCAAGAATTTAACCTCCTTGGAGCAAATAAGCTTCTGTCCAAATAAGCAAATATTCCCAAGATTAAGTATGCGTTTCCTTGTAAACGCAACTAAAGCAGTCTTCTGCGGATTAACCGTAAGACCTGCATTTTTACACCATGTTTCAACCCTCCTAAGAGCAGTAGACATCATGTCAGAGACAGTGTTGCCAAATTTGCCCCTGGCAACGATGACAACATCATCAGCATATCCAATGCAAGAAACACCAGAGATATCAATGCTTTCCAGAAGAGAATCCACAACAAGACACCAGAGAATTGGTGAGAGCACACCCCCTTGTGGACAGCCCGAAAGTGCATGCACAGTCATACTTTCTCTAAGTAAAGATGCACAGATATACCTGTTAGATAGCAGGTTCTTAATCCAATAAAATATCGTGGTATCAACACCTCTTCTGTTGAGAGCAACAAGAATGGTGTCAATGGGTACTTTATCGAAGGCACCTTCAATGTCAAGAAAGGTAGCAAGAGCAATTTCCTTGGCATTGAGATTTCTCTCTAAAATAAAGGAGAGACTGTAAAGAGCAGTGTCCGTAGATTTGCCCGGTTGATAGGCATGTTGAGAACTAGACAAGGGCTTAGAGGCCAGAATCACTTCCCTTAAATACCTATCGATAAGTTTTTCAATAGTCTTAAGCAGAAAAGACGTAAGGCTGATAGGCCTAAAAGATTTGGCCTCATAGTAATTGTCCTTTCCAATTTTTGGAATGAAGATTACCCTAGTATGCCTCCACGCATTTGGTATATGACCAAGGGCAATACAAGCTCTGTAGATGTTGCAGAGAATAGGAGCAAGCATCTCTATTCCCTCCTGGAGAAGAATAGGAATGATGCCATCAGTTCCCGGAGTTTTATAGGGTTTATGGGAATTAATTGCCCATTTAACCCTATCAAGAGTAACAATGCTCCTAGCAATACCCCAGCTATTGTCGTCAGACAAGGTGGAGCAAGCAATACCACTGTCATTCTGAACAACAGGATGAGAAACCGGAAAGTGAACTCTGAAGAGCTCACTAAGGGTCTCCTCACCAGTGACAGTAAAGTCACCATTGGGCTTCTTAACAGTGTTAAGTTTACAATTTCTGTCTCTAGCCATCAACTTAACAAGTTTTGCAACGGCAGGAGTATCATTAATACCTTCGCAGTATGTTCTCCAAGAATTTTTCTTGGCATCCCTAACTGCTTTATTATAAGTGGTGAGGGCAGATTTATAAGTCTGCCAATCACCATTCTTCTTGGCTCTATTAAAGAGCTTCCTGCATTTCCCACGCAACCGGCTGAGCTCACTAGACCACCAAGGAACAGTCCTTGGGGAGTCAGCTATGGTGGTTCTGCAGTTGCTATGAAAGGTGTCGATGATGGCCTGTTGCACAAAGTCAACAGCCAGATCCACGCTTTCAATAGAGGAATACTCACCAATATGATTCGCCAAATTGGCCCTAAGGTCTTCTTTGTAGGAACCCCAATTCGTCTTCCTAGGGTTCCTACCTTTGTCCTCTAAAACAGTTACAGGACCTTTAACAGAAAAGGAAATTAATTGATGGTCAGACAAAGATATATCATCTGAAACCCTCCAATCAATTACGGACTCAAAAGCAGAACTATTACACAGGCTAATATCTCTTGATACCATAAACCCCCTAGGTTGGTCGTGTGGTCTGGGCCTTCAACAGGCTAATATCTAAAACCTCGCGACGTTTTAAGGTCACAAAGGTAGGAGTATTACCCTTATTAAGTAAATAGAGCTTATGAAGAAGGATCTGATCCAAAAGATCATCACCCCTACGGTTACAATTACTACTGCCCCAAACAGTATTATGGGCATTTGCATCGCAACCAATGATTATTTTTTTACCATTGCAGTACTCAGTAAGATTAATAATGACCTTAGAGAGAGTTTCCTTATCTTCATAAGGAAGATAGGCAGAAGCAAAGATGTAATCCATCATATGTTCGTCAGTTTTAAGTTTCACATTGATAGCAACATTGTCACCATCAAGGAATTTAATCAGATGAACAGCATTGAGCTTGTTGCTAACAGCAATACAGGCTCTGGGTCTGGTACAGGATGTGTCATAAAAGACACTAAATCCTTTGATCCCTAGACCCAAAATCTTTCCATTACAGGTCCAGGGTTCTTGGATAAGAGCAATATCAGCTCTACCATTGAAAAGCCTTTTGCTAAGAATAGCAGAGGCAGATCGACTGTGATGCAGATTAATTTGCACAACCTTAAGACAGCCCATAAACAAAAAGAAGAAAAGGGCACAGAAAGACTAGGAGAAAGAAATTCACCTAGTATCATGACAATGATCAGCATCCAGCATGATATCATTGTCAAAATCTTTCATGCGTTTTTCCAACTCATCATCCGAGATCGGAGAGTTAGCATGAAGTGTAACATCTGAACCAGAAGCAATTTCTAGTTCGTTAAGTCTAGGTATCATAGTCTCAAGACTACCAATACTTACCTGAGAGGAGGTCGCCCGTTCTGCTGGCTGTTCCTCCATCTCCATCTTCCCCTTAGGCTTTTCGTTTGGATCACGAAGAATCTTGAAGACTCCACGGTCCAAACCGGTGAATGCACCAAGGTCAGCTTTGCGAATCGCATCCGCAGCCTCCGAATCCACCTCGAAGATCCATCTTACAGAGTGGGGTTCCACAAAGTTTTGCAGAACACGCCACTCCTCAGACTTCAACTCCGGGTTGAAACGGTTCAGCTGTTTCAGCAAGACACTCGGCTCCTTTGTGTACACATCCCTGGTTTTAAATGCCACCTTGACAGGTTTGGGAAGGTCATTAGCACTCAAGACCATAAGTGCCTCTCCCAGAATCTGACTGTCGTTATGGAAGGTTCTCTTGACCCATTCCACAGTATTTGCATCATTGCAATGAAGAATCACAGCTCCAGCGTTTGAGCTGAAGAGATGAATCTTCGGAAGTTGCTCACCAGTTGGGATCTCATCTATTTTACCGAGAGTCACCAACTGGATGTTATCAACCTCTTCCTTGCTCAGCTTGCTAGAAGGGAAGGACTTTTTGACGATGGCCATCTTAATAACCTGGACCGCTTGAGCGTATGTTCCAGGTTGGATGTCCGTCCTCGATCTCTTCTTGTCGATAAGATCTCTTGGAGAAGGTGTGGCTCCTGTCGACCTAGGTCGTTTGGTGCCTCCAACTTTCTCTGTGGCAGTGCCGGCTTTAACAGGCTCCTGGTCCAACTGCCTAGGCGTGCACCTCCTCCTGCGCCTCTGTGCTTTGGTGAGTATACCCTGCGTCACAGCCATGGTTTCAATGTGTCGGTCACCAAGGTTCGCGACTCCACTTCCTTCCACAGCCGGACTGCAGGCTTCCTCCTTTTTTCCATGATCCGACCCCAGAGGGGTTGTTTCAATGGTTGATTGGGAAACATCCGAAGATGTGCCCAATCCTTTCAACACTTCCTCATCTGCATCGTCGCAACACGGAGAATCAGGAAAACTCGAAAGAGCCCAATCTGATTTCTCCATGCTGTAACCATAAGATAGGAAAAGGAACCACGGATTACTTCCAGTTCGATCGAGGCCACCGCTAGGCCTCGTCTCCCCACACTTTTCTAACGTGAAAAGTGTAACCGCCGGAGTCATTCGCAAAGCTAGATGATAAGGAGCGGGTCGTAACGTGCACCAGGTACACAGGGCCCAGGGATCAGCAAGGATCCAAGGGGGATTTCTCGATATGAAACGCTCCCCACCATCCAACCAACGCAACCAAGGGACTCGACCTCTGGAACCGTTTACTGCAAACGTTTCTTGAAAGCAATACTACAGATGCACGCCGCTTCGCCCTTTTCGCCACACAACCACCTGGTCCCGTTCCCGAGCCCAAACGGTATACCTTACAGCAGAGGCCGAAGAGTGGTACTAAGGCCCATAAGGCAGAAGTGAAGTTTACTAGGGGCTTGGCATTGATGCAATCTGCAGCTAGAAGAAAAAGTTTGCTCGGGTACCTCGGGATAGCAACACCCATATCCACAAAAGAAATGGATCCCTAAGGATTTTACAGAGTGGGACTGGTGTCTCACTTCCAACCCCCAACCTGGAGGACCAGGATGTCTTGTTTAGTCAGGAGCCTCACCTTTGACCTGTCCGGCATGGGAGACCCTACCAGTAGCAAAAAGCTACCGCCGGCATAGCTCTCGGGATCATTGGAACACACAAGCCCCACCACCACGACAAGGCATAGACATCATTCAGTGGGGATGCGCGCTGGTTACCTACATCTCTTGTCTACGCAGTGACGCCATTACAGTCTGATTCTTCATTGTATATGTTGTTTACTGAGTGTTTAAGATGCCTCCGACAATCGTGAGTCCTGCCGATTGTGAAGTACGGGCTGTTATACGATTTCTTAGTGCTAAAGGCGTAAAACCGATCGATATTCATCGTGAGATCTGTGAAGTTTACGGACAAAACATTATGAGTGATGGAATGGTAAGGAAATGGGTGAGAGCATTTAAAGATGGCCGCACAAATGTGCATGATGAAGAACGGAGTGGGCGTCCTTCGGTCTTTGATGAAGATTTGGTGCAGAAAGTGGAAGAAAAGGTGAGAGAAAACAGACGCTTTACAATTTCATCAATGTGCGACTGGTTTCCTCAATATTCTCATAGTGTTTTGTATCGCATTGTGACCGAGAACTTGAATTACCGGAAATTGTGTTCACGTTGGGTTCCAAAAATGTTGACGGATTTGCACAAAACCCAACGTTTAGGCAGTGCATTGACTTTCCTTGAGCGGTACCACAATGAAGGTGAAGATTTTTTAGACCAAATTGTTACTGGTGACGAAACATGGGTGGCCTACGTCACACCAGAATCAAAACAACAATCCATGGAATGGCGACATTCATCATCACCCAAAAGAGTGAAGTTTAAGCAAACAATTTCTGCCCGGAAAATCATGTGCACAGTTTTTTGGGACAAAAAAGGAGTATTGCTAGTGGAGTTTCTGCCTCGTAATGAGACAATCAATGCAGCGTCTTATTGTGAGACATTGAACAATCTGCGTCGTGCAATCCAGAACAAAAGACGTGGCAAGTTGAGTAAGAGTATCGTTTTGCTGCATGACAATGCCCGTCCACATGTGGCTAATCGGACCAAAGATCTCATCAAATCTTTTAAATGGGAAACTCTAGATCATCCTCCATACAGCCCTGATCTGGCGCCCAGCGACTACCATTTGTTCCTGCACTTGAAGAAACACCTGGGTGGTCAGCGTCTTCAAGACGATAACGAAGTCAAAACAGTTGTGATACAGTGGTTAACAAGTCAGGCGGCAGAATTTTATGAGGAGGGTATTCAAAAACTGGTGCCACGTTATGACAAGTGCCTCAATATTCACGGAAATTATGTAGAAAAGTAGATTACGGTACAGGCTTTCATGTAGAAATAAAATTATTGCGATATCTTTGCACGTCTTTTTTTAATTCCAAAACGGTACTTACTTAAAAAACATGCCTCGTATATGATACACTTGGGCCATGAGAATGCATAAACATAACATATACAAACAAAACACATACTATTTTTCTAATTCATTGAGATGCATTCGTACTTCTTTAAGAATTTCTGGAGATGGACAGTTTTCACATCTGTGTACCATACTTTTCGGATTCAGTGCAATAAACTTGTTTCTTTTAATATTCTAATGATATATACAAACACATACAGAATGAATAACTCTGCTTCCAACGATTATATGTAGTGTACACGATTACATGTTACAACGATTACTGTAGTGTACAAAATTTAGATAGTATTTTTACTTCATTATGATTTTCTTTAAATGCAGCGTATAATTCCTTTAAATTATGCAAAAGTAATCTCTTTTGTTTTAATATTTTCCCATTTTTACTTGGTATAGATATGCAATCTTTTTTTGCTAGACACAAACGACTGTTTTAATAAAAACTAGTAATTTTTTTATAGTATTAGAATTTAATTTAGCACATATATCACTAGCCATTGATAACATCCCTTCTGTTTCTTTTATTTTTCTTGCTTTTTTCTTTACTAAATTCTCTGTAGTAATATAACAAGCCTTTGTTTGTTGGACTATCCATGAATCATAGACTCATTTTAAAATTTGCAACTTTTCTTTAAATGATGCATCTAAAGAAAACTTATTCAATAATTTTTCCATCATGGACGTGCAATTTGAGCAAATAATGTCTTTTGAATTTTGTGGCTTATTAATACTTTCAATACCCAATACTGTAGCAGTTTTAGTAGCAACATGGCTACTTAATTTCTTAACTTGCATATAACTAAGTTTCCTCTTAGAGCTAAATCTATTGACCTTTATTGGTGATAAATCCAAAAGTTCACAGCTTTTATTCAATTGTTCCATTACTATTCTGACTTCACTATAATCTGCATCATTGGTCATCTCCATGTCAGCAGTAGGAACCTCTGACTCACTAATTGATGAATGCAAGGAAGAATAACAAGAAGTGCAGAGTTTTTTTCCTGGAACAAGTAATTCCTGATTTATCATTGACAGTCAGAGAAATTGGTATTAGGTGCAGCTCTAATTTTGGTGAGGTGTTTATTAAATGAATCACAAGTTTTCTGTCTTAAACTGTACCATTCCAGATATTCATCCTTGTGAACCTTGCATATACAGGACACAAGTACAGGAATAAACTCAGTATTTAATGACACATTGATTTTCTTGCATACAAAACATTCAATTTTTATAGCATAAGACAAGAACTAATCATGGAACATAAATAAAAGAAATAATCATAGAAGCACAGTTCACTGATTTATTTGTTGAACATACTCAGCTCTGAACACTTGAGCAAAACGGGTCTGGGTCGTAATCCCGACAGCCGAAATCCCGACAAGCCAGAATCCCGACAGCCGAAATCCCGACATGCCAAAATCCCGACAGGAACGAAATCCCGACAAGTCAAAATCCCGACAAGGTCGAAATCCCGACAAGCCAAAATCCCGATAAGGTCGA
The DNA here is from genome assembly GCA_951213105.1 of Amaurobius ferox. Taxonomy (NCBI): domain Eukaryota; kingdom Metazoa; phylum Arthropoda; class Arachnida; order Araneae; family Amaurobiidae; genus Amaurobius; species Amaurobius ferox. The sequence goes on along the minus strand of OX578142.1, from coordinate 150,255,923 downwards.
AATCCCGACAAGCCAAAATCCCGACAGCCGAAGCCCACTCTTGCACAGACTAATACAACACTAAGGTGGTCATCGCAGTGACGTCACAAGGGTTAGAATTTACTAATCAGCACCCCCCGACGCACATGCGCTGGACTCGCGCTCCCTCTTGTCTCCATCCGCTTGCTACGACAATGGCCATATGCTATTTGAATATGCTATTTGATCGTATGCAGAATGTGTAAGTGTTTTTTTTCTTTTTTAAAAAAATGAATTTCCTAAATCTTATACCGACCTGTTATATCATTTTAATCTTTGTCATTTCAATTTGCCAAACTTTATTTCAGTAATGGCATAATTGTTATGATTTAGTGATTAAAACTATTAATTTGTAAAATGTAGAGATGTAAAAACGCCGATAATTTTGATCAAGCTATACATATAGGCGTAGAGAGCCATGTGCGTGGGCCAGCGTGAGTCCAGCGCATGTGCGTGGGGGGGGGGAGTGCTGATTAGTAAATTCTAACCCTAGTGACGTCACTGCGATGACCGCCTTAGTGTTGTATTAGTCTGTGCAAGAGTGGATTTCGGCTGTCGGGATTTTGACTTGTCGGGATTTCGACCTTGTCGGGATTTTGGCTTGTCGGGATTTTGACTTGTCGGGATTTCGACTCTGTCGGGATTAAGGCTTGTCGGGATTTCGGCTGTCGGGATTCTGGCTTGTCGGGATTTCGACTGTCGGGATTATGTCCGGAACCGGAGCAAAACTGATCTCTGTCTGAAAGGAATAAGTCACCCAGAAATGTAATATTACATTGTATTTTGAACTCAACCTAAGAGAAAACAGATGATGCAGTACAAGTAATCATTTCAGGAACTCTGACAACTGGTATATGTTAATTGTTATTATACTTATATAACATAACTGTGCGAGTATTAGAGTTGAAAATTTTGAGGCTGTAGGCAGCTGATGTCTCATGTACAAAAAGACCAGAAGCAGGTGTTTTTAAATGTTCCAGAAACAATGTTGGTGCTATAGGATCATTTCCTCTTCTTCAATAGCTTGTTTGTTTATATTTAGGTACTTATTTCAACTAGATAGGGGATATCACCCAGTTTTTTGGTTGGAGCTGGCAAGGTGATATTTTTAAAGATATTTTTTGTTGATAGACATGCTGTAGTTCTGTGTTTAATTTTTTTTTTTAATTTTAGTGCTGTTCATGAAAATGAGTGTTTTATATTATCTAATTACAAATTATTTTTGTGAAATTAACTATATGTATGATGAAAAGCTTCAGCTTTATGCGATAGTTGTCATTTATAAATAGGCCAAAGATTATTGTACTGCCTCTTAGATGAAATTGGTTTAGGTGCCAGTGGCCACTAGGAAAAAATGGGTATCTACAGCTTTGCTGAATATAGAAAATGCCCATTTTATAATTTGAACTAAGAAAATAAAACTAAGAGTGATAACTGTATGGTTTTTAGGAAGATTTTTATTAGAATTTTTCATCATCCCAGAGATTTTTACACTGATTTCCTATACATATAATAGCAAATTTTTTAGTTATTAAATTAAATATTACCATCCTATTTTTTTTTTTACTTCAAGCACACATACTAGTTAGTATGTAAAAAATTCCTGTGTTTTATTTATGCTCATTATTTGTTTTTAAAAAATATATATTTTTTAAATGATAAAAGCATTGCATGTCAAATGTTAACTAAATGTATATATTTTAAAAGCTATTTTTCTCTGTAATAAGAAATATTATCTTTCTAATTTTTTTTTACCTAAAGCACACATATTAGTTAGTATTTGTACCAAGTTTCAGAAAAAAATATTAGGGGCCATTTTTTTTTTACAGCCTATTAATCCGAAGGTGATTTTTGCAATTTTCATGTAATAACAATATTAAAATATATATTTTTCACTGTTTTGATATGGCACCTATATTTCTGATATAAATAGCTTTAAATTGGTAGCAGAATTATTTAATTTGAGCCATTAGTTAGTTCTCAAGCTATTACATTTTTAAACATTGGTGCAAAATCCAAGATGGCCACCATTTTGCAAAAATGACCATTTTTCAAATGCCTGTATCTGGGCCATTATTGGGATTTATACATTACAAATTCAGATTTGGGGGTTTTATTACCATGTGTATCCATGGTAAAAATTAAAAAAAAATCTGTGACTATAGAGCAACACTCATCGGGTGTCCCCATATAGAATGACCCTATTCCAGATATGGACCCAAATTTTTGTCATAAAAACCAGGCTGATTTCCACCTCAACCTTCGAAATAAAGTATTGTCAAGTTTTTATAAAAAAAAAAAAAAAAATAAGAAATTTAACAAAATAAAAGAAATATTACAATTAAAATTTTCAATCGATTTATGAAGTTAGCTAAAAAAGTGCTAATTTCAAATCATTACTTGGTGTACATGTAATTAATTTATAATTTATAAAATTTTATTGCTTGAAAATGAAAATTGATACTCCAGAAAACCCTCCTAAAATTTAACATAACTCCTAAAATACCTAAAACTCCTGAAATTTACCATGATGACTCCTAAACTTTGGCCATTCAGACAAGCTCTTTTATGCACAGCAGATTTACAGAGATAATTATCTGTTGATCTACCATGATGACTCCTGAAAAGGTTTCAATCAAGGTTGGCATCTCTGTATTTATAACAATAAGACAATTAAAATTTAATTATAACAAAAGTCTTAACTTCGTCCACTGCATGGCCACATTTTAAAATGCCTTTGAGTTAAAATAAAATGGAATTACTTTTTCAATCTTTATTTCCTTATTTGATTAAAAATGCCTTTGATAACTTTATAGTTCTCAAATAAAGCATATTTCTTTCTATGTTTTATTATATAATTTTAATAAAAAAATAAAGCCATAAGTTTTTATTTTTAATGATATTTGTTCAAATGTATTTAACTTTCCTTTATGCCACCTCATGGGACACTTTTCTTCCATCAATGTTTGTTCTACGTATTAATTTTGGTTTTATTTAAGCGAAATAAGATAGTTAAACAGTACTAATATATAATAGAAATAGCAAAAATTAGCTCCTAAAATTTTCCTGAAATTTTGAAAAAATAATTCCTACCTACAATTTTTAGAAAATCTGCTGTGATCTCTGCACCAATATTACGAAAATGATTAAGGCAGCCTTCTCCTGCTTACAAGTTAGATGATGCTTATTTAAAATGAAATGGCTGTTTATAAGTTTTTAAAACAGATATTAAGTATCAATATATTACATAATTATGATAAAAACTTTTTATGTTTTGTGCCTACTTCAAGAAATTTTGCTGATCTTTTGACAAAATGTCTAATTAAACTAAAATATAATGAGAATGATATATTAGTTGATATAAAAAATATGCAACTCTTTAATAGTTTTCATACCATATACTAAAGTATGGAAAAGAGGGAGTATGCTAAAATATATTGTGTTTATTTGTATTGTCAGGCAAGCAACTGTACCAAGTGACAATTTATATGCATGTTTCATGCCGGAAATACTTTTCTGGTTTATGCAAATTTTGTTATTAAATGTTTTGGTAGATCCTGGGATGCAGATCGGGCTCCAAACCTGATAGATCCTGGGATCCAGAAATTTCTATACTCAGTGCATGCCCTGATATATGTTGCAGAAGAGTCATTCCATGTCAAATTAACACAAGAAAATGTAATTTTTCCCACTCTGTCTCTGATGTTTTTGAAATTTGGTGGACTAATTAGATTTACTAAGAATGTAAAGCACACAAAATTTTAAGCTCCTAGGCTTATTTGCTTTTTAGTTATATGCATGTAAAATTGTCCGAAAATGTAAAATTTACCCTCCAATGGCTACATTTAAATTACCACAACTCCTGTTCTAGTTAACACACACAAACAATTTTGGTATCGTTTTAAAGCTCTTTAAATGACCTTTAAAATGATACTAAACACATGAAGTTTTTGGGAAAAACATTTCAAGGTCATATTATTTGACCTTTGAGCCTGAATTGCTAAAGATCGAATTTCTTATTTTTCACTATATTTTTTCCCCTGAATACTATAACATCTTAACTACATATATACCAATTTTCAAAATGGGCACTAAATGGGGATCATACAAAAAAAAAATAATTAGAATCAAAAAATACTTTAAATATTGGCATAACCCTTTGACAAGCTGTTGTTTTTTAATTAATTAATTAATTTATTTATTTTTAGTAATGCTGCAATTTTATATACAACCTTAAATTAAATTACTACTGGTTTTTCCATGAGCACAATTTTGCATTTGCTACTACAGTTTCCTTTTCAGTTATAGTGTAAACTCTTCCCTTCTCTGTGGAGGGATCAACTATTGTTAATACATCTTGCACAGGTACCAAAAGTACATTTGGCTTATTTGGAAATTTGAATGATGAAGAAGGTCCAGATGGATGGAGAAAACTTAATTTAACTATTGCATTATCTTCATCAGTATCAATTACACACGTCACCCTCCATTTTTCATCATAAACAGCAGTCACAAATCTTGATATCACTGAATGAAAGTTCATATCCTAATTTGGTAACTTGTTCAACTTTTGATACAGGTGAATCAGAATACACTTTAGTGCAAATTGTATGTGCTGTCAAAGGAATAAACGAGTGGAGCTTCTGAGTCCTAGCAATTGTACGTGATTGTTCAAATCGTTCTTTCAGTTTCCCAAGACATTCAAACTACGATTTAAAGAATCTAGTGCTTCTTCACAATCTAAATTCATTAGTTCATCATCACAAACTTGCAGAACACTTGGTCCAAGTAGCAGGTCTTCTTTTGGACCTAGATTCCAGAGCTGGGTCATCTGTTAATGCACATATTTCTTTCCTGCACTGGTCACATATCATTTGTCCAACAAATTCAGGAAAATTTTCGCAAATAAATATAGAAACAGGACAACAACTTTTTCTTTTGCACGAATGTTTCTCTTTTCCCAGAGGGTTTGCAACATCTGTTTAACCACTGCTTGTTCATAATAAAATTTTCCTTACTTAAAAATTAAATTCTTACAAAAGGGGAACAAAATTTCAGGCATACTTTGATTATTAAGGGGATGTGGTACACAAAAATTCCTGAAAAGTCCCAATTTTTTTTATTGTTTAAAAAAAATGCATAATTTTCTAATTCCAATGACACCAAATTCATCTTGCTACGTTAAATAGAACTGGTTATATTGCAATGTTAAGAATTGAGCTACTGAAGTTGTCACCAGCCATGCTAAACTTTAATGCCTTTTTTCTCAAAGACTTGATTTTCGACATTTTTATAAATTTAAATTGATATAAGTCAAATTCTACTGCACGGATATTAAGGAAATTTGGAGCAATTGTTATATATATACTTTTCTTTAATTTGTCTCCAGCAATTGCTGAAATATGTGTTTGTTTTTTTATTATGATTTTCGAAAACAATATTTGTGGTGTAAAATCACGTTTTTTCACATTATTTTTTATTAAATTTTTTCTGATTCATATTTTCAAAAACTGTGAAGACAATTTATTTCTTACATATTTTTATGTTAAAAAATGTTCAAATTAAAATTTTAGAAAAATTATTTTTCTACTTACATAAAAAAAAACGTGTCAAACTTTTGAAATTTTAATTTAAAAAAAATATTTTTTTTTAATTTTTAAAATTTTGCATATCACATTTAGTCTACTATACTTAAAATCTACCTGAATACAAAAAATTACAACTATAACTTCGAAATTGCAGATTTCAGCAATTTGGTACCATACCCCCCCCCCCCCCTTAAAGGAGAAATAGTCTTAATTTGAGAAAAGTGATTTTGCCCCATTAGACCCCGACTCTGGGGTCTAATGGGATTTGCCAAGGGTCTAATGGGACACATGAATTACTAAACTATTTTTGTTACAAATACACATTTCTATTGCTTAACCTGCGAAAATTTTGACAAAAGGCACTATTCCACATTATATGCTGCAATATTATCAGAAAAATGAATACAAGATGTTTTGCACAATGTGGCACAGTCATTGTCCAATGGTGTTAAAACAGTTTCAAAATTATCAAAGTCAACCATATACCTATCAGCTTTATCTGCATACACAAACTTCATGCAATCTCTTTCTTTTTCAAAAAATTAACGTGAATTTTTTTGTCTTGTAAGTTAATTTCATCAACAATGCCTATAAAAATTTTTGGGGCTTGTTTCCCGATGAATCTTATTAGTACAAAATCATTTAATTTAATTTTCAAATAGGGCTGCTCTTCCTCTGATGAATCGTTCAGAGATATACTGTCACTGTCTTTTGTCTCACTGTGTTTTTGTTTTCTAGATGGTTTCTAAGCTGGTTTTCTCGACCCTTTTTCCAAACGGTTTTTTAACCTGTTTCCAATTTCCATTTTCTCAGGAGTATCTGTCAGGATTTGGCACTTTCCTTTCTTCCTACCTGATGTGGATTTTTTTCTTACTGGAGCTTTCGGATACGGTTGACTTGTTTCAGGTTTCAGCAATGATATAGAAGGCTCAATCACTTCTGACTCTTGGTGTGGACGATCTGTTATATATGATGAGAGGAAATCATTGTCACCAAAACTGTTCCACTTGAATGGGCCTTTGGCTTGAAAGCCTCCACAAATGCTGTATTTACAAAACTGGGAATTTGATAGTAAGTAATGGTTTTTCCTGGATTTGACAGAAGCCAATCACTGGAAGCAGTATTAAACCTCTTTTTAAATGGTCCAACATTTAATGGTTGAAGTCTATGTGAGCAGTGAGACAGGAATGTTAACAGAATCATTCCATTGTCTTTGGCATACTGATTAGTATCCACAGTTACATGGCTTTCGTGGTTGTCCATTAAGAGAAGATGTGGATTTTCAGGTGAAGCATTTGTGTGTTTTACAAAGTAACCTATTACTTTAAAAAAAATTATCGCCCATCATCCATCCAGTCTTGTGGGCCAAAGCAAAACTTCCTGGCTGAGCTCCAGCTCAGTGTTCGAAATTAGCTGTCGTTAGTCGTAATTTGCGACTAGAAATGTCAATTTGACGACTAGAACCTTCACTCCGGTCATCAAATTTGATGCCTGACAATAAACTCCTTCACAATCGGTCTCCCCTTTCCATGTGATAAAATTATAATATGTAGAGATGGGGCCGCAGTTTAAAAAGAAATCAATGTCTAAAACCCTACCCAGGACTGAACTTAACTATCACCAGAGTGATAAAACTGCAGGTGGTCACGTTGAAAGGCATTATCCCTATTCCAGATGTGTGATTTACTAGGACTTTGTCCTTCCCTAAAGAACTAACAGAAGGGACATATACAATGGGATACGGACACTTGAAACGGTTTTCAGGCTGTGGTAAGGGGACTCTGAGACTTAAGGAGAGAGATTTATGTCTTAAGCAAGAGAGAGCACACAAATGTTTATTATACTAGACATAAAGAACACCCACTTGCCATGAACCATAAAATTGAACCTCTGAAGATTATCATTGTTTGCTTTATCTCGTCCCACATTCCGATGTCCGAAGATGGAGGCAGGGCAAGAACCCCAGGTGATAATTTCTTTTGCTCCCTACACTTGGGACTTGACCATGACTAATGGGGGGAAAGGGGGGGATTTCCGAAACCCGGAGGACAAGGCATCTCGATGTCCTGGATAGGCTTTATATTTTAGTCGCTTTCATTGAGTTTGGTAGAGTTCAGTTGGGTTCAGTCGGTTCAGTTCTTGATTAAATCTATTCACCATGACGACGAGGAACATAGCATCGTATTTTTCGGTTTCCAATACTAATGAAAATAAGTGCTTAAAGTTGAGTAATACTGAAAGTGACAAAGAAGACACTGGTGACATAAGGAATATGCGCAAGACGGTAAATCCCAGTACTTTTTTGAAATGGAAAAAGCAATTTCCGTGGCTGGAAATGCTAGAAGAAACTGATTTGATGGTCTGTGCTGTATGCAAAGAATCTGCACGCCCGGAAGATTCGAGCTTCGTTAATGGGTGCCCTGCAGTCAGATTTGAAACTGTAAGTATTCTTTTTTCTTTTTCTTTTTTAATATGTAAGCGCCGTAAAAAATAATTTGGCAATTGGAAAGAAAATGCATTGTGTTTAAGAAAGCATGCAGGGTTTGCTCAAAAGCACGAAAAACGCAAGCACGCACTCCATGTTCGCGGATTGAAAATTTGGTCCTTTAATATTTTGTTACTAGGCATTGAAAATGACTTCTTCTAAATTGATTCCCAAAATTACTGTGAATTTAGCACCTATAGAACTTCTGACTGACTTCTACAAAATATTGAACTTAGAAACGTAGTTGTTAATTCTCCATTTTCTGATAATAAATAATATTTGGGAAAATGAGCGAATTTCTGTTTTTTTATTTATTTATTTTTAAGGTTCTTAGGAGGAAACCTTGTCTTTAAAAGATTGTAAAATTAAACTCCATACTTTGGTGAGGGGGGGGGGGCTATATTATTTCAAAATTCTTTTATAATATTCATACTTTCTAATTTTTGTATGTACTTTGTGTAAGATCATTATGCGATGTCGCGAAAATCTGCATTTATACACGATTCTTAGTTTATTTCGTTTCATTATATTTTTATTTTTTACAATCTATTTGCATTTGCATCAACTAATATTTTTATATGAATTTTGCTTTTTACGTAGGCAAATTAATTTTCAAACATGTTAGCAATGAAATGCAGATATATTTGTTAAATAGCGTGATTAAAACAGTGCTTTCATATAATCCATATAAAATAGCAAACTAAACAGCATAATTTTTTATTAGTGAAGTCTGAGTGGATGGATACATGAATTTTTCATGTAATCCCCCCCTCCCAAATGCTCAATATCACTCCAAAATCCCAATAATACCTATTTGGCTGTGATTTAGGTATATAAAAAAATAGAGACTTTTAACTTTGATAATTACATGCATAATTTTAATTAAAAATTAATATATTTTTCATTAAAAAGTGTAACATGATTGCAATACTTGAATTCCAGAATAATCAGTGGGTTATAATTGAAAGTTCTTTGGTTATACACTCTTTACATGATGTGCTATTTTCAGGATTTGTCTGGTGACCCCCCCCCCCCCCCTTTTACAAATGAAGAGTGAAACTTAGATAAAAATAATACAATAATTAGCAAGAGATTTTTATTTTCAATTAAAAATATTTTAATACACAAATTATTTATCATTTAATCGTGCATTTTTCTTTGGAAATTATTATAACATTGTATTTAATAACATTTTCTGCTTTCTAGGTAAGAAAACACAGCTTGTCTGGAACACATGACAAAGCATGTAAAGTAAATCCTGCAAGAGCTAAACCATCAGCAGCACCTCTAATTTCTTCTCTTAAGGCTATGAATGCAGAATTGCTGTCAAACATAGAAAAAATATTTAACACTGCATATCTACTTGCTAAAGAAAACTATGCACTAAATGATTTTCCTGCCTTCTGTGCTTTACAGAAGCAAAACGGATTGAAATTGGGTGAAACTTATATGAACGATAAATCAGCAAAGCTGTTTATAAAGTATAGTGCAGACAGCATTCGGCAGGAAGTTAAAGATCAGCTATCAACAGTTGATATATTTTCTATTATGGCTGATAGTTCAACTGACAGAGCAACAATAGCCGCTGAGATTATATATGCATATTATATACATGATGGAGACATAAAATGCACATATATTGGGCTTAAGAATGTGAGGGTGAATCTGCAGCTGGCATTAAGTTCACATTAGAATCTGTGCTCAAAGAGTATATTCCAGGGTGGACTAAAAAGCTAGTTGCAGTTAGTTTTAATGGTGCAAGTGTAAACATGGGTGTCAATACTGGTGTTGTCAAACAGTTGCAAGTAGATTGTGATGGGCTTCTAGCAGTGCACTGCATGGCCCACAGACTTGAATTGGCCATGTCAGATTCATTAAAGAAAGTGAAGTATGTTGGAGTTATAGAAGATGTAATTAAAGGCATTTATGCCTATTATCACAACAGTGCTAAAAGAAGCAAGGAATTAAAGAACATGGGCGAAATAATGGATGAAACTGTTCTTCGTCATGTGGGCTTGCATGGAATTAGGTGGCTGCTATCAAGAAATCAGGCAGTAAAGGTGTTAGCGAATAATTTGTCGATTATTGTTATGCATATGGAACAAGTAGGGTCATCTGAATCAGATAAAAAAGTCATACCAAAACTTAAGGGCTACTTAAAGTTTTTGAAATCTGAGAGATTTATTAGATTTCTTTTTTTGCTGGAGGACATTACTAGTGCACTTGCACGGTTATCGAAAATTTTTCAGTAAAAATTTTTAAATATAAAAGAATAATCATTTAATATACAAAATCATTGTTCTAACATCTAATGAAATTAGTATGTACAATGAAGATCGTAAAACTATACTAGAAGGAATAATTAGTGCTTTAGAAAAAAGATACGAAAGTATAGAACGCAGTGAAGTTTTAAGTAATATTAATCTTTTTGATCCATGTTTTGTTGGATCTGCACAAAATGCCAAATTAACTAGATTTGTAGGTAATTTACCAAAAAATCTTTGCATTGATAAAGAAGAGGTGATGGAAGAATTTAATGAGTTTAAAATATGGGCTAGAAACAAAGAAAGTATGTCATGTAAGGCAGCTTGTCAACAATTGATTTCGGAATCTGACTCATCACCTTTTTATTGCAATATACGCAAAATTAATAAATTTATAATGATTCTCCCATTTAGCACAGCTGAATGCGAGCGAGGTTTCAGTCAATTAAATTTAATTAAGACTGATACCAGAAATCGGTTTGTTTTACAGACAGTTGATGACTTGCTAACAATTAAGTTATGTGGTCCAAATTTTTCAGATTTTCAACCACAAAGGGCTGTAAATCTGTGGTGGAATAGTGAGGCTTTAGATCGCACAAGACGGCCAGAATTCAAAACTGCAAAATAAAAATGTGGTTTTTTAAAAATTTCATTGTTTCTATGTTCTTTGTAAAGTAAAAAATGAACATGTTTTTCTAGATTACTTTGTCTTAAGTTTTGTATTAGTTTATAAAATATTTAAGAAAATTTCTAATACAAAAATCTGAACTATTATTTTATTATATAGTTAACATTTAAATGAACATTATGAGCATTAAAAAATATTTGTTACTATCATAGATGTAGAAATGGCAACTAGTTGTGTCTATTTGGCACCTAAAGTCAAAATTATAGGCGTCATTTGACGCCCAACTTAAATTTTTAATTTTTAACACTGCTCCAGCTAATAGGTAATCGGGAACAGTTGCTCGGGGAAAAACAAAAGCCGGGGGGGGGAATTGTTGTCCCAAAGGCACTTATGAAGCAGCAAACAATCATCAATTTCCCTTGTTCTACTGAAGTTATCTGCCCCACTTGCTTGCATTCTTTTCCTGCTATGACATTTGGCGGCTTGTGCACAGTTGTGCATCCAGTTTCATCACAATTAAAAATTCGATGAGGCTCAAATTTGAAATGCTGATATATTTCTGCTAGCTTATCATAAAACAAATCAACATTTGCCCAATTAAAGCTTGTTGTCCTGGAGGGATTGGTTGCTTCAGGGGCATGAATTGAAATCGATGGATTTCGCTTTATGAAGCCCATATAACCAATCTGATCCAGCCTGGAAGTTTTCTTTCCATTTAATAGGCATGGGAAGTTGTAAGACATTTGCATATTGGTATGCCAATTTTCTGGATTCTACTGTAGTTAATCCATGGTGCATTTTAGATGCAGTAAGCAAGTATTCCACTAAAAACACTTCTTGCACAAATAAAAATACCTGGTTAGGAACATATCTTAGATTCAAAAAGGCGATTTTCCCTTCATCTATATTTTTCTTTGCAGCAGCTAAGTGCCTGAACAATATTGACTTTTTTATGTCATATTTTTCAGCAGCAACTCTTATTGTCATGTTGTCATCCAATATGTTTTTTATTGCCACTTTTATTACATCATCAGATATCCTGTTTATGTTGGTTTTTCTTTCCTTGACTCAAGGCATCTGAAAAATATTAAAAAAATATATATATTTAAGAAATCAGTGAAGCAAATTATTCAAAAATATTTCTATAGGCTAAGCATTTTGACTGTATTCCAGCTGTAAACAAAAAATTGTGTACAAATTACCAAAAGCTAATCTGTAGTGAAAAATTTATTGTATATTTAGACTTTCAGCTCATATGTTATGAAGGGATACATTTCAATTGGTCTTAATTTCATGCTGGTTCTGTTTTGGAAACCTGCAATCTTGTGAAAGATATATACTTTAGCAGATATAAATGTCTCCTTAATAGATTCCAGAGTTATATCAGCAATATTATAAAATAAAGGACTAACTTTTAATTTAAAAATTTTCTTTTGATCTTAGTTAAATTTAACAAAAGAATTATGAGCTCTTTACTCTCTTGTACATATTTTTATTGAAAGTTGTTGACTTGATAAAATGGTAATAATTTTAATAGAAATAAAAGAATAAGGTACATTAAGTTACTTGTGCAGAAAATGTATTATTTAAAATAGATATTAGATTCAATAATATGACCACTTTTATACTGAATCACTCATGTGAAATGTCCCATTAGTCCCCAAATCATTTTACACTCATTTTGGCTTAACTGTAAATTTACTATTTATAACTAACAAAAAATAATGATTGCAAATGAATAACATTGAATGAAAGCTACATAATAACATGTGTTATTGTTAAAAACGGAGTTATGAGTTGATCAAAGCAAGTTTTTATTAAAAATCGAGAAAATTACTCACCTTGGAAATGATGTTGTGTAGAAATATTTTGTTCCTTGATTTGCAAACAGCTAATGAAAAGAAATGGCTCAATGCATGTACATGTGTAGTGCTAGTACTGCTATCTAGCAACAAAATTCTGGACACTTAGCTGATATATTTTCTGAGAAAATCCACTTGCCCCATTAGCCCCCAGTCTCCCCTATATATGGTTTGGCTTTTTAACCTAAAACTGAAATTGCAAACTAACACTGCTTGAATCAAACAGTCAGCTCTAATTCAAACTAAAATCCAAACTGCAAACCAAAAGTAAGGATGTGCCAGCAAATTTAGCTGGCACACAAATTTAGCTGGCTTTTTTTTAATTGACAAATTTAGCTGTTTTATAGCTAGAAAATTTCATTTGCAGCTATATTTGGCTATTTATGGATAAATCTGCTTATTTTTGTAGTATATTTGAAGAACTGTCAAATCAACTCAATAAAATACTAAATCAAACAACATGCCAAATGCTTGTAATAGTATAGTCTAGCTTGTAATGGTATAATATTTTTATCCGCAAAATCAAAAACTGCAGTATTACTAAAAAATAAATAATAATAAAAAAAAAAAACTCAAAGGGTTATGTCAATATTTAAATATTGTATTTTTGTTTCTAATTATTTTTTTTGTGTGTGTGTGATCTCATTGAGTGCCCATTTTGAAAATTGGTATGCATGTAGTTAAGATGTTGTAGTATTCAGGAGAAAAATATAGTGAAAAATAAGAAATTCGATTTTTAGCAATTCAAGGTCAAAGATCAAATACTATGACCTTGAAATGCTTTCCCCCCAAAAAACTTGATATTATTTTAAGCTTCATTTGAAGAGCTTTCAAACGATACCAAAATTGTTTCTGTATGTCAATTAGAACAGGAGTTATGATAATTTAAATGTAGCCATCGGAGGGTAAATTTTGCTTTTTCGGCCATTTTTAAATGCAAATAACTAAAAACCTAATTCGTTCAGGAGGCTAAAATTTTGTGTGCTTTACTTTCTTAGTAGGTCTAACTAGTTCATCGAATTTCATAAATATCTGAACTAGTGAGGAAAATGACTGTGTTGGTTTGACATGGAATGACCCAGAGGTTATTGACATTTAACAAGTATTTTATCATAAATAACTAATATATTTATTATTCCTATTGAAAAATTAAGATCAAATTTAGAATTTTTTTACTGCTACAAAACTGATGGTCTGCTACAAAACTGATACTAAACATTAATTTACCTGCTACAAAATTAATACAAATCTTAGTTTTACTTGATAAGAAAGGTGATACAAATTAGACTAGTGGGAGTCTGATCCCTGATAAGTTTATCATTGATTTGTACAAAGTCACATACTTCACTCATAATATGCATATATTGTTTTACGGTCATTTGCAATCAGTGAACTACCTCAAAAAGGTATTAATTATTTGTGATTAAAATAATGCAATAATAGTATGTTAACAGTATGTGAATTTTAAATGTTTTTGTGAATTTAACTCCTTTAAATGTGGATAAAAATGCTGTAAAAGTATTCAGTAGACCCTAAATCCTGCTTTTGCCATATTGCTCTTTCCAGAACCCTTCATAACTTTCCCTAGGAGAAATTCTGAAAGATTTCAAAGATTTCATTCCCTGCTAAGCTGTGAAAATTTAAATATTACTTTGTATAATCCTAAATATGAATATCTGATTTTTATTTTTAATTCTAATTTTTTTTTCTTTTCAGTAACTGGGCCATTGTCAGAATTGCAAATTGCTTATGTTTGTCGTGAAACTCTTAAAGGATTAGCTTACCTGCACTCAATGGGGAAAATGCACCGTGATATCAAAGGAGCAAATATTTTGCTGACTGAAAATGGAGATGTGAAACTTGGTATATTTATTATAATTATTATAGTAAAATTTTTATTTTTGACGTTGTTAAAAAGATTTTTCTGAAACAATTTTAGTTTTCATTCATGCATTCTTATATATAATATATCATAGCTGCCAAGTGCTGCGATTTTCCCATATTTATTCCTTTTCTCTTAGTCTTGTTCTGGGAATTCGATTTTTGGCCAAATAGTAATAATTTTTTTCATGGCTTTTATTGCAATTTATTTGTAATGACAATTGTTTGACAATTTATTTCGTAAATTTGAACTATTCAGATTCAAATTTTTCTTTAGTTTGACTAAATGAAGTATTGACAACGTTTTTGTAATTTACCTTTTTTCACTAGAAGGGCTGTATAAAAAAATTAGTAGTTTTATTTTTCTACAAAAATATTGCGCATCATTTAAATTACTATATCATAACTTCTTACCTTATTTAAAGTATTTTTGCAATTAGAACTATGTACCTACAGTCAATGGTTAAAAAAATCTTCCACTGGTAGAGTCATGTGAATTTAAAAAAAAAACAGAAGTGACATCTCCAAAACCGGAAATGGAAATCCTTAGTTAACCCCACACCCCTTCTAGAGCGTTGAACAGAAGTGGAAATTGTCATTGAACACCTAACCTCCTCCTGAATTTAATGCTGTTTGTTAAATAGTCATTGAACACCTAATCTCCTCCTGAATTTAATGCTGAATTCATATCAGTCATCATCTCAGCTCTATCTATAGCTAATCTTGAGAAATAAAGTTAAGAAAATTTTATGAACCAAAAGTGGAAATGAAACTAGAATTGAAATTTCTTAGTGAATCACTCTACCTCCTCTAGAATTTCATTTTGAATCCATATCAGTTATCATCTAATCTCTGTTTATAGCCGATTTTGAAGTACACCCAACTCTTTTTTTACACGGTAGATACGTTCCTCAGAAATTCGTGGAAAAAGATTCATGTAAAAGAAGATAAGTTTCCTATACTAAAATTGGGGATACGTTCCATGTTATCCGAAAAGTAAGTAAGTTGAAATAAAGAACTATATGTAGTTTAAAAATCGTGTAAAAAAAATGCTGAAAATACTGAAAACAGAAATGTTCAAATACACAATTGATAGCACTATGTATGGCTGATACCATGAACAATTGATTAAATATTGTGAGCTAATAAACTTAAACAATTTAATGATGCAATATATTATGTAAATGTCATACAAAATGTGTAGGTAAGAGTTATCGAATAAGGGGATTCCCCAGCAGTTACTGGGGAATCCCCTTAATAAGGGGAGATCCCTTCGAATAAGGGGATTCCCCAGTAGTTACTGGGGAATCCCCTTATTTGATAACATTATAGCAGTGCGCAGTGCTGCCTAATTTTTGAAGTGTGGTAAAAACGTGAATTTTTTTGATACATTGGTACCAAAGACTGCAATTTATACTAGACCGCTCATGGCCACGCACATAAGACCATGTCTTTAAAATTGTGTTAGATCAAATAAATTTTTCAAAAAAGGAAGACTTTTTTGAACCATGTAACTTCAAATTCGTGTAAAGAAAAAGTGTGTAAAAAAAAGAGTTGGGTGTATATAGACATTTTAAGTAAAATAAAAATTTTGAACAAGGAATGAAAAATGAATGGAAAATGGAAATCCTTAGTGAATCTCTTATCCCCTACGGTATATCATGACAACTGTAAATCAGTCATCATCTCACTTTATCCATAGCAGATCACGAGAAATAAATATTTCAAGGAAACAATTTTCTGAAAATAATATCATAAAACTTTTTCTATCAATCAAATTTATTGCATAATATTGGACCATGATTGAATAAAAGCAAGGAACTAGCAAACATATTCGTTAAATTGAGGTACTAGTGCATAAAACTAAAATCTTACCTTTAGATGCTTTTATAATAAATTTGATCCATTTATAATCGCACATTTTGTTTTGCATAATTAACATGCTTGTCACCTTCTAGTTTGTGTATTTGACTATTATATCAACCTTTTATCTGTAAATGTACATCTGGATACATTTAAGAAAAGGGGGCAATTATATATTTAGAAAAAGTGTGGTATGGAACCAATCTCTAGCATGCAAGTGTGAAATTCATGATAGGAACTTGGTTACCACAGTCATTGGTGAAGTAGGAAAGTTTTGGTCATTGGCATAAGAGTTAATCATATCACTGTAAACAATTTTTTCAGAAGTATATTATATAAAATTTTGTGTGAAGTGTTATTTTATTTGTCGTGAAGTTTAACTTTCTCTTTTTTATTTTAGCTTACTTATTTACTTAATATTTTTCAGCTGATTTTGGTGTTTCAGCTCAAATTACTGCTACTATTAGTAAACGAAAGTCTTTTATTGGAACACCTTACTGGTCAGTGTAACTTCATTATTATTATAAATTAACAAAGTGTACAAATTACATTATAATATAATGAATTCAGAGATTTTAAACTAATTCTATTATAATTTTTCTTCCATGGATTTATTGTGAAAGTCTGTAATACTCCAGGGGTGGTGACAGAACCGGGAAATCAGGGAATTCTCAGGGAAAAATGATTTTCTGAAAATATCAGGGAAAACTCAGGGAATTTTGTTTCAAATCAGGGAAAATTTTGGAATTTTGTTTTGCGAATCGCCGATCTTCAAATCTCTGTAAAAATATCTGAACTGGAATTTTCCTTTCTCTTTGTCCCTCTGCGAAACTGCTCTCATTATGTGGAGTGTTAAACTTTATTCTGATTGGCTGTTGCTCAGATGACATCATACAGCTTAGAATTCCCACTCACCACATGCCGATTAAACTTGAAAAACTGGCGATTAACGATATCCTGATTACCGGCCAAACTGTGTGATACCGTAGGATGGCTATTCTCCCTAAACAAATCCACCTGTGGAGTGAGAAAAATCTGTCAACAACTCCTACAATACTGCTACGGCTCTCCCACAGTTTTTCCCCTACGAGGCGATCGTAATTTATTGCATTTGCTGCCCAGTGAGTGCAATCTACATTCCTATCCTACCCCTCCCCTTAATCACCGATGTGATTTACGACATTCTGGGGTGTAGCGTCTTTGTCGTGCTCTATGAGCATTGCAAGTAATAATTACGGCTTAAATGGATTCCCCCATTTTTACATCTGACTCAAATTTTAAAGGGTTCTTGAAGGTAAGTGGATGCATGAACGGAATTAAAATCACTCGCTAAAATAAAAATGGTGTTTGAAACTCGTTACCGCTATTTCGTGCTTGTGAATTTATTTATTAGTTAAATATTTATTATAGCATATTTTTCACAATGAAAAATTAAAATAATTAATCTATATGAACGAGTTTCGGGAATACACTGCCGCTCGGGTCCGGCGCGAGTGTATTAAATCTGGGCACCCGACACGAATAAAGGATATCAACCTCGGGGATGTGGGAATGCTTTTCTGAGCTGAATTGCCGATATTGCAATGTTATGTATTATTGTTCTACTTTAACCTACATATGAACGGTCCATAAACGACTATACAGAAATTATGAATGTGTGTAGCATTGGCTAAAATAGCGCGTTTGAAGGATACTATCCCGGACATATTTCGTATTAATTTTAAAACTTGATCACGAGAACGTCATAATTTTTAAAATCTCGATGCACTACAGTTTTTCGCTAGGAGAAATTTCAGATTTCCTTTTACAGATTATACCCTGTTTTAAGTTATTAATCTCTCATCGATGATGTATAAAACAATGATGTATGGATTCCTAAAATGTTTGCTTAGTTGTATTTTCAGAAGTGCTAACTGTTAACAATTATTATAAATTCAAAGTTAAATCGGTTCCATTTTCAACTTACCCGCGGGGCCAGGGGTGGTTCACGGCCCTTTTCCCGTTGATCGGAATATTCGGGTATTGCAATAAAACGGCATGTTTCTAGCGATATAAAACACCATTTTTTAAATTCAAAACATCGAAATATTAAAAAACATCAAATTTCTTCAAAAGGATAGATAATTTATTTGCTGTGAAATAAACATATTGAGGAAATTTTAAAATAAAAGAGTTCATAACGTCCGTTAATATAACAGGAAAAAAGGCCGAAATATAGCGACCGCAATGATTGAAACATTAGAGTAAATGATCAAAATATAAAACAAGAATAGTAATTTATTAAAATTCTCCGAAAATCATTTGTAAAACCCTTGAAATTAAAGAAAAATTAGTGGATGGGCTTCTTAAAAATAAAAGAGGAAAAAATTATAGTGAATGCTTCATAAGCTTGAAAAAGTAAAAAATAAAAAGATCAAGATGAGAAAACTTAAATGAATTTAAAATTGCCTCAAAATGTATTTGCTTCATGATAAATGAATTTTTTTTATGATGTATTGGAAAACAAATATTATAAAACACCTGAAAAGGTCTATAATGAAAATCATTGGCAAGATTAAAAAAAAAATTACAAGGTTAAAAAAAAATTAGTGAATATAAATGTTTAAAATATTTAAACAATGGATAAATGAAAAATTTAAATTTGACAAACCTTTAAGAAATGGAAAAAATGGTAATAGTGACAATAACTTATAGAAAAGAATTAGTTTTAGAAGAAAAAAAAAACACTTAAAATAAGTTTTGAAAATTTATTAAATGTTAAAAATGAGAAGATAGCAATAATAAATGCATGTTAACAATATTACTCATTAATAAATTAAAATATTTCTGTGGATTTGTCTTTGTTACTGTCAAATAATAATAAAATTTGTATTTTGCCAATATCTTAAATGTTCCCCAATTTTTAAAA
Organism: Amaurobius ferox; assembly: GCA_951213105.1. Classification (NCBI taxonomy): domain Eukaryota; kingdom Metazoa; phylum Arthropoda; class Arachnida; order Araneae; family Amaurobiidae; genus Amaurobius; species Amaurobius ferox. Next base: position 150,236,426 of record OX578142.1, on the reverse strand, counting down.
TCCTCCTACGCCTCAACATTGAAATAATAGATTCTATAAAAGTAGATCCGCTAAGGAGTTTTCTTGCCAACAGACATATAGTGATACCTTAATAAAGTACTCATCAGTTCAAAACATAGGGAGAAGGATTGGTTGTTTGACTTATGTCTACTGTACAATAAATCTATTATAAATAAGTACCATACAAGAATGATTTATGAAGATTTCTCAAATAAGACCTTCCAACACATATATTGCTAATATTATTAATTGAACATATATTTTATAAGTAATTATTTATGAAGAACCTATTAAAAGCACTTAAAACTATTTTGGAAATTGAATGGAATTAATAAGCAACTATTAAAAAAACTGCATTTATGTGTAGATTTAAACATTTTTTTTTACCTCCAATTACTTTATAAATTGAACAATTTAGAAAATTAAAAACTGTAAAGGATTGTTAAAATTCTATATAAAGTAAAATTCTTTTGAAATCAAAATTTAAATTTTTTAATGATTTAGCATGAAAATTATTCAAGGAATCAAAACAAGGCATTTTAATTATTGTTAGAGTTTCATCAGTAATAACCCAAAACCTGTGAATGCAGCAATTGAGTCAAGTACCCCCACCCCATCCGACTTCATCTAAAATTTAACCTGTTCATCTAAGATTTCTAGTAAACAGGTCCACAACAGTCGACCAGATCAAATAGTACATTCTCTGTATTATCAAGTGATGCTTCTACCTTCTGCAGCAGTAAAAATCAAGCTGTGCATTCTGTGCAGGGCAGCCCACAAACTCCTATATGCCTATGTCTATCAGATTCTTATCAAACTCCTCTATGCTTTAGAGGGTGGAGTTTAGAATAATTATCAAATTTATATAAGCCATATTAAAATGTCATATTTAAAATGATGAAGTTGATCATACATAGATAAAATTTGAATAAATGTAATTTTTTGCATGTTCAACAGCCTTAAAGTTTTATTCCCTCCCAAAAAAGTTGTGGGCCCTGGACAAATGCCCTACACATCCATGTGGTAATATGGGGCTGAACATGATAAGTGAAAAAAAATTGTGAATGCTTGGAAGATCTTCTAAGAGTTAAAATCATGTATAAATTTTGACTCTTTGGAAGTTCCTCTATATATAAAAACAGTGAATTTGCTGATAATTATACAGATGTAGAAAGCTGGTATAAAATTGCAAACATTAAGTTGCTCTAAATGCAGAAAGCTGAATCACAATTGGAAAAGTGCTGAAGATTCTAACTGCTAAATTAAGTATAGGAATTTAATTGTCGATATTTTCTAAATAAGAATAATATCAAAGATTTTCTAAATAAGAATAAATTTAGTGATCTGGAAAAGAATCTCAATACATTCAACTGAAAGTATTGATGAAATCAGCATCTTTCTTTACTATAAACTACGAATTTTTGTATTGCACTACTTATAGAATTACTTACATTTTATTGTAGCATGTTACTCAATCTAAATGGAAAAATAATCTCGAACAAAAAGAAATGAAAAATATCTCGTAAATACTGAATTTTTCATATAATTTTTGCCACTTGATATTGCTCAGTTATTAAAATCAAATGGTTAATTGTATTTCTCATAATGCTGCAGATTTATTTTCTGTTTGATAATTTTGTATATTTAACTAGTTGTCACACTGAAAAATACTAATAAATTAGGGAAATTAAACTTTATAATGTATCACAAATTGTTACAACATAATAATTTAAAATGTATTAATATTTTAAAAATAAAGACAACCAAAGTTGGCTATTATTGAATGCCTTTAATAAAATTTCCATCAATGATGTACATTAAAATTACATAACCACCGTACTTTTGGGCATTATTATGCCCTTCATCAGTGGCAAAGTAAAAATAGGTGACGAACCTATTTTTATTCTGCCACTGATAAAGGGCATAATAATGCCTGAAAGTGCACTGGTTATGTAATTTTAATGTACTTCATGGATAAAGATTTTATTAAAGATATTTAATAATAGCCAACTTTGATTGTCTTTATTTTTTAAGTTTTGTTTATTTGATATGTTTCCTACACAATTTTATATGATTTGCTAGAAATGCATAATTTCAGATATTAGATATTTCTGACAAAATATTGTATGTAAGCATTAATTTAATGTTCATTTCTTTTTATTTAGGATGGCGCCAGAAGTAGCTGCTGTAGAAAGGAAAGGAGGGTATAATCAACAATGTGATATATGGGCTGTTGGAGTTACATCAATTGAGCTTGCTGAATTACAGCCGCCTATGTTTGACTTGCATCCTATGCGAGCTTTATTTTTAATGTCCAAATCTGGGTTCAAGCCTCCCCAGCTCAAAGATAAGAACAAATGGTACTTTGTCTACCTTATTTCTTAAAATTGGTATTAGCTAAGTTTTTATTCTCAAACAATTATGCTTTTCTATATGTATGCTTAACCGACATATGAGGTGCCGTTTGATTTTAAGACTTTTTTGTAGTGAACCCAAAATTATTTTAAAATTTTGACATTGAATGGTGATCAAAATTATATCGTATAAAGATATATTGTTAACATATCCTGCAACGACCAACTCTCACTGATAATTTCACCACCACTTGTAACCTATTTCCATCACACAAACATGGAGACCATAAAATGTGGGTTAAGACTCAAAAGAAAAAAATATTAAAGGTAATGATATATATAAAAAAAAGCTAGAAATTTATTAGTTTTGATTAAGGATTTCAATATTTTTAAAATTTCTTTCTGTGATGGATAAAAATAGATTTTCTTGTCTAAGTTGTTTTCTTTATATAAAAATAAATTTACTGTGAACACAATTTTCTTGAATATCATCAAATAATATGGAATGCATATACTAATTGTGGCTCAGTTCTTCACTTTCATTATATTTCTGATAAGTGCCAATTCTCAGGTTTCCCCCCCAAAATTTTTTAACTTCAAAGTTTCTAGAAACTTTTGCTTATAATAATTTCTTGATAATGTCTTTTGAAGATTTCTAATAGATGATTGAGCTGTTTAGCATGATTTAATGGAATTTTAATGCATATTTTGAATGTAAACTTTATAAAAGCATTACTTCAGTAACACATGCTTAATTGTGTCAAAAATGAACAAAATATCAAAAAACTGAATTTTATTTCACACCAATTCAAGTAAACAATGCAACAATATAAATTCTAATGTATAATCTGTAAATATTTGGTAATTGTTTTGCAAATATATATCTTTTAATGAAATTCCACTTTAGGTGTAAATGTTAGAGATAATTTTATCATAGCTTTTCGGTGAACAGATTTTATTGGCCTCATTTTTGCAAATAGATAAGCATCATTCAAGTTTGATCTTTTCAGAGTTTCTTAGGATTCTAATAATTTATTATATTTTTTTTATAAAGAGAAATATTCATGTCACCTGAATAGTACTGTGTTGCGTCGCTGAAATGATTGCTTATATGAGAGAGCTAATTAATCAGTATTATTATAATAATGCAACACATATTGAATCATTGAAAATAACTTTTATTTTGTTACACCATAAATTAACAAAAATAGCTTACAAAAAATGGTAAGAATTCTTTACCACATAACATTACAGTCTAAAAACTAGAACATAGGGCAAGTAAATATTGCCACTATCACTCCTACAGAATTCCTCCAGGTGGAACCACCCATAAAAAGGGGGTACATACGCTACTTAAGTTGGGCGGGGGAAGTGAACATCTAATGTATATATTATTTTTGTGTGTGTGTGTGGGTGAAGACATGAAGAACTCACAAAAGGTGAAAATTAAATATGAAGAAGGGGCCTGTGATAAATGTTTGTAGTGGGGGAGGGGCAGTTTGGCCTTCTCTAAGCTATTTTAGAAAAGTGCAGTACCCTGCTTGACCCTTTGTTAAGAGAGCAAAGTTTTTCACTGAGTGTTATTTCATAGCAAAAAAATAAATGAAAATAATAAAATTAAGCTGTGATCTAGTGCGAAAGGAAACATCCCTCATTAGACTTTCCTCCATCAAAAGAAACAAAATAGATATAGCAAAAAATGGAAAATTGTTATGTAAATACATCCAACTTTCCATCCAATAAAGACTTTCAAAACCGTTTTTATTTTTTTAACTTAAAATTTTATTAAATTATTCCATGGTACACATTTGAGGTAAAAAGTTCTGAAAATTAGAACCTTATAAACATTTTTGTTCTAAAACCAATATTTAAAAATAAATATTTCTAGACTAGGGTTCTTTTGTATGATTTGCAGTAGCAAGTGTTTGTTTATGTTGAGTTCGCCAAAGTCAAAACACAGGAAGATAGAAATGGAAATAATAAGATGTATCTAGATGAGTGTGTTGCAGTAGCTTACATCTTTTCCAGCTTTAATGAAATATGAGAAAATTTATTTGCCTGGTATATTTGCTAACTACTTTTGGTGACCAGCATGATTGCTTTTTGAAAAAGCTCAGAACTTTCAATAGCTTTTTTGTAGTAGCTGTCGACTGTGTACCTCTGCTATATTTGGATAATAGCTGCATACATATACCACTGTAAAAGCCACTAGCATCTGCTAAGATACACCATTTGGTTCTTATATCTGCAAATTGCGAAAAACCTATGTAATTTGGATGGTTTAAATTCAGTATACAATTCTTTAAGATTTCCTAAAAACAAACATTTTTGTTTTAATTCTTGTATACCTGTAGTAGATTGTACAGATAAACACTCTTTCTTCCCTGGAAAACAACAGCTGATTTCATCATATGCAAAGAATGTGTAAACGGTTTCCTTCACTTTCAAATCAACTACCCCCTTTTTTTTATTGAGGTCTTTAGTTCTGCGAACTAGACACTGGCTATCTTCAAACTCTTTCATAGTTGTTTTAGTAGTCCAACTTTGAGGCATAAGACTTAAAATTTTAATGTTTTCTGGTGTTGAACTGCTTTTGTACATATTCTCTCTTTAGTTTTGTGATTAAATTAGTGCAGTCTTCACACTGTAAGCTAGATGTGAAGAGTTCTGATGATTGTTCAGAAGGTAGATCAACATCAACGCTTTTGCCAGCTAAATTTAACAGCTTTTTAAGTCAAGCTAACATATCATTTTGGGTTTTGTCTTTCCATGTGATTTTTTTTTTTTTTTTTTTACATTGCCTTTGATTTTTTTTAATGGGTGAGGCACCTAATACATTATATGCTATGTTGACTGTTTCAGTGGCTATTTCACGAGATCTTTTATTTCATAATATAATCAATAGGTGGTGCCACCAAACCAGTGATAGTGCATAAATACTGATGTTGGAAATAGAGAGATGTCAATCATTACGGATTTTTTTTAATTATGGATTTCTGAACAAAATTATGGACTGCGGAAAAGACCCGTAAAATTACGGAAAATTCCTATTTTTTTTCCATCTATCCTGTAATTATTGCACCTTAAATTGACAAAACTTGCTTATTTCTATATGTTGGTTTATTATTCATGTAAATATTTTAATTATTTTGACACATTTAGTATGATTGCTCAATTCAATGAATTCTCCTGTAGTCCGGGCGCCCACAAGTATCCTTTTCCATCCATCCCAATTTCTAAATATTAGTCATTAGATGAACTGAGCTAGCGTACTTTCACATTTTGGTTAATTATAAAGGCCAATTTTTAAATTATTTTCTTATAAATAGAGGGATTGCATAATTCCTGTAGTATCGCGTACATTGCCGAGCATTGACTAGTATCTTTTTCCATACATCTCCATCCTGTAATTATTGCACATTAAATTAACAAAACTTGTTTATCTTTATGTTTTGGCTTATTATTCTTGTTAATTTTATAATTATTTTGACATATTCAGTACGATTGCGCAATTCAGGGAATTCTCGTGTAGTCCTGTGAGTCCACAAGTATCCTTTTCTCTCCATCCATTATTTCGCCCATTTCTTTAATTCCTATATATCTCTATATATTAATCATTAGATTGACAAAACTAGCTTATTTTCACATTTTGGTTATTTGTTAAGGTTAATTTTTTAATTATTACTTTTTGATTTTTATTTATTTACATAAATAGTGCAATTGCACAATTCAATTTGCCCAGAAGAATTTAACAGTTTATCTAGAAGAATTTAATATTATCTGGTGATGAAAGCAATATTATTTGTTCCCCATAATAATGTTGTTTCAAAATTTATATTCTGTATTGTTAGAAAATATGGGGCTGATTTTAAGCTAAATTTAAGTGCAGACAATTACATTTTTTTTATTACTTAAAAAAATAAAAACCATGTCAAATGTTCTTTATTTTTCATGATATTTAGGAAGAAATTATTAAAGTCTGAGCTAGAGCAGGCTAAAAATAAATAAATAAATAAACAAATACATTTAGTTTAAGCTAAGCATATTCTGTTTTCTATTAAGCTAAGCATGTTCTGTTTCCTAGTTTCCTACTTACTTTTCAGTTTAAGCTAAGCATGTTCTATTAAGGATTTTGGAATATCTTTTTTGTTCAGTAATGAAGACTAATATATTCATATTTTGTTTGTTTAGTTTAAATATTTGAATATTTCATATAAAAAATTTTAAATGTTTGATCAAATATTTTTCTGATTATTATTGTGTACAATTTTTTTATCGCAAATCGAATCACTCTAGTTATTACTGAATGAAAATTTCCTGTCTAAATTACTGAAACTATAAGCAGCCATTATTCATATAAATCTTGTGAAAATACAAAGCAGCAATATGCAGCAGTACAAAGCAAATGTGAGCAAAGCATTGCTGAAGGAGGAGGATTTGTGGGTCATACCCCCCCCCCCTCCCCAAGAACCCATCGAGTTTCAAAGAAATTATATATGGAAAAATGGAAAACAAAATATTTGGTTATCAGCCATACCAGTTAAGTTGATATTAGATTCATTTAAAAAATTACTAAAAGACATGGTTAAGAAAAAATTTGTTAATGGACCCTGTTCCATCACTGATATTTAATAAATTATGGAGTGTAAATTGACAAACTTTTCCTTTATTGGTACATTGTAATTCAAGACAAATTTTTGTATGGCCAGAGTGGTGTAGTTGGTATAAAACTAAGCGACATGACTGAAAGAGAAGCATCTGTAGAATCTTGGTTTCGCTTCTACTTTTAATGAATAGAAAAACACGTGGAAAAATGCTCGAACCCTTATGGAAAACTCCTTAAAATCTCCTGGAAATGGGTTCTTGTAAAAGAGTATGAACCCTGGATCATGCAAGTTTGTTGTTTTTGATTGTTCTAAGAAGTAATTGTTCGCAGACCTTTACTTACTGTAGCTTTATGAGATCAAAATGGATCACAGCAAGAACGGTCTGTTTAAGAATCAAAATTTAAAAATTTATCTGATGAAATATGAAGCAACATTTCCAATGGTATACATTATTTCCAATAGAAATGCAACTAGACTGCTGTTCAGCTCAATGTTTCACAGCAAACTGATCTAAATCTCCTACAGAACTAAGCCTATGCCCAGTGATTCCGAAAGCAGATGTGACCTTCGACCTATTCCTCCCTCATTTGCAATCCAGTAGTACAGTGCCTAGAAGTAATAATGTGCCAACCGAGATGAAAAACAGGTTCCCTAAACTCTGCCTGCACCAGACGACGTTGGTCTCGAATAAGAGATCAAAAGCGAAGGAGTTAACATTGAAATTAATGGGAATTTAATGCAAATGAAATGACCAATATCTTTGGAAATAATTGAAAAATTTGTGAAATTTGGTGTAATTATTGCAAGTGGTATACACAAAAAGTCATTTGATTTTTCAGAGAGATTGAGCTAGGGATATATTTGTATTTTAAAAATTTTATTTAACTTTATCTACGGTTGTTCAAACATTTGAGGTCCAACACACTAACATGAAATTCGGTATAACGTTTTCTCTTGTGGTACATTTCAGTTCTTTCGATTTTGAAGCTTATCGGGCTATCCTGGGCCCACCATAAGATTTTACTTGTTTTTAGAGAATAACTTGAAAATCAGAGAAAGTAGGAAATCTAAATTTAATATATCGTTTTCATTTGGGGTATATTTTAATTCTTTCAATTTCAAACCATCAGGTTAGCCCGTCGTGGGCCCGCCTTAGAAACGCACCCGTTTTTGAAGGATAACTCGATAAAAGGTGTATCTAAAAATTCGAAGTTTAGCATATCCTTGCCATTTGCGGTATATTTTAACTCTTTGGATTAAAAATCTTATCGGGCTAGCCGTCCTGAGCCCAACAAAAGGAATATATCGTTTTTTGAGCATAACTCAAAATTCGGAGCATCTAGAATGTCTAAAACTAATATATCATTGTCCTTTGGGGTATATTACATTTCATCACATTTTGAACCTTATTGGGCTAGTCCGTTTTGGTCTGCCATAGAAATTTACTCACTTTTCAAGAATAACTCGATCAATCGGAGTAGCTAAAAAATGTAAATTTAGTATATCATTTCTTTTTGGATGGATTTTAATTTAGATTTTGAACCTCATCGGGCTAGCCCGTCTTGGGTCTGCTGAAGAATGAATTTGTTTTTGAAGAATAACTCGAGAACCACAATAGCTAAAAACTCCCAAGTTTAACATGTTGTTGGCTTTTGTGGTATATTTAAGTTTCTTCAAATTTGAACTTTATCGGGGTAGCCCATCCTGGGCCCAACATGGGAATGGACCCGTTTTTTTAGAATAACTGGAAAATCAGGGCAACTAGAAAATATAAATTTAGTACATCCTTATCTTTTGGGGAATATTTTAATTCCTTCGATTTTGAACCATTCCAGGCGAGCCCGTTTTGGGCCCGCCTGAGAAATTCACTTTTTGGGGGGGGGGGGGAGTAACTCTAGAACCGGAGTATCTAAAAGTTCCAAGTTTAGAATGTCATTGTCATTTGCGGTATATCTTAGCTCATTGGATTTAAAACCTTATCGGGCTAGCCTGTCCTTGGCCCAGCAAAAAGAATGTACTCGTATTTTAAGAATAACTCCAAAACTGTAGCAGCTTGAATGTCTAAATTTAGTATATCATTGTATTTTAGGGTATTGTATTTTAAATCTTATAGGGCTAACCCGTCTTGGGCCAGCCATAATGTATTCAGTTTTTGCAAATTACTCGATAACTGCACCGAAGTAGTTTGAAATTCCAAGTTTAGTATGTTGTTGTCTTTCGTGGTATATTTTTAAGTGAATTTCTAAGGTGGGCCCAAAACAGGTTCATTCGATACGGTTCAAAAGCGAAGGAATTAAAATATTCCCCAAAATATAAAGATGTACTAAATTTATATTTTCTAGTTTCCCCGATTTTCCAGTTATTCTAAAAAAAACCCGAGTCCATTCCTATGTCGGACCCAGGATGGGCCATCCTGATAAAGTTTAAATCCGAAGAAACTTAAATATACCTCAAAAGCCAATGACATGTTAAACTTGGAATTTTTAGTTACTTCGGTTCTCGAGTTATTCTTCAAAAATGAATGCATTCTTCAATGGATCTAAGATGGGCTAGCCCAATGAGGTTCAAAATCTAAATTAAAATCTAACCAAAAGGAAATGATATACTAAATTTACATTTTTTAGCTACTCCAATTGATCGAGTTATTCTTGAAAAGAGAGTAAATTTCTATGGTGGGCTCAAGATGGGATAGCCTGATAAGGTTCGAAATGCGATGAAATGCCCCAAAGGACCCCAAAGGACAATGATATATTAAATTTAGACATTTTAGATCCGAATTTTTTGTTATTCTCAAAAAACGATTCTCAATTCCTTTTGTTGGACTCAGGATGGGCTAGCCTGATAAGATTTTTAATCCAAAGAGTAAAATATACAGCAAATAACAAGGATATACTAAACTTCGAATTTTTAGATACACCTGTTCTTGAGTTATACCGCAAAAATGGGTGAGTTTCTAAGGCGGGTCTAAGACGGGCTAACCCAGTACAGTTCAAAATTGAAAGAATTAAAATATACCCCAAAAGAAAACGATATATTAAATTTAGATTTCCTACTTTCTCTGATTTTCGAGTTATTCACTAAAACCAGGTGAAGTCCAATGACGGGCCCAGGACGAGCTAGCTCGATAAGCTTCAAAATTGAAAGAACTGAAATGTACCACAAGAGGAAACGTCATAACTAATTTCACGTTACTATGATAAATGAACCTGATTATTCTGGACTCAAAAGTTTGAATGAACACCAGATCAATTTAAATAAAATTTTAAAAATATGAATATATCCCTAGCTCAATCTCTCTGAAAATCAAATGACTTTTTGTATATACCACTTACATCAAATATAATCACACCAAATTTCACACAAATTCTGCAATAAATTCCTATTCGTTTCAATGTTATCTCCTCTGCTTTTGATCTCTTATTCGAGACCAACGCCGTCTGGCGGAGGCGACTTTTCAGGAACAGTTACCAGCATTGGGAGGTATAGGCGGTTGGCACACTATTACTTCTAGGCACTATACCTTGCTGGGGAAGAATCAGAACATATTTGAGAAAGATGTTTTCCAAGACAAGTAGGAGAAAAAATGATTGTGTTTTATTAAATTTCACATTTTTTTCATCATAATAGATGTTTTAAATTAATTTTCATAATATATAATTCTGTAGGAAACATGAAAATTTATTTATTTTATTTTCTTGGGAGTTTTTTTCCAAAGATAAAAAAAGAAATATGATGGAATCTAATGGATAATTAATTTGAATGATTGATCATATATACGAATGTACAAGCAAAATGGTATTTTCTGTACAAACATTTAAATATGAATAACTAATTCCCTATCATTTAAAATTTTTAATACAGAAAATGTCACTTTTCTTTTGAATTTTATAAATAAAAAGGATGAAATATACAAAATTTGATAATTCATATGATAATTTGTATGTATTTGTGGCTTCTTTGAAACAGTTTTTTTTTATATTTTTAACTTCTGAACTGTTCTTTCTCCTTGGGGGGGGGGGGGGGAGGTAAATGTGGTAATTTTCATATCAGTTAAAGATAATGCAAAGTTATAACATTGAAAGAACTTTTTGTTTGAGGTAACATGGTACAAATAATATTTTGATGTGTCTTTTTTTTTTTAAATACAGACAACTTTTCTTTCCCTACCCCAATGCCCAATCATAAGCAAAAAAAATATGAAATCACCTGCAAATTAATATTAATAATAATAAAGAAACAAATACATAAGCAAAGCAACATTTTTAAATATACGTTTAAGTATTAATAACTAAATCTCCTGTTTTTAAATTTTTCTACGTGCTAAAAATGTTACATTTCTTTTCAATTTTAAAAATAGAAGGGATAAAATATACAGAAAAAGACCTTTCACCTGATTATCGGTATGGAGTTGTTGTTTTATTGAACCAGTTTTTAAATTTTTAAATTATGTACCACATGGGGTTTTGAGGGTGTTAAAAGTGATCATATTTTAAATTTTAGACGTTTGGCAACCCTAAAATCCAAGTAAAAAGTGGAGTAGAGACTAAATTTTTTCCAGCCTAAGACTATGGGAGTAGGGTAAGATGTTTTGAAATATTGAAGATTCAGATTAATTTCTTTCATTTATTTTAAGAGAAAAACTGCATTTTTAGCAAAATTGATATTGAATTTCAATGCTGAATTTCAGCCCCTCAGGTTGCAGTTAGCCAAACATTACAATGACATAGAATGTAGTCCATTTTAAAACCAGTAAATTAGTTTTTATCCCAAGTCTCTATTGTTTTTTAGTCCCAAGATATTTAAATTTGCGTGAGTATCAAACCTGGCCAAATTTATAGTTGGCCATGTTGAAGACCCAGACCACACGACCAACCCTAGGGTTAATGGTAGCAATATGTGTGGCCGGTAGTTGGCCATGTTGGAAAAATGGCCATACCTAAAAAGCAAACAATAAGAAAAAAATTTAAAAATTGTTTTTTATGTATTGGAATATGTTGGAACATATGTGTAAAATATAAAAAATTTTAAAAATGGTCATGCAACCAAATATTTTTTTTGTTGATTTCACATTATCAAGTGACCCTATTATCAAGTGCTTTATCCAAAAAATGAAAATCTTAACAAAAGAAATACTACAATTAAAATATCCAATGGATTTATTAAGTAAGCTAAAACATGCTAGTTTCACATCATTACTTAATGTAAATGTAATTAATTTATAATTTACAAAATTTTATTGCTTGAAAACGAAAATCAGGGTTCGTGCGCACTCTGGAAATCGGGAAAACCGGGAATTTACAGGGAATTTGAAAGTGGACTAAAATGTCAGGGAAATTTCAGGGAAAATCAATTTTTTATTCAACATTCTGGAAAAATCAGGGAATTTTCAAATTGCTGACCTGCTTACGGAGATGCTGATTACTATGGATTCTCCATAGTTTCTATGGGAAAGTTCCTCATACTGCGGATTACGAAATTTGCATAGTTTCTTTTGAAAAATTGTTCTCTGTGAAGGCCAATGTAAATTTATGGCCACGTGCATGGTAATGTCAACAAAATCTATGTAACAACGGGAATTTGCAGCCGCATGGGTGTTAATGCTAATCAAATTAATGTGACAGTGGGATTTGCTGCCTTGTGCACGTTAATGCTAATCAAATTAACGTGACAATGGGGATTTATGGCCACGTGCACATTAATGCCAATCAAATTAACATGAGAATGATGATTTGCAGCTGCATGGAATGTAAAAGATCGTTTTTTTGGGGGGGGGGGGGGTATGGAAGTAATAAATGTATGTTAAATTTTTCATAAATCGCTGAACGGTTAATTTTATAATTATTTGCGCATAAACAGTGCAATTGTGCAATTCAGTTTATGTTCTTATGAAACGCCGAGAGTCGATTAGTATCTTTTTCCATCTATCTCCATCTTCTAAATATTGCATATTAGATTGACTGAACTAGCTTGTTTTTAGATCTTGATTAATTATTAAGGTTAATTTTTCAATTATTTTTGCATAAATCCATCCATCCCCATCTTGTAAATGTTACATATTAGATTGACTAAACTAGTTTTTTTTCATATTTTGTCTATTATTAAAAGATGATCTTTTTAATCATTTTTGCATATGTGTTCACGTGAATCGCCAAGAGTCTAATTTCTTTTCCCATCCATCATCTAAATGTTTCATTTCAGATAGACTAGCTTATTTTTATATTCTGGTTACTTATTAAGATTAATTTTTTTATTATTTTTGCATAATACATATTTTCCTATTTTAAAAACGGGTATGAACCTTTTGAAAGAATATTTTCCACAAAGTGGTATTAAAATAAAATGCAATGATTACAAATGCAATGATTAGCAAAATTCTGGTAAAATAAAATGCAATTATAGGAGAATAAAAAAATAACCATTTTGGCAAGAATATATTAAAATTGCTATATTCACATCTATAAATACAGTGCTATATTTTATTTTTTATTAAAGATTAATATTTATTATTATTACTGAAAACTTGTGCATTATCAAACAGAAATGTTTGTTTTCAATATAAAGTATTTTTAACTGAATAAAAACTTATAGATATATATATATATATATTAATGCATAATTATATATATGCTTAAATAATTTTATGTATATGCATTTTTGTGTATTATGTGAGCATATATATTTCATTTCTTAACCTGACTACTGAAAAGGTTTTAAAACTACTGATATTTTCTTTTTTCACTATTGAAATCTTCATCAGCTTAGTGGCATTACTATATAATGATTGAAGCTGTTAAGTTTCATAATCATTGAGTCATAAATAAAACCCTTTTATGCATGATTATGTAAACTTTTGTCTAATACTGCCATAGAAAATATGAAATTTCACTTGAAAAAGTTTTCACGCGAATTTCAGAAAATTCTATCTAGTTCTAAATTTTTTGGATTAGCTAGATTAGACGGATATAAAGTTTTGTGAAAATCCATCAGTATTTATGGCAGCTATCATGTACACTAGCAATAGACAACAGATGGACATTACTCTAAAATATTCAAAATGTGTTCAGCAGATCCTAAAATATGTATTGGCATCAAAATCGCAAAATAAAAAATATTCATGAAAACAATACTTTCTCTATTTTATAGTATGAGAAAGTAAGAATATGGAGACATTTTGTCAGTGAATTGAAGTGTGTGTGTGTGGGGGGGGGGGGGGATCATAAATAAAACCCTTTTATGCATGATTATGTAAACTTTTGTCTAATGCTGCCATACAAAATATAAAGTTTCACTTGAAAAAGTTTTCACTCGAATTTCAGAAAATTCTATCTAGTTCTAAATTTTTTGGATTAGCTAGATTAGACGGATATAAAGTTTTGTGAAAATCCATCAGTATTTATGGCAGCTATCATGTACACTAGCAATAGACAACAGATGGACATTACTCTAAAATATTCAAAATGTGTTCAGCAGATCCTAAAATATGTATTGGCATCAAAATCGCAAAATAAAAAATATTCATGAAAACAATACTTTCTCTATTTTATAGTATGAGAAAGTAAGAATATGGAGACATTTTGTCAGTGAATTGAAGTGTGTGTGTGTGTGGGGGGGGGGGATCATAAATAAAACCCTTTTATGCATGATTATGTAAACTTTTGTCTAATGCTGCCATACAAAATATAAAGTTTCACTTGAAAAAGTTTTCACTCGAATTTCAGAAAATTCTATCTAGTTCTAAATTTTTTGGATTAGCTAGATTAGACGGATATAAAGTTTTGTGAAAATCCATCAGTATTTATGGCAGCTATCGTGTACACTAGCAATAGACAGCACATGGACATTACTCTAAATATTCAAAATGTGTTCAGCAGGTCCTAAAACATGTATTGGCATCAAAATCTCAAAATAGAAAATATTCATGAAAACAATACTTTCTCTATTTTATAGTATGAGAAAGTAAGAATATGGAGACATTTCGCCAGTGAATTAAGGTGTGTGTGGGGGGGGGGGGGGGAGAGAAGTCTACAGAAAAAACACCTATTGATAATCATGCACTAACAGTTCATCATGCAATTAAAGGTCTTGGATAAAGGATAATAATAACCAAATAGGAAATAATGCCCATCTATACCTACAGAATAAAAGAAAAACTGTTTTCCCACAAACCAAAATTAATGAAACAACAAACATTAGTTTAAATGTTTGAACAAAATGTTAAAATATAAACTTTCTTTTTCTTTTTATTTCGTGTATATGTATATTTTTTCTTAAAATTTCTTTTGTTCCATTTTTTTTTGTATTAAATAATATTTTTTAATGAGTTAACTTGACTTTTTGTCATTATTTTTACGAAAAATAATGTTTTATAGTGTATTTTGTTGATATAAAGTTTGCATTTTGTCCAAACTCTGTAATCCGGGAAAATTCTAAAATCCGAAATTGGCAAAGTCCAAATTTTTGAGGTTGTACTGTATATGCAGATAAAATTGTATACAAATATAGAAAATTTTGAATGTTTATTTTTCTCACTGTCATGCATTCACGGTAAATATCAGTTAAATCTAAAATTATTTTTTGAAATTGGTATTAAAATAGTAGTATGCAGTACCTGGAATTTTGATAAAGACAACAGGGAAAACCTGGAAAATTCAGGGAATTTTGTTTTGAAAAATGGGCATGAACCCTGAAAATTGATACTCCTGAAATAATTCCCTAAAGCTCCTGAAATTTACCATGATGACTCCTGAAGAGGCTCATTCAAGGTTGGCATCTCTGGGTATGCAGACACTTGTTTAATCAGAAGGCTATTTGAAATTAAACATCCCTTATTAGCTTGTTAAACATAAAATCAGAATACAAGTGAAAAGTGTACCTCACACAATAAAAAGGGCTTGAGCTCAACTCATATCTACATCATTGCTATGATCACGCTCCATACAAGCTGTCACAACATGTAATGCAAGAAAAAGAATTGTAATATGAATGTTCTGGCCTAAAAGTTCTTTTTCCCTAGTGGCAAAACTGTACTTGGTCGATGGTAATACATAGTTTGGAGCAAATAAAAAACTATAGCATATCAGAAACACCGATTTTCTATGTAAGATAGATTTTCTTATTAAATTGAAGCCTAGCATCTAACGATGACGAATCAAAGCTTAAAGTTACTAGCAATTTTAATTAGTAAATAAAATGAATACAGTTGTACATGTGATCTATAAAGCCTGTTAATTCTTTGTTCAAAAATAATATGGAGTAAATAGCTCACCACCTATTAGCTAAAATAAGCTGTGAAAGCTTAAACATTGTATACAAGTTCTTTTTGGTGCCTAATTGAAGGAAGAAAATGTGCCAGTTAAGGAGTTAAAATTACTGCCAACAGAAATTGAGGAATGAGCAGATTCTGTCCAATGCCTATAGCTGGATAAGCTGGGTTAAAGCATTCTATTTTTTTAAATCAGAATCATGCAATTTTTGGTCACATTAATAATAATAGCACCTATATTTTAAATTTCAAACAAAGTAAAAGATTAAAAATTTAGAATTCTCACTTTTTTTGCCAGTCTATTCTGAAAGTACCAGCAGGTAGTTTCATCCATGTTTTGGAAATTCCTAAGCTGAACCCGTCTTCGACTATGTGAATCATACTATGTATGTTCAATGAGCCAAACAATTTCAAATTTTGAATCAAACTCTGTAAATCTGGTAAGTCTTAGTTAATTGCAACTGATTAAGAATTTATTAATTTTTTAAACAGTATATGCATCTCAAGATCTGTACTCTCCATTTAAGACATTCTGTCATTTTCTATACCAAGAATCCACTTTTAATTCCTGGAAATTAAAAGTTTTCATAATTTTCGATTTTGAGGTAATTTTTGCAAATTATTAAAAATCTATTAATTTTTATTTTCATGCACATTAAGTTAGCAAGCATCTAAAGATTTGTACCTCTCATTTAAGACAAACTGTGAATTTCTAGAATTCAATTTCTGTGAATTTCTAGAGTACAATTTCTAAAATTCATGTTTTAAATCCCTGGAGCTAACATAGTCAGATGCATTTTAATAGTGTAGATGATAGTAGATTTCTTATATACCACATTATGCATTAATAAGTTATACACAGACTAGAGATTATATAATGTTTTTGAAACAATGTATAAGAATACTATTAGTTTTTTAAATGTCCATCTTGTGAGAGTAGTCAGGAGTTTAATAAACTTTTGTTTCAATACAAATAGTTGTTCTGAAAGTAGTTGTGAATCAATGTGTGCTAATATGTATATTTTCTTATTTGCTTTCCCTTTTCTTGTGAACTAAATTATTCGGCACAATGACTATAACTGCTGTTCATTATATATTACACTTTTCAGGACACCCATTTTTCACCATTTTGTAAAAGTAGCTTTAACAAAGAATCCAAAGAAAAGACCTACAGCTGAGAGATTATTACAGGTTAGTCTGAAATCAAGATATTTTATGTAAAAATTAAGAGTTTTAAAAATTTGAAATTTGAAACATTTTAATTGCTGTATTGCTAACTCAAATATAAATTGTTGTGATTGATGTGTGTTTTATGGTATACAGCATGTCTGACATAATATAATTTTACAACTCTTCTAAAATTTTAAAAATTATGAAATTTATAAGAAATGGCCTTCAATTAGCACAATACACCAGTGTTGGTGTTCCTTTAATGAGTCTAAGCATGTTTCAGCTTTAGGATATAGTAGTCAAGGCCACCAACAGGTGCCTTGACTGTGGAAACTGTTCCACAGTCATGAAGATGAGAGATCATTCAAATCAGAAAGGTTTAAACCATTTAAGTAATTGGAATAGTCTTCAAAACCTATTTGTTTTCAAATGCCAGGCATTTAACAATTAAGGCATTAGTCTTCTTGCTTTCCAATATCTCTGAACAATACAATCAAAACCATTAAGTGCAGTACATGTGTTCAAATGTTCTCTATTCATTGGTTGTGCAGAATTGCACAAAGTATAGTTAGGTGAATTCCAAAGTCTAATTCTAAATAAATGGGCATTGAGACAATCATGTCCAGTAAGAAGATGAAACAGAGTAACTCTCAAACCATGAGATAAGCTTGGAATTAGAGCCTTTGATTCAGCAAGGCACTCCCAAACCTTTCCTCTGGCTTCAAAATTAAATGTTGTATTTTGCTATCCATGTCGTCAATTTGTTCTATTTTCTAAAGAACAGACACAAAAAAGGGATTTACTAATTGGAAGACTGCATTAGATAAACGTAAAGCAGGAATTTACAACATCTGAGACAAACGGTCAGGCTATGTGAATGTGATCTGAAAGAAATAAATGAAACGATTCGAACACATCTATTTCAACTCTATTAATGATGATGTGCATGTAAACTACAGGTATTATGTTGCAAACATTGTTGAAATCATGTAGTTTCTTGTAGTTAATAACCTTCCAATGAGGGGAATGCGTAACATTGAAGAACATGTTGAGAAATGTTTATTTAAAAAAATTTTTGAATATACCCTCAAAAAGGCCGCAAAACTAATAGCTCTATTCTCACAAAATTATTCAAAAGAATGCCATTTACCAATCCCCAGAAATTCAAAATGAAATAATTAAAATAATGACTGATCTAGTTTCAAATGACATAATGCAGATATTTTAATCTCTTTGGAGGATAAGATGAAAGGCAAAAGTTGAAGAGAAAATATAGCAATTGCTGCTAGATTTGTTAAAGATGGTGAACCATGCTGTCCATAAGGACAATGGATGCTTTGGTTGATGAGACATTTGCAAACACAACTTTAGACACATTATGAGAATATGGTTTAAATTCTAACCAGTTTAAATGAAGTATTTTTGTTCTGTCTGGTGCCAAACTCAATGCTGGCACCTTTCTTGTTTCCTAGGCGGATTTTGATAAGAGACGGATCTCTATTTGTCTATCCACATCAGAAGATATTCCATTGGAAATAGAACTGAAAGAAAATGCACACACAATTTCTTCTTGGGCTATTGCAGTTCAATGATAGACATATCTAAACTACAAAGCAGGAGCCATTTTTCTTAATAATTACATTATTACATTTTGTCAAATACAGTTTATATTGCCTGAGTCATCTGAAAAGTTATTTAAAAAGTTAATAGGTAATTTGATTTAGAAAATCGCTAAACTATAGGGGCTTTGATATTTTTTCAGAATTAAAGCTTGACATATGGAATTTATATATATAAAAATATGAGACATTCATTTCAAATAACCAGATGCTTTAATTTAACAGATTTCACCCAACATTTTTTGATTTTCATTTGCTTCAATTTTATGCTTAATTTCTTATAAATTAGAAGTAGCATAGCTAAAATATTTATGCATGTGTGTATTAAGGGCAGGAAAAATTTCTTATGGAAACTAAATCAATCGGGAATTTACATTCAGAATTTACATTACTGTAATATGCAAATACATATTTTTAATATGTTTGGAATTTTTTTATGTGAATCAGAAATTAAATTTTTGATAAAGTGATAAAGTAAAGCTTGTTGAGTGGTCTATTTATTTTCTTACACATTTTTCTTGAATTTTATATATTAATTAAAATAGAATTTCTTATGTATTGCGTTTCCTTGCATATAATGTTTTTAATTGGTTCCACAGAGAAACATGAAACTCGTGTTCTACTGTAATTAAAATGAAAATGTTATTCATTTATTTTCAGTGTAATTCAGTTATTACAGTAAACTGCAGTTTATGCGGCATCCAATGTCTCAAAGCGCATGATCATTCAGAGCACATCTTAAATTGCATTCAGGTCCATTTGACTGTACTGAAGTACATTTACTATAATGGACTAAATGCTTTTATATGCAGATTTATGTTTATTGAAATTTACCTCATAATGTTTCTTGGAAGAATGTAAACAAACATCACGATTCACAATTTTCTTGACCAAATTTCAAATCATAGATTCATTTGCACAACCAACCTACTTTGTTCTTGGGAATGAATAGCTGTGTTCCTTCTCTGCATGTTCTTTATGTAAATTAGTTACTCGGCACATATATAGGAAATTTGTAGATCTGAGGATGTTTCTAGTTATTTGCATGTTCCTTGAAGGTCCTATTCTTGGATATAAATGAATTCATCCTAATACAAGGATATTAGATGAATCTGATGAATTCAGATGGATCTCAGAATGGGAATCTGATTGTCGCAGAGACAGATCATCGGGGAATGTTGCATTCTAGTACTTAATGTATTAGTCAGTAATAATCATTAAATTCACAATGATTGGCATTGAATAAGTTGCAGTAACATTCATTTGCATCAGGTTGCAATATGTGGCAGGCATGACTCCACTTTATTTAGTTGCCTCACCACAATTTTTGCTTTAAACAATTTTGTCTAGTTTTGAAGGTTGCTTGGTTAAACTCCACTTTAATCAGAGGTTTGCTTTCACAAAAGTTCAGACACATTGTGAAAAGCTTAACTTTTATATACAAAACACGAAACAATAATAACCATACGCAAACTCATCAAAGTGAGCCTCTGACTATGAATTACATCATACGCGGCGCGGCCGGTTTTGCTAACCAGCTGGATGTGTGTTAAAAGCCCAGACCGTCCGACTCGTCCTTGGACATGAACAGCAATTTGGATGGCCGGAGCTGGATGTGTGTGTATTTTCTAACAGAAAAGCTAAGATATGTGGAAGCAAAGCCTGCTGTTAAATATCTTCATGAGCCTGACGTCACCAAGCAAGTGATTTGCCAATGATGACAGGCATGACTTGCGTATTATGCAAATCTGAAAACAAATTACTATTCAAGAAAAATAAACTTTGAAAGTTCAAATAAAGTTAAAAAATGCATAAAAGTTAAATGTATTTGAGTCACCACAAATGCTTTTTAGTACGAGATCTGTGTTCCTTTTTGATGAGATTTCCTTGTTAAATATATATTTTTAAATAAAATCCTATACTTGAAGGGAAATGGCTATTTTCAGCTGAAAACCCTGGTCTATTATTTAGCAAAAAATTGCCGTTTGTAGGATTTAGATGTGTTTCATTTATTAGTTAATAATTTGTTAAGGACCATTTTGCTATATCATGGAAATTTACACTTTGACAGGATCATTAGTATATTTGTTTTATTTTTAAATATATTCCATTTTTGCAATATGTTTCTCCACATATAGCTTTACATATATTTTGCTTTTTACAGAAATATTATCTTTTAGACAACTTATTAATGAAATAAAGGTATCTTTTCAGAATAACATAACTAAAATGTTATTATTTATTTAGGCACTTAGAACAATTTAGGTTCATTAGAAACATATTTGAAAAGCACTTTAAATAAAAAAATTCGCATGTAAGTCGATCGTGGAATGAGAATTTTTTTTTTCAATAAAGTTATTCAAAAGCATTTGAAAATGGACAAACAGTTATATAATAAATTTAATTTGCATAACAAAAACTTCATCGGTGTCTGGCTTCTTAAGGTTTAGTTTCAGTTGGCAAACAAAAAACTTATTTCCACAAAAGAAACCACTTTTAACTTAAATTGACCATTTTCACATAACTTTGCTACCAGCAAATCAACTTTTTGTTGGACAAAAGATTGTTTTCCTCACTTTGCCGTATCATATTAGAGTATGCTCTTTTTGCTTCTAGGAAGCAATATGGATCTATATCTTAACCTCCTGCATGCTATTTTCTCTACATTTCTCACGGACGTACCTTCATATTTTGTCGTTTTTTGACTGAGTCCATTACCACATCAATGTTTATTCCATCCAAGATACTGACTGGAGCAACCATGACATCACATTGCGATGTATATGCAAATGGTCAATAAGATATCTGCTTCTGTTTTGCACAATCCATGTTGGACGTTGCTTATAAATTGACCCCCACTTTTATTTTATTTTTTTTGGTCCAAATTTCTCAACTTATACGTGAACTGAAATTTTCAATTGCTAATCAAAACCATTGAATTGCTATACAAGATCAATTTTGTGTAGAACTTGTTACTATGTAATTTTTTCATACTAAATTGATCCTTCTGTCCAGGTATTAATTTAAAAAAACTGAAGAAAGAAATTTCTTATGTCCACTGTTTTAACCACAGGCTGCATTTAGTTATAGTTACAGCAATTGAAATTGTGCTAGTGGTGAGGGCATGGACAATATGTTGAAGATCCAGACCATACAACTGACCCGAAGGCTTTCAGCAGCTGTTTGTGTGGCTGGGCATGGATAATGTGTGGAATTATACAACTTTTTGTGCCATGGGATGGTGGCAGCTGAGTATGACGTCAAAATTCTTTTTTGTTGGAACAGAGATGATCATGCAATTTTCATGTGTGTAGAAAACATTTTGATTAATACAATCATATATCAGAATTTCTTGAACCAGTATCAATAAATAATGAAAAAATATTTGTTGGAGAAGATATGGCTCCATACTGGTCTCCATATTGTAATGCAGTTCTATATTGCAATATAGTTCAGCAACAGTTTTAATTAGCTTCTGAGTAAGAATTTAGATTTTGTATACTGGTAATGGAAAGTATTTTGGCATTTTTTCCTCCAGTAGATAAAATACTCTAAAATTATGACATTTCTTTTAGCAGGCCTATAACTTAATTCAAGCTACAGAAAGTTCACTAGAAGATTTAAGAAATAGTGAGACTTTGAAATCAATACTGTAGGAAACTTCAAAACTGGCTAAAAATGAAGAAGTAAAAATGAAAAGTGAAAGTAAATTTAATTTCCTACTTGATGGTGTCTGAAACAACAGGTAACAGTGTATCATGTAGTGCACTAATACCCACAGTAAATGTGTTTCTGTCTGTTTTGAAATTCTGGATATAGTACTAGCTAAAATATAAAGAAGATATTCTTCAAGCAATTATTGCAGAAGAAAATTTAGATGATGAAAATAGTAAGGCTTAATTATCTAGAGAATTTCAATATTACTATTCCAAATAAAGAATGAATGAAAGTAGTAAAACATTTCCTTGAGAAGTACGACATTGAAAATCTCAATTTTTTCAGTGAAATATACAAACACCGAAGTGTCCTTGAAGATTGTTATAGCATGTT
Organism: Amaurobius ferox; assembly: GCA_951213105.1. NCBI lineage: Eukaryota > Metazoa > Arthropoda > Arachnida > Araneae > Amaurobiidae > Amaurobius > Amaurobius ferox. The sequence continues at coordinate 150,213,364 of OX578142.1, read as the reverse complement.
AGCAGCAATTAGAACATTTGCATGTAGCACAACAGTATGTAAATCATCCATATCAGTATTTACATGAATTAACAGACCTCAAAGACTATCAATGTCCTACTCAAGAGTGGTTAATTTAGTATACTTAGCACTTGAGCTGAAAAGAACCAAGAACTTAGACATGGAAAATGTACTAAGGAGATTCAACTCTCTAAAAGATAGGACAATTCAGCTCCACTAAGTATACAGGAATAAATTCAAATATTCTGTTCGTTACTTTTTAAAGGTTATAAATATTGTAAAAACTAATGTTTCAATGGCATTACTGTATTTAACTTGTATATATTTCCTCTTGCTTCTGTGTAAAATAAATAAATTGTATTTTAGTATGTATCAATGTATCAGTAATGTATCATTGAGGCAACTGAAATGAGAGGCTTTCAATAAAAGTAAATACTACCTGTGTCTTGGTGATATATTATACTTTTGCAGGGATGTAAGCCTGTGCGTTACACTGGTGTACAAAATTAAAGAATAAGTTGCATGTTGTTTCTATGTAGGCAAATGCATTTTACATTGCATACGAAAATGCAATTATTCTATGCAAATTATTGTTATATTGCTTTACAGAAAGTGAATGTGTCTTTCACCCCCCCCCCCCACACACACACACAAATATATTCTCTTCATGAAATTCGGGTGAGTTACAGGTTCTTGATGTTGATCCATACTTGCCCTTTAATTTAGCATGCCAGTATGTACAAGGTGTCCCAAAAAGATTGAAACACGCTTTAATTCTTTACCTGTTGGAGATAAGTGGGCAATGTAAATTGCAAAAATGTTGAAAGTAAGGTAGAAAATAAGACTATGTTAATGAAATAGTCCTCCCATTAATTTTCAAAAGTTACACTTTTTAAATTTTTGTACGACCCCCTTAGATAAATTTGGTCAATCAGGAAAATTTTATTTTTAATGCAACAAGATCATTAAAAAAAAACCCTGCATATCTGTATCTTTAAAATCAACTGAATTATGATAAAGGAAAAAAATCTGACTTATGCCACATTTCTGTACCATGTGAAAGGCTGTTTCATCAGTGAAAATAAGGATTATAAACAAATTGAAGATGGAAATTGTTTAGATAAAAAGTACATAAAAGTACTTAATTATTGAAAAAGTACTTAGTTATTGAAAAGTACTTAAGACCCATGATTGCATCTTTAGCCTACGCAGAATTCGCAAAAATGTCTCTTATGTATTATCATCCAGTTTTATCTTTTTTGTGATATGTCACAAATTTACATTTTTAATTTGATATATGGTCCCCATTCACAATGTTCAATTTTTAATTAAATATAACTTGCTCAATTTTAAAGATACAGATATGCAGTTTTTTTAATGATCTTGTTGCATTAAAAATAAAACTTTCCTGGTTGACCAAATTTGTCTAAGGGAGTCGTATAAAAATTTAAAAAGTGTAACTTTTAAAAATTAATGGGAGGACTATTTCATTAATGTAGTCTTATTTTCTACCTTACTTTCAACATTTTTGCAATTTACATTGCCCACTTATCTCCAACAGCTAAAGAACTAAATCGTGTTTTAATCTTTTTGGGATACCCTGTATGCATATATATATATATAATTCATAAAAATTCATCTATTGGTAGTGCTGATTCTGCTCAAAGTTTGTTTCAAAGAGATCTTTCCGATCTTAGATCCTGATCATAAAGAAATCTTTGATCTTTCCAATGGTGTTAAGAGGGAAACTCTGCAATAATATTTTCGATCACTAAGGAACTGACTTGTGCAAAAATCACTCAAAATGGTGCTTCATTTAATTATTAAAAAACTAGTTTGAATTTAAAAAATCTCTCTAAGGTGTCCTTGTGCATAACTTGAAGTATTATTGTCAAAATTTTGTAGCTGTGGGTCGCTTAGCAATTTGCTAAAATTTATATTTAAATTCTAACTTTTCAGAAGTGAGGAAAACAGGACTGAGTGAAAGCATTCCATAAGAATGTTTTTCTTTTGCACTTCTAACTAGATTCCAGATACCGTAATTTTCAGCATATAATCCACAGATTATCTGTTTTTGAAATTTTGTAATTAACAAAGTATGGATTATCTCCCAATTTTTCTCACATTAACTATGTTTTAAGGTAAAAATAACTGAATGTTCTGATTTTACAATTTATTCTTTAGCCAAAAAGATCTGCAATTTTTTTATTACAACAATAAAATTTGCCTTGTTTTTTATGTGATATTTCTGCAAAATTTTCTATTGTTTCTTTCAACTTAAATGTATCCATTCCAAGCTCGTTCATGTTTTTCTATTTTGATTAGGCAATCAGATTAAATAATTTGAGTAGAACCTTTACAATAGGGGGTATGGGACAGAGCGATTGCCTTTGGAGTGAAAATGATATTGCATCAATGGTTGTTTATGAGGAAAGGAGTGACAAGGCGGGGCAGTGAATGGTTGAGAGGGCCTTCATCACCATCATGACTGGGACTTTTTCACGAAAATAATGAGGAAATTTCTTCAAATGTGTATTTTGTCAAATAACGTGTCTATTCATGCATGCCTCAATATTAGCCAAAAAAATATTGTGTTTGGCAGAATGCGGGAGATTATAGTGCCTCTGTTGAAAATAACTTATCTGGAGGGATTACTTTGTGAGACATAAGCTTGCCTACCATGAACAATATTGTAGAAGGTCAATACAGTTTCAACCTTTTTCAGGGTTGGTATTTAATCCATGTTAATAAAACAAAAATTCAGGTTTCTGATGAAATTGGTAATAGATCACTGTAAACAAGCAAGCAAACCTACAGATATCTCCTTAAATTCAAATGTGTTAAGTTGAAATCTGTTTGAACTACTGCAGGGAAGAAATTCAAACTTATGTAATATTAGTTATTCCATCCTCTTTAGTACTATAGATTAAATCTTTATTCGAATAGTGTAAAGAGAGAAAATTTTATTAATTATTCCAATCTTAATATCAATTTTTACCATGTTATTTAAAATAAAATGTTTACCAAAGTTATATTTCTTTTCTTTTCTACATTGTAATTATTACTATTTCTATTTTTAACTGTAATATTTTTTTTCTAGCATCCATTTGTCCAAGGAGAATTAGGTAAACACTTGGCTCGTGAACTACTTGATAAATTTACCAATCCTCAGCACAACTATGCTGACTTGGATCCTGATGATGAAGGGGTGATTAATTATTTTTATTTTTGATCCTAAAATTTAATTATTCTAATTCTATCACATTGTTTCTTTACAATTTGACCTTTTATACTTTATCTAATGGAGTTAAAACACTTTCACACTGGACAGCACAAACAAAAGTTATGTGTCTTGATACAAAATGCAATCTATCATAAGAAACAATGTTTCTGCTTTTAGAATACCTTCTTCACACCAAAAGATGCAGCAACAGCAAGAATATGCACATTAAAAAATACAAAGTTATTGAACATATTGTTTTCTCTCTCACTTCAAATATTTTGCATTTTTAGTTCATGCTACATTTGAATAACTGCTTTCTCTTTGTTTTCATTAAAATTAGTTCATGCTACAATTAAATAACGTCTTGCTCTTTGCATTAAAATTAATGATATATAATGTAGGAATGTTTAATTATGCATGAGTGTTTTATAATTATAAATTAAAGCCTGATTTTTGTGTATCTGGTTGATAATTGGGATTGCTGTTGTTACATATGGCTTTATTGGAAATCAATCCATTACATAACTGGCATCTCTTGATACAAAGGTAGAAATACAAAACAGAGAAAGCTAACTAAACACAAAACAAGAATATTACAAATCAAACAAACACAAAGCTCAATGAGATGAGGTTGAAGAAGGGGTTGCAACCTCAAGGACAGTTTATAATAGTTCTAGCTTCCCAATACAGTCTGCAAACATCCCTTGCTGCTGGGAATCTTTATCTAAACCCAGGCACACTGAAATGTGACTTGAGTTCATAACATCAGAGCTACAAATGGGGCACACATTCGTTGGGAGAATTCCTATTTTATTAAGGTGTTTGGCCAGGCCCGTTTTCATGACCCATTTTCAATCTAAAATTGGCCACTGCCTCCCTGAGAGGTTGGTTGCTAAATTCCTTCCAGCTATCTTGGGTATTCTCCCAAATTAATTGGGATTGTGCTTTTCACTATTTTTATTTTTATAATTTTGTGCTTTATTTTATTTATATGAAAATGGAGCATCTATTGCTAAATACAGTCAAACCTGTATATCTCAAATCTTGCGGGAATGAAAAAAAAAATCGAGATAAAGAGGTTTCGAAAAATAGAGAGTGAAAATAACGCATTTATTACACACCTTAATAAAATAATCATGCAATAATTTCTGATGCCTAATTTTCTTTGAATCAACAATTTTTTTAAGGTTAGCAATAGCTACAAATCCGTTCTGACTAATATCCTCCTGGGATTCAAAGAAAGTTTTCAACTTTTCAATAGACTTCTCCGCTTCTTTTATGGTAACTAGGTGAATCTGTCTCCACTATTTCATCACTGTCGTCATCAGAAACTCCACTCACGTCGTCTATGATCTCCGTATCAGTCAACATTCTGCATGTTATCAGGGAATCATCCATGTCTAAAAAGGTTTCAAATGAGATGTCTAGATTAAGTCTATTCATGATCATCCATTCTTCCGAATTTACTTCATAGACTTCTACTTTATACATCGTGTCAACACTCGTTTGTTGTTTTTGCTCTCTCATTGTTCCTTTGCTTAAATCTGGCTTTTAGGAAGCAATTCCTGATCGTCTTCTCCGTAACATTTCTCCAAGCATAGTCTGCCATCCTCATTGCATCCAAAATATTGATGTTGGGAAGGATATTGCCTTAGTTGATGGCGTCTAGAAGTTTTCGAACCAGTTCTCGTCTGTATCCCATTTTGAAATTTCGAATGATCCCTTGATCGAGAGGTTGCAGCTTGGATGTAGAGTCAGGAGGCAAAAACTTTATAGTGACATTTCTTAGAGTAGGGAAGTTGGAATGAGTATTGCAGTTATTGATGAACAGAATAATTTTTCTTTTTTTTAAACCTATAGATTTGTCGATGTCTTTCAACCAGTCACTAAAGATTTTGCTGGTCATCCAGGCTTTCTTACTTGCTTTGTAGGAAAAAGGAAATGATTTCACTTTGAGAAACATCTGAGCTTTGCAGAACGACTGATCATCAGTGGTGGAAGTTTTTCACTTCCATCTTGATTAGCTGCTAAAAGTACAGTTACATGCACTTTACCATCTGTTTACCACCTTGGTACTCTTCTCCCTCAAATTTCGCTGTTTTGTTGGGTAAACATTGAAGAAATAGCCCTGTTTCATTGGCATTAAAGACATCCATTGGCTCATAGTCTTCCTGCAGGGAAGGGAGCTCCTTGATCCATTCTTCGCAAACACTTTGATATACAGACTCACTTTCACCACATAGTTTTCTGAAAACAATGTTGTGTCTCTTTTTGAAGCTCTCAAGCCACCCGTTACTGGCTTTAAATTCGCTGCTATGGCCAAGTTCCTTTGTAAAATCTTCAGCTTTCCTCTGTAGTATCATTCCGTTGATAGGAACCCCTTGGTCATGACATTGTACAAACCATTTTCTCACTCACTGATCAACATCCAGGAAAGTACATTTTCAACTTTTTTTCACTTTCTTATTGTTTTTAAAGTTTCTCCCTACTAAATCTCTGTTCTTTATTATCGTCGAAAGAGTACTCGGCAGAATACCAAACTTCATTGCAACTTCATTCTTTTTAAGTAGAAGATTTCAGTCCAAAAATTTTAAAATTTTCATTTTTTTCTTCCATCGAAAGAGCATTTAACTTCCTTTTCACTCCCGCCATTTGCTTCACTTAACGTTGCAATCACAAACTATGTTACTAACTCCACAAACAGAAGAGCAAAACTGATCAGTTGCTTATCAATTTATTAGTCACCCGCAACACCCATTGTTCAAAGTTCCTAGTCCCTTCTGAAAGGGCCAATGGAAGTTCCTGTCCCTTTGTGGATTCCCGAGAAATTTGCGATGTGCACCTATCTTCAATCTGCCTTTCTACCATCTACACACAACGTCGTGAATGTTGGTATGCAAGGAATGTTTCTTAACAGCAACTTCCTCTGCTGAAATATGGCCACTGAACTTCAAATTTGTATAATTAACGCTTTATGCCTTAGTTTGAGATATGATGGTTTTGGGAGAAAATTTTTCGAGATAAACATGGAAAATACATTGAATTTTGGCTGAAAAGGCAGGGAAATAAGTAAATTTTGAGATATAGAGGTTTTCGAGATCTCAAACCAAGAATAATTTCGGTTGTCAGCGCTCGTAGTGGGAGGGGGAGAATAGGCGTTGCCAAAAATGTGCTTTCCCCTGCGTAGAACCATGATTGACAAGTCACCTACCATTTGAAGCAATGCCGAGGGATGTCCGTCACTTCCTGAGTGCTAAGGGGATACCTTCGGCATTTCAAGCTTCCAGGCACCCCTATTCTTGGAACACAATCCCGAAAGTCTCAAACAGATTGAAGGTATCTGGATTTTGAAAAATTAATCGAATGGTGAGTCTCAGTTGCATTGGGCAGATTGTTTCGAAAAGAAAATTATACTAGTTGAGGAAATCAAAACATCATTTATTGTTACTTTTCTAAAAAAAAATGCTTTTATGTCAATATTTAATATTGAAAACTGTAATTTAATGTTTTTTACACACTTTTATTGACTTCGATTGGAGTATACAGGGTGTTTCATAAGGATAACACGATTCAATATATCTTGAACAATGGATTGCAGATCTATGGCTCCACCTCCAACAAAATTTCAAATAAGAACTTTAAATAAGATTGACTTTCAGACAATGATAGTTTTGGTTACGCGACACTTCAGAAAATACAAAAAAGATGAATCTGCAGAAAGCATTGATTATTAAACATTTTCCAACTGAAATGCAATTTTATTTAAACATCTCTAAAATGCGAGAAATTCAGCGGTGATATTTTTAAAACTACCACAGTACTACAGTAATTTATTATGCTTGAAAACTTCATTAATTAGGTGTCTTCATGGAAAAAGACAATTCTCATAAAGTGAACTTTATTCAAATGACGTCATCGAAATATGAATCGTCTGCCTCCCAATACAAAAGCAGTAAGTATTTCATTCATATCACTTACTAGCAGTACATCCGTTCATGGCATGGAATATATAATATAAAGAAATTAAACTTCAATTATGTGCAAATTCCTATATTTTAAATGATATTGTTATTCTAAACATTTTATTAAAATATATAATTTAATTATCCTAAAAGGATGTATAAGAATATCTATTTTTGCTATAAAAAATTATCTTCACAGGGAGATCTGAAGGTAAAAACATCCTGTTCCTAAACATATTTACAAAACTATTATCTAATTACCGCAAAGCAACAGGGATTTTCAAGGAAATTGAACTTATTTTTTCAAAATATTAAATTTTCATCAATTAGGTGTCATTTTCATTAATTTAGCCATTCTCCCGTGATGATGAGACAAACATACAAATAAACACACATATTTACACTTTCATTTATATATACATTCCAAGACTGCAGAGCTATTTACGTGATAATTTGAATGCCTCTTAACATTTTTGAAGCAATTTGTGAATTTTAACTTTGCTTAAAAAATGTTTGAAAAAGTAGGTCCCATATAATGTTCAAAGTATTTAATTTTGCGACCCGTGTTCAATCCAAAACTAATTGGGTGATATTTTTCTTTTACATTCCCACATGTCCCACAAACCGTCTCAACAACATACTAAAATTTCATTTTGATAAAATCATTTTTATGGCAGTTATTGTGCGAACAGACAGACAGAATGAACAAAGTCAAACACTTTACACTAATGTTTGAAAGTGCTAAAAAGCACAAATTTTAAATTTGTATTATATTTTTTAGACCAGCAATAGAAAAGTACACATTATAGTTTGAGAACCCTAGACGTTTAAATTTAGCTCAAATCTAAAAATCTCAAATTTAGAATAGTAGCCTTTAACACTTTACAACATAGTTGAAAATTGTTTATGACTTTGCTCATTCTGTTTGTCCGTTCGCATGATAACTGCCATAAAAATGACTTCATCAAAATGAAATTTTAGTATGTTGTTGAGACTGTCTGTGGGACCTCTGGGAATGTAAATGAATAATATCACCCAATTAGTTTTGGATTGAACCCGGGTTGAAAAACCAAAATGCATTGAACCCTATGGGACCTAATTTTTCAAACATTATTTAAATGAATTTAAGATTCAGAAATTTCTTTGAAAATTGCAGTATTGTGATAATTTTAAAAATATCATTGCTTAAAGTATCGCATTTTAGAGATGTTTAAATAAAATTGCATTTCAGTTGGAAAGTGTTTCTTAATCAATGTTTTATGCATGGCTGATCTTTCTGATATAATTTTACTTTTGCTGCAATACATGGTAATGTACAGGGAAAGTATTGGAATCATCGTGTCGAGAATCACATCTGGAGTTTTCGACGGATCTACACATTTCGGGACCTGTAGAACGCGAAAATACTATTTTTAGCATAACGTCTGTGTGTGTATGTTTGTCTGTGCACTGAAGCTCAAAATCTAATGGACCAAATTTCATGAAATTTGGTTGGTGTGTGATTCACTTGTGTGTGAAGATGGTGCTAATTGATTTTCGGTACAATTCAGAATAAAAGAATCCACCTTTAGTTGTGAAATGGCCCTCAAAAATCTCATGTATCCACACTAGCTAAAAAACTAATTGACCAAATTTCACAAAATTTAGTAGATAAATCACTTATGGGTTACCCTCGTGCTGATTAGATGTTGGTACAATTCGAATAAAGAATATTGAGGAGCTGAAGACTTTAAAGCGCAGTTGCTAAATGAAACTAAGATACATTAAAAATGCAAATTTGATATAATTCAGAAAAGTATCCATGTTATTTTCTGCAATTAAACTCAATTTAATGCAGCATGAAATAAAAATAAGAAAATATATTTGGGTCTGTAGGGAGAGCCATGTGCTGCCCACATAAGATTATTTTTATTGTATATTTTTTCTATTTATAAGTGAATTTAATGCGATTTGAAATATGTGTCATCCTCAATATGTTTTTATTTAAAATAAACAGCTATAAGAAATTTGAAATAAATTCATTATTAGCATATGTGGTGAAGCCTTTGCAAGTTACTTTTTAACAGAATATTGGTACACCCTATTATTAGGAGCAGTTCTCGAGATTTTGGGAATTTTACTTTTTGTTATGGAGCATGATATCCCTGAATATACTACTTCGAATGAAGTTTAGTTCTATAAATTACGTACGGAAGCTCTTAAAATGTTAGCATTTTTTTAATCGAAAAAGCATTATAAAAGATATTTATGCTTTAAATTGTATTACCTAAATAGTTTTTATACATAATTTATTATTTAAAAGCTAATGACATAATTTTTAGAATGATGGCATGTGTCATCCGTGTTTTACATATAATACGGTTATTTTTGTATCAATTCTAACATAATTATATTTTAAATAGTTTTACTTTCCTTATATACATATAATGTATAAGGAAAGTATTGTGATGGGGTCGAAAATTTGAATTTGGGTTTTCAATGGGAGAGCATGTTTCAAGCATCCCTGAACACGAATCAGACTTTTTTGAGATGATGTCTATGTATGTGTGTCAGTGAGTCTGTGGAGAGGATAACTGATGAAAAAATGGACCGACTCGAACGAAATTTGGTACAAAAATTGCAATACATGAATACTGGAAGTCTAATGTTTTTATACGCAATCGAATGTTCAGAACCCCCTAAATTTTCGAGTGAAATTTTGAAAAAATCATCAAAAAATTAGAACATTTAATAAAGTTACATAAATAGTCATTTCTTATGTATTTTTGTATTAAAAAATGATTGATGCAAATTTTAGAATGCTAGCATGAACCGTTCTCAAGATATTGCACAATTTTCAAAAAAATTATCAAAAACTCATATAAAATTAAAAAAAAATATTACCTATTGTGAGATATGTTCCCTTTACATAAGTAATGTCATGCGATAGATTGGATGACATCATTCTCGTGGATTTAGCTATTTCTATTCATGTTAAATTTATTAAATGAAGATACTTTAGGTAATATTTTTGTATTTGGATGCTAATAGTCATTTATCTGCTACAAGAATAACTTATTTCTCCATCCATAAATCTTGGCGAGATTTTAGCGGAATGTCGGCAACTTTTTTAAATGTTGCCAAATTAATAAAAATAACGACTAGATGATGAAAGTTCAATATCTTGTAAGAACATAAGCGTAGACTATAAGAATAACACATTTCTCTGTCCATCCGTAATGTTTGGCTTGAAATTTAGCGGGATGTCGCCAACTTGGCGGCTATTTTAAATGTTGTTAAAATGATAAGAATGTCTCCAAATGGATCAAAAGGATGAAAAATGGGAAGTAATGTCTTGTATATTCTGTTTTCCGTCATATGATGGGCATACCTTCTAGTATATAAGCAATACTCTTCTCTTCCGTTTGTCTGTAACACTTAGTGATGCGTTTACAATTTAGCAAAGTATTTCCAACTTGATGATATTTCGCCCCAGATTGACAAAAATATCGTCAAAATTGCAAAAATGATGTTAAATTAATGAAAATTATGCCTAATTGATGACATAATAATTAAGATATTTTAATATATGGACTATATTGCTTAATAAGGATGCTATTAATATTGATGATTGTTTATTTAGAGTTGCCCGAAGTATAAGTTAATTGAGTATTTTGAAATAGTTTTACATGTTGTCATCTGAAAAATCGCCAAATGTACAATTAATTCAATGATAAAAACACATTGCCATGGATCTTATACATTATTTTTTTACTGTAAAACCAGTAAATTCATTGCATTATATAAAGAATGTCATGTGCTGTTCACATCAGATTTTTTATTTAAAAAATCCAATCTCTTTTCAATTTTAGATAATAGATGATAGCTTAGATGATAAATGGTAAGGATTCAGCATCCAATTCTAGAAGAGGTATTGGGTAGTTCACTATAAAGATTTTCACTTACGGTATCTTTTCTAATTTCGTTTCAAAAATTTTACGTGAAACATTTATGTATCGGAATTTGTTATAGATATAAGTAGCTTAGATAATGATTGATATGGATTCATTATTATTAAATTTTGAAAATTATCAGCCCAGTCCTTCCTGGGCCTGTATGTACATGGGTTTTTTTAGAATAATATATACTGTGGAAGTTAGAATTTTCATATTTGTCATATAGTTGGCTTTTGTATCATATTTTCATTCCTTGGATTTTGAACCTAATGGGTGTAAAAAAATAGAAAACAAGCAAACAAAAAACATTTTTTATAGGATCTACACCTTTATGTAGCAATAAAAATGTAACTCACATTTTCATCTTATACAATAGAAGTTGGTGACTATAAATTTTATAAAACTAATATTTCATTATAAATCAGTATATGCCAAAATAACCAATGGATGCAATGCTTGATTAAATATATAGAATTACTAGCAGGTGTATCTGTTATTCGTATAGAATACAGCGTTCTCCCCAGGCCATTGTAGCCGGGCGGTACGCCCGGCTATTTTACCCAACCGCCCGGTAACCAAATGGCGTGCCAACAAAAAAAGAGTTGGAAAAGAAAAAAGTTGCGCTGAATGGCGACAAGGCTTGGGCTATATAACGAAACATCGTGAAAAACTGGTATGAAGTCGACATTGCCATACCGATTTCGTAATATTCAAGTCGGCGATATATCACAATTGACGATACATCACAATTTCCCGATGTTCATAGCCAGCCCTAAGCGCCGATCTTGGGAGCGATGATTTCGGTTTTAGGATTTTCTTAGCGCATGCGTGATTTCCCGATGTCATCATCGGCAGTATATCACGATTGTCAGACATCGGCACATCGCTAGCACCGATCTCGTGACCAATAATTCCGATTTTGGGATTTTCTTAGTGCATGTGCGATTTCTCGGCGAAAACACTACCACCGTCGATTATAATGATTCTGGTGTTTCTGCGGGATTTTTCATCACTAACATGCACAAATTTACGGTGTTGTCACCACCAGTAGTATATCTTGATTTCCTGGTACTGACTTCCACAGCACTGACTTTGCTTTTCGATGCCGTGGCACCAAAGAATCTTATATACTAATTAATAATCATTAAATCTTTTCAGATCGGTTTTGATTTTCTCGCGATACGGATAATACATATAATCTGTAGATTATCTCTTCTTGAAATTTTGTAATTAACAAAGTGCGAATCATCACCCAATTTTTATCGCATTTACTATGTTTTAATGTAAAAATAACTTAATGTTCTATTTTCGCAATTTATTCTGAAATCGGCCAAGACTGTAACAATCAAGTTCGTCTTGATCACCCAAGAAACTTTCTTTAGCGACTTTCAACTTTAAGAGTCTGTATTCTAAGCTCTTTCATGTTTTACTTTTATTTTGATTGCGATAGGGTGTAAATTATTGACCAAAATGTTTTTGATAGATGCGGCAAGAAGATTACTCTTCCGCGCGGTAATGACATTATTTAGCTTTAATGGTTGTTTATAGAAAAGGAGTGGTGGCAGGGAATGGGTCATAGTTTATGAATGCGTAGATGAGCGGGTGGGGCAGGGAATGGGATATAGTTTATGAATGCATAGATGATCGGGTGTGGCAGGGAATGGGACATAGTTTATGAATGCGTAGATGAACGGGAAATATAAGATTTGGTGGGCTCCCTGGGAAATAACTTGTCATATCTAGATTTTTTTTTCGGTAAGGTAAGCTTTATATTGATTTTTTTTTCGGTGAGTTTATATTGATTTTTTAGTTTAATAATAAGGTTTTTTTTTATTTCAGTTTCTATTTCTCTTTTGTTTGGTTAAGAAACGAGTTCTTACGGCCCTTAAAAATATTCGGAACGTATTTATATAAAATCTGTAAATTTACGGGAACTGCCATATTTACCCCATACCAAATTTACCCCATTACCAAATACGGAGGTTACTCCATAAATTCGTATATTATTGGATTTCAAATGGTCAAATTTCGCAATTCAGTTCCGTGCATTACTGAGAGTCCAAAAGTATCAGTTTGCATCTATTTTCATCTTCTAACTGTCCCATATCAGAGCAATATATCTTTATTATTATTGTTACAGTGCGACTAAAATGCAAATATTTTAATAAACCAAATTATTTCTCGCATAAATTGTACATTTGTTCAATTCAGTTTTTTATTCACCTGCATTGTCACGCCGCTCAGTTTTTAGTCACGTACATTGTTCACGTGATTAACATCACGATATATCGCGATGTTAGACTGCCGATATATCACGATGTTGAAATTGCCACATTGCCCAAGCCTAATGGCGACTATGATCAAAATTCGGCAAAAAAAAACTATGAGGAAATTTGCTGAAAATCTTCAAATAAAACCTTAGAAAGAAATGTGAGAAGATTGCGTAGAATGTGCGGTGGAGTAATCGGGACCTCATCAGAGCCAGACAAATATTGTTGCCACCTGCGATATCCCCCCCCCAAGCGACACCCTCCTTCCAACAACACTGAGCTGAAAGCAAACATCTATACAAAATATTTACAAATTTTACTAAGACACCTTGATGAAAGATTTCCGGATATGCCTATCATGACTGCATTTCAGACAGTATTTAATCCTTCCCATTTTGACAGTGACGTTGAACATTCTTGCAATGTTCTATTTGAACACTATTCAAAGTTTGGAAATCCCTCTTTAATAGACCATGATGCAACTGTCTCAGAGTGGCAAGTAATTTCTCCAAATTTTGAATCGTCCGAAATACAAAAATATGACAAACGGACAATGTTTGCTTAATGTGGCTACCTCCAATGATCTGCGTGATTCATTCCCCAATTTAGCGAAACTTTGCACAAGTGGACTTATACTGCCTGTTTCAACTGCACTGTGCGAAAGAGGATTTTCGGCTTTAAAGCACATCAAAACAACCCTGTGACTTCAAGAGCAACCTCTGAACAATCTTTTGCTTATTTCAATTGAGGGGCCAAATTTGCAACACTTTGACTTTGACAGAGCATCTGATAACTAAGGCAGTAAAAAAATAAAGATGTCTTCAAATTTAAAGAATATTATTAATTTAAGAATTGTAATTATTTAATATATTTGTGTAAGCTACAATTTTTATTACCTTGTAGTTATATTGCAAATAATTGGTCGCCCGCTCACGCAGGGCGACTGAATTGTAAGTACGGGCAAGCAAAAGTATATATACTGTATATATATATATAATATGTATAATGTATAAATATATACTGTGTAGTCATGAATAAAATTTATTTTATTTTTATTACGATTATTTTGGATCGCCTAATTTTACCCATCCGGCAGCCACATGCAACCCCCCAGCATCAAAAATTTTCTGGGGAGAACACTGGAATATATAATATAAAACCTTTAAATTCACAATTATGTGCAAATTCCTTGTATTCTAAATGATATTGTTATTCAAAGCATTCTGTTAAAATATTTCATTCTCTTAAATTAAGTATAAGAATCTCTGTTTTTGTTATATAAAATTATCTTTAAAGGGAGATTGGGAAGAATAAAACATCCTGATCCCGGGTGTAAATAAATTTACAAAAAATAAGAAATTGGATCAAAGCTCTAAAGTTCTATATTAAAATATACCCGTATTATTTATATTCTGTTTCAACAATTGGCTAAACACAATATATAAATAATTGGTTGAACACGATATATGAGTTTGAAAAATATTTATCAAAATAAAACAGATAACGTGAGTAATTGAAATTATCAATAATTCCTACAATCTATAAATCTGAAAGCTGTAATTGATACAGTCAAAAATGTAATAGTGATGATATTTTAGTGATGATATATCTGTATTTAGTGATGATATATCTGTATTTAATAAAATATTAGTTTTATGATATTTCTAGCAACCCATTTGATGATTGTATGAGATAAAAATGTGAGACCATTTTTTTTTTCACTGTACAATAAAAGTCTGGATCCTGATACTTTTATATTTGTTAACTTATTTTTAATTTAGTGTATCTTGGCATGTTAAATGGATAGATGCTTGAATTCTAATAAATCTGGAAATCTGATATTTAGAATAAGTAGTAGTGTAAATTGATCAAATGTAATTTCCCTTCAGTTGAGGATGGTAGCTCATAAGTTTACGACACAAATTTCTTCCTTTATTTATTTATTTTTTGTTATAGTTTTCTGAATTACGCGATATTTTAACCAATTGATGAATTAACTCTTGCAGCTTTCTGAAACCGTAATCCGTTTCCTTTAATGTTTATTATATGTTTAACTGTTTTATATTGACTGGTATTTTTACAGTAGTTTGTTCTTATGATGGTTTTATTTACAATTTAGTTAATGGAGTCAGATAATATAAAAGAACTACTTTTACAACAAATTTTAGCTTATTTATACTTTTAAATTATTTTATTGATTTTCGAGAACAAATATTCAAAAAAAAAAAAAAAATTGAAGGTGTTCCTCTGAAATTTATTGATTTGAAAAATTGTTCAAAATTGCATTCTATTTGCTCAATTTGGTCGAAAGTGTTACTTATTGGAAAAAATTAAATTTCTCAAGAATGAATCATGACAAGCTCTAAACAATAGTGTCCATTTACGCCAGGTTAAAAGTATTTAAATCATTTAATATTATAGAGTTTATTTTACTGATGGCAAAAATTTTGCCATACTATTTCTTTTTGAAAAAAATTGTTCTTGAAACATCTATTTCTCAGGAGGTGATGGTTGATTTGGATTCAGCATCGAATTTCGGAGGGGCTTGGAGTTCACTAAGGATTTCCACTTTCGGTTCTTTTTTCCGTTTCCGAATAAAAAATAGTTACTTGAAACGTCTATAACTTAAAATGGGCTATAAATAGAGCTTAGATCAGCAGTTCTCAACTAGTGGTACGCATACCATTGATGGTACCTGAGAAGCTGACTGGTGATAATTGGATAATTTGTGCACTATTGAAGAATGAAGTTACACTAAAAGATGAATGATGATGTAAAACATTCTGCAAATTTGCTCATTTTTTACTTTCCCTGCAATACATTAGGAAAGTATGGGAATCATCTCGAAAATCGTAAGTTGAGTTTTCGAAGGATATACACATTTTGAAACCTCTAAAAACCGAAAAAACCATTTTTAGCGTGACGTTTGTGTGTGTATCTGTTTGTGCAATGTATGTATCCACTCTAACTCAAAAACTAAAGGACTAAATTTCATAAAATTTTATAGGTAAGTGACTTGTGGGTGACCCTGGTGCTGATTAGGTTTTGGTACATTTCGGAATAAAAGAACCTGCCTTTTTTGAAAAATGGTCTGCACAAATCATATGTATCCAGTCTAGCTAAAAATCTAATTAACCAAATTTCACAAAATTTGGTAAATAAGTTATTTGTGGGTTACCCTCATGCTGATTAGATGTTGGTACAATTCGAAAAAGAAATATTGAGGAGCTGAAGACTTTAAAGCGTGGTTGCTAAATGAAACGAAGATACATTAAAAATGCAAATTGGATATAATTCAGAAAAGTATCCATGTTATTTTCTGGAATTAAACTCAATTTAACGCAGCATGAAGAAATAAGAAAATATATTTGAGTCTGTAGGGAGAGTCATGTGCTGCCCACATCATATTATTTTTAATGTATATTTTTTTTCTATTTATAAATGAATTAAATGCGATTTGCAAAATGCATCATTCTCAATATGTTTTTATTTAAAATAAACAGTTATAAGAAATTTGAAATAAATTCATTATTAACAAATGTGGTGAAGGCTGTGCAAGTTACTTTAACAGAATATCGGTAGACCCTACTATTAGGAGCGGTTCTCGAGATATTGGGCATTTTACTTTTTGCTATGGAGCATGATATCCTTTAATATATTAAATAAATCGAATTGAATTTAGTACAATAAAATACGTAGGGAAGCTCTTAAAATGTTAGCATATTTTTAATCAAAAAAAGCATTATAAAAGGTAATTATGCTTTAAAATGTATTACCTAAATAGTTTTTATACGTAATTTATTATTTGAAAGCTAATGACATAATTTTTGGAATGATGCTATGTGCCATTATCCACGTTTTACATATTATACGGTTATTTTTGTATCAATTCCAGCATAATTATATTTTAAATATTTTTTACTTAAAATATCTGATCTTTTGTAAAAGGTTCGATCTCTTTTAAAATCTTAAGTAATAAATGATAGCTTAGCTGATAAATGATAAGGATTCAGCATCCAATTCTAGAAGAGGTATAGGGTAGTTCACTATAAGGATTTTCACTTTATATATATATATATATATATATATGGTATCTTTTCTAATTTCGTTTAAAAAATTTTACGTGAAACATTTATTTCTCAGAATCTGTTATAGATATAGGTAGTTTAGATGACGACTGATACGGATTCAATATTAAGTTCCGGAAAGCATAGGGATTCACTAAGGATTACTCTTTCCAGTTTTTTTTCTATTTTAGATTAAAACTATTTTTTGAAACATTTATTTCTCAAGATTAGCCATTGATAGAGCTTAGATGATAACAGATATGGATTCAGCATAAAATTCTAGCAGGGGTTTGGGGATTCACGAAGGATTTCCATTTACGTTTTAATAGATGCCATTTCCGGTTTTTCCGAAAATCCGCATGACTGTACGAAATATGCAAAAGGGAATTAAAATACTTAATAGTTCCGTCAAAAATAAAGTGTACATATCATTTGCCACCCTATGAAGATATAATAAATTTCTTGTTTTTTTATTTTATGAATTTTTCCATTCTAGATAGAAACATAAAATACTTCGAGATCCACAACTTTAAATGATGGTATTCGTTTTTCAATAAAAATGACACATTAAATAGCTATTTCCATAACACTTTTATACGTACTTATGTTTTATAATGAATTATTTTTGAAAAAAAAAATGACTGACCATTTATTTCGACAACATAGACAGATTTTTCACTTGGAGACCTGCTTTCAAAACAAAAACTCGAAATTCAAGGAATCACAATATCCTCACCGCTTGTGGTCTTTGGGGGGGGGGATGACACAAAGGATCCCATCGAGGCGGAGTTAAACTGCTGCGACAACCTGTTACCGATCTATCAATGTCAAACTTTGAGATGGTGCTATCATGCAGAAATTGGGTATTATTATTTTGCCTCTATTCAATGCTTAACCAATTATAAAATTTGGGTTCAACATAGCCCAGGTTTTCTTTTGCATAAAAAAGTAAAATCTCAATCTTTCGGCGGGGTTTTTGAAAAAATCTTTAACTTGATTCAAATGTTTTCTATCGATGAGCAAAGTTGGAATAACAAATTTTTGCACTTATTTTTGCACTTTGCGTTAATTTAAAAAATACTTCTAATGAATTTAAAAATAATTTTAAAAACTTCCCAATTGCTTGTAGTCCAATTCTATGTTTTGCAAAAAATTCCAGGAAAAAATCTCAAAATCCAATGTTTATATAGCTATTTTCATTCCCCCATTGATTAATATGGAATTGTCAGGTTATTGTCAGGTGGTGAAGTTTCCTCTTAACCAGTTTAATTGGGACTGGTTAAGAGGAAACTTCGCCCGGGGAGACCGGGGGCGGGGACCAGTTAAGAGGATATTTCGCCAATCGAGCATGTCCCATACATGCTCGATTGTCGAAAGGTCTGGTGACCTTGCTGGCCAAGGAACAGTATCAACAGCATGGAGATAGTCCACAGATATGCGAGCCGTATGTGGCGTGGTATTATCTTGTTGGAAAATGACCCCATAATGACATGCCATGAAGGGTAATGCAAACGGCTGCAGGATTTCATCAACATATCATTGAGCTTTTAAAGTTGTACGCAGGATGACTAGAGGTGATCAGCTGTCATTAGAGATAGTATCTCACACCATCGCACCAGGGGGGTAATGGCTGTGTGTCTGTGATTGGATTGATTGGGACTGCTGGCCCTGGCACCTCCACATACGTACCCGATGGTCATCTGCTGAAAGATTGAAGCGTGATTCATCGCTGAACGCTATGCAATGCCAGTCTGCTGGCAGCCATGATGCTCAGCTACAACACCACTCCAAATGACTCTGTCAATGTTGTGGGGTTATGGGTAGACGTCTTAAAGGCTGCTGTAAGCATAATTCCACCTCAGTCAAGCACCTTAAGATGGTGGAAGGTACCACGGGTGGTATGGAAGAGGCTATAGCATGTTGGATGGTGGACAATGATGCCGTTGGGCCAGTTTGGGCCTGTCGCACAATCATCCGATCTTGCCTCGCATTCGTGCACCTTGGCCTTCCAGAGCATTCATTCTGCCAATAAGTTCCATGCAGCAACTATTGCTGCCAGCACCTTTGCACAGCAATGTATGCTCGGTGCAGGTGGCGGCCTATTGCTCAGTATAACCAGCCAGCTTCATACATCCTGACGATACGACCACATTCGAATTCGTCTAATTGCTTATAAGGTCTTCGACAATGTCGTAATGGCGTTATTGGTTGTGTCTCCACAGAACTACAATGCTGATAATGAGCAAAGATAAACCATCCACATTTTTAACCTGTTTTATGACGGAATTATGTATCATATCCATAAGTTATATATTAAAAATTAACGTATAATTAAATTTCTGAAGCTGGTGATAGAATAACTATGAGCCACGAAATTCTGGTTACACAACTTCGTTGAAATATTTAAAACAGAGTGTTGCAGCTATAACAAACATTAGATAGTAGTTGTAGGAATACAAGTAGCAGTAGAAGTGTTAAATGAGAACAGTTCCAGTTTAATTCAAAATCACTTTTATTGAAGAGTGAATCCATTGTATTTGCTTACAATATATATCATGAGAACAGGTAAGCAAAAACCAAAGCATACTATTTACAAAACATGAGCACTACAGCTCATATGAAGGTTTTCAGTTATAGTTCCATGCTTAGACACGTTTCTGGTTTAAGTATTATTTACACAAGTAAGTGGAATAAAAGCATTTCACACTTACGTGACCACGTGCACTTTCGACGCCACCACCTTTCCGAATCAGCACTATAAAGTCCACAACACGGGAAACATGGTCTCCTTAACTGAGAACCATCAAAACTACTAAGTTTAGTTTAAATATCCGCGTTCACCGATAAACACTTTATCGTAACTTTCAACAACATCGAAACATGACTTTACGAAGATCCGTCTGCCCGATCTAGATCCTTCTAGTTCCTTCCATCGATCAGTATAAGCAAGCTATCTAACGAGCTTTCCAAGCGATCGATCCGTCGATCAAAACGATCTACCTTAAAAACAAAGCGATCTACTGACAAAAGCGATCTAACTTTAAAACCAGAAAAGTGTCTAGCCTTTATATCCGAAGATGGGTGCGTTCCGGAACATAACCGTTGCCGGCAACGCCCTCTGGATATGCAAAACAGGATGCGTGAGTGGCGAGAAAGGTGATTTGCATGATCAGCCAAGTTTTGTCCACATCGCGATTCGTTCACGAGAACGGAATAATCATTTTAATAATGACGTCACGCTCCCGCGAAACGAGAATCGCGATGTAAACAAAACCAAGTTTCCAACAATCGGGCCCCCTCATGCAAAAACACAAACTCTCGGCGCCCATGCTTTCATCCAACAAAAAGGTTATTTCTAAGAATCAAAGTTCTTAGTATCCTAAAAACATAATGTATGCATACACAAAATTTTATGCATTAAAGAAATTTATAACACTTATAACATTTAGAAAGTGAATAGCCTTTTCTCAAAATGGCAACAATCAAATGAGTACACTTATCTATTATGCAGATCATAAGCATTCTTTAAATTACATGTTTAAGGATAACATAGTCAAAGAAAACAGTATAACCATACTATTGCCCTTTCTTAAGTACTAGCTCATACTGAAGAAAGCTATTTCTTTACTATTTTGAAAATTTATAAACAAAACATTAAGTTTAAAATTTAAAAGTCTAAAGATATCAAAAAAATTTTAAGCTCTAGAAAAATTTTAGGTATAGTTATCAATTTTAATATTTAAGATTAAACATTTAAATCTAAACATCAAAATCAAGTTGTAGAAAATTTAGTGTATAACTATGAAATTTAACATTTAAGATTAAAAATTTAAATCTAAACATCATATTCAAGTTTGTAGAAAATTTAATGTATAACTATGAAATTTAACATTTAAGATTAAAAATTTAAGTCTAAACATCAAATTCAAGTTTGTAGAAAATTTAATGTATAACTATGAAATTTAACATTTAAGATTAAAAATTTAAGTTTTATTATCTTAGCCCATGACTAGTATACACACTAAATACCCAATACAATGGCAATGATAATAAAAGATACAGAAGGTAAATATACATATGAGATAAACACAGATTAAAAATTTTATGTTTCATGTGAATTATATCAATAATGTACAGTCAGACACATATTTATTCACATAAGCAAAAATGCATTATGCGTGTAGTAAAAATGGATATATATTTTTTTTTCAAGTGTAATGTGAGAAAAGTAACAGTTCATTGTCACATAACAATATATACTCAAGATACATTTCATTTGTATCAATGAGAGAGGAATAAATTATAAAATACCCTAACCATTTATACTTTGAAAATATGAAAAAAAATTTAAAGTAAAATTTTTATTTGAACAGTTAAATTTTATATTTTAAAGATATCATTACTAAATTTTAAAACTCTATCTTTAGTCATTGGCTTCGTGAAGTAATCTGCTACGTTATCTTTAGTATTAACAAAGTTAATTTTAAAAGACTCGTTTACAACTAAGTTCCTTAAATTCCACACCCAAAAGTCTTTTGACTTTTTCCAATTCTTTGATATCAAATTCTTTACTCAAAAGTGAAACTGTATGGTCTATATCATTTTGTTGTTTAGCAAACAAAATTATGTCGTCTACGTAAATCAGCATTAATACTTTATTCTGATATGTATAAGCACAGTTGCACCATTTAAATTTTAAAAAGTTTAATTTTTTCAAAGTGGTGTCAAGCTCTGTATACCATTCCCTTCCGCTTTGGTGAAGGCCATATATTGCTTTCTTAAGCAAACAAACATATTGAGGCTGATTTGGATCGACATATCCATGTGGTTGTTTCAAGAAAATTTTATCATTCAACTTGGCATAAAGATATGCGGACTTAATGTCCAGTTGAAAATGTTTCCATTTAAGCATGCAAACAAATATGGAGAAGAAAGCTCTGATTAAACTAAAATTAATCACAGGGCTAAACACTTCATCATATGAGTCCCCCTTTATCTGGGTATATCCTTGAGCTACTAGGCAAGCTTTGAATCGTTTAACATTTCCCCTTTCATCCTTCTTAATGGTATAAACCCATCTACTTCCTATAATTTTTTGTTGTGAGATGGGTGCAGGCACTAAGTCCCAGACACCCCTCTCTTGCATTGTAGCTATTTCATCATCCATGGCTTCTTGCCATTTATCGGACTGGGGAGATTCTATTGCCGATTTATAGCTCTTGGGTATCAAGATCTCAACATTGCTTGCTTCTGGTTTCCTTTTGATATCACTTACCCCCTTTTTCTCTCTAAAATTAAACATTTGCTGATCATAATGAATGTTAGCTTTTCCACAAAACTTTCTGACATCATTATGAGATCTCAGCCTTTTATTGTCACCTTTTACTGAGTCCTACTCCCATCAGGCCTAGGTACTGCTTTCCGTATCCAGTCAATATCTGAGCAGGGTGTCAGACCAGAATCAGCAGGAGAGTCCTCATCCCCACTAGATTTACTAGTGTCACGGCTCTCACCTGCTTCTTCCTCTGACACTCCTCCTAAGCATTCTGATTCCGAGTCAATCGACTGAGTAACGTTCGATTTCCTCAAGGTGATTCCTTTAGGGTAATTAGGGCCCAGGACGCCTTCCGCTGCCACTCCTTCCTCAAACCTTACATTAGAAGTTTCCTCAACTTTCTTTTTACCCGCTATATAAATCCTATAGCCTTTGGTGCTTTCGGCATATCCGACCATGATTCCTATTTGGGCTCTCATATCCAACTTATTTCTAATTTGTTTGGCTGTGCCCACATAGGCTTTGCACCCGAAAACTTTGAGGTGAGCAACGGCTGGCTTCCTTCCATAATATAACTCGTGTGGAGTTTTGGTTTTGAACTTATGACATATTCTGTTCTTGGTGTGTGTAAAACACAAAATTGATTCTGCCCACATTCTGTTATCAACCTGGCTTTGATCAAGCATAGCTTTCACACAATCTAGTGCAGTCAGATTAAATCTTTCAGAAACCCCGTTCTGTTCGGGTGTATATGCATTTGACCTTTCTGATTTAATCCCCAATTTATTTAAGTATGCCTTGAACTGGTTGTGACAGAACTCCATGCCATTGTCCGTACGGATACACAAAATCTTTTTGCCTAGCTGCCTCTCTTCCTTAGCTTGGAATTCTTTAAATATCTTAAAACCTCTGATTTTTGTTTCATTATATAAACAAACACTTTCCGGCTGAAGTCGTCAGTGATTGTCAAAAAGTATCTGTTTCCGCCCATTGAAGCTGTAGGTAAGGGACCACACACATCCATATGGAGTAATTGTAAAGGTTTAGTGGATCTTATCCTACCAATTGGCTTAAAAGAAATTCTCTTAGACTTTGCTAACTTACAGTGTGTACAGTTAATTTTTGCATATTTTAGTCTAGGGAGTCCATTAGCCGCGGAAACTTTACTTGTCTGATATAAATAATCAGAGTTAATGTGGCAATATCTTCTATGCCAGAGTTCCGTTTTATTCAAAACCTCAGAAACCGCACAACTTGGTTTCTCAATAACCTTTTCTTTTGACCTCGACTTCACCTCAGAGTTACGTTTACTTTTATTTATTCTAGGCAAATTTTTCATTTTGTCAATACTGTTTTTCTTATTTAGGGGTTTTCTATCTTTCTTAGAATTTTTATCCCTACCCTGATCCTTTCCTTTAGTTTTACGGTCTTCAATATTGTTATTTGCAGTCTGAACTTCGTATTGAGGTTTTAAAAAATATAACCCTTCTTTTCGCTTAGCATAGAAGAATTTTTCTCCCTTTGGAGTGTAAAACCACAATACCCCATTAGCCCCTTTAAAAGTATACCCCTGTTCCTCAAGAACAGATGCGGCTAATAAGTTTCGTCTTAACTTAGGCGAAAACATTACATCAGACAAAACAATATTACTTCTTATGTTCTGAAACTGAACATACATTTTGACCGTACCGATAGCCTCAACTGGGCTCTCAATATCACCCACTGCTAGCGACATAGATGCACCTTTGCTTTCCTTAAATTTTGAGAATAAATTAATATCATTGCAAAAGTGCCGCGTAGCAGCGGTGTCAATTACCCAGCTGAGTCTATCGCTAGGATCCTGCACAGTATTAGCTTCAACTCTAGCAGATGAATACAATTCAATTATATTTGAGCTAGACTTAAGAATAGGGCAATTATTCTTTAAATGACCAGCCTTCTTACAAAAATAACATGGTCCTATGACCCTTTTAACTGGTTTAACACTTTTAAACACTTTGTTATTTTTACACTTTACATTTACATTACTCTGAGACAAGAATACAGATGAATTTTGACTTACATTGTTTCTATCACTACGGAGTTGCCGGATACGTCCTTCTTCCTCTGACAATTCATGTTGGATTTTCTCCAAAGTGAAATCTTTGTCCTCCCAACGATATATTAGTTGAACTATTCCCTGGAAGTCATCAGAGAGGTATCTTATGGCCTGGAATGCCACATAGACGCTTTCCACCGGATGCTTGACGTCCTTCAATTTGGCGACCGCCTTCTTCAAACGCGTACAGAAGATATCCACCGGTTCATCTGGCTCCGGACGTAGGCTGAAGAACTCATCCAGTAAATGCACCAGGTTGGCGCGAGTCGGCGCGTCGAAGTGCGTATTTAACTTATCCCACGCATCTGCCGGATCGTCGTTAATGTCAATTAACTCTTGGTAATCAGATGAAACATTCTGGAACAGGATCGCTAACGCGCGGTCCTTTCTGCGCATGTGATCTTCATAATCACGGCGTGACGTATTTTCATCCACCGGTAACGCTGTTCGGTCTACAAATCCGAAACAGCCCTCTCCTTTAAGAGCGAATGAAACTTCATTCCTCCAAGTGACGTAATTGTCTCTAGTTAATGCAGTAATTTTATTTGCCTCCATGGCAAGGTGGCCTTTTGGAACTGAGCTGAACAGACCTTTTGTTTACGCTTTCGTCGACATGCAAATGGCGCCGTCCGCGGCCCCCGTCGACAGGATTCGTTGGAACTCTAACACTTCTAAATTTTTAACGTTGTTATGGGGAGCACTGGCCCATAACCTTTGACGGAATTATGTATCATATCCATAAGTTATATATTGAAAATTAACGTATAATTAAATTTCTGAAGCTGGTGATAGAATAACTATGAGCCACGAAATTCTGGTTACACAACTTCGTTGAAATATTTAAAACAGAGTGTTGCAGCTATAACAAACGTTAGATAGTAGTTGTAGGAATACAAGTAGCAGTAGAAGTGTTAAATGAGAACAGTTCCAGTTTAATTCAAAATCACTTTTATTGAAGAGTGAATCCATTGTATTTGCTTACAATATATATCATGAGAACAGGTAAGCAAAAACCAAAGCATACTATTTACAAAACATGAGCACTACAGCTCATATGAAGGTTTTCAGTTATAGTTCCATGCTTAGACACGTTTCTGGTTTAAGTATTATTTACACAAGTAAGTGGAATAAAAGCATTTCACACTTACGTGACCACGTGCACTTTCGACGCCACCACCTTTCCGGATCAGCACTATAAAGTCCACAACACGGGAAACATGGTCTCCTTAACTGAGAACCATCAAAACTACTAAGTTTAGTTTAAATATCCGCGTTCACCGATAAACACTTTATCGTAACTTTCGACAACATCGAAACATGACTTTACGAAGATCCGTCTGCCCGATCTAGATCCTTCTAGATCCTTCCATCGATCAGTATAAGCAAGCTATCCAACGAGCTTTCCAAGCGATCGATCCGTCGATCAAAACGATCTACCTTAAAAACAAAGTGATCTACTGACAAAAGCGAAAGAATCTATTTGAAAGAATCTAACTTTAAAACCAGAAAAGTGTCTAGCCTTTATATCCGAAGATGGGTGCGTTCCGGAACATAACCGTTGCCGGCAACGCCCTCTGGATATGCAAAACAGGATGCGTGAGCGGCGAGAAAGGTGATTTGCATGATCAGCCAAGTTTTGTCCACATCGCGATTCGTTCACGAGAACGGAATAATCATTTTAATAATGACGTCACGCTCCCGCGAAACGAGAATCGCGATGTAAACAAAACCAAGTTTCCAACATTTTATAGGAGGCTAGTTGCGCAGTAAAAATGCGCGCTATAAACACTTTTACCGAAGTTAACACTCATTGACCTTGCAAATTTAATCATTTGCATACGTGGTATAAAGGAATTTGCATGCAAAATTTCGAGATGATTGGATTATTTTTTAGGGGTGCTTCATTTTTTTTTTTTGCAAAAGAGTGTATATCGAGTCTGAGATTTATAGATCTTTTCTCTGAGATTTATAGATCTTTTAAGGAACCCGATATTATTAAATATTTTAAAATTAAACGAATGAACTGGGCCTCTCATATTGCTAGAATGGATGAAAGGGACCTGGTAAAGAAGATGTTTGCTGCAAGGCCCTTTACTAGTAGGAAAAGAGGAAGACCAAAGCTGAGATGGCTTGACTCAGTTGATTCAGATTTTAGAGTGATTGGAGCAAGAGACTGGCAGACCAGGTCTAGAAATAGACAGTCCTGGAGGAATCTTCAGCGGAAGGCCATGGCTCATCCTGGGCTGTCGTGCCAAATACGAGGCGCGTCCACAAAGTAAGTTTCCCACTCATCCCGCAGCTAGCAAACCTTATATTGCGCGAAACGACTGCACGTACTTGATAGAGCAATGACGTAGCATGGCGCATGCACTAACGGTACTTCCCGCGTTCTCACAGTAGCATCGTTGCAGCTGTTGATGTCGGCTGCTATTGCTGTGTTAGCTGAGCGACTTGACTAGAAAAATTTGAAAGTCATTTGCAGATTTAGCAGTGTTGGTCATAGCCCTATCCGAAGTGCTGGTAGAAAAAAAATTTGTAGCAGATGATATGCAGTAGTGATGTGTTTTCTCAAGAAAGCAAGCTCGTTAAACACAAACACAATTTATTTGTTGTGAGATCCATTGCATCAGATGAAGTTACAAAATAAAACACTGTAACATTCGTTGCAAAGCAAAATTATATACAATGAGCTAGCAAGCTCATGAAAAAGATTGTAAACAGTTTTTATGACTAGGCACACACTCTCAGTTACTATAACATCGGTAAGTAGAAAAAACAGCTACTGTACCACACATGCCGTGCACGTTAATGAAGCCACCATCATCAGGTCACACGTCATGGCTTTAGAAGTTAGACTACTCTCTACCGATCAAGGTCTGCCTTCCATACAAGGTCTTTCACCGTCGATCACCGTCTGATCGATCTGACTATACGTCGAGTCTTAAGTCTGCATAACTACAAGATCTTAAACTCTGAAAAGTCTCCCACGTCTACTACATGGTCAGTCAAGGTCTGTAAAGTCTCTGAATAACTGAGAATGTGTCCTATCATATATACACTGTGATGGGTACGCTCCGGAACACAACCGTTGACGGCAGCGCCCTCACTATATGCAAATCAGGATGCGCGCGCGGCGAGATGGCGATTTGCATGAATGGCATGTTCTGTTCCCGTCACGAGTCGTTCACGAGAACGGTAGAACCATTCTAAAAATGTAAACACGTTCTCGCGATAACGAGAATCGCGACGAAAACAGAACCAAGTTTCCAACAATCGGCCCCCTCATGCAAAACCCCAAATCTCGGCGCACGTGCTATCAATCAATGAAATTATTCTAAAAAACATAACAGCAAAAATGTCAAGTTCTTTAGTATCCAGCAAAAACATAAAGTATATATATTACTTTTCATGTTAAGCAAAAAAAAATTTATCATTGAAAGAAAAATTTAGATATCATTGAAACACTAAGTTCCAAAAAATTTAATTTAAGTCAAAATTTAAGTTTCAAGAAATTTAAGTATAATAATTTAAATTTAACATTTAAGATTAAAAAATTTTACTATAAATATCAAATTCAATTTGTGTAGAAAATTTTATGTATAATTATTAAATTTAACATTTAAGATTAAAAAAATTTCACTTTAAATATCAAATTCAATTATGTAGAAAATTTTATGTATAATTATTAAATTTAACATTTAAGATTAAAAAAAAATTTCACTATAAATATTAAATTCAATTATGTAGAAAATTTTATGTATAATTATTAAATTTAACATTTAAGATTAAAAAAATTTCACTATAAATATTAAATTCAATTTGTAGAAAATTTTATGTATAATTATTAAATTTAACATTTAAGATTAAAAAAATTTCACTATAAATATTAAATTCAATTTGTAGAAAATTTCATGTATAACTATTAAATTTAACATTTAAGATTAAAAATTTTACTATAAATATCAAATTCAATTTGTGTAGAAAATTTCATGTATAATTATTAAATTTAACATTTAAGATTAAAAATTTTACTATAAATATCAAATTCAATTATGGCTGTTCATTATCTCTGTCCAAGACCAGTATACATAATTAATACTAATAGCAGTGACACAGATAATGAAAAGATTTTTCTTTCTGTATTGTATTCATATATAAATTTGAATAAGTGGTTTGTCAATGAATCATAGCCAAGTGTATGATAACAAGGAGTAAACACACAAAGATAATACACATAAGCATAACTGTCTTATGCGGGAATTGAAAACATGGATATATATATACATTCAGTGTAATGTGAAAAATTTTAGAAAGTTCATTGTAAACAATACACATATATATACTCTAGATACAATTATCTGCATCACAGAGGGAGGAGTAATTTATACGATATCCTAACCATATTTTGTAAAAGAAAGAAAAAAAATTTAGAAGTTACAAATTTAATCATTTTTGTTTTTGGAAATTTGATTACAAAAATTTAATGCTAAAAATTCCTCAAACATTTGGCAAATCTTATTAATGTACTGCCTATGATGTATAAAAATTTTGTTATTGATTTCAGCAAATTCCACACCTAACAGTTTTTGGACCTTCCCTAGAGATTTGATATCAAATTCTCCCTTTAGCAAAGAAACTACATGATCAATATCACCTATTATTTCTATGTTGCTTGCCTCTGGCCTGGATTTGATATCCCTCTTTTCTCTGAAGTTAAACAAATTTTGGTCATAATGTATGTTAGCCTTAGCACAGAATTTTTTAACATCATTATGACTTCTCAGCCTATGTTTATCACCCCTCACTGAGTAGTAAACATCAGTTCGAGTTCCATCAGGCCTGGGTACAGCTTTCCTTTCCCAATCTATGTTTGAACAGGGGGTCAGATCGGAATCAGCAGGAGAGTCCTCTTCCTCACTAGTATGACTAGTGTCATGGCTCTCACCTGCTTCTTCCTCTGACTCACTATCCAAACATCCCGATCCTGAATCTGATGTTCGAGTAAAACCCGATTTCTTTTGGGTGAAGTTTCTAGGTCGAATGGGGTCCAGGACGCCTTCCGCTGCTTCCATCTCCTCAAAACGGACATTGCTTATTTCTAATATTTTTCCTTCTTTCACAAGAAGAATTCTATAGCCCCTGGTATTTTCTGCATATCCTACCATAACTCCCAGTTGAGCTCTTAGGTCTAGCTTCTTCCTAAGCTGTTTTGCAATACCAGCATAAGCCTTACATCCAAAAACTCTGAGATGGGATACAGCAGGCTTCTTCCCATAGTACAATTCGTGTGGAGTTTTAACTTTAAATTTATGGCAAATCCTGTTCTTTGTATAAGTAAAACATAGGATTGCCTCTGCCCACATTTTGTCACCAACTTTGCTTTGATTAAGCATTGCCTTGACACAATCTAACGCTGTCAGGTTGAATCTTTCAGATACCCCGTTTTGTTCGGGTGTATAAGTGTTAGATCGTTCATGCTTAATCCCTAACTTTTTCAAAAAAGCTTTAAATTGACCGTGACAAAATTCCATGCCGTTATCAGTACGGATGCACAAAATCTTTTTGCCTAATTGTCTCTCCTGACAAGCTTGAAAATCCTGAAAAACTTTGAACACATCTGATTTTTGTTTTAAAATAAAAACAAACACCTTGCGGCTAAAATCGTCTGTAATAGTCAAGAAGTATTTGTTTCCCCCCAATGAAGCTACAGGCATTGGACCACAAACGTCCATGTGCAGTAATTGCAAAGGTTCTGTAGATCTAATCCTGCCTATTGGTTTGTACGAAACTCTTTTAGATTTTGCAAGTTTGCAATGAATGCAATTTACTTTTGCATATTTTAATTTTGGGAGTCCGTTTGCCGCGGAAACTTTACTTGTTTGGTGCAAGTAGTCTGAGTTAATATGGCCATATCTTCTATGCCATAATTCAGTTTTGTTCAGAATTTCAACTGTTGAACCACTAATTTTATTTGACTTTGATTTTAAATCAGATTTGTTTTTCCTTTTATTCAAGTTAGGCTTAATTTTGTTTTGACTTTGACTATTTGTTGCAGGGGTTTTTCTAACCTGTTTAGAATTTTTGTCCCTATCCTGATCTCCTTTACGGCCCTCAACACTACTATTTAAACTTTTAGTTGAGTACTGTGGTTTTAAGAAATACAATCCTTCTTTACG
The DNA here is from genome assembly GCA_951213105.1 of Amaurobius ferox. Classification (NCBI taxonomy): domain Eukaryota; kingdom Metazoa; phylum Arthropoda; class Arachnida; order Araneae; family Amaurobiidae; genus Amaurobius; species Amaurobius ferox. The sequence continues at coordinate 150,182,358 of OX578142.1, read as the reverse complement.
TTTAGCGTAAAAGAAATTTTCTCCCTCAGGAGTCTTAAACCATAGAATACCTTTGGCTGCACTAAAAGAATAGCCCTGCTCTTCTAATACAGATGCGGCCAACAAGTTACGCCGTAATTTTGGTGAATACATAACATTTTGTAGCACAATATTATTTGTATGATCTTTAAATTTAACATACATGTTCACCGTTCCAATAGCCTCAACTGGGCTTTCCATATCACCCACTGCTAGCGACATAGATGTATCCTTACATTTATCAAATTTTGAAAACATTTTAACATCATTACAAAAGTGTCGCGTAGCAGCGGTGTCAATCACCCAGCTGAGCCTATTGTCAGGATTATCAACAATATTAGCTTCTACATTTATATTTGAAAATACTTCAATAATACTAGAGCTAGTCATCTTTTTCAATTTTGGGCATTGTGCCTTTACATGACCATTTTTATTACACATAAAACATGGTCCTATGACCTTAATAGACTTTTTAACTTTGGTAACATTTTTGCATTTAGCGTTAACATTTGAAAAATATACAGATGAATTGGAACTTACAATATTATTGTCATGATCCTTCCTCAACTGTCTAATCCTGCCCTCCTCCAAGGAGAGTTCTTTCTGAATTTTATCCAATTTAAAATCAGTATCGCTCCAGCGATAAATGATTTGGATGATACTCTGGTACTGGGCTGGGAGATACCGGATGGCTTGGAATGCCACGTACACATCCTCCACGGGGTGATTCACGTTCTTGAGCTTGGTGACAGCTTTCCTTATCCTCGTACAGAATATGTCGATGGGCTCCTCGATTTCCGGGCGTAGACTGAAAAACTCGTCCAACAGATGAACTAAATTGGCGCGCGTTGGGGCCTCAAAATGCGCCTCCAACTTCTCCCACGCATCCGCCGGGCTGTCGTCGATGTCGAGCAGTTCTCTGTACTCCGCCGAGATATTTCGAAACAGGATGGAAAGTGCGCGGTCGCTGCTGCGCATGTACTCCTCTCGCTCGCGGCGTGACGTAGATTCGTCGACTGGTAATGCAGTACGGTTGATGTAGCCGTAACATCCTTCTCCTTTCAGGATAAATGAAATTTCATTACGCCAGGTGACGTAATTGTCCCTGTTTAACGCTTCTATGCCGTTGCTCACCGCCATAGTCTTTAACTGTGACTAGAGTGCGTTGTTTACCTTTCTGCTTGATGCAAATGGCGCCGGTCGCGGCCCCCGTCGATGGAATTCACAACTCTTCACTGCTGCTTTATCACGGATAAAAGTTATGGCCTTGACATACTACGGCCCATAACCAAATGTCGGCTGCTATTGCTGTGTTAGCTGAGCGACTTGACTAGAAAAATTTGAAAGTCATTTGCAGATTTAGCAGTGTTGGTCATAGCCCTATCCGAAGTGCTGGTAGAAAAAAAATTTGTAGCAGATGATATGCAGTAGTGATGTGTTTTCTCAAGAAAGCAAGCTCGTTAAACACAAACACAATTTATTTGTTGTGAGATCCATTGCATCAGATGAAGTTACAAAATAAAACACTGTAACATTCGTTGCAAAGCAAAATTATATACAATGAGCTAGCAAGCTCATGAAAAAGATTGTAAACAGTTTTTATGACTAGGCACACACTCTCAGTTACTATAACATCGGTAAGTAGAAAAAACAGCTACTGTACCACACATGCCGTGCACGTTAATGAAGCCACCATCATCAGGTCACACGTCATGGCTTTAGAAGTTAGACTACTCTCTACCGATCAAGGTCTGCCTTCCATACAAGGTCTTTCACCGTCGATCACCGTCTGATCGATCTGACTATACGTCGAGTCTTAAGTCTGCATAACTACAAGATCTTAAACTCTGAAAAGTCTCCCACGTCTACTACATGGTCAGTCAAGGTCTGTAAAGTCTCTGAATAACTGAGAATGTGTCCTATCATATATACACTGTGATGGGTACGCTCCGGAACACAACCGTTGACGGCAGCGCCCTCACTATATGCAAATCAGGATGCGCGCGCGGCGAGATGGCGATTTGCATGAATGGCATGTTCTGTTCCCGTCACGAGTCGTTCACGAGAACGGTAGAACCATTCTAAAAATGTAAACACGTTCTCGCGATAACGAGAATCGCGACGAAAACAGAACCAAGTTTCCAACAGTTGAAGATGGAGGCTGTTATTCCAGCTCCCACCGACTGTGCGCTCAGTGATAGCCTAGTGCAGTCAGTGATAAAGTTTTTGAATGCACAGCGCCGATTTTGACAGCATAGCGCCGATCGAAATTCATCGCCAGCTGTGCCGGGTCTATGGGCCTAACGTCATAAGCAAGCAGATGATGAGTCACTGGTGCAGAGAATTTTCAGCAGGTCGACAAAGTGTGCATGATGAGAAGAGCGGAAATGACTGCCGAGTTCCGTAATTGTGAAGCGACGATTCTCCATAATGCGTTTTCTCATAAGGTCGTACGTAATGATGGATGGCCTCCCACTGCGCTTCTCATCATGCACACTTTGTCGACCTGCTGAAAATTCTCTGCACCAGCGACACATCATCTGCTTGCTTATGACGTTAGGCCCATAGACCCGGCACAGCTGGCGATGAATTTCGATCGGCGCTATGCTGTCAAAATCGGCACTGTGCATTCAAAAACTTTATCACTGACTGCACTAGGCTATCACTGAGCGCACAGTCGGCAGGAGCTGGAATAAGAGCCTCCATCTTCAACAGCTGCAACGATGCTACTGTGAGAACGCGGGAAGTACGGTTAGTGCATGCGCCATGCTACGTCATTGCTCTATCATGTACGTGCAGTCGTTTCGCGCAATATAAGGTTTGCTAGCTGCGGGACGAGTGGGAAACTTACTTTGTGGACGCGCCTCGTATGATGATAATGATGATGTATATCCAGTCTAGGTGATGAATGGATCAGGCTGCTAGCTGAGTGTTGTTCTGCTGATCTTGTATGAATGACACAGTTTCTGATGAAAAAGAGTGATGAATGCCTCAGTGATGAAGAAAAGAATGTAGACAATTTAAAACATATATTTAGCCCAGTTGAATCTCTTGATGTGTATTGGTCACATATTTTTAAAACGAAAGATATTATTGGATAGATTAAATATTAACTAAAAACTTGTCAAAGCTCTTATCTCTCTTCAATATGCAAATGCTGACATTGAAAGAGGCTTCAGTGTTAATAATCACATGATGAAAAGTAGAAGTAAATTAAATTTGGAAAACATAAATTCTTTAACACTAAACCTACCGATATTTAATTAATGTATACCTATTTCTACCACAGCCGGTCAAATGGCTCGTCTTCAAAAAGTCATATATTTTACTATGTATGTATAGCAAAAATATACCATTTAGTACAATTTGGTGTCGAAAGCCCAGACCATTCGGCTCGTCCAAGGACTAAGAGCAATTTAATGAATGGCCAGGAGAAAGTACAATTTGGTGTGTGAATGAAACAATGTTGTCCAAATAACGGTTCTAATTTGTTTATTTATTCAATTAAAAAACTGAATAAAAATGAGAGAACAAAATCCCCATTTATTCCTGAATTTAAAAATAAACAATATGCAAACCTTATTCATGTTCAGTGCATATTTTGAAATGATTGGGTCTTGGGAAACACATTTGCCATACACATATCTTTTGCATTTGAAACATACTTTCGTAGTTTTGTTTTCTTTGCAATATCTTATTTGGCACTTTTTCTCACACATGAAAAACTGAATCTTTGACGTTTCCTGTATATCTTGTTCTTTCTGTTGGTTGTGCATCTTGAACATATTCAGCAAGTTCTTCAGATAATTTGAATAAAAATTGCTGCCTAGAAATTTTTTCCCCGGTTGCTTCTTTATGTAACACCTATGAGTTTATTCTAGCTAGATCAAGAATATTGAAGAAAACCTGCACAGGCCATCTTTGACATTTCGATTTCACGGAATATTTTCTTGCCATCTGATCCATCATGCCTACACCAAATTTAGTGCTATTATAGAATCTGATCATTTCAGGTATACGCTTATAACTTTTTCAATTCTTATAGATTTATGCTTTGAGCTTAGTAAAAGCACTTTTTTATTTGGCTTACTTTTATAAACTGTAAGTGTGCAGTTATTCAATTTATACAGTTTGAGAAGCGTGGCATACCATCTTTCGCCTGCTTTGTGAATTTTGGTAATTCTCTTTAATTTCCACGTATGATTCCATCGATTGTAGTTTTTTTGTCTAGTAATTTTGCAGCTAGTAATGTGCTCGTAAAAACATTGTCAGTGGTAATGGACCTTCCACATCCTGTAAATAGTTCCATTAATTTGAGAACAATGAACTCTCCAAGTGGAATTGAAGTTTCTTTGTTTTGCCAGAAAGTTTAAAAAGGGTCATTTGACCCATCGTGCTAGGTAGGTCCAGTTGCGTATATTTCTCATTAAAAAAAAATAAACAAGAGAAAAATAAATATTGAAAACATTGGATGTAAATTATAATAAAAGTCATAAAGCCAAATGGTGATGTGATAACATTGTGTGTAAGAAATTTTGCCAGAAATTTTAAAAAGGGTCATTTGACCCGTTATGGTAGGTTTAGTGTTAAGAGGCATTAAATCGTATGTTAAAACCTGTTGTGACAGCAAGTTAGAAAAGAACTCTCTAAATTTAACACTACAAATTCTGGTGTAAAGAAATTGTCCTGGCCTTTTGTCTTATATTATCACTTGCTTTTTTTCCATGGATTTTGCATATCTACACTAAGTTTGTATACATTTATCAATAGTTTTACTTTTGGTTGTTGAAAGATGGTTTCTCTATTCATCATCATATATTCTTAAAAAAAAGAAGGTATTTGGTGGCATAAATATGAATGCTTGTAGTCTTGTTGAGTTCCAGCAATATTAACTTGCACATAGGTACATCTTTGCTTTTTTTAGTTTGTCATCCTTCAGTAGTACTTACATGCTTTAGCAAAAGTCTCACCACATACAGTGCAAAGTCCAGTAAATGACACTGATTTTAGTTCATTCAACAATTACATCAGCTTATAACAAATTATAATAGTAGTCTGGTCCAATACATGGGCTGACTAAAAGTGTGCTAGAACATGCACATGCTCAATGCCGTAATATGGCAGCACTAATGTCAGCCAGTACACCAAGCTGGTATGAGATGAAAATTATTTCTTAATTCTGTCTACCAAAGAGGTTGTTTCACTCTTCCACCTCCTTTGAATGCCTTTTAAGTAATAAGTTGTCCCCAGACAGAAGATCACTCAAAACAGCATTCCTTCCGCAAAAATGTCAATCACCAATATTTTTTTCTAACTAAACTTCAAGATCTAATATGTTGCATGCAAAGCTTAGATTGTCAGATGTTTTAGTTTGTTCTAAACTGATGTCTAAAGATGCGTTTTTGATGATCAAATAAAATGTCTTATACAATACAGGATCTATTATCCGGACTGCTTGAGACTTCATGTATTCTAGATAAGGGGTTTTTACTTAATTCTAAACACTTTTTCTAAAACTTACTGGAATGTGGTCTAAAATGTTATAGAAAGTTATAATTCATTTTAAAAACATGTATTAAATAAAGTTTTTTACAATCTATATGAAAAAATATACTTTGTTAACTAAAATGCAAATTACATGTAATTATAGAATCAAATTTAGTGATTAACCCCTTACCTGCCGATGAAAACTTACGAGATTCGATCCCCAGTTCCACTGGTTTTCACACAGGCGCGCATAGTTATATGGTGTATCCCTTTCGGATGTATAAGAACTTGAAAATTTCTTATACATGAAGTCAGAAAAAACCGGCCATATTTTTCTGAGTTTTGGGTTTGGATGTGAATTTTCGTCAAAAGTATCATTATCGGAAAAGTGCAGAAACTTCATGATAAGCTGGAAACGATTTCTACTCATGAATTTCCAAAAAATTGGAGTTTCGATCAGTTTATTTATAGACCAATAAAGTGTAATGTCAGGTTTTACTGTTATTCCTTGTAAAATCATTATACATAAAAAACATATATTTCCCCTGAATCGGTTGGATGCCACAACTTTGTTCTTGATTTCTCTTTTCTAGGATCTTGTTTGATATACTGGTCTGCCAAACGGTTAGTTTCAGTAAAAATATGGAGCACCAGCTCCTCATCAAAAAATAATTCAAAAAAGAGAAGTGGGTTCCAAATATCCGTTATATTTTTCTGTATTCCTGGCTGTCCCGAAAAGGGAAAGCGTGGAGGCGGCACAGGTAATTTGTTTATATCCAATCGTGTCCAACGTCAGGCATCTTGTTGAGAATAGTCGCAATCAGAATCCTCTTCATCTGATGTAATATCATATTCTGACGTTTCTAATCCTGAAGATGAAGGAAAATACTCATCTAACTCACTGTCATCACTATCAGACATATTCGTACAAAAAAATAAAAAGCTTTTATTGCACGCGGTAACGAAAATGAAAGCGAAAGAAGAAATAAAAGCACGAACTACTAAAGAAGAAACACAAGCAATAACTGCACAGCTATGACTTTTCCTGTTCCAGAAACATTCTCCTTTCCAATTCCCCCACCCTTTCACTAAAATAAGTAAATCCTTCACAAACACTGTCAAGGTCATTCTATAGCATTCCAAAGCCATGGGAGTAGTTTTACTGATAGCGGCGCATTGCAAAGAAGCGTACTTCGGAAAGGCGTATATATACGCCCGGGGCAGTTAACGCATCGACTTAGCGAGGCGTATATATACGCCCGCGGCAGGCAAGGGGTTAAGAAAATTTTTGAAAGAAAAAAAAATGTCTAGAAAAAAGTTGATTATTCAGGCTAGTTATTAGAATTTTTTTTTTTTTTTAACATTTCAATTTCACATTGGGCCCTCACCATATTCATCTCCTAATATTTTAGCAGAAGCACCTTTGTTCATACTTTTCAAAATGATCATTTTATCTTTTATAGATAATGAACCAGTCCATGTTTTCTTTTAGAACTCATTGCATCAGATGATGGTCGTTTGGACATAATTCAGACCAAAAATGTTAACTAGGAATTTTTTATTTTTTGATCATTTACTCTGTAAATTTTCAATCATCGCGATCGCGAAATTTCGGTCTTTTTTCCCGTTATATTATCAGATGTTATGAATGCTTTTATTGTAAAATTTCCGCAATATATTTATTTCATAACAAGTAAATACTTTATCCTCTTAAAGAAATTTGATTTTTTTTAATATTTCGACGTTTTTGAATTTAAGAAATGTTGTTTTGTATCGCTAGAAACATGACTCTTTATTACAATACTCGAATTTTCCGATCAATGCGGGGGGGGGGGGGGGGGGGGCATGAACAGTCCTTGGCTGCGGGTAAGTTACAAATGATACCGATTTAACTTTGAATTTATTATTAACTATTTGAATTTATATTAATAATTAAGCATTTCTAAAAACACAACTATGCAAACATTTTAGGAATCCATACATTTTTAGTTTTATACTTCGGCAATGAGAGATTAATAACTTAAAGTAGGGTATAATCTATAAAAGAAAATCTAAAATTTTTCTGAGCAAAAAACTACAGTGCATCGAGACTTTAAAAATTGTGAAAAATCTATTGATCTAGCTTTAAAAGTAATACGAAATATGTCTTAGTATCCTTCAAACGCACTATTTTAGTCACCCATTCATAATTTCCATACGTTCCTTTATGGACCGTGAATATGTAGATTAGAGTAAAACAATAATATATAACATTGCAATATCAGCAATTCAGCTCGGAAAATAATTCCCCCTTTCCTAAGGTTGATGTCCCTTATTTGCGCCAGACATCACTTGTGCCGGTCCCGAGCGAATTCCTGAAACTCTTTCATATAGATTAATTCTTTAAATTTTTTTTTATGAAAAACATGATATATAATGAATATTTAACTAACAAATAAATTTACATGCCGAAAATAGCAAGGGCGAATTTCATGCAGCATTTTTTTTTTCTTTTAGCGAGTGATTTTAATTCTGTTCATGCATCCGCTTTAGGGAACCCTGTTAAATTTGAGGAAGGTGTAAAAATGATGAAAGACCTATTAGTACTAAAGAGCTAGATTACTCCTCGAAGCAATGTAGTTACTCCTTCGTACAGCGTGTAAAAATGGGGGGTGTCTAGGTCAATGTATAAAGCATGGCAAAGACGCTACGCCATGGCATGTCGCAAAACACATCGGTGATTAAAGGGGATGGGGAAGATAGGAATGTTGATTGCACTCATTCTCGGTTGTAAATGCAATAAATTACGATCGCCTTGTAGGGGAGAACAATTATTGAAGAACTGTAGCAGTATCGTAGCGATTGTTGACAGATTTTTGTTACTCCACAGGTGGGATTGTTTAGGGAGAAGGGTCATTCTAAGCTATCACAGAGTTTGGCCGGTAGTCAGGATTTTGTTAATTGCCAGTTTTTCAAGTTTAATTACCGTGTGGCGACTGGCAAGAGGGAATTTTAAGCTTTACATGGAGTTAATGATTTCGCTTTTTCCTCCATGATACTTGTCGTTTTCCTCCTGGCCTAAATTAATTTTAGCAACATTTCCTGTGCGGATAATACGGATTCAGGGAGACTTTTGTTTATGTTAGGATCGCAAACAGTTGAAGTGATAAAAATGTAGGTTTCAACGCATCTTTTTATAATATTGATATTGCTAATTAAGGCAAAAATTTATTTGGTGGGATTTTAAACAAAAAACTGCTATTTGGCTCAATTTTTAGCAGATAATCACTTGTTGGTGCAGAATTTGGCATTATTTTGCCAAATTCCGGTTTTGGGAGCGCCCGGATATTGGGACACCGGATAAAAGGTCGCATACTGTATTGCACACGTGTGTCTTTCTACATCATTTTAGAAGTCTTCATTCTTCAGGAAACTTGCTGTGAAATTCTGTTTACCTTAATGTCTACTTGATGTCATCTAATTGAACTTACTTGCTACATAATGTAATTGAAATGTTTTTAAGTATGTGGAATATTTCAATGTATAAGTAACTTAGATGTCGTCCAATTGCCAAATAAATTCCAGTGCAAGTAAAAGACTACCTTATTTAGGGTGTTGTCATTTACTGGCTTGTGCCCATGTAGCAAGCATGTTTCTTTTTTGTTAATTTGATTAAAAAGTTATTGCTAAAAATATTGACTGGTAGCTGTGGACACCACAGCTAATATTTATATATGAAATAGATCACCACATGTAACAAATGTGGGTTTTTCGTATTGAAATAATTAGAGTATTTTTTCATTAATTTTAAACAGATTGCTATCTGTATTTACTTAGTAAAAGGCATTTTTTATTTTTCAGCAGTTATTAGCATGAGTTAAAAACACCCTGGACAAAATATTACGAAATAAGGTTTTATTGAATTTAATGCTTGGTAACATCACCATGTGCCCTGATCACCGCTTGGATCTTACAGGGCATGCTGTCCAAATGGGGCCGGATAGCATCTGCAGTGATGTTGACCCACTCATGCATCAATCTGGCTGTCAATTCTGCTAGTGACTGTGGGCAACACTCTTCTTAACAGCAAGTTCCAAAGCGTCTCACATTTTCTTGATGACGTTAAGGTCAGGCAAATTGGCGGGCCAAGTGAGGTATGGGAGATCAACCTCATGTTCTGCGATCCAGTCCTGAACACATCTGGTGTGATGCACTGTACAATTGTCGTCTTGGTAGACAGGTTCGGTGACAAGGCCCTCTCTACATAGAAAGTCCACTAAGGGATGACGTGATCATCTAAGATGGGGATATAATCCACAGCCTTCATCCAATTGTTGACCAGTGGTCCAATGCCAGTTGCCGAAATTCACCCCCAAAACATCACACTTCCACCCCCGAGCTGCACTGATCTCTGGAGACAGTCTGGATGATACGCTTCTCTGGACCTCCTGGTGATGAGGAAACATGCGTCATTGGCATACAAACAGAAGCATGAATCATATGACCATACTACACGTCGCCAGTCATCCACAGTCCAGTGTCGATATTCTTGAGCCCATTGGAGTCTCTTCTGTTTTGGGGCTGCTGTGATCCGAGGACGTCGCCTGGGTATATGGCTGAATAATTCCATCTGATGAAGCTCCCAGTGCAGTGTGCACTCGGAAATAGATGGACCTGGTCCAGCATTAACCTGTGCCACCAATTGGTCCCTGGTTTGAAAGCGATTAGCGGTAGCCATGTGCCTCACATGCTGACAATCACTTGGGGTTAGTATCGTCTTGCGGCCAGTATTGCATCAACAGGAACTATTTGTTCCGGACAAATGCCATTGCTTTTGCACTGTACTTACTGTAGATGCTGTCACATCAAAGAACACTATAATCTCTGCAACTTTATGGCTGTGTTCCCGACCAAACACTATGGCCCCCTTTTGCCAGATGGTGATGTCTCGTTTACGGCCAATTTCCAACTTTACGAACGAACAAAGCACACTGATCTCAAGATTTCGCAACACTTTCAACCTTCCTCTATGACCTCCACCTCTGTTCTGTTCGCATACTCGAGGTGCCCTGCAGACACATGCTCTTACAGTGTAGGCTCGCAGTAAATGCTGATTTCGTAATAATTTGTCTGGAGTGTTTAGGATGGTATTTTAAAAAAGTAATACAATTTTCTCATTAATTGAATGTAGGTCTTAATGAATGTTCCTCAAAGGATTCCTTCCAAACAGTCTGGGAGAAGTAGGCAGAAGACACAGTCTGAACTGAACTGTAAGAATTTTTTAATTTGATTTTTTTGTACTTAATATTTGAATACCTTATTTGTTTTAGGACAAATAATTTTTAATATAATTGGCAACAAAATTGGTTATTACTTTTTCTTAATTTTTTAACACTAGAATGCTTGGAAGTGCTATTTTGATGTCTTGCCTATGATGGATGGTTAATTATAATTATGACTAAGAGTAAATATGAGTGTGAATAGAAATAGAAAGTTATGCTTAATTAATTGCTTTTGTTTTAGGGACAGACAATTCAGTTTTTTTTTATTTGGCACATAAACTGTTAAAAATTAGATTTTAGTTTTGGCACTTATATATATATAAATGTTTAGTAAAATATAGAATTACAGTTGGCACAGTAACAATAATTTTTTTCCTTTGTTTTGTTTTATATAGCCCCTTTATCTTTTTTACAATGTTCGTTTTTATGATGACAGACGTGGATAGCCAAAGTTGTATTCACTTTATAGTTCAGGACATATCTACTGGATTTAATTTCCTAATCAACGTGGGTTCTGGTATTTCTGTTCTGGTCCTAATGTCTGCAAAATGTTAGAAACCAAAGTCACTTCAAAATTTGATACCCACACATGAAATGGTGATAGTGATATATGCTACCTGCCAAATTTCCTTAAACATAGACTGCTCAAATCCAAGGCAATTTCATTTTGAGGCACATGAGAGAACTCGGCATATCTTCAAATCAAATATAAAGTTCCAATAACAATCGTGAATAGCATGTGATTTGTAACATTCTTGTAGCACTAGATGCTTGTTTCGGATTGGTGGAACTGGCTGGCTCATAATGCAAGTCAAATTGTACCTTACATGATGGACGACTATTATTACAGAGAGAGGAAAAAGCAAAAGTGATAGAGTGATGAGAAGGAGAAAGTTTACTGGGAGCAGAGCATCCAAAAGGAAAGTCAAAGCTTGGTTTCTAATGTGAGATCTGCATGGCTCAACTTGGCCGGTGGCTAAGAAAGTGATTTTGAGGTTTGTGAGTGGAGAGATGGCTTATGATGCCTCTGAGGCCGCATCACAGCACCATGTCTAGTCTAAACTTTGAGTTAAAACCCATGCAGACAAGTCGGGCAAACAAGTTCGCTTTGCTCAAGGCTCGAAAGTTCACCTGGGGTGGTCTGATATGATATGTTGTGGTCATCATTTTCTGGACTCCAGCCACAGGTCATAATTCAGGTCAACATCTGCCAGGCCGGGTTTCTCAAAGCTAATTATGTAATAATTTTGAGTGAGTTGCTAATTTGCTCTTCAATGCCAGAGACTTTCAGGTCATGATGTATTACCTTGTTTTGGACAAACCAAGGAGAATTGGTTATTATTCTTAAAAGTCTGTTTTGAATAACTTGCAATTTCCCAATATGTGTTTTTGCAGCCACACCCAGACATGGCAGGCTTACAAAAACAAAGGTGCAATGACTTGTTTGTATAGGTCAAGAGAAGCTTGTTCTCCAGGGGAAGACCTCTACAGAGCAAGGGGAAGAGAGCTCTCATGACTGGCTTAGTGGATTAGATTTTTACATTGATGTGAATGCTCTATCAGTAACACTTATTGAGAAGTAGATCAGCTAGAAAGTCCAAATTTTGTATGTTGTTAACTTTTGTGGTATATTTTAATTCTTTGTATTTTGAGCCCTATTGGGCTAGTCTGCCTGCCTCCCCCCCCCCCCCCCACCTCATAGAAATTAATGGATTTTTAGAGAATAACTGGAGAAAAAGAGTAGCTAGAACGTTCAAGTTCAGTATCTTGGTATCTTTTGTAGTATATTTTAATTCTTTTGACTTTCAACCTTATTGGGCAAGCCTGTCCTGGGTTCACTGTAGGAAGAGATGTACTCATTTTGGAAGAATAACTCAAGAACTGGATCAGCTAAAAAGTCCAAATTTAGTATGTCATTTTTTTATTCTATATTTTAATTCTTTGCTCTTTGCACCTTACCGTGTTGGGTCCTCATAGGAGCATACTCATTTTTGAGGAATAACCCAAGAACAAGAGCAGCTAGAAAGTTCAAATTTAGTAACATGTGTTTTGTGGTATATTTGAATTATTTAGACTTTCAACATTATTGAAATAGCCGGTCCTGCGCCCACCGCAGGGATGTTCTTGTTTTGGGGAAATAACTTGAGAACCGGAGAAGCTAGAATGTCTAAATTTAGTATGTTTTTGTCTTTTGTGATATATTTTAATTCTTTGAATTTTGTACTTTATCAGGATAGCCCATCTTGGGCCTTCCATAAGAATGTACTTGTTTTTGAGGAATAATGACTATGTGGAAGCTTGTGAATGTGTGCACCTATGAAGGGCGAACAAGAGGCACTCATCCTGTATGTGGATGGGGTGAAAGAGTCTGAGAAATGAGCATCAGTAAACAAGTGGTGGAATCCATTGTGCATATTACGCTTGCATAGCAGACTGCAAGCTTTGGCTATTAGTGAGTGAGTGGTAGCAGGCTGGAACCCCCTAGTACAAAAAAAAAAGCATCTGCTGTTTTTAGCAATTTGGTGGAGTAGGTATTAGCAACCAGTAGCGTAGCATGAGACTTTTGACTGGGGAGGTTGAAAATTTGGCAAAAAATTTAGTATTACAAGGGAAATTTATATTGGAATTTGCATTTTCATAAGTTTTATTTGAGGAAGTTTTATTTATTGGTGAATAAAACAAAATAATTTTAAATAAAAATGCAAAGAGTGTATGAAATGCATGAGACTTAAAAATTTTACCTATGTAAGATGAATACAAGATATAACATTTTAAATGTTTTCTTATTTTTAAATTAGATGAACTTTTACAATCATTTTATTAAATAGGAAGTCATGGTCACCTATAGGGGATGTAAAGGGGGGGGGGGGCACCACACTCCCCCTTGGACATTAATATAACAAAGGCAAGCATCAGGCCTGTTGATGTCATACATCATGGACTTTAGTTTGCCCTCCCACCCCCCCTATAAAAAATTTTACAGGCACCTATGTATGGACTAGAATATTATTAGTAAGTGATAGAAAAATATATCAGTTTGTAAATATAAACAGCTAGAACTAATGAAATAAAGCAATTCAAAGGAGTTCACTGAAAATTGGTGAGAACACTGTAGTCAACAATGTACTTAAACAATTTTGTATATTAATTATTTACAAGTACTATACTTTAAAAGTAAAATATCTTAACCACAATATGCTAAAAATCCGCTAGGAAATTATCAATGACTTTTGTTTAACTGAGATTCTCCTGTAACCTGATTTTTGGGAAATCAGATTTATTCTTTCTAAAACTCACAAATATGAGAAGAGATGCTTCGCCATATTGTTGCTGTGACTAAGTCTACTTCACAAACTACTTAAGTTTAATGGTAGTCATTATTAGTGTATTTCCTTGTCTTAATATTGTTTAAATTTAGGTGAATGTCATGTTATTCGTGGAAAATGACTTATATTTTTTAGTATTACATATGACTTTTTTCTGCAAAGATTAATTAATAGAACCATATTTAACCCAGAATGGCAGATCCATTCCCTTGCCCAAGAAATTTTCATTCATGAAATGCCACGTCCCATATCCAATCATTGTCTGTCATTATGTTGTTTATTAAGGGCTGAAAATAGGGGACGAAATAACCACACCTTCCTGGTAGCTAGCTTATAGTTCTAACTTATCAGCCAGAGTGGAGTTTAACAGGTGGACGGGGCTAATACCATGCTTCTTTCAATGAACTGTAAAAGCTAGATAATTTTAGCTTCTAGATATTCATTTTAATGGGGAAAATACTTTGAAATGTCTCATTTTAAGTAAGTAAAGTGTAACAGTTTTCTAAAAAAAGACAAATATATTCGCAAAGTTATATTAAAAAATATAATAAATAAAAGTATCTTTAAACTAGATTTTAAACAGGGGAGGCTCAGCTTCTGAGCCTCACTGTTAGCAACTAGCATTTGGCATTAGTAGTGTTAAATTAGCTACTAAGTTCATAGTAATCCATCTCTAGTTTTGACAACAAAAGCTGTTTTTTGTCTTCGAAACTAGTTCATACTATTATTTTTGTCTTGTATGCTACTATTAATAAAGTTATATTTTAGTTTTATTACTTTAGCAGCAGTTTGAGCTATATGTTTGAGCATTATTATAATTTTTTAAGTGACCACAATTATGTAGTGACTGCCAGCTGTGGGACTAAAGCTAGTACAGAACATTAAAAAAGTGAAACAGGTTTAATTATTTTTCTTTTATGATTTAATGAGTTAAATGTTATTTGTTTTAATGAGTGAAATTATTGAAATAGTCTCAGTATCTTTACACCTTTATAAAAACATTTTTTTTTCTTTTATCCTGTTTTGAAATAAACTAATTTCAAGTAATTTCTTGTCTGTATAACCTAATACAGTGCAAATAATTTGGATTTTTTTTTTCATTTTAACATATTTATTTATTTACTTTTTACTTCAAATGAATGTCGTTATGAATATTCATTTTATTAATATATGCTATCCACAAGATTATTAGTTCATGTTTATTGTCATTTTAAAGTACTTGCATAACAATATCTACATAAGAACGTTTTCATTTTAGTTGAAAGTGTTAGTTTTGACCTTCCTTTGATGTCAGAACTATCAACTTCAAATGACAAGGTAATTATTTTTCATTTCCTAAGCAATATATTATGTTCTAAGATTTTTATAATTTTCATTTACACAATTTATCGTTTTAGGGACCAGGAGTTTATGATGTCTCACAGGCATGGGGCATATCTGAGGTTTGTCTTCTAACTAAAATTTGCTTTAAAGAAATTATATTATTTTTATACTTAATTTTTCTATGTATCTACTTCTATTTTAAATTTTAAAATGTGCTAATACACAACAATACCTTAGTTTTAGTATTGCCAGTATATCAACCAGGATTTCTGAATGTGCTCAAAGTTCTACTATTTACTGACCATCTACTAAAACTTACCGGCTAAATGAAATTAAAATTAAAAAACAAACAAGAGTAAATGGTTCTTCTGTACTGGTCCTAGATAGTCAAACTTGACATCACATTTTCTTCTGTTTAGAATTTGGATGAGAGTCAACCTCGCCTTTAATTTAGGCTTACAAATAACCAAGTTCCAGTAAAAAATCTACTCACTATAATAAGATGTGGTTTTAAAAGTTTGCATGTCATTTCCAAAATTTGTCGCCATTTGGCAACCCTAGTTTCACCCAATGTTAATTGTCTTAACTCACTCTGTGATTTTATTTAGCATTTTATATTAAACAAATTATGATTCAATTTTTGCCATAGTTAAAGTATAATACATTCTTTAAATTAAAGCTTTGATTTTTTAAATAAGAGGAGGTAGCTACTTTATAGTATTATATATTTTCAGACTTATGATTTAAAAGCAGTTTTAAACTGTAATAACAAATAGTGCAAAATGTTTTGATATTTCATGTTTTAATATTTATTTATAAAGTACTAACCAACTAACCAGTCTCACAATTAACAAATACTAAACAGTAATTCATTTATTTATATAATTGTGAAGATTATATGGAAATTATTTTTCAATGTTTCTAAGCACTGTCTCAAAATTTATTGGCCACTCACTGTCCCATACTTCCTTATTTTGTTGGCATATTATTGTGTTGATTTTAAAAGGTGTAGAATTCTCAAAATTATTTCAAGATTCTTTAATTTTTCCACTTCCTTTTAAAATTCCAAATTAACTTAATGTTACTTCTTCATTTTAGTAATTTAACTCGTTCATTTAAATTTACCATCCTTTTCTAACATTTCAATATCCTAAATTATTATTAATTACCAGCAAACACTAATTGTTTACTTTAATTACTTGCCAGTGTAAGCCAGTTCCACTTTTAATCCCTTCTTATGAGCAATTCTCCTTGGTAACACGAAATTGTGAAAAGCACATTTTAAGACACCAGATGTGCCCAAATCGAAATAATATATGTTTTGGTTTGCTGCACTGGATAGATAGATTTGGTCCACACCACACCTCACTCTTCTTGGCAATGTACCAGTTTTCTCCTTGGTATTTGTGTAGCTGTGCATCGGTATATGCCGAATTGTCTTGCCAGTTTGGCAGCTCTTAAAAAAGACGAATTTCATTAGGAAATATTCTAATTTGGACTGAAAGAAAATAAACGTGTGTTCATGGTGGGCGGCTGAGCCTGTCATCCATTGCCAGCCAGTGGCCACTAGGAAATTCCTATTTCCTTGCATTATCTTCATATTTTCTTAATTTTTGGCCAACTTCTATTCTGCACATGTATGTTTTACACTGTTTCTGATTTACAGAGTACTATTATTTTGGATTGGTGCTCACAGTTAGAAAAAAAGGTGTTTTCTAAGACTTGGTGCCCCCTGCTGGGCACCAGCTCTATATGCTTCGTCAAAGTTCTTGGGCTTGATTTCACATAAAAAAATAAATTTTAATTTCCTTGCAGACTCTACATATTTTGACATGCTTCAGAATCCATATCATCCAGTATTTATTAAGAACTTTTTAGTGGACAAATGGAAACAAAACATCACATTTCATGCTTCTCCTGAATGAAAATTCAAATCATAAACTCATTTAAATGACTCATTTCGTTCTTGGGAGTGAATCACAGCATGTTTTGTTTTTTGGCAGTGCTTCATACAAATTCAATTTTCGATGCATATACAAAATTTGTACTTTCATGCATGATCCCAGAATTTGTATATTCCTGGAAGGTCTAATTCTTGACTATAAAAGACTCAGCATGGAACAGGGAAGACATCCTCTTGGAGATCGAATCTTACATCTCTCGAAGAGATCGACAGTCAGATAACAGTTCAACTCATGTTTTAACCAGTGTCCATTGTTTTGAATAGGAGCTATTATGCAAACAAGAAAACATGTTGTGCATGATTCCAACATGTTACTATAGTAGAATGGTAGACATTTGTAGAAAAGAAACTTTCATTGTAAAGGTAATATAATTTTGATGCAAATTATGCATTGTTAAATTTTATCTGTATTATCATACTGAATCTATAAAAGCCAGTTAAGTTCAATCAAGGAGATTTTGAACAAGCAGCAAAACACTTATTACAAATAGTTGTATATATTTTTCTAAATGCTGTATAAATGCAGGCCTTGCGAATGGTCCCTTTTTTCCCTCGAGGTCCCTTTTTTCGTAATTAGTCCCTTAAAGTCCCTTTTTTCATTATCAGGTCCCTTTTTCCCTGGGAAAATATGTATTTTCTTTTTAACAGCTGAAATTCTCGGAAATTTCCTGTGTCATTGAAATGCCCCGATGAATGGCTATCGTGGGAGTGCACGTGTTTACTTTTCTGTGATGTTGTTTGTGATGCAGATGTTTTCCGAACTTCTAGAATTGCAGACGAGCATTGTCTCCTGTCCATCTTTGGATGCTGCGTGCTGGGGGTAATAGAATAACTAGAGCTTGTCACACAAAAACGTCCACGTTCTCGTGTGACAAGCTCTATTCATTCTTTTACTCCCAGCACGCAGCATCTGAAAAACGGACTAGAGACAACAGGGGTTTTTGTTTATCAAACGCCAGTCCTAATACAAAGTTCTCGATACATGAATGAAGTATGTTGTTCATGTTTACAATTGACTTAGATGCACGTTTCAATGTTCAGAGGTCGTAATTGTCCTAAAATTCCCGCAAAAAAGAATTGTGTCCTGAAATATCCTTATTTTTTACGTACCATACTGAAATTTTAAACTCAAAAGTAGAGATTCCGATTACACATGGATTCTCCGTAGTTTCTATGGGAAATATCCTTATCTCATACTACGGGCTATGGAATTTGCATAGTTTTTTACGGGAAATTGCCTTCTGGCTAGGCTAATGTAAATTTATGGCCGCATGCACGGTAATTAACAGGGATTTACCACCGCATGTAATGTAAATTAAGATTGCGATTGTGTGTTTTATGAAAGTAATGAATATGCTTCTTCAAATTCAACATAAATCACTAAAATGTTATGTTTTTCATTAAAATATTTGTGTCCTAAAATATCCTTATTTTTTATGTACCTTCTCCAAATTCCTGAAATTTTACTTATCAAAAGTAAAGATGCCGATTACTATGGATTCTCTGTAGTTTCTACAGAAAACATCCTCATCTCATACTACAGATTACAGAATTTGCATAATTTTCTATTGAAAATTGCCTTCTGTCTAGGTCAATGTAAATTTACGTCAGCATGCACGATAATTAATGGGGATTTACAGACGCATGTAATGTAAATTAAGATCACGATCGTGTGTTTTATGAAAGTAATAAATATGCTTCTTCAAATTCAGCATAAATCGTTAAAATATTATGTTTTCATTAATTTCGCATGAACAGCACGATTGATTCAGTTTGTTCTCATGAATTGCTGAAAATACTTTGTATCTTTTTCCATTCATCTCCATCTTCTAAATATTGTATATTAGATTGACTAAACTAGCATTTCCTGGTTAATTTTTTAATTATTTTCGTATAAACAGTACGATTCCTCAATTTAGTTTTTCTCGTGAATTGCCGAGAATACATTAGTATCTTTTTCCATTCATCTTCTTAATATTGCATATTAGATTAACTCAACTAGCATATTTTCATATTCTGGTTAATTATCATGGTTAATTTCTTAATTATTTTTGCATAAACAGTGTGTTGCGCAATTCAGTTTGTTCTAATGAATTGCTGATAGTACATTAGTATCTTTTCCATTTATCTCCATGTTTTAAATGTTGCATAATAGATTGACTAAACTAGCTTATTTTCATATTCCAGTCAAATTTTAAGGTTAATTTTTTTAATTATATTTGCAAAATACAAATTTTTCTATTTTGATAACATGGGTATGAACCCTGTGACGGAATATTTTCCAAAAAGTGGTAAAGCAATGTTTTAGGCAAAAGAGCAACCATTTTGGCAGGGTTATAATTCATTGCAATATTTTTGTTAAATTGAGATCAATATTTTTTATTCTCTTTAGTGAAAATTTGTGTTTACCCAAACATAAATGTTTGTTTTCATTATAAAGTAATATTTACCGGATAAATTTTTTATATATTTTTTGTTTTATAATTTTTTGTCCTGAAATTTTGTAAAAGTTGTGTCTTACATTTTCATATTCTACCAGTACTACCCATGGATGTTTTAAATGTAATGTTTCTGCTTATATTTTTATAGTTGTCTTAATCATTTTTCTGAAAATATTACCAAGTTTTTTTTCTAATATTGCTATTTAATATCAAAATATCCCTACTCCGATTGTGTATATTTCTAGCAATATTTTGCAAAATTATCATAGAATTCTATCCATCCGCCCTCTCCGTGAAAGCGACCTTCTTCCATATAATGTTTAAACATCCTTTTCCATCCATCTTATTTTTGATAAAATCTGAAATTAGTCATACAGTACATTCATGTCTTTGCAGTTTACATAAAAATTAAGGATTATTTTTTTTACATGTACTCAAAATGAACGATTGCTCAATGGAATTCCCCCCCACCCCACCCCTCATTTTCTAGGCAATAGAGTAGTCCCAAAATCACTAAATTACAATGCTAAAGATGAATATATTTTGCTTCAGTGAGCCCCTTGGAAACGTCTTTCTGTTTATCTCACTGATGTTTTTTTATACGCTGACTATGTAAAAACATTTTTCTTATGCAGTGGGCATTTTCAATGTTATAGTGAGTTATCAGTTTTTGAATAAAGCATATAGTATTTGTTGTGTGATGTAAAAAAAAAATCCCTATTTTTCCCTAAGTGATATTGAACAAGTTATACGCTGACTTGTAGAGTATCGTAAAAATTGCTCATTGAGCTATCTACTGGATTTTTACTCCCTTATGACTTGACTCATGACTTAGAGGTAGGTGGCTCAAAGAGAGCCTAGCTAGCACAGCGACCAGAGGTCTATTGTACTGGATTTTGACTCCTTAATGTTGGTAGCTGATCATGCTATCTACTGGATTTTTATTCCTTGATGTTGACAGGTATGCTGTAGTTGAAAGGCAGGTATGCTGTAGTTGTTTGTTTCTTAAAACAAAGATATGTATTTAGTGTATTTAAGAATTTCCAGACTTAGAAAGAAAGGCTTTTGAATAGTAAAAATCTAAATGTCTGGATGGACTGCCCAACTAGCACACTTCCGTTTTTAATTCGTTGAAAAATCGGAACCCAGTTTCGTTTTTATTTCGTTGAATATGTAACGAAATAAAAACGAAAAGATGTCTCGGCGCTTCCACTATTTTGCAACCAATTTTTAAAACGTTACTTTTTCGTTTTTCACACATTACTTTTGCATGGAGATTTATATGATAACGATATGTATCGCAAAAGAAACGAAAATGTAACGGAGCGGACGGAAAAAAAACGAAAATATAACGAAAGTTAACGCAAATAGAGCGAATATGTAACGAAATATAGAAACGGAAATGTAACGAAACGGACGCAAAACAAACGAAAATATAACGAAATGGACGCAAAACAAACGAAAATATAACGAAATGGACGCAAAACAAACGAAAATGTATCGAAAGTTTACGCAAAAAAAACGAGTATGTAACGAATGCTAACGAAAATAAAGCGAATATGTAACGAAATATAACTCAAAAGAAACGATTATGAATCGTAACATAGAGAATGCATTAAAAGGATATATTTCCTTCAATCTTTTGTTTCAGTTTTTCCATGCTAGAATATGGGGGGGGGGGGATTAAACCTCGGGCTATGTCAGTTTTGGGGATTTTTCGCTGCTATTATTTGCAAGGACAGATGTTGAGAAATTCGATAGAGTAACTAGATGTATTTCTAATATTTCTGAGCAGCATTAATTTTACAAAAATTTTAGAAACACTTCTCTAATTATTTTATCAATGTTTTAATAAAGCACAAATTTTCCTCTTTTTAGAATTTATGCCTTGCAAAAAACAACAGGACATATCCTAAAAACTAAATGATATTTAGTACTATATTCCATATGTTACCATGGAAAAACTGAAACCAACAGTTGAAAGGAAACTATCCTCTTAATGTACGAGTAGCATGCTAAACTGAGTAATGTAACGAATAGGCAAATATTTTTATGCAAAACAAACCATTTTAAATAACTTTTATGCTCTGTTAAATAGCATTTCAAATTCTAGAAGAAAAATCCACTAAAAATTACATTTTAAATGTTATTTACGAAACACATCTTGTGTTTTTTCGTTGGAAAATATTTACATATTCTATTACATGTTTGTTACTGAATTCTGCACATTATTTTTCAGTTTCGTTGATTTGCTTCCTGGTGATTTCAAGCTTTACCTTGTAGGAGCATATGTTCCAAGTTTCAAATTAGAACATTATTCACATGCAATTTAATTAATATACTAGTGTTAACACTATTGACTTTTTCATATAAAGAAATATTAACATATCTTTTTTTTCCAAATTTAAGATTTTAAAAGTGTATACCTTTAGGAGTGTGGACCTTCCAATCTTATTAGATTGCATTTACCTAAATAAAATCACTTCAGGTAAAATGGAAAACTTTAAAAGTTAAATAATCATTCCTCTTTGTTGTCTACATTTTTCTTAAGCACAGGTGTAAAGACTTGATCCCCCCCCCCCCTTCCTCCACAAAAAAATAAAAAAAAACCTGCAACAGTATATAAATGTTTTTCTTCTTTCTCTAGTTCCATTTTAAAATCTACTTCTGAACTAGATAGATTGAGGCGAGATGTTTTAGCTATCGATGCTATTGAAAATTTATTTCAATGTTTGATCTGTATTTAGCCATGTGATCAGACATAGATTTTATAATCCTGACAACAGAAGGCTAAATAAAAAAATATCAGTTTCATTTTAACTTTGTAAATAAAATAATTTTAAGTTGTATTTCATAAAATTTTGAGTAATTAACAAATAAAGACATTATAACAGCTTTTTAAAAAGAAATGAGAGTAGTAGTTTTAAAAATATTTTACAAATTATATATATATTCTTTATTTACATGTAACTGAAATTTTTGATAACTGTTAATTGTCTATTTTAAACAATACAGTATATTTAGATTTGTCCACTAACGAGACTCAACTAAGAATCCTGTTATCGCACATACACTTTATACACCATTTAAATGGCCCGAACTACCATTCTGCTGCTCATGACTTCAGACGAGTCGATAGTTCTGGGCTTTCGACACCATTTAAATGGAACAAGTTTTATCAGAAATTAATTTACTTTAATTTTTCAGTTTATAATAGAGTAACATAAAATCAAATCTCTTGTTATATTTACTTTGAATATAAAATGAGAAAAAACAATATACTCTGAAATAAAATTAAACATTCGTTCTCTGCTTAAAGTGCGTACTTGTGGAAAGTTTATTCAAAATGACATAAGGTGATAATTGCATAAAACCAATTTTGGATTTGGGGATTTATTTTCCATATATAAATTGTATTTTGGAATGATGCCATTTTTGTTGAGCGTGTTAGCTCAATGGAGCTTTTGGAGAAGTCAACATCATAAGATATTCCCAACTTTTTTTTATTCAAACACCTTAACTGTACTGCTACCATTTTGGGAACCATAAATTGTTAGGCTCATATTTTTGTGATATTTTGTAAGAACATATTATTCTCAATAATTAAAGAACAATGTTTGTATATGAGACATAGATATATTAAAAGACTACCCTAATTTAAGAAGCAATTTATGTATTCTATTTCCATCACGAAACAGCTTCAACAAAAACAAATAATGTTTCTTGGAATAAACAAAATTAAAATTTTTATTAAAGTAATTCTTCAGACATTAATAACTGTAATTTTTCACTCTTGTATACATGCAGTGTACATAAAAATTATAGCAGTGTACATGAAAATTATAGCAAGATTTAAGGTTTAAGTTAAAAATAATAATAAGGTTTCGAACTGCACACAAGACTCTGAAACAGATATTTTATTTAAAAATATCACAAAACTTTATACTAAAATTGAAAAACATCTAAAATATGCTTAAAAAAGAGAAATAACTTTTATTCAAAAATATACTTTAAGATGAATAGCAAACCATATATTTTTTATTTTTAAAGCATGATCAATGAGTTTCTGTTTGGAATCTGTAAGTTGATATCGGTTAAAGATATTTAGAAGTAATTTCCATAGATTTTAAGACAATTGTTTTATTGACGAGCAAGGTTGGAGACGTCATTGCGGTAGAAATTTGCTGTATTCAAAAATCCAATACAGCATGCTTCATATCATTATTCAACTAGAAGCAATGTCCTTTTCATGTCTTTTTCAATAGACTGAAGAAGTAAAAATTGCAAGGAGAGAGTTCTGAAGAGAGATCTACGGTTGCTTCAGTCTCAGTTTTAAAGGCTTGCAATCTGTTCTGCACAAGAAGTGGGTGTTCAACACATGTTCTTTACAACACCATTGTGGTCAAACTGCCGCCATATTGAATATATGCTATCATAGCCTATTGAATTTCTTTGGACATGGAGAGGTCAAATGCTGTCATTGCATGATTTGTAACCATGCTATGGATTTGTAACCATACTATGCACCAGATTTCATCACCAGCTACAATGAACTCCAAGACTGTGTTGCTTTCCATGTTGAAACTCAGCAAGTGTTGCAGACAAACTGCTATACAGTAGGGCCTCTGATTACTACTGACAGCTCACAGGATCCACCATCAGCGCACTTTGCTGTATCCTAGGCTCCATATGATAATTCTATCAGTTCCATAGCTCCACCATCATCCTTTTTATGTTACTTTCACGGTGTTTCTAAGAAAACAAGAGACATAAATATCTTTAAAAATGAAGCAATTATATTTGTTAAAGATTATTAAACAATTAATTTATGTTACAGATAGGTTTGAGTATTGTTTGTTTAAACATCAAGGATTTTTCTCAAGACATATGTAGAGCTTAAAAAAAATAACGCAGTTGTCAGACAAAGTATTTTAGCTTGAAAATAAGTTCAAATTTTGTTTGGTAGAATAGAAAAACAATTTTAATTCTTTCTTAGACAGTTGAAGTAAGACATATATAGAAATTATTACATGTTTACTTTAAAAAAAATTTCTGCTTATATTTTTATTTTCTTTGTGTAGATCAAATGTATTTATTTTTTACATCTTGATGTTATTGTATTCGTGTAGTATTACATTTATAATAACATTTATTTCTTTTAATATCCTCAGTAAAGATGCACACATTTATACAATTTTTTTTTAAAAAGTTAAATTTACTAAAGAAAAAAAAATTAAGCTTTAATTACAAAAATGTCTTATGAAATAAATTATATTCTTAAAAGCTTTACTACTGAGTACTTTCTAATAAGGTATTTGACTATTTCTTAGACTGAATACTTTTGATCAGTATAAACATATGTTAAAAACAAATTAAAATTTATTAATGCTGGGCTTTTAAAAGTAATTAATACATATTTTAATGGGACATGCAAAAGAAATGCATATGATTTGCTGATTATGGTTCTCTTTCAGATAATAAATTCAGTATTTGGCAAATAGCTATTTGTTGTATCCCAAGTAACTACTGTATATTTCTGAATATAATCCAATCAGTATATAAGCCAAGTCGAATATGTAATTGTAATGTAAGAAATTTGATTAAAACTGTAAACTTGTATATAAGTCGAATAATAATAAAAAAAAAAGAATAAGAAGCATCGGCAAATGTGTGAACGACGAACTATCACAGCCAACCAAATCACATAGTTATGAGGGCATTGTTGATAATGAAAGATAATGACATAGTCTGTTCAGGTTGCTGTGTGAGATCGTCCAGTAGGTTGTGTCAGTAGATGTTCTGGTATATGATTGCCTCTGATTTACTTGTGAAAATAGCACCCACAAAACAATGGTTTCATTGTGCTGTAGTAAGTATGAGATAATATTTTTATTAAATTGTTCTTCACTTTTGAAATTACCAGTTCCAAAATTTTCAGCTTTTCAACTTCTGATATTTTTGCCACGCAATCCAACAATATAATGGCTCGCCTAGTTTTTACCGAGTTTGTTATTTGGAAATCGAAATTCAAAATTTATGTAAAAAAAAGATTATATAAAATTCATTAAAAAGAGACAACAGAATATGATCAATAAGAAAAATAACATATCGAGCTGTAACATGTATTCCACAAACTTATTTGGAAAAGAACGCTCAAGTTAGGCCTCCATCCTCCAGAAACATCCAACCACATGCTAGCATTGAATGATGAATGTGATGTCACAATCTCAACATGTACAGCCTAAAGGTTATAAATTATGCCTAACTATGTAAGAGTGAATGCTTATTACTTTATTATTGCATAAACAAATACACTTTGTTGCAAAAAATATATGCACCCATAAGAAATTGAGCTACAGCCGTGAAACTCGGCATGAAGGTATTATTTGAGGAGATATGTAAGTGATTAGAATTTGGCGTAACCCTCTAAGTTCAGGTTCCCTTGTTTCAACAAACAATCTAACGTTTCAACTAGTTGTTCATATCGTGAGGAGATTCTTTCACAAGTCCGTCCATGTGAAAGCCAGCAAGAGGTGGACACTTTAATGATTTTCAGCATGTTTAAATTGTATACGTTTCCTTGAATTTCTTTAAAAATTTCACCCTTCTTTGGGCTATAATGGAACATTTCCCACAAAACTAAAAGTGAGTCAACTGATTGAAGATTGATTGTCATATTTCTTTAATAAGTGAACGAATACTAAAGCTAATCTGTGGTTTCTACAATTTACGTAGATACAATGAAGTAAATGTTGTTTCTTGTTGGAAAATTTAAAAATTTGAAGATGAACAGCAAAGTACGCACTGGCATAGAGTCAATAAGTGTTGGCTAGGTCATAAAAGTACACAGATCCAGTTTCAAAGAAAAACATTGTTCTCTTTATTTCGTGAGAAACATAACTAGGCAAATTACACATTCCAGGTAATTTTCCATGCCACAAAACTTCAAAATATACTATGTACAAAAAGTTTGCAGTTGTAAATAATCAGACAGAGATTCCTTGAAGCATTGGTAGTAAGTAACTATACTACCTCTATCACTTGTGTGTATTTCCAGCCACCATCGAAGGTATCACACTTGGCAAAGGAAAACCAAAGGATAAGACATCAGAAAAATATTTAAAGTGACTTCCGAACGTTTGTAAGTAAATTTAACATTCAATACATGCTGGTCTAAACTGACCACATCTGCATCCGTCTCGACTAAAAACCGTCGTCAAACGATATCCCGCAGTGCTTCTGCCTAAAGCATTTCTGTCTGCCTGCATCAGACTATCAACATATGTGTCTAATCGATCGTCGTGATCGGATTAAGTCTTCTGATTGAGTCGTCTGAAGTCGTCTGCTGAAGTCGTCTGATTGCTTCAAGAAACCTCTGCCCTATATATCCGAGAATGGACACTTCCGGAAACGCCCCCGGATATGCAAATCAGATGCGTACGCATTGAGAACTGATTTGCATGAAACCTCATGTTGAAAAACGTCACGGTTCACGCCGGTGAACGGAAAGAGTCGTTCATATTAAATTTGCATAAACGCCCATTCACGGGAACGTGAATTGCGATATATTGATTTTTTCCAACAGTTTAATTCGACGTTGAACACCTGAAAGCTCTCCGCTCATTACATTGGTTCCCTCTAAAACTATAAATAAACAATTGAACAGCTTAACATTTTTTGCTACAGTTGTTTTCTCAATAGCACTCATAATTTCTTCAGCATTGATAGTAGTTAAGTTGTTGTTGTTGAGACCCAGACCGTCCGACCTACCAGAAAGGTGTAAGGTGACTGTTTGGACGGCCGGGAAGTGCCACCCAATTTTGACCGGAACCCAGTGGGGAGGCATCCACAGGGACTGTACCCTCCTTCCCTACCACCAACCTCTCGGAAGGACTTACGGACCCACATGTTTAACGTGATCGTACTCCGCATGAACACGGAGGCAGTTGTGGCAGCATGCAAACCACCGGGCTACAGCGCCCGAAATGTGCCAACAGCACAAGGTGTTCCCAGGTGGTCACCCACCCAATTACTAACCGCGCCCGATGCTATTTGACATCGGTGATCTAACGAGAACCGGTGTTTTCTGCACGGTAGGGTCGTTGTGGTAGTAGTTAAGTGTACAAGTCCAAGGTACTTTTCTTTAACATTCTCATCACCCTACATTTGGCAACGTACTATTATACCTAGCTGATCACGTTGAGATTCATCAATCGACTCGTCAGCCAAAATTGCATAAAATTCTGAACATGATAATTCAGTTAAGGTTTTTTGTTCAATGTAAGTAGAAATGGAATATAAGATATTGTCAACAGATATGCTTAATAAATGAGTTGCAATTTCTTTATCCTCTAAATTTTCACCTAAAAATCTTACAACTGACCCAAAGTTTTCAAATACCGCCCACTGTTTTTTAACCATGAAGTATAAGATTTCGACACATTTGCTTAATAAATAACCTTCTATTGAAATTTGTTTTTGATTGTTTCACAGCCTCTGTGCCTTCAGTATTTTTTTTAGCAATTTCTTGTTTGTCGGCATCCTTTGGAAAGGCAATAGATTGTTTATGTCTATTACTATTTTCAAGCTTCTTTATAGTTCTGATAGGATGACCTCCCTTCAAACTCACACCAACACTTGTTCACTTGTTCAACACTTGTTATTACCACTGTACCCAATGGAACATATTTTACATAAAAAGCCTGAAGCTGCTAGACTAGTAAAACCAGTTATACTGTCTTTCATAATATGTTTTTATGAAATAAGCTTTTCTTTTTTTACTGTTTTCTGTAGTTAACAACATATCATCTATATTTTCTTCATCAGAAATATATAGATATTTTCTTATCTATATTTTCTTCATCACCTCATTATCAGAACCTTGTCATCACCTCATCATCAGAAAATTCAAGTCCAACGTCAATATTTTCTTTTATATCGTTTTCATTTTAAGTATTCTTTTCTACATCATTTTCAGCATTCTTTTTACATCGTTTTCAATTTCAGCATTCTTTTTCAAATTCACTGCATTTTCTCCTATAGAAAAATTCAACCTCATCTTCATTCGATAATTCAGTTGCACCGTTTTCTGCATTCCTCTTTACATAATATTTGGCGTCACTTTTCTGAATGAAATTTGTCGTTTCAGATGCGCTCTCTACTACTTTATCAGCATTCCGATTTGTAGAAAATTTGGTTGTAATTGTGGAAGTATTACTTTTCTAATCTGCTTGGAACTTGCTTTATGGAAAAAAAAATGTAGGATGCTCTCACAACCACTGCTATCAGCACAACTGATTTTTTTTTACATAATAATCTGAATTTTTTTAGAAGCCCCAGGTTGGAGGACGTCTACTCTTCATAATATTTGGAGTATCACTAACTTTATCCGAAAATAATTATTGTTAATTTAAAATAAAAACTAACTAAACTAATTAAATAGAAGTGAAACTATGACGATGATGCTTCACCCTCACCCAATGGTCAGCAAAGTAAAGGCAATCTGCCATTAGGGGGTTTGTATGCCTAAC
This sequence comes from Amaurobius ferox, assembly GCA_951213105.1. Taxonomy (NCBI): domain Eukaryota; kingdom Metazoa; phylum Arthropoda; class Arachnida; order Araneae; family Amaurobiidae; genus Amaurobius; species Amaurobius ferox. The sequence continues at coordinate 150,153,009 of OX578142.1, read as the reverse complement.
TGAAACTAAATGCAAGACCAAACAGCAAGCAGTGTTGCCATATTACTTCCCAGACTGTCCAACCTACCAGAAAGGTGTAAGGTAACCGCGAATTGGCTGTGTGTCATTCTGCAAGAAACAGTTGATGTTTGTGTATATTTTTATTCTGCACAGAAATCGAAACATTTGAAAATAAAATGTACATGCAAAACACGCTTATACTAACACAAGACATATTACTTTTGAATTTTCATCCATATTAACAATAATTAAATGCATGACACAGTTGAGGGATAATAAATATAGGCATCAAAAATGAACAAAATTGTGTTTTTCACTTTCCTTAACTATTGTAAAGTGGTAAAATTTTAAACAAAATTCTTTGTGATATTATTCTAGAATTTAATGTGGCTGCTGTCGCAATCGAGTGGAAGAAAAAGATTATTCTTCGAATATTGTCGCCCATTCTTGGGGACAAGAATGTGCAATTTCACAAAAAATTATAGTTAAAAGTTTTAAACGAAATTACAGTAGGTTTCCCCAGCAGGAAAATATGTTTCAAGATCCCTAGTGGATGCTTGAAACCATGGATAGTACCAAACCCAATATTATACTATATTTTTTCCTTCACATATGAGAAAGTTTAATATGAGAAACCGTTCTATTTTCTATGAGAAAGTTAAATTTATAAATTAGACACTGTATAAGATAAACAACAATAACTAATAATAAAAAAGAACAAGTATAATAATATACTGTAATAAAAGTTGTGAATGTGATCTCCCCCTCCCAATATAGCTTATTGTACAGTTTTAGACTAATCCTTGTTCTGGTGATAATGATACAATGCATATTTGATGGAATGAGAAAAATAATGTAGGCATTGTGATGCAAGGTTAGACTATTATTGAGAATCATTTGCGTTGGGAGATCCTGAATTATCAAGACATGACAATGTTGGTGATTGGATGTAAGGAACAGACTTTGTCAATGGTTGAGGATTCTCGATAGTTGATTTTAGTGATGTTGACACTGCTAGTTATGCTTCAATTTCTTTACCTTCATAGACAGGATACTTTAGACTTAACAAGTTCTTTCAATTCTGCATTTGTTACCACATCTTGATGGTCTTCAATATATTCTTTCACTTCTTAATCAAGAATGTTAGAAAAACCTTTTCTACCAACTTGTGACTACATAAATGATTTTCTCAACTTTTCCACTGATCCCTGGGAAACCTTTAAAATCATAAGGTCTTCCTGCAGGCATTTAATGTTACTAGTTTTAATTCATTCACTGCAGTTTTAGTAAATGTTATTGTGTCAACAATACTGATGATTTCCAATCACTGGTGTGTAATTTACATTTTATGAATTGCTTATTTCCGAAATTTTCCATTTATGATTTTTTGATTGTGATTGACTGAAACCATAGAAAAGGGGTAACTATGGTATACCAATATTGAATTACTTAAATTTTTTTATTTAGTGTGAGTATAGCTTTTACAATTTAAATTGAATTTAGAGTAGCCTACCTTTAAGCCATTGCCATTTGAATTAAGTCAATAACGAGTAATAAAAATATGGAGTATAAAACATGACTTCCTATTCAGTCCAGAATTAGGGTTTTAAATTAATGTACCTATTCATATGTATAACTAACATGGTCGGATGAGTTTTAATTAAAAATATTTTATTGTTTTATCATTTCTAAGACAAAGGACATCAGCTAGGAAAGCTGATATTTCAAGAACTCCCAACAGCTTATTTTTGATACGATAAGGAACAGACTTACCTCATAGACTGTCAAAAGTGAATTAATTCAAGACTTGTTAATTGACACGGTACAATATACTTGGTAGATTAATGCAGGAAGACAAAATTGACTCCAAAAGTGGGGTTCAACCCCACAATGGTTCCAGTATTTTCCTAGAATGATGAAGAAAACAATGTATTGAGACGTTTGAGCTAGGAAATATAAATATTCTACTCAAGATCTTTAAATTTATATGCAAAAATAATTTCCTATGGTTTTTCATAAACTTGTATCAATTACCGTTGTAAATAAAAATTTCTGCCATTCTGCCAAACTAAAATTGTCGGCTCTTGATATGTTTTCACATTGCATTTTAAACATTTGTTCTACAATGGATTTGCTCAATCTTAGTATCTAAATGCTGTTACTATTAAAACAGTTTCTCTCCTACAATTGTTGTTCAAGTTAATCAAAATTTTTCTAAATCTTTATATGAACATGTTTCTGAAAAATATTTTACTATCATTTTTCAAGTTGAGCTGGCAGATTACTAAAATCCACAGAAAATTTAATTGCAGCAATATTGTGCTTATACCCAGCGATATAGTTCAGAAGACCCTCCCCCCCCCCCCCCCCTCCGCACTAAAAAAATAATGTAGGTTCTTTATATATATATTTTTTAAGCCACTTCTTTAAAGAACAGTCTTTTTTCAATTAATATATTTTTAAATGTATTGTGAGATGTATACATATCTCAAAAATATATTGATCAATTATAAATGCATTTTATTTTAAAAAATGTGCTATGTTTTCATCCAGAAATTGTGGATCTTCCACACAAATTTTTTTTCTTCTTACATGTCTGTTAGTAAACACAAGCATTTTCTCCATCTAGTATGCCCAAGTTTTTCAATCTAAATAATCCTACAGATATTTTAAATAGTTAGGGTATTTGCAGGCGTGGTAGCCCATTGGTTAGCGCACAGGAATTGCATTCGGTAGACCCGGGTTCGATTCCTTCCGCTGCTGTGTTCACGTGGAGTACGATCATGTTAAACATGTGGGTCCATAAGTCCACAGGGGTGCGGAACTAAACCTGTAAACCGAGAGGCAGGCTAGGTCCGCACTGCTGTCTCCAAGTTAGAGTATTTGCAGTATTTCTTCCAAGAATGACCTTTGATATATATTGACAAAACTAAATATGCTCTTAACTTATGTATTAAGGAATATGAAAACTATATCATAAAATGGGAAAATAAATCTCTGACTGCTCAACATTGTAGAAATTCTGTCTATCGTTTTAAGTTTTCTTCCACTAGTATTATACAAAAATGTTTGTTAATTTATAATCTTGACTTTTCTATACCTTTCATATTCAGAAATAGTTAAGTATTTTAGCTAATGATTTGTTCAGTAACTTTTCCTTTTACTGTCTTGTTAGATGCCTTGTAATTGTACCATTTTTCTTTATATTTGTTTTATACCTTAAGGAACTCTTCAATGACATTTGGAATTGTTTTCACCAGGTTGTGTCTTGTCTCAGCTTGTTGGGACATTTTTGTAATGTCTTTGAACAATCCAGCTTGTGTGTTAGTTCTATGTTGCTTGACTGACTTTCTAGTATCCAGAATCCTTCTTTAGTTTTCTGTTTTATAATTGTGAACGCATCTTTTAATTATAGGATACCTCTCTGGCTCTTCTATTTCTGTCAATTTGATCTTTTAGACTTTAGATTTGCTGGCACTGATGAAGAAGATCCAACATTTCCTCGAAACAGCTTTATGCTTCACGTTCTATTATCATATTTTGCTTGATTCAGAGTCAGTAAAAATATACAGAATGCTAAATAAAACTATTTAAAAATAATTTTATATTGGAATATTTAATTTTTTAATAGTTTTTTGGAAATAAATTTAAGAAAAAGACACCAATAAAAAATCTATTAATATAAAACATTAAATATTAATTGCTATTTATATTGGTATCATACTTGACATTAGAATACAAGAGTCAGAGTCGAAGGTTTGAAGTACTGACGCCACAACCCTGCTTGATACTGTGCTCTGTTATGTGACATCTTCCTGATCTTGTAATCTTACGTTCCACATAATTATTCTATATGTTCTATCCCTTTCCTGTAGTCCATCCGATTTCGTTCCTATTCATGTAATTTGTATGAAGTAATCAACTTCCACCCATTTTATATAAAGTTAATGCTCTTGTTTTACTCATTTTAAAAGCATACCTATAATTTATACTATATTTTCTCATGGATACAATATTAATAATACTTTCGTACATTACAAACTTATGTGCATCGTAATAAAGTTTTAGAATTGTGTAAATGTTGTAAAATATAAATAAAATTAATGAATGAATTATTAGTGTAAAATGTGAAATTATGGTGGCGACCTGTACTTGGCATATGATGGAGTTTGTTTTCGTGCTCAGATAAACCTGGTAAGTTAAAATTTATCAACTGAAAAGCATTTTAAAATGTTAAAATAAATATATTGTATTTTAATAAAAAAAAATTTTCAATGGGAATGTGATCATTAAAATTGGATCGTTTTTGACCCACTTCTGCAAACTACATATCAAATTACTTTTCTGGGAACAAAAGGTAAGATAGCAGATAGTGACCGAATTATTTTGTATATATGTAAATTATTATTATTAGTTTTGTGCTCAATGTTCAAATATTTACACAGAGGAAAATAAAAATGAAAAGTATCTGCAAACATATATGTTGACTTAAAATTTGAAGCAAATTTCGGAAACTAATCATTTTTTGTACATTAGGATCCATGCAACAAATTAAGCATACCAGGGATCTATTTAAAGGAGAGGGTTGAGGTTCATTGCCCCCCCCCCCCCCAAAAAAAAAATTAAATAAATAAAAAGTTCCTTTGTATAATCATATATTAATTTTAAATTATAACAGTTTGCTCAAATAAATTTTCATTAAGTATTTGTTATCGGAAAGAAACCGGTGAAATTGGATTTTAATTTATTATTAAAATTCATTTAATTTTGATAATTTAGAAACATTCAGAATCTACCTAATTGAAATTAAAACCACAGGAGAAATTGAAAATAAAATATTATTATTAAATTCTAAAGTAAACAGTACCCATTGAATTTCAAATTTTCACAATCAATCATAGTGCAAAAGTAATTCAACTTTTTTGCAATAAATTTAAAAATAACAAATTGCAACTCGCACTTGATCAATGATAACTGAATGATCATTTCCTCAAAAATAAATTTAAAATGTATTCTTCTCTATTAAATTCACAGATCACATGATGTTCAATTTCTTCTGTCTGAAATATGACATCTGGTACATGGGCGTCGTCGTATATTTATCTTGCTGCAATCCAGGCGAAAATACATTTTTTGTTCTGTTACTGTAACAACTTGAATGTTGTGAAGAACAATGTTTTATTTGAACTTTGAAATGTCGTCAAATAAATAAGCCTTAAATTTCTTATCTGGAATTATAATTATTTTTGTATCCGATTCTAATTTACCCATATGCATTCTTCATAGAACAAACTGTTATTACTTAGTACGGGGCAAGGATATTTTTATCCACTAATTGAGGATTTTGTTTTATGTGCAATTTCAAATGCACATTGAAACGTCTTATAATTTTAATAGCACTAGCACTATTTAATTTACTTTATCTACAATGCATGGAATATAAAAAACAATAAAATCAACAATCAGTTTTAAAATGTAAAAACAATTTACTTACCCTGACTCCTAACTAGACAAAAGAAGACAACAAACACGAGGTGTCTCAACAGTTCCACGCCAAGTTGCCAAACACTTTTGCGCCAATGTTGGTGTGAGCACGTGTCACAAGCTAGGAAACGCTGCTGTAGAGAGTTACCATACATTAAAGGGAAAAGGATACTTATCGCTGATTTGGCACAAATTTCGTGCAGTCTAGCGAGGAAATATTCTGTCTAATAAAGTTCCACATTTTCTAGAAATCTATTCAGTCAATTTTATTATTGCTTGAAATATTAATAATATTGTAATATTAATATAAATTTATAATATTAATAATAATTTTTAAATATATACCTTAAATAACGTGATTAAATTAAATAATTCAATAATTCTATAAAAGTTTATAGGTGGGGGTGGGGGGGCTAGAGAATGTATTGAAATTGAAGTTATCCATATATTGCTATAAGGTGAAATAATTTGTTTAATGGAATTTGCTGATGACGTGGTTAGGTTAGCAAATGAAAAAACGAAGAAACGCCCCCCCCCCCCTCCGTTAAAGCAGGGTGCAGTTGTGTGGAATGGGGCTTAGAAGCAGTATTTCTTTCAGGACTTTTCGGCTGGTGTGTATGTGTCTGTGTGTGTGTGTGGGGGGGGGGGCAAGTTTTCTATTTTCTCGACAGAAAATATCTAAACGCTATGCCACATAAATAGAAACTAGGTAATATAAAATGTCTCCGGGGGGGGGGGGGGGGGCGATACTCATCTCTGAGGTGGAGGGGGGTGCATCGGCCCCAGAGGTATGCCTGAAAGAACTACTGATTGGAAGCACCCCCCTTCCTTGTCTGAACCATTAGTTATACATAAAGTCAATATTTGGAAAGGAAATTCAGGATTGCTACCTTCCCTATTAGGTTGTCAAAATTCTGGCTACGCCTATGCGTGGGTGACGCAACTTACCCTTACCCTGTTAATGCCAGAATGCTCTAAAAATATACTAGTTCTTTATATGGTCTATACCGAATAACTAAATTCAACACATTCGATCGTCAACCCCCTTCCATTTTTCCAAAATCCTGGCTACGCCTATGTCTAAACATGAATATTGATTGTTAAATTTAGATCAGATAAATATGTTAAAATCCAGGAGAAAAGTAACTTGACTAATTGCACAAGGAAATATCGAATGTATGCTTAAAGTTTATGTACAGATAAATTTTCGGTCATTAAATTTATTTTGAATATTCTTTTCGTGTACTATACAAAAGTATAAGCAAGAGTACCAATTCCTCCATCTCAACACTCATGCACTGATTCAAGGTCATTTACTCTCCATTAGTTAAACATATTTAGTCACTATCGATAAAATCTGACCGTCAACCTCCTCCCTCACTCACGACATTTCGGCTACGCCGATGTTAACTAGTCCAAAGTTCTATATTTATATATTTCATAGTAATTTTACTTATGAGCGTTGTGCAGGATAGGATAAATTGGTATCCTTCTCCCCACACACACACACACCACCATCATCACACACATACACACACTCCCTGAGACCATTTTTAGCAGAATTCATGCAATTTTTATTCAATCATAAAAAAACTAAAATAAGAATAAACAACTATTTCCTTTTAATGCCTACAAATATCAATGGTTTAAATAAATTTTTAAATTTTATCAACTGTCGAAAATTTAAAATTTACAATTTTAACAAATTTAAACAAAATAGAAATAACAAAATATGCAAAAAAATAGAAATTTAATATTAAAAATACCCATTAAAAATCATAAATTCTAATAGCACATTGGGTCTTTACGCTAATGAGTTAAATTTACGTATTAAGAAATTTAGCATCCGATTATTTTTTGGAGGAATATAGTTGATTGAGGAGCAGATATGAAAATATTTATCATGAATAAGTGTAAAAATTTTAGAAAAATGCAACAAAAGTAAAATGATTTAAAAACGAAATATATAATCCATTTTGCAACGTAACACATAATTCGTTTTAAAATAATTTTTAAATCGCAATATTTGCAACCAAACGAAAAACCAACGATAGCAACAAGTTTGCAACGTTTTTAATCCAGATCGTGCTACTTGGGTGTGGCATGGAATTCTGCCATAGTCAATTTAAGGCATAATTGGAAAAGCAAGGAATTGAAGGAGAAAGGACAAATACTCCCCAACAAAATGGAGTGTCCAAAAAATTTAATCTTACTGCCCTTGACTGTGCAAAAATAATGTTAAATGAAAGCAATTAAATAAAAAATTATGGTCAGAAATCATTCTTTATTTTACTTATGCTAAAAAAAATTTGCCACATTTATATGCTAAAAAGAATTTACCACACCAAAACACCTTTAGTACTCTGCAGTGGAAAAACCTTCAGTTGCTTATATGAGAATTTTTTTAGCAAAGTGTACGTAGGTAAGCCAAAACAACTTAGGAAAAGTTAGACATAAAAGCTGAAGAAGGAGTCATAGTTGGCTATGCAACTAGTATTAGAGTTTACTGGGTATTAATTGCCAATGAAAATAATAATAATTTAAACCAGTAACTTAAAATCCAAAAAATAAGCATGAAATGCAAATTTTTAGATCACGAGTGAGCGAATCAATTTTATTGGACGAAACTTGCTGTATTCTTCGAGACAATATGCAAATATAGAAACATGTGCATAATAGCAATTGACTCCGTGCCAAATACGTGAATCAGTGTCTTGGTAAAACCAGGTGTTTCTTTCTGTGCATCTTTACTTTTACTACGGGCATTAGGGTTAAAATCCCAAATAGCCATTTTATTCGATGTATCCCAAAGAAAGCGTTTAGATGATGGCAAGCTGTGAGCGGGTTGGAATCCAGCCAATCTATTGGAGAATATGCTAAATTCTTCAGAGTCCACCATTCTGTAATTTCACACTTATGGACAATTTTAAAATAGCTGAACAATAAACAGAAGGCCAGACTGAGATCGCCCTTCAGTTACATCTTCTGATGACCACTACTTGGCATTATTGGTCAGATGCAACAGGCAAACAACAGCACCTGCTTTATGTTCTAGCCTCGCTACAACTACAGGTAGACCTATATCCTTTACAACTGCAAGAAATAGATTGCATGCACATGGCTTTTCTGCATTGAGGTCAACCATTTGTGTTCCATTATCTGCAAGGCACAGATCAGCCCATCTCCAATGGTGTCAGGAATGCGTCAGTTGGGCCATAGATGGTTGTAGTAATGTCCTACCCACCAATGAGTCCAGATTTGCTTTGTAGTCGGACGATTGGTGGATTTTTGTGTGGAAAGAGGCTGGTACATGGTATCAAGCGAATAACATCGTCCAGCGTCACTCATTTTCTGGTGGTGGTATTCTTGTATGGGCTGGGATTTCCTTCAACGGACGTACTGACCTCCATTTCTTCCTCAGCGGTACTGGGACCGACCAAAGATATCGCAATGAAATCCTTGATCCCTATGTTCGCCCTTATGAGGGTGCAATAGGTTCTGAGTTTGTTCTTATGGACGACAGTACCCAGCCAAATACAGCTCGTATTGTAAGCGATTATCTGACGACAGAGAGAATCCAGCGAATAGAGTGGCCAGCGTATTCTCTAGACCCAATCCCAATAATAGAGCATGTATGAGATGCTTTTGGGAGAGCTGTAACTTCCTGATAAACCCTTCTTAACATTACCCAAAAGCTCTAACATGCTCTCATAGAGTAGCAATTACTACCTTCTGACCTCATTGAGCACTTATGAATGAATTGTCATTGCTAAATTTGCATTAGTGTGATAGGAGGTCATATTCCTTATTGATAAACATTTCACATTCAGCACTATGACCTGCCATTTTCTCCATTTTTTTAAATTTATTTTTAATATGCAAGTATACATTTGAAACTCTGCTATTATTTGTATATATATAAAAAAAAAGTTCTATTTTATGTTACTGTAAAATTTGGAATAAATTGTTGCAGTCATTTATGATTTGTGCTTGATTTTCACTTTCGTGTTTATTTTTTGAAGGGAAGTATATTTTTGATATGTATGAGATTTCATGTTTGAAATTAAATGGGGAATTTCTCCTTAAATAGAGATCGAAGTCATCCTATATTTCCTCTATATCTTTTAAAATCAGGATAAATGACCTATATTGTTCTATATTTTGCATCCGTCCTATATTTCTATGTGGTTTTTACCTATATTTTCCTCTGTTTTCACAGAGATGCCGATTACTACGGATTCTCCATAGTTTCTATGGGAAACATCCTCATACTACTGAGTTTGCAGTTTCCTATGGAAAATTACCTCCTGTTTAGGCCAATATAAATTTACGGCCGTATGCACGGTAATGCCAATCAAATGAATGTGACAATGGGGATTTGTGGCTACGCGTAATGTAAATTAAGATCATAATCACTTTTTTTATGAAAGTAATAAATGTCCTTCTTTAAAAGTTGTCTTTTTCAGAAAAATCGCTAGATGGTTATTTTTGCATAAATAATGCGATTGCGCAATTCATTTTGTGTTCTTGTGAATCGCCAAGAGTCCATTGGTATCTTTTTCAATCCATCTCCATTTTCTAATTATTGCATATTAAATTGAGTAAACTAGCTTTTTTTCATACTTTGATTAATTATTAAGGTTAATGTAAAAATTATTTTTGTATAAACAGTATGATTCCGCAATTCAGTTTGTTCTTGTGAATTGCTGAGAGTATATTAGTATATTTTTCCATCCATTTTCTAAATATTGTGTATTAGATTGACTGAACTAGCATATTCTCATATTCTAGTTAATTATTACAGTTATTTTTTAAAATTATTTTCACATAAACAGCATGATTACGCAATTCAGTTTGTTCTTGTGAATTGCCGAGCATACATTAGCATATTTTTTCCATCCACCTCCATCTTTTAAATGTTGCTTATATTCACTAAACTGACTTATTTTCATATTCTGGTTCATTAAGGTCAATTTTTTATTTATTTTCGTATAATACATATTTTCCTATTTTAAAAGATAGCTATGAACCCTGTGAAGGGATAATTTCCAAAAAATGGTATTTAATCAATGATTTAGGCAAATAAAGAAACAATATGAAGGAGAATATTTAAAGTACTCACTCAATGTCAATGTTCATGTCAATGATTGACATAGGAAACAAACTGCAAACAGGATTAAAATGGAAATGCATGAAAGAAATTAAGGCATCTTAAGCTCTCATAGATGCTGGCAACAAAAGACTCGAAATTACTAATGATGAACATCATAAAAAAGGATGTATATAAATAATTTGTAAATTATTAGAGAAAGTAAAAGTATGTTTATAATAAAAGAATAAAATAAACACTGTTAATTATTGGTATCCTCCTCTTAAATTTTATGAAAATTTATTTATATTAAATGATATTGCATGAAAGTCTATATATTTGAGTTGATATATGTATGTAAGTTTGTTTTATATATTTTAGTGCAGTTGTAGCAACTGTATACAGTTACTTTATATTTTTTGTCGTCCTATATTTTTTCTCTAAAAATCCTATATATCTTCACTTTATCACTTCTACCTCTGCTTAAACCTTTCAAACACCAAGAGATTTGCATATTTTTCACAGATCCACAAAAATCGAAGTGTCACATAAAAACTTACTGTCTGAAGAAGTTAAATGGAGATTGGTTTTAAATGATGTTTTATGGCCACTAATATATTTTTCTTAGTATTTTGGACTAGGATAACTCACATTAATTTCAGAAATCAGGCTTCTAAAATGTTCTTTTCAGCAATGTTCAATAAAAAGTAAAATTTTTCAGACCAAAATTGCATCGTACAAATCTGGTAATGATGCCCTTTAAAATCCAAGAAATACCTCCAAGATATCTGCATAAATTCTGCACAAAAATGTGAAGTTGCAAGACATTTTCAGATAATAATAATTTTTTGTGATTTTCTGCATCGAACACAACTCTCAGATCTAATCAGAAAAAAAAGCAACCCCACCGTAGTTTAAGAAATGCTGTGGAGGTAGGGATCAGATGATCTGCTTAGTGATTTATGCTAAATTTAGAAACATTTTAAGATACATATTTATGCTGTAAAAAAAAATACAGGATATTAATGTCAAATGTTGGCATAAATTCTCGTTAATGCATGGATTGATATCACATGTGACTGTAAACTTTTATTGGTCATGGCCGACAGAAATTTTCTATAGAAAAATATGGAAATTCCCTAATTCATATTATGAGGGCATTTTCCATAGAAACTACGACTACGATTACCTGTTATAATAGACACCTGATCATTTGGCGAGATTTCAAAGTAGAAATGCTATTTGGCGCAATTGGTAAAAAGTAATTTATTGGTGCAAAATTTGTCATTATTCTGATAAATCCCAGTTGTGAGAGTGTTTTAGATATCAGAACACCAGATAAACAATACTGTACTGTATTTTATTGTCATAAAAAGGAGTTATTCCATTTCCTCAAAACCATTATCCTGTTTAAGTTTTCTTTTTTTTTTTTATAAAATATTACCAATGCTTTAATTTTTTGCATTTTAATATTTATACAAAACATTTAGGAGCCTGTGTCAGAACCTACTTATGACCTGGCTACAGCATGGATGGAACAAGATGTTGAATCAGATGTAATATGCAAGTAGGTGGTATACAATTAGTTTAATCTCATTCTACATGCACTATTTTGTTTTAAGCCAAAACATTTTATTAGCTTAAAATACAGGTTGTCATTGTTATCTTTATTTTAAGCTTTTTCAGTAGGTCAAAACTCAGCTAAACTTAATGGAACACTCCATAGGAATATTCAGAAGTTTTTCCACAAAAAATTGTTATCAAATATCAACAGGAAGAAACGGGATACTGGAAGCATCACGAAGTGTCATTGATGTTATCATTTAAGATTTTATGTAGCATTTGAACCAGAAGCCTAAATGTGAAAAGTGAATAATAAATTTTATTGTTCAGTTGAAAGTAAAAATACAAAGAGTAAATAATAAATTTTGTTATTTAGTTGCAAATAAGAATATAAAGTACAAATAATAAATTTTATTGTTCAGCTGAGTTTCTTTTTATGGCAACAGCATGCCCACTATTTTATAGCATCTTATAGGTTGTTCTTGTAGGTTAAGCCATATCAAACTTTCTCTACATGTATTAATAACATCACTGAAAGTGATTGTTTTCTGTTTTATCCTCATCATGCATTAACCATTCAGAAAGATGATTATGTCCATGATTCACAAATGTCTTATCCTATTTTTAAAAGCTATACCTTTCTAGAAACTTTGACTCTCAAGAAGTGTTTTTTATTTTCTTAAATTTTATTATCATGGAATTTAAATAGTATTTTAAATTTTGCTTTACATTGTACTAATAAACATACCATTCACAGTAAATTGACCTGTTCGGTAAAGGAAAGAAATTTCCAGCAAAAAGAAAGATATTAGAAACAAAGATGTTGACCATATTTCGAAAATTCAATTTGTGTTTCCTTAAAAAACCGAAAATGGAAAACTGTAGATATGAAACTTTGTTTATCTTTATTTAAAGTATTAAAATATAAACCCTTAATTATACATGTCTGGACAAATGTCTCCTCAACCTAAGAGCCAGGCTTAAAAGTTAGGAGCCAGCATTTTATTTACATTACTTTGCATTTTAAGGGCATCTGTTAGAGAGTGCGTATGATAAATAATTACAATGGTTTAATTCGTAGAGGTTATCACTAACATTTAAAAAAATAATAAATTGATTTTTTTTTTAATATTTAATATGTAAAAGAATTGATTGTTTCAAAGTTAAGTTTATAAGAGAAGCAAAATATATGTATATATATTCATTTATTTAACGTATAATATAAATATTTTCAAATTTAAAGCATTATTTTGATATTATCTGTTTTACTGTGCACATATGAAATTGAATTATACTTCATGTTGTCTGCACTGTCCATTGTACACAAGATTTATACACCTCCTGGAAATCCTCAGAAACTCTTAGATTTAGGGGACTTTTTTTTTTATGAGGACCCTCAAAAACTCCTCATTATCATGAACATTGGTAAATACGCCTGGAGAAATGACTTGTAATTACTTTGCGATCATTTATTTCCTAATGCAGTCAATAGGTCCCACCTGTAAAAATGAAATCAGAGTCTCTTTATATATATATATATATATGCAGGGTGTCCAGTGCTATCGGTGCCCAATGGCTATTTCCTCAACCGTTAGTCGCAAAGATACACTTCCAATTGCAAAAATGTTTTAAATTTTAAAATCTATTATCTTAGAAACAGTTTAAATAAATAAATACATTTCTGAAAGAAATACGAAATATGAATTTTTATACGGTCCCCCGATCCTACCAATTACATTTAGAAAAATCATCCGCATACAATTTCATTCCAAAAAAAAAAAAATCTTCCTTTTACGACCAAAATTCACCGAGTTATGAAGCATTAAAATTTATGATTTAAGTCACTTTTCCATGCATAAAAATGTCCCGTTTCAGGCAACCAACCAATCAGGGTCCATATTGACCATTTCTCCAGGCAACCAACCAATCAGGGACTGTATTGACCATTTCTCAGCCCAAAAAATGCTCCAACTTTAAACAGCTATAAGTCTGTCAATTTTAGTCATAAAAGGATGATTTTTTTTTTATTTTGCATAAAATTGTATGAGGATGATTTTCCCAGTGACGGCCATTGGGGGGGGGGGGGGGCGCGAGTATGCGCGACACCATTGAGTAAACACCCCAAATTATTTTTTTAGTTATACAGATTTATTACAATTTCTATTGAAAAAATCTGAATTTTTGGTTCAATTAAATCGAGAATTATTAAAAATTAGTTATGAAAATGCCACTAGATGGCAGCACTACACCTTTCTTCGGAGAAAGTCGACTCACGAAAGCTGTATTGCACAGAATTTTCAACACATAGGGGAAAATATAGGGATATTTTTAAAGCCGCGTCTCTACCGTCGACATCTCCTGAGTGAAAGAATGGTATAGGAGCAATATTAGAAATTTGGCGTGAAAAAAAACAAGACATTGCAGATTTACTAGTAGATTGTGTCGCGGGACTGAGCGCGCCCCAGCCAAAAAGAAACAGAAGAGTAGAAAAACATGAAGAGGGACTTCTCAAATTGGCTCAGTTTCGCTAATTTGGCTTCAATTTTCTACATTTAAGAATGTTTGTTCTCATTCTCATCTTTGTTATAAATTTGGAAGTTTAAATAAACATTTGAACAAATGAGAGAATTAAGTGTACGTGTGTGGTGATGGGAAGGGGGGGGGGGGGTATGATATTTTAGGGATTTCTGGCCATCGTGAATAAAGTGTCTTGTTTAGGACACTCAGTTTGAGGGATCGTTTGTCGTTGTTTCGCATTTCGTCATTTCTGATGTAGTTTGTCTGTTGTTCTGTTCTTCCGGAAGGGATTTATTTCTATGCTCTGGTTGATCTGCTGGTGACGAATTTCAATATGTTTGACTTCAAAATAATTCTTTAAATTTCACGAGTTTCCAATTTTTGGCACACTGTGGCATATAGGCTATTTTTAGTGACACTTTCATAAATGTGTTGTTTCGGACATTTAGTTTGAGTTGACTTACCCAGCTGTCTTACTTTTTCAGCTATTTAACATTAAAAAATGCCTAAAAATTAAAGAAATTCTAAGTATTTGTTAAAAAACTTAAAAATTAAATTTTCAACATGATCCTTTTATCTGACGTCGTTTTTCTGGAAATTTTGGCCCGACCGCTGGCGACTATATTGGTAGCCCCCAAATTGGCTCTAGACTTATAATATTGGCCCTAGGCTTATATTTAAATTGAAGTTGCCCCCAAATTTCTTATCTCGCCTTCTAATTCAGCGAGTTTGATTCTAATCATGGTTATAGTCTCTGCACCATCTGTACGTGTCACCTAAATATATATTTTGTGCCAAGCCCCTGGACGTAATTTTTAGCTTAGCTCCCTCAATTTTACATCTCGTTTCCTAATTGAGAGATTTTGGTTCTGCTAGTGGCTATAGCCTCTGCACCATTTGTACATATCACCTAGATATGCATCTTTGTGAGAAATCCCTGAGATTAACTTTTACTTCAGTTACGCCCCCCCCCCCCCCCCCTCCAATTTCCCACCTCACCTCTTAATTGAACGATTTTGATTTTACTGATGGCTATAGTGTCTGCACCATTAGCACATGTCACCTGGATCTGCATCTTTATAGTGATAAATCTTTGAGCGTAACTTTTACTTCAAATAGCACCCCCCCCCCCCCCTCACACACACACACTTATCCATCTCGACTCCTAATAAAGCGATTTTGATTCAGATGGTGGCTATAGTCTCTGACCCACATGTACATATTAACTTGATATACATATTTGATGGATATAATATACATACGTTTTTTGCGTCAACCCCTGGGCTTAACTTTTAGTTTAACTAGTCCCCATAATTTTACATTTCAATTTCTAATTGAGCGATTTTGATTCTGCTGGTGACTATATAGTCTGAGCAACATTTGTACATTTCAATTGGATACACATATTTTTGTGTCAACCCCTGAGTATAACTTTTAGTTTAACTAGTCCCCAGAATTTTACATATCTGCTTCTAATTGAGCGATTTTGGTTCGGCTTGTCGCTGTAGTGAGTCTCTCTACCATTTGTACATGTCACCTGGATATGCAACTTTAATATGGCAAATCTCCGAGCGTAACTCTTACTTTGGTTACCCCCCCCCCCCCCCCCCCCCCAATTTTCTATCTCGCCTCCTAATCCACCGATTTTGATTTTACGGGTGGCTATAGTGTCTGAACCATCAGTACGTATCGCCAGAATATGCATATTTTTTAGTCAACTCTCTGGGCATAACTTTTAGTTTAACTAGCCCCTACAATTTTACTTACATTAGGACTATGTAATGTTTTTCACTAGGAAAGATACGTTCCATGTGTCCAGGCTTTTTATGAACGAGCGAGCAGGTGGGAGGTACGTTATTTTACTTAATACATCCGTTGTTTATATTTTTAATACTCCCGTTGTTATGCCCGAAATACGTATATGTATATACATATGCTTTATATATACATATATATACATATATATATATAATATATATAATATATATATAAATAATATATATATATATATATATATATATATGTATATATATATATTACTAACATATATATAGGCATAAATACATAGATGAGCGCCCCCCCTCTACATGTCGTTCACGAGCCGCCACTGGATTTTCCAAAATATAATTGGTAGGACCGGTGAACTGTATAAAAATTTATATTTCGTATTTCTTTCAGAAATGCATTTATTGATTTAAACTGTTTCTAAGATAATATATTTTAAAATTTAAAACACTTTTGCAATTGGAAGTGTATCTCTGTGACTAACGGTTGAGGAAATAGCCATTGGGCACCGATAGCACTGGACACCCTGTATACAGGGTGAGTCGGAATTATTTTTACAAAAGCAGAGGGGTGATAGTACCCCACCAGACAAGCAATAATTACCATGGAATATAAGATCGCATTGCACTCTGAGAGGTAGAAAAGAGGCACGTCGAACTGCGTTGAGCATGACACACTCAGCGTCTCGGACGTCATTGTGTACCTGCCGATGTAGTATCTCCTATGTCAGACACGAACACAGTTACCATATGCAAATGTCCAGGGAGCAGAATCAGCATAACTGGCTCCTAGTAGGTTCCGGCAATAGCCAATCGGAGCACACGTTGCCCTTTAAAAACCGGCACAACTTCAACGCTGCAAGTTATTCCCACTGGACTTTTTCTTCTGGGGCCACATGAAATCTTTAGTGTACGAGACGCCTGTGGACTCGGCGGAAGATCTCATCGTGCGTATCGTTGTTGCCGCAGACCACATTAACAGAACATCCGGAATCTTCGAGAGGGTGCGTCAGTCATTCCTTCGCCGGTGTGAGCGGTGCAACGACACGCGTGGTCGCCACTTTGAGCACTTGCTGTGAGTTTGTCGCTGCACAATAAATCTGTTTGTGCAACATTTGGTATTGTTCATTCGCTTTCCCAACAGTGGTGTACGTGCAGGTTCGTATTTTAATTTTACTCTTTTCTGCCTCTCTGAGTACAATGCGACCCTATGTTCCATGGTAATTATTGCTTGTCTGGTGGGGTACTATCACCCCCCTCTGCTTTTGTAAAAACAATTCCGACTCACCCTGTATATATATATATATATATATGCATATATCATACCTGCCAACTTTTACGCATTACGCGTAAAATTTATGCATTTTGACTGCTCTTTACGCTTTTACGCATATATTGCTATATTTTACGCATTTCCGCATTTATTTGAATTTTTTAACATTACTAGGAAATCAATCTCCGGCGAAATTCTCCGGCTTTTTTTGTTTGAAATTTAACAAATAACCAGACATGGTATAATTCCTCGGAAACACAGATTTTTCGCTTTTTTAGCACTGATATTTACCATTCCCGGGATCGTAGCAAATCCATAATAAAATGCAGGGTAATGCCAATCAAATTGACGGAGATTTATGGCCGTGTGTAATGTAAATTAAGATTTCGATCGCTTATTTTATGAAAGTAATAAATATACTTCTTCAAAGGTTGTCTAATTCAGCATAAATCGCTAACATGTTATTTTGTTCATTAATTTCGCATAAACAATGCGATTGCGCAATTCAGTTTGTTCTCATGAATCGCCGAGAGTACAATAGTATCTTTTTCCATCCATCTCAATCTTCGAAATATTGCATTTTTGATTGACTGAACTAGCTTATTTTCATATTCTAATTAATTATTACGGTTAATTTCTTAATTATTTTTGCATAAACAGTGCGATTGCGCAATTCAGTTACTTCGCGTGAATTGCCGAGAGTACGTTAATATCTTTTTCCATCCATCTCCATCATTTAAATATTGCATACTAGATCGGCTAAACTAGCTTATTTTCATATTATGGCTGATTATTAATGTTAATTTTTTAATTATATTTGCATAATACAAATTTTTCTATTTTGAAAAATGAGTATGAACTCTGTGAAGGGATATTTTCCAAAAAGTGGTATTAAAGCAATGATTTAGGCAAATGAAAAGGAAACCATTTTGGCAGGAATATAATTCAGTGCTATATATATATATATATATATATATATATTATTTTATTAATTAAAGATCAATATTTGTTAATCTCTTTAGTGAAAACCTGTGTTTTACAAAACATAAATATTTGTTTTCATTTTAAAGTAATTTTCACCGGATAAAACCTTTATATATTTTTATCTTATAATTTATTGTCCTGAAATTTTATAAAATTGGTGTCCTGAATTTTCATATTCTACCAGTACTATACCTGATATTTAATACAGAATTTTTTAATGCAGGTATTTGTACATAGTTACATTCATTAGAAATGTCGTTTGCGCGTGTAGTTTAAAAAAAATCATTATAAATGAAATGTCATTCACGCAAAATTTTACACATTCTAATTTTCCCAGGTTGGCAGGTATGATATATACATATATATATATACACACACACAGTCAGCTCCCGTTAATCCTCGATATGGATCGGATGTAAACAAGAAATTCAAGATTGCCACAATTGGTGTTGTTATTTGTGTTCTGGTGTACATATATGATAATTCAAACCTTTGTAAGATAAAGAGTTAGTTTTTCTTTTTTTCCCCCCTTCTTGAGCGAAAGATGGCGCTTCTCTTTTTCTGAGTGAAATATGTGAAAATAGAAGAATTGCAAACTCTCATGGACACAAGTGCTGGCTTTGTAAAACTGACTTTCCTGGATAATATCCTTCTAATACAGACATGAACTTTTCAGTCAGACAGGACAATATGTTAGTAAAAAGAGATAAGATAGCAAAAAATGAGTTGATAATTAAGTAGTCTTTGAGAAATTTGTAAAAATATAATCAATAACTGCTATGTCAGAAAGATGAGAGAATAACTGTGGTGGCACCATTTGTCAGAGAAAGTTGGACCTATCAGTAGATTCTGTAACTTGGTATATTAATACAACAACATAACTTTGTTAAGAGCAACGTACAACATAAAATTAATAGTAACGGCTTGTTTTGAAGGTTGTTACTATTAATTTTATATAAATACCTTGACTTTATACAGAAACGAAACAGAGTTTTATCACAGAACAAGAAATAATGACTGTTCATAGACTGCTAGAAAAAATATTAAAACCAAAGTCATAAGTTCTTAATCAAATCTATGTTTTAAAATCTTAAAATCAAGCATCAAAATTAATAAAATTAGATAGTTTTGCTTTAAATGTATTGTAGAGTGATTTTTAATTTAATAATTCAGGATGTACCAATGTCTCATTTTTACACATTAGTCTATGCAGTGATGACCTATAATTCGCACAACCTTTGGTCCCAAGCTGTGTGGATTAGAGGGAGACTGTATATATATATATATATATACACACATCGACCAGTAAATGTTAGAATAAGATTTTTGTGTAAATGTGTAAATTACTACACTTTATCAAAAATCACTTATTTAAGTACATTTTCCCGAAAGCCTCAAATTTTAGCAGGTTTTTCTCATAATGATTGGAAATTTTAGCATTCTATTGTAAAAAGCACAAATTTTGGGGTTCTCATATAAAATTGAGAATTTTAAGTGTTTTTTTGTAAAATTGTGACTTAAAATATGGATATAACATTTTTTAATAATCAAATTTTACCATTTTTTTTTAAATTGTACATTTTAACATGTTTTAGTAAAAATCACGAATTTTAGAGTTCTTTTGTGAAAATCACTTATTTTAAGGATTTTTTGTAAAACTCGTTAATGCAGAAATCTTTTATAAAAAATATTGTGAATTTTTAATGCATTTCCATAAAGTTGCAAATTTTATTTATGCTTGCAAATTTTAACGTTTGTTTGTAAAAATAATTTTTCAATACATATTTTTTAAATCACGAATTCTAGCCTTCATTCATAAAATCACTAACTTAAGCATTTTTTAAAAAAATTTCAAATTTTAATGAGTTTTTTTTTGTTTAAAATGAAAATATTTTTCAATTATTTTCCAATGTACAAAATGATTTAATTTTTATATATAAGTGTTAATACTTTAAATAGGACAATCATCACTGATATTTAATAAATTATAATGTGAAAACTGGTAAACATTTTCTGCCATAATTTATTTATTTCCTGAAATTGAGAAAGTGTTGTTTTTCCGAAATTTTTAGATTTTGAGTTTTTAATGCCAATATATGTTTTAATGACTTCTGAACACGTTTTGACAAATTTTGGAGTGATGTCCCTCTGTCTGTCAGATGTGTGTGGTTGATTTCTTGTGTACACAATAACAGCTACAAATATTAATTGATTTTCACAGAACTGTATATCCGGCTTTGTTATTCAAAATCTAGAATTAGATAGAAATTTTTTTAATTTAAGCGAAAACTTTGAATTGTATTCTAAATTTTATATTTTTTTTAACATTGCAGCATTGGACTAAATTTAATGTAATCATGCATAAAAGGGTTTATTTATGGCTCAATAATCAAAAGACTTCATAGTTTCAATCATTGTTATGAAAAATAACCGTGCTATGGTTTTTTTTTGTTCGGGATGTCATTAGCCCCTCTTGGGGGCAAGTTGCTTCCCCGGAAGGGTACATTGTCAAGTATGGTATCAATCGAAAGATTTTTTCAAGCCCTTTAAAGTGGAGGGTAACATGATATAGTTATAATCATTTGAACTCACGATACTGATTTTTCAATTTTTCTTGTAAAATTAAAAAAAAAATGAATTCTGGAATGAAAAAGTTGAGTTGAGCCACACTCCAGTTAATTTATTTCGATACACGAAATTTATCTGGCTCCACTTAAAAAAACATTGAGAGCGTAACTTGATTTTTGAATAAAGAGATACATAACTAGCCCCCCCCCCCCCCCCCCCAAAGGGTTTTTTCACAAATATTTAAAAATCTATTAAATTTTTCTAATTTTTAAAAGTTTCAGCATCGTCCCAGTAGCATTAGCTACATTTAAGAAAAAAGGAAGGTCATAGCTCAAGTAGGGGCTTTGGAATAAAGAGATGTATACTTATTAATATATAAACATACATATAAGGGTTTGGGGCTTTTGATAGATTAGATATATTTCCTGTCATTGTCATTTCAGTTATTGTTTTCTTTCAAAATGAGTCTTGAAGATAACTTGTATGTTGATGCCTTTCTGGGCATTTAACATTTCCATAATTTATGGGCACTTTAATACCTTAAATGCACATAGACATACAAAATTTCATATCTGTACTTTTCTTTTCTTTAGGGTTTTCAGCTGTTTTTCATAGTGCAATCAGTATATTTGCTTCTAACTGTGTTATTTATCTCTATATTATATCTCAGTTTATATCATCCCTATAACCTTTCGAAATTGTGCCATATACAAGTTTTATGCTTTTTTCGAGTTTGCTGTGCCAAGTTTTCTTAAGATGGTACATTTTTGATGCCATTAATTTCCCGCAAAAATTGCTTCTGAGTTATTCCATGTCAAATCAACACAAGAAAATGTCATTTTTTCCCGCACTGTCTCCGATGTTTTTGAAATTTGGTGGACTAATTAGATTTAGCAAGAATGTAAACTGCACAAAATGTTAACCTCCTAGGCCTATTTGTTTTTTAGTTATATACATTTAAAAATGACCGAAAATGTAAAATTTACCCTCAATGGCTACATTTAAATTACCATAACTCCTGTTCTAATTAACACACAGAAACAATTTTGGTATTGTTTTAAAGCTCTTTAAATGACCTTTTAAATGATACCAAATACATGGAAGTTTTTGGGGAAAACATTTCAAGGTCATAGTATTTGACCTTTAACCTTGAATTGCTAAAAATTGAATCGCTTATTTTTCACTACATTTTTACCCTGTAACTACATGTATACCAATTTTCAAAAAGGGCACTCAATGGGATCACACAAAAAAAAATAGAAACAAAAAATACAATATTTAAATATTGGCATAACACTTTGACAGCCTGTTTTTTTTAAATTAATTTATTTTTAGTAATGCTGCAGTTTTATATACAACCTTAAATTAAATTACTACTGGTTTTTCCATGAGCACAATTTTGCATTTGTCACTACAGTTTCCTTTTCAGTTATAGTGTAAACTCTTCCCGTCGCTGTGGAGGGATCAACTATTGTTAATACATCTTGCACAAGTACCAAAAGTACATCTGACTTATTTGGAAATTTGAATGATGGAGAAGGTCCAGATGGATGGAGAAAACTTAATTTAACTATTGCATTATCTTCATCAGTATCAATTACACATGTCACCCTGCCCGGACGCCCAATTTGCTGCTCATGTCTTCGGACGAGCCGGTCGTCCTGGGTTTTCGACATGTCACCCTGCATTTTTCGTCATAAACAGCAGTCACAAATCTTTTGATATCACTGATCGAAAGTACGTATCCTAATTTGGTAACTTGTTCAACTTTTGATACAGGTGAATCAGAATACACTTTAGTGCAAATTATATGTGCTGTCAATGGAATAAACGAGTGGAGCTTCTGAGTCCTAGCAATTGTGCGTGATTGTTCAAATCATTCTTTCAGTTTCCCAAGACATTCAAACTATGATTTAAAGAATCTAGTGCTTCTTCATAATCTAAATTCATTAGTTCATAATCACAAACTTGCAGGACACTTGGTCCAAGTAGCAGGTCTTCTTTTGGACCTAGATTCCAGAGGCTTTTCAACCTAAAACTCAAATTGCTAACTAACACCATTTGAATCAAACAGTCAGCTCTAATTCAAACTAAAACCCAAACTGCAAACCAAAAGTAAGGATGTGCGAGTGGTGGCACCAATTGGCAAATTTAGCTGTTTTATTGCTAGAAAATTTCATTTGCAGCTATATTTGGCTATTTATGGATAAATCTGGTTATTTTTGTAGTATATTTGGAGAACTGTCAAATCAACTGAATAAAATACTGAATCAAACAACATTCAAAATGCTTGTAATAGTATATTCTAACTTGTAATGGTATAGTGTTTTTATCCACAAAATTAAAAACTGCAGCATTACTAAAAAATAAATAAATAAAAAAAACTGTCAAAGGGTTATGTCAATAAAAAAACTGTCAAAGGGTTATGTCAATATTTAAATATTGTATTTTTGTTTCTAATTATTATTTTTTTTTTTGTGTTTGATCCCATTGAGTCCCCATTTTGAAAATTAGTATACATGTAGTTAAGATGTTGTAGTATTCAGGGGGAAAATATAGTGAAAAATAAGGAATTTGATTTTTAGCAATTCAAGGTCAAAGGTCAAATACTATGACCTTAAAATCTTTTTTCCAAAAACTTCATGTGCTTGATATCATTTTAAACTTCATTTAAAGAGCTTTAAAATGATACCAAAATTGTTTCTGTATGTCAATTAGAACGGGAGTTATGATAATTTAAATGTAGTCATCAGAGGGGGAATTTTGCTTTTTCGGCTATTTTTAAATGCAAATAACTAAAAAACTAATTTGCTCAGGAGGTTAAAATTTTGTATGCTTTACTTTTTTAGTAGGTCTAACTAGTTCACTGAATTTCATAAAAATTTTTGCGGGTGAGGAAATTGTTAAGGTGTGTTAATTTGACATAGAATGACCCTTCTGTGGGTTCAGATAAGTATTCATACTAACATCATGGAGCAGCACCATGGCACATCCATTCGTATGACATATGGGTAAAGAAACATAATCAAAATGTATTTGCACCAGATGCCAAATAGGGCTGCTGTAGCACTGTCATGGAGTTTTGATATTTAGATAACTATTCAGAAAGCTCTAACTAGGAATATTTTACTCATGATCAACCTATGTTTAATCATATGGTAAAGAAGATCATTCATATTTTCTGTTTTATTATTGGCAAGGAATTTTCTTGTTCTTAGATTACTGGGAAGGTTTTGCTGCTGTTAACTAGTTTATTTTATTGTATTTATATGGGTTCTATAATTAAAAAATATTAAAATAAAAGTTACATAATTTATTTCAGAATATAAAGTTTGAATGTATGCAAACTTCACATTAAATGCCAGTTGTGCTTGACAGAATGTGTATGGATTAGAAATGGGATTTTATATTTATGTTCTATATGTAATTGCATGTTTATATATGTGCCTGCATTGCTTTCCCCATATTTCATTTTAATTTAGCCTGCTGAAGAATTTGACACAAAATGTATTACATATGTTTGAAATGCATAAAATAAAAATATATAAAAACTATCTAAACCCATTTTACTAAGTTTTAAGCTGATTGGAACAAGAGAAATTTTCCATTAATTATATGATTTCCATCCAAGTAATGTAATGAAGTATATAAAATTTAATCTTATCCACACCAATTAAGAAAAGACCTAGATGACAGCCGAAGTTGAGATGGATAGATTGTGTGAACAAGGGTTTTAAAGTGTTAAAGATCAAAAATTGGAGAAGCATTGCTCCAAGGGAGCTGCTTGAAATGATTTTCTGAGGAAGGCCAAGGCCCACAATGGGCCGTCAAACCATTGATAATGATGATGTAGAACTTAAGTTTAAACATTTTAATTTATTTTTATACATTTTTATTTTGCATGCCATTTCTGGAAATTTTTGTACCGCTTTATACACCAAAATGAAAGGATTATGCTTTAATAGATTTATATTTTATAATACTGAAAGGATCTTGTGCCATTTTGATTTTTACTCATTTTTATACTTATTTTTTAAAGTTGAAGTTTATATTTCATACTAGCTTTAAGTTTGTAAGCTTTTTAGAAACGTCCGCTTAAATAGTTTTATATCCATAGGAGTCTATTGGAAGTTGTAGATGAAGAACTGTTACAAAGGTATGCTACTTACTAACCTTGTGTTTGTACCCTTTGTTTTGTTGCTTATGCTTGTTAAGGGAATGTAGTATGCATGCTTTATATTGTTATTAGTAGTGGTGTCTGTAGCTAGTGGTCGCTATTTTTAGTAATCAATTTTTAAGGAGATTCATACCTTGCTACCACATACGAGCTGTTTCTGTGTTAAAACTAATGGGAAAATTTATATAAAATATTTCTCCATGAATTTTGCCAGTAAATGGACATTTGTTTACGCAATATTAAAGGAGAAACACATATATTTCATTCTAATTCTGAATTTTTTCATATTTAAATGCATTTAAAGTGTTTCAGAAATGAATTTAAAAATTCGCATCATAATGAAAGTTTCCATTAGGAAGCTTCTGTAGCAAATTTGAAAGCAAAATTGAATATTTTGCTTTCAAATATTTAGCAATTTTTCTAAGCAATTGAATATTTTGCTTAATAAAATAGTTATACAATTTTCTATTGATATCTGCAAATATTATAATTTTATCATTATAAGATTGATTTAAAATGATCCAAAAACTATATCAAGTACAGATATGTAAAACAGAATGAAGTTAAGATTACTACAATGCTGTATGTTGCCCTGTAAGTTAATCTCTGTCAACAATAGATTATTTTATGCTGTCAGCAACGAGAGGGAGAAAGTGATTGTTTTGACCGCTCTAATCAATAAAAGCCCAGCTTGCTATAGTTCGAGATGTAGATCTATTCTACAAAGATATCTACAGTTCAGTCGTTAGAGGCTGTAACAAAACAGTTACTTTAGCGGAATTGATAAGATTCCAAACTATTTTTGAACAAGATTCTAAGTTGTTTTATTTGTCAACTCAGAACTGTTCTTATTTTTGAGAAAAATATTTGTTTTATTCCATTATTATTATTATTTTTGTCAAAGAGTGGTGGCGGCGTCAGCTACTTTTTTTAATATAGAAAGATTGTATGCTATCATTTTTTCGGTATGAGACAGAGAAACTTGAGGAATGTGACATTTGTCAAATGACAGCGATGGTGTCAGCTACTGTTTTTATATAGAGATATATAATTTTGTAACAATAAATTTCTTTTTTTTTTTCAACTTATTCAACTATAACTGACATTTAAATGATTAAAAAAAAATTGATTCAGGTTAGTGCGCTGATACATATTCAAACAGCGCATTCAATTATAGCACTTCTATTATTATCTTTATTTTTTAAATAAACTTTTAATTGCATTTTTATATAATTTGTATTTTTTTTTAACATCAAATACAATGTGTATACATTCTTGACTCATTCTATATTCTACAGTTTCATGCTCTTAAACATTAGCAAATACTACCTTCTATTTAGTAGTAATGACTTATGAGTTAATTTTGATTGTCAAACTTTGGTGGTTCTAACATTATTAGATTATTATATAAAACATTGATCGAAATATCTTGCAACTTTGAATAAATTAATGATGTTCTTGTAATCAATTATATAGGCGTTCCTTTTCTTATTGAGTTCGTCACAATCTATTTTTACTTTCCCTACATACCACACATAGTACAGGGTGCTTAAAAAAGAATTTTCTGATTTCAAAATATTGTATTTTTAAAACTTAAATACACAAGTGTGACAATTCATACATGAATTTAAAGGGAAAATGTTAACTCTTTATTTATAAGTATTCAATATGCTATCTATTAGTCACACATACAATGTCAAGGCGATATGCAAGTTCTTGCCAAACACTCTTCCTCATATCTGTGGTAGCAGTCTCCAAAGCAGCACAAATGCATTGTCTGAGTTTATACAGGCTTGTGGGCAGAGGTGGCACAAAGACTTGATCTTTTCCGTATCCAAAAAGAAAAGAAAATTGTATGGTTTAAGATACAGAGACCTAGGAGGCTCTGTGACACAAAATTATCAGGTCTACTGCGACTTATTCAACACTGGGATAGCTCTTCATTAAGAAAACGATGAATCTCCATATGCCAGTGAGGCAGCACTACGTCTTACTGAAAAATCAAGTTGCTGGAATCTTTCTTCAACTGGGGAAATTTACATTGAATGGTGATAACCAATTCACATTGTGCAAAGACTGCATGCAGAAAGCTTTCTGCTGGACTTTTTTTATGTCTTGTACACAATTTAACACCATCACACTAGTGCCACGTATTGTTCCCATTATAAAACTTGGACATTTCCAAATTCATGCATTAATTGTTGCACAGTGTTAAAATTGCTATTAACATAGGGAAAGTACCGTATATACTTGCATAGGGAAAGTACCGTATATACTTGCATATCAGTCGAGAAATTTGTGACAAAAAAGAGCTTCGAAGTGTATGAGGGGGGGGGGGGGTCGACTTATATGCAAAGCCTGAAAAAAAAATAAGAAAAAAAGTTCTTCCCATGAGGCAATCCATCCTAAAATGATGGTGTAGTAATTACACAATCGCGACCCTCCAAATTTCTCTGCACTTCAAATTTCTCCTGGCTTTGCATAACCGCAATGCAGTCACTGCCCTCCTGATTACCACCATACTATGTCATGACTGGGCTAAATGCAGCCATGCTCACACTTCAGCCACTGTTACGTCTTGCTTGTTTTCAATCGTATGTGTTTTTCTCTCATTACTACGACTATGGCTGATGATCTTTGATAAACAAATGGCTCTTTTCAGAGCCTCACACTCTCTTATATGAATTGTGTAAAACTATAATGCAGGATTTGAAGACGAAAGTAGTTTCTTTTGTTGGGAATACTAACAACTGTGCTGCTTCATGTCAATTCAGGGTTAACAAAAAAATTGGTGGAAATAATGGGCAAAAATTTTAATAAGCCAGATATTGTTTTGATTATGCTATGGATCAAGGACATTTAGGACAGGGATGTGAAACCTGCTGAAAATGATTGCAAAATTGTTTAAGAAATGTTGTATTAGTAATCAGGCAGTCTTTCAGAACTTTTTGTCTGGGGGGCAAATGAAACTTTAGAAGGGGCAAGTTTTCTGTTTGCCCTATATAAATATATCTATTAAATGCTGTTACATAAATAGTAACTAAGTTAATATAAAATTTTTCTGGGAAGACAAAGCCCCCCCCCCCCCTCCCGCTGGATGAGTGCCTGAAAAACACTCCGTTACTTATGAACTTGATGGCACAGATCATGATGAGGGTTTTATAAGTGATGACGACAGTGATTCTTATGATAGATGGGATTGTTAATATTTACATGACATGTCAATGATGAAGACAGACTATTTTAACTGTTTGACTTGGACTATGTACAGGACAGGATCTATTATCCGGAATGCTTGGGACTTCAGGCATTCTGGATAAAGGGGTTTTCCGTAATTCGGAACACTTTTTCTAAAACTTACTGGAATGTGTGTGGTCTCAAATGTCGTTATGAAAAATTATAATTCATTTTAAAAACATAAGTGTATTAAAAAAAGCTTTTTTACAATCTATATGGGTTAACTAAAATGCAAATTACATGTAATTATAGTATCAAATTTAGTGATTAAGAAAAATTTTGAAAGAATAAAATGTCTGAAAAAAGTTGATTATTCAGGGTAGTTATTAGAAGTCTTTTTTTTTTTTTTTTTTTTTTAAACATTTCAACTAAAGTGGGCCCTCACCATATTCATCTAATATTTTGGCAGAAGCACCTTTGTTCATATGTTTCAAAATATGTTAATGCATTTTTAATAAAATTAAGATGAGAAGGATGTTCATTTTTAATTGAAATGAGATATTCAACTGTGGGTGCAAATGTATCAAATTCTAATTTATGCTCTTCAAATGTATTTCTAATAAGCCTTATAATTCTAAATGCCTGAATAAATAAAAAATTTTTAATTTCGTAATCTTAAACATATATCTCATTTTCACCAACAATATGTTTAAAAGATAATATCCCAGCATAAAAAGCACAAAAAATATGAAAATATTAGTGGATGGAAGCAGATTGAAAAAATGGAAGATATTTAAAAATAAAACGAAATATACCGGCGATCGTGTTTAAATAAAAAAAATTTGCGATATTGCTAAACTGTCTTCTATAAATTACTAATTAATAAATGTAACATGGAACTTTTTGCTAGGGCCAATTTTCGGTCCAAAATAGCCATTTTCATCCAAATAATAGGATTTAATTGAAAATGATTTTGATCTTGGAATTCCATCAACGTTTTTTAAATATTGAAGATGTGTATATTTCCACGGAGATGAAAAAAAAAAAAATGGATTTTCCCGAGAAAATGACAAGTTTATTGCTTAGGTTAAGTATTTAAAGAGATCAATCAGAAGACCCTGAATGACATTTTATAGCTGCTATACTTTTCTCTGCATTTCGGCAAAAGTTAATTCATTAATTTCGGGAATTCCTTACTTAAACGTACTTTCTATCCTCTCGTAAATGCGCTGATGACTCTCTTTTTTTTCATCTTTTCCAATAAATGTTTTTTAAATTGTGAAAATAGTGTGAATTCTGCGCTGCACATCGCATTTGAAGAGCGTAGAATTTCTTTAACAATATCGGGATATTTCTAGCGAAAAAGTTGGAATACTTTTACTGAAAATCAAAGTCCCAGAACAACGAGCAGAAAAGAAAATGTAATGAATTCGGAAAAATCGAAACCTTTGTGCCTAGTGTGCTCTGCCCTATACATCCAGAAAAAAATGAAACGCCATTAAAAAAGCACCTTGCCGCGACTTATCCGTAACTAACTCCTGTATTATACTATGCAGGAGTTTGTTACGGACAAGTCGCGGCTCCTATATACTATACAGGAGACCTATATATACTATATAGACTCCTATATACTATACCGAAACTAGTGAAGAATGGAATGACGCGTCTCGCACGTGCCGGATCGTCACCTCCGAGACTACTATCGGGGGTGACGGCCGGATGCAGCCGCTTAGAAAATTTTTGGGAAAAACTTCGGATGTTTTCCGGAAAAGAGGAATTGTGTAACTTCTTGGAAAAAACATGATCCACTGAATATTTTCATTCGTTATCGCGAGAATTCCTCATGTTTGTTTTCGAAATTTAAGAAGAATCAGCGGCAGCGAGTGCGCGCAGCATTTTTTTCTGTGCGGGAATTTTGAATTTCGTAAGCGGTTTGCGCGTCCTGTTTCAAACCCTCTAAAATTGTAGGTTTCAATGCATTTTTTTTTTTATTGATATTGCTAATTAAAGCAAAAAAGCATTTGGCGGGATTTTAAGCAAAAAATCGCTATTTGGCGCAATATTTAGCAAATAATCGGTTATTGGCGCAGAATTTGGCATTATTTTGCCATATTCCGGTTTTGGGAGAGTCCGGATATTGGAACGCCGGATAAGAGGTCGCGTACTGTATTAACCTTGCTAAGAATCAGACTTTAAAGGTTACGGATGAAGTTTTTGTTATGCTATTTAAATTTTATTATATATATAATTTTTTTTCCATTTTGAAGTGTTTATGAATAAATTTGTTGAAAAAAATTTTTTTTCTCTTTTTGGGGTCGACTTCTATGCAAGTTTTTGGTTTTTACCAATTTTTTTCTTTAAAAGTAGGGGGTTGACTTACACGCAAGTATATATGGTACTGTAACAGGGTCAAAAATTCAAATGTGAGTTTTAAAAGAGTCTGTTTCAAGTATCCCTGAACTTGAATCAAACATTTTTGAAGTAATATCTGTGTATATGCATGTACGTTTGTGTGTGTCTGTGAGCTTGTAGATGCAATATCTCATAAACAAATAAAGCATTTTGAAAATAATGTGGGTTGGTTATTCCAATCAGTGACTAGTAGAACTCTATTGATTTTAAATGCAATAAACATAGGGGAGAACCCCCAATTTTTGATGGAATTTTTGAAAAAGTCTGGACCTTCAATAATGACAAACAGATAATTATTTCTGACATAACTTTTCATAAGAAAATGAATAATGTAAATTTTTGAATGCTAGCATGAGCAGTTCTCTAAGTAAGGCACGATTTTTGCATGATTTAAAAAAAAAACTTTTAAAAATTAAGATCTTTAGTACTGTTAAATAAATTCCATATGTAATTTTTTTTAATTAGAAACTGAGGACATAAATTTTAAAACTAGCATAAACTGCTCTCGAAAGTGCACATTTTTCAGATACATTTTTAAGCAAATTGAATAAAAATAAAAATGTAGTATTATTCTATAGCTTCAATTTCCATGGGCAGTATTAAACAAATCCGTCAAAATCATTCTGGTGAACCTAGTTCATTTCATTCACATGAGAAGATACTTTTTGTAATAGCATGGTATTTTTACCTTGTAGAATTCATTACAGAATATTAATTAAATATCAATTGCATTTTCATGAGGATTTTACATGTGGGTATGAAAATAAGTCATTCTGTTTGGAATTATAAGTTGCTAAAAATCCCAGATTTCAATTTTTAATTCAATGCCATAAACATTTTGCTATGGATCTTGTACACTTATTATTTTGTTGTGGAAGAAGTAGCCATTGTATTATGTAGGAAAAGCCATGTGCTGCTGACATCAGATTTTTTAGCACAATGATTTTTCAGTGAAATAATAATCAAGAGACATAGCTACAGAATGGTGTCAGGAGTCAAAGCATAAAATTGCCACATCCCTCCCCATTTATATGCATGTAAAAAGTCAAATTTAGAAATAATTATAGAGATAAGAGATTAAATATTTCTCTTTAATATTTTAAAGCAGAAATTTTTTCTTTCCTATAGAATAAGGTACGTAATCACAATACAGTAAACAAAAATCTTACATAGCCTTTCAAATCGATTTTCCCAATTTTAAGGCCAATTTGGTGTTATTACTAAATGAAATCTTTATATTTCTGACTCCAATGTTCAACTAAACTTTATTTTCAAATTTATACAAATTTCCCAATAAAATAATTTAATTATCAGTATGATATGACATCCGACAAGCACAGTTCAAAACTCAAAGCAATATCTTCTTTCCTGTGTGGTGGACTGAAGTGTATTTATTTTCTCCGTGAAAAGTGCTAAAGATCAAATTCTTGCAACCATACCATTTTTACAAGCACCATCTAGGAAGAAGATTATCGAGGATTGGAGTTCCATTGAATAGTAAGCAGATCCTTAAAGCAAGTGAACGAAAAAGAAATGTGTTCACTATTCAGGTGCATAAACAGTAGGGGGAAGGGGTCATTATGCCTTCCCCTAATCCCAAATAGCATGTTAATCAGAGAAAAATGATAAATTCCTCCCTCCCATAATAGACCCCCTGACTCCCAAATATCATGTTAATTGGACTGACTGGGAGCTGTTATCCTTCAAACAAAAAGATAAAAGAAATGAATAAATAATCAGAATGACTTAAAACATCCTTCATGCAAAAAGTAAGAAGAAATAGGGAAAAATTTAGCGACTGATGCACAACAAACACATCTTCTATATCTGTCTGGAAATGACTTCATTGGCCAAGGACAGGAAATCCTGCTTGTGAATTTTGAATTCCTGGCAGTAGCTTCAAGGTGAGTTAAGTGTACAGATTAATTAATATTTATTTATACAGAACAAAATCCCACCCCATACAATAGTCCCATAGTCGAAAATTATCGAAATCCTTGAGACATACTTGCATTTGATTTGCATTGGATTTAGTCCATCCAATCCATTGGTCCGTGATTTCGCGAAATCATCATGAGCTTATAGCAAGGAAAGTTTTCACCTCAGACTTTGATGATGCCCAGAAAATAACTGGACAAACTTGAAGGCAACTTGATGAGAATTTGGTATGCAGAGAGAAACTTTTCAGGAACTTCCAGTTTTTCTGATGTTTGTAGATGTCCGATGAGAGATCAGGATCGCCGGCTTTTACCCCTCTATGCACTGGAATGCTAAATGGTCTCATAGCAAGAGAGCACTTTATGAGGTCGCTGTAAACTGTCATTCCATTCAAATTCACTATATGTACTGAGAAGTCATGACTCTATGCTTTTTGAACGATGGAAATGAGATTTCATTATTCTTGAGCTATGTTATGGTAGTCAAAATGTTATGTTAGTTTATGTTAGTTCAATTATGTTATGTTAGTCAAAACACAGAATAATAGGGAGGGAGTAAAAAGTTGTCTCATTCAGTGCTTTAACTTCGATTTCGGCAGCTTTGGTGAATATGACAAAACTTATTTCCTTCTTCTTTACTATTACTACTAGATAAAGATAGTAGTTACTAGCCACCTTCGGCGACCAGCCTAACCAGTCTCTTTTTGAAAAGCTCTTAA
Source organism: Amaurobius ferox (assembly GCA_951213105.1). NCBI lineage: Eukaryota > Metazoa > Arthropoda > Arachnida > Araneae > Amaurobiidae > Amaurobius > Amaurobius ferox. The sequence continues at coordinate 150,119,325 of OX578142.1, read as the reverse complement.
CTTACTATAACTTTCTTGCAGTAGCTGTCGACTATAGTCCTGCATCAGATTGTGTACTTGCTGGTTATTCGCTTTGCTGGTGGAGTTTCTTTTATTTTCAAGTTGCTGTATTAGGTTTATTTTATTTTCAAGTTGCGGATCAGGTTTCTTTTATTTTCAAGTTCCGGGTCAGATTTCTTGTACTTTCAAATTGTGGGTCAGGTTTCTTTTATTTTCAAGTTATGGGTCAGGTTTCTTTTATGTTTTAGGCTGTGGGTATATCTGCAAAATTTATTTTTAACGGCTATACCGTATCACATATTTTTAATGAAAGTAACTGGATAAATGCATAAACGAAGGTTATAAACTGTAAAAAGTAGAAAATTATGTATATGATATGCATTGAAAAGTTACCGAAATAGAGTTTTGAAATACAACTTTGTTGGTGATAGACAATTTTTTTACCCTTACAAAGCCATATACTTCCTCGCTATGCAGACAAGTTGCGGTCAATGATGCCAACTGCATTTCATGCAGTATTTGCCGACACCTACATGGAGTTATAAGTTACATACAATAACAATACGTCTGTTGCATTGGCTTATGCAACTCGCTTAGTAGATTTTCAAAATAAATCGCTATTTATTAATAGGTGCTTGTAATTTGTGTATGATACATGTAATAATGGTACATACGATGCACAGTGTGTGTACAATAACTGACAATGGTTCTTCCCATCACTACGCAGGCTCATGATTGACAGATTAGCCCATTGCACTGGAGCATACATTCCACATAACATGTTTCCAAAATAAATAGCCTTTTACTTGGGCACATGCACTGCAAATACAATACATGTAGTTACAAAAACCCAACTTTGTTCAATATCAATTCTCGTGGTGCTTGCATGCATAGTGTTACAAGAGCTGTCAACTGTGTTCTTGCCCTCTATGCAGTTCATGGTTAGCGATACTTCTGCTGCATGGATGCATGCAATCTATGTATGTTACATGTTATTCATAACTGTACACCATACAATGATGACCAACACACCAGTTTGATTTTTACTTTAGGTTTTACCTTGTTTTTCTCCATAATTCTACCAAAATTTATGGAATTTTTGGAGTTTTTATTTGGTTGTCTAAATCAAGTTCTTTTTTTTTTCTCTTCTGTTTATTAGCAAGCATAATATAAATGAAAGTTGAAAGAGAAAAATGTGCTAGAGCTTGAAAATTGATGCTGATGAGTTAAGAAAATATTAGATTCATTAATAAAAAATGATTTCTGAAGCATAAATAAGGATTGAATAAGGCTTTAACAGAAACATTTATCAGATTTATGAATGGGCAAATTTTTGTAAAAGAGGCAAAGTCTAATATTGAATTAAAAAAATCTAGCAACATTGAGCACAGATAACTCAGATTAATGCAGAGTGTCTAAACTATTAAAAAGCAACTAACTCGAACATAAATGATGTGTATTTTGAATAAAAAATTTCAATGTTAGTATGTATTGAACTATCAATTTTTGTTCTTTTAAACTGATTAGTATCATTAAATGGTTTTCTCATATTATGTTTTTTTTTGCCCTTAATTTTCAAGATTTAATACTCTTTGTTTAATTGATATAAAATGAAGATTTTATATGCATAAAATGACTATCGAGTGTGCACAACATTTCCTAGCTGCTATAAATTTGTTTTGCACTGCTACGAAACAGCAATTTTTCCTGCTACAAAAGTACTACAAAACTCCGATTTCAATTTTCCACCCCTGCTGTATGGGAGGGTTGAGTTGCAAATCATTCTGATTTTCCCGAATTTGTTCCTTTTCTTTTTATTTTAGCTCCAATTCAGAGCCCAATTTTCAATAAAAATACTCCAGCCTTTTATATCACCAAGAAATCATAAAAGTTTCCATGACATGCCTTTGATCGTGATGTGCTGCACAATTATCGCTAATTTCTCAGAGAAAATGCAAAAAGTAAGAAAAAATGCCTTCACCTCATTTTTTGGTAGGGAAATTTGGTTTACCAATATTTTATCAAACGTGTGTTTTATAACAGATTCCCAAAATAAATTTTGCTGAAACATGAAGTAAAAATGTTATAACAACTATAAAATATGATTTAAGATTTTCTGATTGGCTATCTATAATACTTAACCTCACCAGCTGAATTTCTAAATTTTTGCAGAAAGTCAGATAAGTTTTAATGGAATTTCTTCCTTAAATATAATTTTAAATGAAATCATGCACTTGAATGAAATGGGTATTTTGGGCCTACCCTCCCCTTTCCTATTATTTCGCAAAAAAATTCCTTTATATTTATGAGATGCATTTCATTTATTAGTTAATAATTTGCTAAAGAAAGGTTAGCAATATCGCAAAAATGTGCATTTAGGCGTGATTGTTAGTGTATTTTGTTCTATTTTAAAATATTTTTCATTTTTGCAGTCTGTTTGCATCTACTAATATTTCTATATTTATTTTGCTATTTATACAGAGAAATTATCTTTGAAACATAGTATTATAAATGATATGAAGGTATATTTTCTGAATAACATTATTAAAACATTATTATTTGGGCATTTAGAATGATTAATGCTTTTTAGAAACACATTTAAATAGCACCCTGAAACCCATTTTGTGGAATTTTTTAGTTTATTTACTTTTCATAAACATTAAATGCTATTTTCAATTGCTAATCAGAAACACTGAATTGCTACGTAAGATAGATTTTTCTCTAAATTGAACCCTTTGTGCATTATTTCATCATGTCTTACTTGTGGCCATAATTTCAAGTAATTGGAACAGTCACCAGAAGATCAGCTTTGGAATGTCATAAGGTCCTAACACATTTCAATGACTTGTACATAGCTTTACTGTTGAAACATAATCATCTATCAACAGCATCAATTCTATGAGCGATTGTTACTGCAGCTATAGGAATGATATCTACCAATACCGTAAGGCGAAGGCAACATGTAAAAGGTCTCTATGCACGGATACCAAAAGTTCCTATCCCGTTGACCTCCATGGCCAGAAGAGCAGGTGTACAGTGGTGTCATGTGTGCTGGAAAAATGCAAACAAACATTTCAATTAATGATTCTCCTGAGCAAAAAATTCAAATCAAAAACTTATTTGGAATCTTGTTTCTTTTACTAGAATGAATCATGGTATATGTCCAGAAAGTACTTCATTCAAATTCAAAATCTCTGTATACAGGATTTGCGTAACATACACAATATTAGAAGTTTCATATTCTGGTAAGATCCCATCCTTGGCTATAAAGGCTCAATGTAAAACAGAGAAAGTTAATTCAACAATTCAATTTGATGTTCATTAAGATTTCCTTCTAGTCAAGTTCATTATAGAGAATGTGTGTTATGTATCTGATGCTATGTAATGCTGTTCCAGCAAAGCTACTGTTCTGTAGAAAGTAAAGATGAAAGGCTTGCTTGTGTAATTTATGAGATAATATTATTATGATGCAAATATACATCAATAAATCTCTGTTTCACTTTGCACTGTTAAAGCAGATTTTTGTGGAATAGTTAGAGCAGTTAAATGCTCTATGTAACTAGAATTTGGATATCATCTAAGTTGCATATGATGTTTGGTATGCTAGCTGTTATTGCTTATGTTTGGCATATGTAATAAGAATACCTATTTAGCTAATGAATTAAAAGGTTTTTGTTTTTTATGCACTTGCCTGCTTCTATTTATTTCCAATGTTAGAAATTTTTGAGTGACACTGCATTTCTGCATGCTAATCCAAATGTCTATGCGATGTCATCCATCTAGAAACTTACCTGTTACACCTGAAATATTTTTTCACCTAACAAAATGTTGAATTAAACATACTGATGATCAAGTACTGCCTATACTTAATCTCTTATCTAGTCATTAGACGTTTAATTTGGAATAGATAATGAACATGTGATTTGGACCCAAATAAAATGAGTTAGCAAGAAGTATGACAAGAAGTTTTTGGTTAATAATCATTCCTTGTGGGTTTTATTCTTTCTTTTATATATATATATATATACTGGCATGCAAAATTAAAGAAGTAAGTATAGAGAAACATCAAAGACCCATAATTCATCCAAATTTTCATGAGAAAAACATTTGTGTGTGTGTGTGTTGGGGGGGGGGGGGGTGAAAGATGCAATCATCGTCTTTAAAGCAATTTAGCAATAATTTGCATAGAATAAATGCATCTCTGTATACAATGTAAAAAAATCTGATGTGGACAGCACATGACTTTCCTTATATAATGAAGTGAATTTACTACCTTTACAGTGAAAAAAAAAGATTATTTTGTAGTTGATATTTAGATTCTTTCCAAGATATTGAATTTTCATCAATGAGTCATCATTTTCATTGATTTAGCGTCATTTTTATCCATTTGGCGAATTTTCCATTAATTTAGCAACATTTAAAAAAGTCGCCAAGTTGGCGACATTCCACCAAATTTGTTGCCAAAATCTCGCCAAGCGTTATGGACGAAGAAATAAGTTATTCTTATAGCAGATTAATGACTATTGGCGTTCAAATACAAAAGTATTACTCAAAGTATCTTTTTTCATGAATGGAACGAGCTAGATCCACGAGAATGATGTCACCAAATTTATCGCATGCAGTACCGGCTCGTGAGTTGAGTTTGTGGTAGGGCTGCAAATAAATTGTATCTTATACTGAACTAGCTTTTTAATGCAGTAATATAATATAATTTACATAACAACATACTGATAAATATTTTATTTATTTATATACAAAGGACATTCTCCTGTCTTTTCGATGAACGAATTCTTCAATAACTTTTTCATTGAAGTTTATAATTTTGTCCATTAAGCTCTTCCCTGCACTGAGCATAGCTAGCGCTGATAGTCGATCTTCAGACATGGTGTTTCTTAAAAAGGTCTTTATTCTCTTCAGCGTAGAGAAACATCGTTCTGGTTCCGATGTTGTCATTGGTGTTGTCAGGACAATTTTTAGTAAACAGCTCACTTCACCAAGTGAATTCTGAAGCCCGCTGCTTACAATCAATTTGTGAATGTTTAAAGTTGCAGAACTTGAAAATTCTTTTTGTTCATAAAGAACAGAAAGCTCCGTTCTCAGTTTCTCTTTTTTCAGCATAGGATATGCTAATACTGTTTCATCTAATTCCTTTGAAGGAAATTCTTCAGAAAAATGAGAAAATTTTTCGGACGCCAACAATTTTGCAGCTGAAAGATGCCCAGTGAATTTAAATTGTTCTTTTGCCTGGACACAAACTGTGTCACAGACTTCTTTAGCCATAATGGTGAGATCTTCATTTCATTTTCGCTTTTTAACTTCAGTTGATTCTCTTAATATTTCTGATGGGGATAAAGTGATTTGATCCCTTATTAATAAAATTGCACGATAGAAATACTCTAACGCAGAATGAACAGTGGAAGAGTTCGCATTGCGATTTTGAAGTTGATCATACAGCAGGTCAACATGTGGCATGATACGGTGGAAGAATGAAAGCCAAAAGAGGAAAGTTTGGTCATTCAGCATACGTAGAAGTCCTGAAGCTGCCTGGACTATAGTAGCATTTTTTGATTTCTGTAGTTCTTCCAAGCATTCTTTTAACTCGTTAATATTTTCGTAAACAGTACTGAGAGAGACTACCCTAGAATTAAAATTCCATCTAGTGTTGGAACCTCAAGGGATTCTTTTGCAAACCAAGTCTAGTACAGAAAGGCGTTTTGGTGATCGAGAGAAAAAGGTTGGTATTGCGTTTAAACTACTGAAAAATATACGCACTTGTGAATTTTGAGATGTTGCTTTTTCCATAATTAAATTCAGCTGATGTGCATAACAGTGAATAAAGTGGGCATTACTGTAAATTTCTTTAATTATGGTTTGTAATCCACTCTTTTCTCCACTCATTACAGCAGCACCATCATAAGTTTGAGCTATAAGCTTCTCAAAGTCATATTTCATTACCACATCCAGTTGTTCCAATATATACTGTGACAAACCCTTTGTATCTTGTGATTGGGGGTTGTAAAATCCCCAAAATATTTCATACACTTCGCCTTCGTTTTCGTAGCGAAACACAATTACTTCCTGAGTTTTCTCAGAAACATCTGTCGTGTCATCTGCCATGACAGCTAGAAATTTTGCACGACTGATTTCATCAATTATTTCAGTTCGGCAAACTTTAAAAATACAATCCAATAACTCATTTTGAATTGTCTTTGAGTTTCCTTTGAACACAGAGGCTGTTTCAAAATGTGATTTTAAGTTTCCATCAAGCTTGCCAGCAAATTCTAGTAATCCTCGAAAAACTCCAGGGTTAGCAGATTCAGAACTTTCGTCGTGGCAACGTAATAGTAGTTCAAACTTTCCACAAAACTTAATGCAGTCTATTATTTTTTAGAGTATCTCTCTGTTTTTTTTCACTTCCTCGTTGTACTTGACTATGCTTAACCTATATCCTTCGCTTAATTGGGTAGCGATATTTATTTTCCCAAGCATAGCCAAATCAATGACATTTCTTATGTGTTTCACAGAGATTTCATGCTTTTTCAGTTTTTCAGGTAGGTGATATAAGTCCTTTACCCCCTGTTTTGTCCAAGCAGAATCCCCACCGTAAAGTAAGCATGGGAAACAAAACAATGTATTTCTTGAGTCACAACCGCATAACCAGTCGAATTAAGCATAAATGTCTCGATTAAATTTTCTTTGGTACGCACACTTTCTGCTTGACGATGTCTGAATAATTTTTAAGTCCGGCAGAGGACGACCATTGCTTTTAATGCAAATTTTCTCAGTCAAAGATAATCGTGAAAAAATAATTTTCTGCAAAGACAACACACTCATCGTTGAATTATCTTTAAAACACACAGACATTAATTAAACCATCATTTATTCCAAAAGACACAAACAAACAACATAAACGAACAGTTTCTGACTCGTAAACAGGAATTTAAACACGTGCCTTACAAATAAAGCTCTAGATTGAGCTGCATCGGATGCAGCACGCCGCGATCATGACGACGGATAATCCCTGCCCCCGTACGCACCACTCTGAGCATGCGCACCAACCGTTTTAGCGGAGAAAATGCGCTGCGAGTTTTGCAGCTCGAAATAAACTTTTCCCACACGCTTTGAGAACATTCATACGGAAATTGTGTTGGAAACTTGGTTCTGTTTTCATCGCGATTCTCGTTATCGCGAGAACGTGTTTACATTTTTAGAATGGTTCTACCGTTCTCGTGAACGACTCGTGACGGGAACAGAACATGCCATTCATGCAAATTGTCGGCTGCTATTTGCTGTGTTAGCTGAGTGACTTGACTAGAAAATTTGAAAGTCATTTGCAGATTTAGCAGTGTTGGTCATATCCCTATCCGAAGTGCTGGTAGAAAAATTTTTGTAGCAGATGATACGCAGTAGTGATGTGTTTTCTCAAGAAAGCAAGCTCGTTAAACACAAACACAATTTATTTGTTGTGAGATCCATTGCATCAGATGAAGTTACAAAATAAAACACTGTAACATTCGTTGCAAAGCAAAACTATATACAATGAGCTAGCAAGCTCATGAAAAAGGTTTTGAACAGTCTATGACTAGGCACACACTCTGTTATTATAACATCGGTAAGTAGAAAAAACAGCTACTGTACCACTCATGTCGTGCACGTTAATGAAGCCACCATCATCAGGTCACACGTCATGGCTTTAGAAGTTAGACTACTCTCTACCGATCAAGGTCTGCCTTCCATACAAGGTCTTTCACCGTCGATCACCGTCTGATCGATCTGACTATACGTCGAGTCTTAAGTCTGCATAACTACAAGATCTTAAACTCTGAAAAGTCTCCCACGTCTACTACATGGTCAGTCAAGGTCTGAATAACTGAGAATGTGTCCTATCATATATACACTGTGATGGGTACGCTCCGGAACACAACCGTTGACGGCAGCGCCCTCACTATATGCAAATCAGGATGCGCGCGCGGCGAGATGGCGATTTGCATGAATGGCATGTTCTGTTCCCGTCACGAGTCGTTCACGAGAACGGTAGAACCATTCTAAAAATGTAAACACGTTCTCGCGATAACGAGAATCGCGACGAAAACAGAACCAAGTTTCCAACAATCGGCCCCCTCATGCAAAACCCCAAATCTCGACGCACGTGCTATCAAACAATGAAGTTATTCTAAAAAACATAACAGCAAAAATGTCAAGTTCTTTAGTATCCAGCAAAAACATAAAGTATATATATTACTTTTCATGTTAAGCAAAAAAAAATTTATCATTGAAAGAAAATTTTAGATATCATTGAAACACTAAGTTCCAAAAAATTTAATTTAAGTCAAAATTTAAGTTTCAAGAAATTTAAGTATAATAATTTAAATTTAACATTTAAGATTAAAAAATTTTACTATAAATATCAAATTCAATTTGTGTAGAAAATTTTATGTATAATTATTAAATTTAACATTTAAGATTAAAAAAAATTTCACTTTAAATATCAAATTCAATTATGTAGAAAATTTTATGTATAATTATTAAATTTAACATTTAAGATTAAAAAAAAAATTTCACTATAAATATCAAATTCAATTATGTAGAAAATTTTATGTATAATTATTAAATTTAACATTTAAGATTAAAAAATTTCACTATAAATATTAAATTCAATTTGTAGAAAATTTCATGTATAACTATTAAATTTAACATTTAAGATTAAAAAATTTCACTATAAATATCAAATTCAATTATGTAGAAAATTTTATGTATAATTATTAAATTTAACATTTAAGATTAAAAAAATTTCACTATAAATATCAAATTCAATTATGTAGAAAATTTTATGTATAATTATTAAATTTAACATTTAAGATTAAAAAAATTTACTATAAATATTAAATTCAATTATGGCTGTTCATTATCTCTGTCCAAGACCAGTATACATAATTAATACTAATAGCAATGACACAGATAACGAAAGATTTTTTTTTTTTTTCTTTCTGTGTTGTATTCAAATTTAAATAAGTGGTTTGTCATCAATGAATCATAGCCAAGTGTATGATAACAAGGAGTAAACACACAAAATAATACACATAAGCATAACTGTCTTATGCGGGAAATGAAAACATGGATATATATATACATTCAGTGTAATATGAAAAATTTTAGAAAGTTCATTGTAAACAATACACATATATATACTCTAGATACAATTATCTGCATCACAGAGGGAGGAGTAATTTATACGATATCCTAACCATATTTTGTAAAAGAAAAAAAAAAATTTAGAAGTTACAAATTTAATCATTTTTGTTTTTGGAAATTTGATTACAAAAATTTAATGCTAAAAATTCCTCAAACATTTGGCAAATCTTATTAATGTACTGCCTCTGATGTATAAAAATTTTGTTATTGATTTCAGCAAATTCCACACCTATTATTTCTATGTTGCTTGCCTCTGGCCTGGATTTGATATCCCTCTTTTCTCTGAAGTTAAACAAATTTTGGTCATAATGTATGTTAGCCTTAGCACAGAATTTTTTAACATCATTATGACTTCTCAGCCTATGTTTATCACCCCTCACTGAGTAGTAAACATCAGTTCGAGTTCCATCAGGCCTGGGTACAGCTTTCCTTTCCCAATCTATGTTTGAACAGGGGGTCAGATCGGAATCAGCAGGAGAGTCCTCTTCCTCACTAGTATGACTAGTGTCATGGCTCTCACCTGCTTCTTCCTCTGACTCACTATCCAAACATCCCGATCCTGAATCTGATGTTCGAGTAAAACCCGATTTCTTTTGGGTGAAGTTTCTAGGTCGAATGGGGTCCAGGACGCCTTCCGCTGCTTCCATCTCCTCAAAACGGACATTGCTTATTTCTAATATTTTTCCTTCTTTCACAAGAAGAATTCTATAGCCTCTGGTATTTTCCGCATATCCTACCATAACTCCCAGTTGAGCTCTTAGGTCTAGCTTCTTCCTAAGCTGTTTTGCTATACCAGCATAAGCCTTACATCCAAAAACTCTGAGATGGGATACAGCAGGCTTCTTCCCATAGTACAATTCGTGTGGAGTTTTAACTTTAAATTTATGGCAAATCCTGTTCTTTGTATAAGTAAAACATAGGATTGCCTCTGCCCACATTTTGTCACCAACTTTGCTTTGATTAAGCATTGCCTTGACACAATCTAACGCTATCAGGTTGAATCTTTCAGATACCCCGTTTTGTTCGGGTGTATAAGTGTTAGATCGTTCATGCTTAATCCCTAACTTTTTCAAAAAAGCTTTAAATTGACCGTGACAAAATTCCATGCCGTTATCAGTACGGATGCACAAAATCTTTTTGCCTAATTGTCTCTCCTGACAAGCTTGAAAATCCTGAAAAACTTTGAACACATCTGATTTTTGTTTTAAAATAAAAACAAACACCTTGCGGCTAAAATCGTCTGTAATAGTCAAGAAGTATTTGTTTCCCCCCAATGAAGCTACAGGCATTGGACCACAAACGTCCATGTGCAGTAATTGCAAAGGTTCTGTAGATCTAATCCTGCCTATTGGTTTGTACGAAACTCTTTTAGATTTTGCAAGTTTGCAATGAATGCAATTTACTTTTGCATTTTTTAATTTTGGGAGTCCGTTTGCCGCGGAAACTTTACTTGTTTGGTGCAAGTAGTCTGAGTTAATATGGCCATATCTTCTATGCCATAATTCAGTTTTGTTCAGAATTTCAACTGTTGAACCACTAATTTTATTTGACTTTGATTTTAAATCAGATTTGTTTTTCCTTTTATTCAAGTTAGGCTTAATTTTGTTTTGACTTTGACTATTTGTTGCAGGGGTTTTTCTAACCTGTTTAGAATTTTTGTCCCTATCCTGATCTCCTTTACGGCCCTCAACACTACTATTTAAACTTTTAGTTGAGTACTGTGGTTTTAAGAAATACAATCCTTCTTTACGTTTAGCGTAAAAGAAATTTTCTCCCTCAGGAGTCTTAAACCATAGAACACCTTTGGCTGCACTAAAAGAATAGCCCTGCTCTTCTAATACAGATGCGGCCAACAAGTTACGCCGTAATTTTGGTGAATACATAACATTTTGTAGCACAATATTATTTGTATGATCTTTAAATTTAACATACATGTTCACCGTTCCAATAGCCTCAACTGGGCTTTCCATATCCCCCACTGCTAGCGACATAGATGTATCCTTACATTTATCAAATTTTGAAAACATTTTAACATCATTACAAAAGTGTCGCGTAGCAGCGGTGTCAATCACCCAGCTGAGCCTATTGTCAGGATTATCAACAATATTAGCTTCTACATTTATATTTGAAAATACTTCAATAATACTAGAGCTAGTCATCTTTTTCAATTTTGGGCATTGTGCCTTTACATGACCATTTTTATTACACATAAAACATGGTCCTATGACCTTAATAGACTTTTTAACTTTGGTAACATTTTTGCATTTAGCGTTAACATTTGAAAAATATACAGATGAATTGGAACTTACATTATTATTGTCATGATCCTTCCTCAACTGTCTAATCCTGCCCTCCTCCAGAGAAAGTTCTTTCTGAATTTTATCCAATTTAAAATCAGTATCGCTCCAGCGATAAATGATTTGGATGATACTCTGGTACTGGGCTGGGAGATACCGGATGGCTTGGAATGCCACGTACACATCCTCCACGGGGTGATTCACGTTCTTGAGCTTGGTGACAGCTTTCCTTATCCTCGTACAGAATATGTCGATGGGCTCCTCGATTTCCGGGCGTAGACTGAAAAACTCGTCCAACAGATGAACTAAATTGGCGCGCGTTGGGGCCTCAAAATGCGCCTCCAACTTCTCCCACGCATCCGCCGGGCTGTCATCGATGTCGAGCAGTTCTCTGTACTCCGCCGAGATATTTAGAAACAGGATGGAAAGTGCGCGGTCGCTGCTGCGCATGTACTCCTCTCGCTCGCGGCGTGACGTAGATTCGTCGACTGGTAATGCAGTACGGTTGATGTGGCCGTAACATCCTTCTCCTTTCAGGATAAATGAAATTTCATTACGCCAGGTGACGTAATTGTCCCTGTTTAACGCTTCTATGCCGTTGCTCACCTCCATAGTCTTTAACTGTGACTAGAGTGCGTTGTTTACCTTTCTGCTTGATGCAAATGGCGCCGGTCGCGGCCCCCGTCGATGGAATTCACAACTCTTCACTGCTGCTTTATCACGGATAAAAGTTATGGCCTTGACATACTTCGGCCCATAACCAAATGTCGGCTGCTATTTGCTGTGTTAGCTGAGTGACTTGACTAGAAAATTTGAAAGTCATTTGCAGATTTAGCAGTGTTGGTCATATCCCTATCCGAAGTGCTGGTAGAAAAATTTTTGTACCAGATGATACGCAGTAGTGATGTGTTTTCTCAAGAAAGCAAGCTCGTTAAACACAAACACAATTTATTTGTTGTGAGATCCATTGCATCAGATGAAGTTACAAAATAAAACACTGTAACATTCGTTGCAAAGCAAAACTATATACAATGAGCTAGCAAGCTCATGAAAAAGGTTTTGAACAGTCTATGACTAGGCACACACTCTGTTATTATAACATCGGTAAGTAGAAAAAACAGCTACTGTACCACTCATGTCGTGCACGTTAATGAAGCCACCATCATCAGGTCACACGTCATGGCTTTAGAAGTTAGACTACTCTCTACCGATCAAGGTCTGCCTTCCATACAAGGTCTTTCACCGTCGATCACCGTCTGATCGATCTGACTATACGTCGAGTCTTAAGTCTGCATAACTACAAGATCTTAAACTCTGAAAAGTCTCCCACGTCTACTACATGGTCAGTCAAGGTCTGAATAACTGAGAATGTGTCCTATCATATATATACTGTGATGGGTACGCTCCGGAACACAACCGTTGACGGCAGCGCCCTCACTATATGCAAATCAGGATGCGCGCGCGGCGAGATGGCGATTTGCATGAATGGCATGTTCTGTTCCCGTCACGAGTCGTTCACGAGAACGGTAGAACCATTCTAAAAATGTAAACACGTTCTCGCGATAACGAGAATCGCGACGAAAACAGAACCAAGTTTCCAACACAAATCGCCTTCTCGCCGCGCGCGCATCTGATTTGCATATAGTGAGGGCGCTGCCGTCAACGGTTGTGTTTCCGGAGCATACCCATCACGGTGTATATATGATAGGACACATTCTCAGTTAATTGAGAGAGGAGAGAGGAGAGGAGATCGGATCTGATCTTATAGCAGACCTTAGTGATCTCGGAGTTAGTCAGTGAGACTCTCAGACCATGTAGTAGACATGAAAGACCTTTATGGAAGGCAGACCTTGATCGGTAGAGAGTAGTCTAACTTCTAAAGCCATGACGTGTGACCTGATGATGGTGGCTTCATTAACGTACACGGCATGTGTGGTACAGTAGCTGTTTTTTCTACTTACCGATGTTATAGTAACTGAGAGTGTGTGCCTAGTCATAGACTGTTTAAAACCTTTTTCATGAGCTTGCTAGCTCATTGTATATAGTTTTGCTTTGCAACGAATGTTACAGTGTTTTATTTTGTAACTTCATCTGATGCAATGGATCTCACAACAAATAAATTGTGTTTGTGTTTAACGAGCTTGCTTTCTTGAGAAAACACATCACTACTGCATATCATCTGCTACAAAATTTTCTTTACCAGCACTTCAGATATGGATATGGCCAAAACACTGCTAAATCTGCAAATGACTTTCAAATTTTTCTAGTCAAGTCGCTCAGCTAACACAGCAATAGCCGCCGACATTTGGTTATGGGCCGTAGTATGTCAAGGCCATAACTTTTATCCGTGATAAAGCAGCAGTGAAGAGTTGTGAATTCCATCGACGGGGGCCGCGACCGGCGCCATTTGCATCAAGCAGAAAGGTAAACAACGCACTCTAGTCACAGTTAAAGACTATGGAGGTGGGCAACGGCATAGAAGCGTTAAACAGGGACAATTACGTCACCTGGCGTAATGAAATTTCATTTATCCTGAAAGGAGAAGGATGTTACGGCCACATCAACCGTACTGCATTACCAGTCGGCAAATCTACGTCACGCCGCGAGCGAGAGGAGTACATGCGCAGCAGCGACCGCGCACTTTCCATCCTGTTTCGAAATATCTCTGCGGAGTACAGAGAACTGCTCGACATCGGCGACAGCCCGGCGGATGCGTGGGAGAAGTTGGAGGCGCATTTTGAGGCCCCAACGCGCGCTAATTTAGTTCATCTGTTGGACGAGTTTTTCAGTCTTCGCCCGGAAATCGAGGAGCCCATCGATATATTCTGTACGAGGATTAGGAAAGCTGTCACCAAGCTCAAGAACGTTAACCACCCCGTGGAGGATGTGTACGTGGCATTCCAAGCCATCCGGTATCTCCCAGACCAGTACCAGAGTATCATCCAAATCATTTATCGCTGGAGCGATACGGATTTTAAACTGGATAAGATTCAGAAAGAACTTTCTCTGGAGGAGGGCAGGATTAGACAGTTGAAGAGGGATCATGACAATAACAATGTAAGTTCCAATTCATCTGTATATTTTTCTAATGTTAACGCTAAGTGCAAAAATGTTACCAAAGTTAAAAAGTCTATTAAGGTCATAGGACCATGCTTTATGTGTAATAAAACTGGTCATGTAAAGGCACAATGCCCAAAATTGAAAAAGATGACTAGCTCTAGTATTATTGAAGTATTTTCAAATATAAATGTAGAAGCTAATATTGTTGATAATCCTGACAATAGGCTCAGCTGGGTGATTGACACCGCTGCTACGCGACACTTTTGTAATGATGTTAAAATGTTTTCAAAATTTGATAAATGTAAGGATACATCTATGTCGCTAGCAGTGGGTGATATGGAAAGCCCAGTTGAGGCTATTGGAACGGTGAACATGTATGTTAAATTTAAAGATCATACAAATAATATTGTGCTACAAAATGTTATGTATTCACCAAAATTACGGCGTAACTTGTTGGCCGCATCTGTATTAGAAGAGCAGGGCTATTCTTTTAGTGCAGCCAAAGGTATTCTATGGTTTAAGACTCCTGAGGGAGAAAATTTCTTTTACGCTAAACGTAAAGAAGGATTGTATTTCTTAAAACCACAGTACTCAACTAAAAGTTTAAATAGTAGTGTTGAGGGGCGTAAAGGAGATCAGGATAGGGACAAAAATTCTAAACAGGTTAGAAAAACCCCTGCAACAAATAGTCAAAGTCAAAACAAAATTAAGCCTAACTTGAATAAAAGGAAAAACAAATCTGATTTAAAATCAAAGTCAAATAAAATTAGTGGTTCAACAGTTGAAATTCTGAACAAAACTGAATTATGGCATAGAAGATATGGCCATATTAACTCAGACTACTTGCACCAAACAAGTAAAGTTTCCGCGGCAAACGGACTCCCAAAATTAAAATATGCAAAAGTAAATTGCATTCATTGCAAACTTGCAAAATCTAAAAGAGTTTCGTACAAACCAATAGGCAGGATTAGATCTACAGAACCTTTGCAATTACTGCACATGGACGTTTGTGGTCCAATGCCTGTAGCTTCATTGGGGGGAAACAAATACTTCTTGACTATTACAGACGATTTTAGCCACAAGGTGTTTGTTTTTATTTTAAAACAAAAATCAGATGTGTTCAAAGTTTTTCAGGATTTTCAAGCTTGTCAGGAGAGACAATTAGGCAAAAAGATTTTGTGCATCCGTACTGATAACGGCATGGAATTTTGTCACGGTCAATTTAAAGCTTTTTTGAAAAAGTTAGGGATTAAGCATGAACGATCTAACACTTATACACCCGAACAAAACGGGGTATCTGAAAGATTCAACCTGACAGCGTTAGATTGTGTCAAGGCAATCCTATGTTTTACTTATACAAAGAACAGGATTTGCCATAAATTTAAAGTTAAAACTCCACACGAATTGTACTATGGGAAGAAGCCTGCTGTATCCCATCTCAGAGTTTTTGGATGTAAGGCTTATGCTGGTATAGCAAAACAGCTTAGGAAGAAGCTAGACCTAAGAGCTCAACTGGAAGTTATGGTAGGATATGCGGAAAATACCAGGGGCTATAGAATTCTTCTTGTGAAAGAAGGAAAAATATTAGAAATAAGCAATGTCCGTTTTGAGGAGATGGAAGCAGCGGAAGGCGTCCTGGACCCCATTCGACCTAGAAACTTCACCCAAAAGAAATCGGGTTTTACTCGAACATCAGATTCAGGATCGGGATGTTTGGATAGTGAGTCAGAGGAAGAAGCAGGTGAGAGCCATGACACTAGTCATACAAGTGAGGAAGAGGACTCTCCTGCTGATTCCGATCTGACCCCCTGTTCAAACATAGATTGGGAAAGGAAAGCTGTACCCAGGCCTGATGGAACTCGAACTGATGTTTACTACTCAGTGAGGGGTGATAAACATAGGCTGAGAAGTCATAATGATATTAAAAAATTCTGTACTAAGGCTAACATACATTATGACCAAAATTTGTTTAACTTCAGAGAAAAGAGGGATATCAAATCCAGGCCAGAGGCAAGCAACATAGAGATAATAGTTCCCAAAAACTATAAATCGGCAATTGAATCTCCGCACTCGCAAGAATGGCAAGAAGCCATGAATAATGAAATAGCAATAATGCAAGAGAGAGGTGTTTGGGACTTAGTGCCTACACCCACCTCACAAAAGATAATCGGATCCAGATGGGTATACACCATCAAAAGGGTTGAAAATGGAATAGTAAAGAGATTCAAAGCTCGATTAGTGGCTCAGGGATATTCACAAGAGAAGGGGGATTCGTATGACGAAGTATTTAGCCCCGTTATAAATTTTTGCTTAATAAGAGCTTTTTTTGCAATTTTTGTATGTTTGCTTAACTGGAAGCATTTTCAATTAGACATCAAGTCAGCATACCTTTATGCTAAATTGAATGCCAAAGTGTTTATGAAACAACCACCTGGATATGTCGATCCGAACCAACAAAATCATGTCTGTTTGCTGAAAAAAGCAATATATGGCTTACATCAGAGCGGCAGAGAGTGGTATAATGAGCTTGACACCACTTTGAGAAAATTAAAGTTCTTCAAACTCAAATGGTGCAATTGTGCATATTTTTACCAGAACAATGTATTAATGTTGGTATATGTGGATGACATAGTTTTATTTTCAAAACATCAAGGTGATATTGATCATGCAGTTTCTTTACTAAAGGAAGAATTTGATATCAAAACTCTAGGGAAGGTCCAAAAACTGTTAGGTGTGGAATTTACAGAAATCAATAACAAAATTTTTATACATCAAAGGCAGTATATTGATAAAATTTGCCAAATGTTTAAAGAATTCAAATATCCTATTTCTTCACTCCCTATTACAAAAGGAATCATGTTGAGTAAAAATGATTGCCCAATGAATGATGGAGAATTAAAACAAATGCAAAATATCCCATACAGAAGTTTGATAGGATGTTTAGCCTTTTTGTCAAGTAGAACTAGACCAGATATATGTTACGCTGTAAATATTCTGTCTCAATTCCAAGAGAATCCTGGCATGAAACATTGGGACGCATTACTTAAACTTTTAGGATATCTTGAGAAAACAAAGAATTACATGTTAAACTTATCAGGCATTGGTAACTTAAATTTAAATTGCTACTCGGATTCGGATTTTGCCGCCAATAGGGATGACAGGGTGTCACTCGGGGGTATGTTATTTCTTATAGATAGAGTACCCGTTTCTTGGCGTACATTTAAACACAAGTGTGTTAGTCTGTCAACGATGGAAGCGGAATATGTTTCATTGACAGAAGCTGCGAAAGAAGTTATTTGGCTACAAAATATCATTGAGGAATGTATGAAGCTAGGGTTAAAATTTAACAGAAATAATAGCATAATCTACTGTGATAACCAAGCTGCAATTAATTTTTCAAATAGAGAATAACCGAACCAAACATATTGATATAAAGTACCATTTCCTGAGGAATTTAGTTGAGAATGAATCTTTTAAAATCATCTTTGTAAATACCAAGGAAAATGTAGCAGATTACTTTACAAAACCAATGACCAAAGATAGAGCATTAAACTTTTGTAATCAAATTTTCAAAAACAAAAATGATTAAATTTGTAACTTCTAAATTTTTTTTCTTTCTTTTACAAAATATGGTTAGGATATCGTATAAATTACTCCTCCCTCTGTGATGCAGATACTTGTATCTAGAGTATATATATGTGTATTGTTGACAATGAACTTTTTAAAAATTTTTCACATTACACTGAATGTATATATATATCCATGTTTTCAATTCCCGCATAAGACAATTATGCTTATGTGTATTATCTTTGTGTGTTTACTCCTTGTTATCATACACTTGGTTATGATTCATTGATGACAAACCACTTCTTTAAATTTATATATGAATACAATACAGAAAGAAAAATCTTTTCATTATCTGTGTCACTGCTATTAGTATTAATTATGTATACTGGTCTTGGACAGAGATAATGAACAGCCATAATTGAATTTGATATTTATAGTAAAATTTTTAATCTTAAATGTTAAATTTAATAATTATACATAAAATTTTCTACACAAATTGAATTTGATATTTATAGTAAAATTTTTTAATCTTAAATGTTAAATTTAAATTATTATACTTAAATTTCTTGAAACTTAAATTTTGACTTAAATTAAATTTTTGGAACTTAGTGTTTCAATGATATCTAAAATTTTCTTTCAATGATAAATTTTTTTTTGCTTAACATGAAAAGTAATATATATACTTTATGTTTTTGCTGGATACTAAAGAACTTGACATTTTTGCTGTTATGTTTTTTTAGAATAACTTCATTGTTTGATAGCACGTGCGTCGAGATTTGGGGTTTTGCATGAGGGGGCCGATTGTTGGAAACTTGGTTCTGTTTTCATCGCGATTCTCGTTATCGCGAGAACGTGTTTACATTTTTAGAATGGTTCTACCGTTCTCGTGAACGACTCGTGACGGGAACAGAACATGCCACTCATGCAAATCGCCTTCTCGCCGCGCGCGCATCTGATTTGCATATAGTGAGGGCGCTGCCGTCAACGGTTGTGTTTCCGGAGCGTACCCATCACAGTGTATATATGATAGGACACATTCTCAGTTAATTGAGAGAGGAGAGAGGAGAGGAGATCGGATCTGATCTTATAGCAGACCTTAGTGATCTCGGAGTTAGTCAGTGAGACTCTCAGACCATGTAGTAGACATGAAAGACCTTTATGGAAGGCAGACCTTGATCGGTAGAGAGTAGTCTAACTTCTAAAACCATGACGTGTGACCTGATGATGGTGGCTTCATTAACGTACACGGCATGTGTGGTACAGTAGCTGTTTTTTCTACTTACCGATGTTATAGTAACTGAGAGTGTGTGCCTAGTCATAGACTGTTTAAAACCTTTTTCATGAGCTTGCTAGCTCATTGTATATAGTTTTGCTTTGCAACGAATGTTACAGTGTTTTATTTTGTAACTTCATCTGATGCAATGGATCTCACAACAAATAAATTGTGTTTGTGTTTAACGAGCTTGCTTTCTTGAGAAAACACATCACTACTGCATATCATCTGCTACAAAATTTTCTTTACCAGCACTTCAGATATGGATATGGCCAAAACACTGCTAAATCTGCAAATGACTTTCAAATTTTTCTAGTCAAGTCGCTCAGCTAACACAGCAATAGCCGCCGACAAATTGATCTTCCCACTTACATTGCGGTCGCAAAAATTTGTTTATGAACTTCGATCTGCATTCGTTCGGTGCCAAGTGCCAACTCGATGCAGTAAAATTATACAAGTGCGTTGAATAAATGAAAATATATATTTTGAAATAAATTACAGGGGGTGCTGCAGCTCTGCAGCACCTATTGACGAGCCGCTACTGATCGCATGGTATTATATATGAAAAGTGAACATGTTTCTCAATAGGAAATATTTTTATTTTTATTTTATATGACTTTTTGATAATATTTTTGAAAATGTGCCATATCTCGAGAACGGTTCATGTTAGCGTTCTAAACTTTATGTCAATCATTTTTTAATGAAAAATTACATAAGAAATGTCTATTTGCGTAACTTTATTACAGCTTTTGATTTTTTGACGATATTTTCAAAATTTCATTCCTAAATTTAGGGGGATTCTGAACATTCGATTGCGTATAAAAACAATAGGCTTCCAGTGTTTACGGATTGTAATGTTTGTACCAAATTTTGTTTGAATCGGTCCATTCGTTCGTCAGTTATCGTCTCCACAGACTCACTGACACACACACACAGACATGACTTTTAAAATGTTTGATTCGTGATCAGGGATGCTTGAAACGTGCTCTCCCGTCGAAAACTGGAATTCGAATTTTCGACCCCGTCACAATACTTTCCTTATACATTATTGTATATAAGGAAAGTAATATATTTGGTGGTGGTGGTGGTGTCGTGTCCATGCGTGTCAGCCGCTTAAATAGATCCATGAGCGAAGACCACAGCCCTGGCGATCGCAATGATGCTATGGGAGTAGAGCATCTTCTGTGGAAATTCCATGATGTTTTGAAGTGCTGCCAAAATGGCAGGACATGTAAAGACATGTTCAGGAGAGAGTTCAGTTTCGGGACAGTTTCTACAGTCTCTGTAGACCATAGCTCCATTTTCATCGATTTTCATACCCCTGTAGTGACATGTACGAAGCCTTACAATTGTTTTTGTGATGCTTCTCTCTTCATCTATTTCATGGATTTTGTCACTTTCTCAAATTTAGCATTCCCTAAGTCTGAATCTTGCCATTGCATTCGCATCACCAAAGGTGGCGCAATTTACGTGGCCACTATTTAGGTGTCTTGCTTCTTTGGCCAGATTGTCGGCAATTTCATTTCCCTCGATATTAACATGTGCAGGAATCCATTGCAGGGTGCAACTTTTCTCTAGTTGCTTGATCCTGTCAAGGAGGAGATGTATATCACCAGCAAGTCTTGAGCATCCCAATTGGATTGCCTCAGTGGCAGCCTTAAAATCACCAAAGATAACCAGGCGATTAGCCCTATTGGAATCTGAAAGAGAGATATAGATATTCAGAGCTTCTTGTATTGCAATAAGTTCGCTGGTGTAATTGGATGCAATGAGGCCCACTCCAATTTTTTTCTGTATAATTTTGTCATTTGGTAAAATGAGGTGTATTCCAGATCCTCCATTTAAAATGGTTTCATCAGAGGAGCCATCAGTATAGGCATGAACAAGAGTCTCCCTAGAAAAGGATTCAATCGATTTGGCTCCTTTGGCTTTGATGGTATCTGCCAATTCTTTCTTTGAACAGGGGTCCAAAAGTTGCGTGTTTAGTTTGGTATTATCAGGGAGGCCAGAAGGATGAACCGGTTCTTGATAGATCTCAAATTTGCTGTGTTCGAGATCATGGTTTCTCCTTATTTCTTGGTCAAATTGAAAAGGGGATGAATGCTTGAGTCTCATCTTACCTGTGCAATTTTCAAAAGTCTGTCTGAATATATGTTCCAAAGTGCTACTCCTAGCCTTATTTGTAAATTTGATGGTATTATATATTCTCCTTCTTTCAAGAGTTTCAAGACCACATTCACGCACAATTTTTTCATTGCATGTAGAGGAGACAGCTCCCGCTATGATCTTAGCAGCTCTTGCCTGGACCGTTTCTAGTATATCCAGGGCAGTCCTAGAGGCGTGGGCCCAAATGGGCAACGTATATTCCAAAATAGGTCTCACTAACGAAGTGTAAGTAGTTTTAAGAATTTCAGGCCGAGTTCCCCAGTCTGTGCCACATAGACTTTTGATGATATTCAATTTCTTAAGAGATCTATTGGCACAGTTTTTAATGTGCTCAGTAAAACGAAGTTCTGTGTCCATAGTCATTCCCAAGTATTTAGGGTTTTTCCGCTTAACAAGCGGGGTGCCGTTAATGTAGATTTTAGGATCCAACTGTTTTCTAGCTGTTGTGAAGATGCTGAAATTTGTTTTTTGGGTATTGATCTGCAGCTTTAATGTCTTCGACTAATTCATAATGCCATTTAATGAATTGTTTATTGATTTCTCAGACTCTGAAATTCTGTTGTCAGTATGCCATATAGCTATGCCATCGGCATAGCAAGCAACCCTTGTACCCTTAGTAAGGTGTGGGTGAATGCCATTTACATACATCAAGAAAAGCAGGGGGCTAAGTACAGAGCCCTGGGGGACACCTGCAAAAGTTTTCCTGTCTTTAGATAGTATTCCGTTATATCGCACTATTCTTCTATTTCTCAAGAAGTCAGCAATCCATATCAGGGCGTTGCCTCTAATTCCATGTAGATATGCGATTTGTATGAGTTTTTGCCTCCATACTGTATTAAATGCTGAGGACATGTCCAGGAAGACAGCAATGGTCTTTTTGGTAGGTGTTCCTGCTTAAATAAAAAAGCTGGTCTTCAATGGAGTGCCATTTTCTGTATGCAGTTTGATAGAAATTTAGTCTTTTGTTTTTTGAGAGCTCTTCCATAATTCTGGAATGAATGATTCTTTCTGAAATTTTGCATAATACACTAGTAAGAACAATTGGTCGATAGTTTTTGCATTCTGAGGCCGATTTGTTTGGGTTTAGCAGAGGAACAATAATAGAGGTTTTCCATGACTTTGGAAGTTTACCCCTTATCCATGTGGTATTGATTATCCTAAGAACATGTTCTTTAGTTGTTTCACCAAAATGCCTAATCATTTCTCCAAAAATGAGATCAGTGCCAGGAGATTTCTTTGCGGCAGTGCTTCCAATAGCTGTTTCCAGTTCTTGTCTAGTGAAGTCGCGAGTAAAGGAATCATCAGGTCCATATTCTCTGGCCTCCCGAAGGATCTTTTTAACATATCTTTTAATATTTTTGTCTTTTTTTTTAAATGTTATCCTGCTTACATTGCTGTAGTGCATTGCATGTGTATTTGCCACTTTCTTGTTTGTATCCGCTCCATTTCCATTGGCATCGATAATATTAGAATTCTGGACTGCAACAGGAGAAAAACAAGTGTTTAGTGTTTTCATGATCTTCCAATGCTTTACATCACGCCTAGGGTCTAGGCTTTTGCAAAATTCCTCCCATTTTTGACGTTTACAGCTTGTGATTTCATTCTCGACTTTGTCAGTAGCTTCGGCAAGAAGCCTTCTGTTCTGTTCCAAGTTATCTACTTTGAGTTTCTCATTTAAGAAGTCTCTTTCTTCGATTAAAGAATCAATATTTTGGTCTTTCCAGAAAGGGACCCATTCTTTCTTTCGTTTTTCTCTTGGGACAAATTTCTTTACGTTAACAAGGATATTTTCATTAAAAATCTTCACTTGTTCATCGATATTGTCAAGTGGATAGATGGCGTTGTTGCAGAGTTCATCCAATGATAGAGTAAATTTCTGCCAATCCGTCTTTCTGAAGTTTCAAGATCTTTTATATTGGTCCGTTATTTCCAAGTCAAAATTGAGCACCATAATGATGGGTCTATGGTCGCTCATGGCATTATCCAAAACTTTCCACTTGCAGTACTTAGCAATGTGGTAACTCACAGGCCCCCCCCCCCCCCCCATGAGGTCCAAGGCAGATTCTGTACCTGTAGATCTTGAAAGAAAGGTATTCTGTTTGTTATTTAAAATCCTTAGACCCAAATCCACCAACAAATCTTCCACCTGCCTTCCCTTATCATATAAAGTTGACGATCCCCAAGTGGGACTTTTGGCATTAAAATCACCAAGCACGATGACAGAATCATAATCATCTCTGGAAAATTCATTTGAAAATGTATTGAAGTAATGTACTTGAAGTAATATATTTGTCTACATAGAAGCAATATGCAACTTAATCCTTAATTTTGCACACCAGTGTAAATGCAGGCTTGTATTCCTGCAAAAGTAAAACATATCACTATGACACAGGTAGTATTTACTTTTATTGAAAGCCTTTCATTTGCCGATGACACATTGTTGATGCATACTAAAATAAAATTTATTTATTTTGTATAGAAGCAAGATGAAAGATATGCAAGTCAGATACAGTAACACCATTGGAACATTTACAATATTTATAACTCTTAAAAAGCATAGAACAGGAGATTTGAATTTATTCCTATACACCCAGTATAGCTGAATTCTCCAAACTTTTAAAGAGTTGAATCTTCTTAGAACTTTTTCCATGTCTAAGTTCTTGGTTCTTTGTAAGCTAAATGCTAGGTAGACTAAATTAGCCATTTTTGAGTGAGACATTGATAGTCTTTAAAGCCTGTTAATTTATATGAGCACTGAAAAGGTTGATTCACAAACAGCTGTAATACATGCAAAAGTTCTAACTGCTATTAATTTACTATAACAATCTTTAAAAGCACTCTCAGGGATCGCATTCGTCCTAAAATTCCTAAAAGTTTGAAGCTTACCTTGAATTCCTAAAATTAACCTAAAATTTTTAAATCATCCTAAAATTTTGTAATGTTTTGCTGCGGCGTTAAATTTACTCTACTATCGCCCGAATACATTCCATTCATACGGCAATCGATGTTAAAAAAGACTTCAGAAATTAAAACGTTGTTCAAAATAGCACTCATTTTTTACAAAGTCAAAGACGACAAAAGTGTGAATCACGACAAAATCGCTGATTCTCAATGTGGTTAAGGCGACGCTTCAGTTAGCTTTCATGCCCATGTTAACCTATGGGGGAAGTTCTTTGCTAATTACACATTAGCAAATGAATAATTTAAAATTCTGTTTTTTGCACATGATTGTAGACAGTTTAATGCATTGAACTCCCTCATCAATTTTTTAAATTTTATTTTAAATATATCTTGAAATGGAGTTAATTTGTCAAAATTTCTTAGATAAAACATCACCTTCATAATTGCTCTATAAAAAATGAACTATTAAACGTTTCACAATTTAAAAAACAGCGTTCAATAGCTTATACTTCTGGTTTCTTTTTAAGATTTTTTTTAGATTTTTGAATTAATTTGGGATTAATATATTGGAATAGTAAATCGTGTTTCAACTGCTGAAACTTCCAATTTTCAACGTTAGCCACACCTCCCATCCTTCCAGGGGAAAAATGGGGGTGAAAGTTCTTGGTGTGGAGATTTGAGGGGTGGGTGGATGATTGACTGGTATCGGGGAAATGAACGGAGGGGTATATTGTTGTGTTTAGCAGGTGTCTTTTGACTTTGGTCCAGAAAAGAAAAATAAGTCCTTGGTTTCGTTCCATTTTGTTGTATCAGTACAGATAATTCGGCTCGCGCTGGTTTACTGTTTTTCTTCTTGCATATATTTGTTCCATACTTATTTAATGTAAATATTATATTAATTGCAGTCTTTTAGGTCACCGGGGGTTTCTGGATTGTAAATAATTTGTTATAGTATGTATAAATTTTGGTGAACTAGTCACATTTTTCTCATCAAAAATCCTGCTTTGATGAATTCTGTCCCGTAGTTGAATTTATGAGTAAAGATTTAGTCTTGGGATAAAGGCTGCACCGAATTTCGACAAATTTTTTGGGTAGCTTTTGGAATAGCCCCACTTAAAATTGAGTCCATGTTTCAAGTTAAATATTAATTAAAAAAACCCGCACAGTTAAACCTTTTATAGACATAGCATTATGCAAACAATGTTTTTCCGCAAATTTATTTGAAGGAAATGATATCATGTCGCTTAACAAAAGATTTAAAACCAGTGTGTTTATGTAGCGCAGAAGTTTTTTTATTAATTTTTTTCCCGATTTAAATAATAAAGAAATGCATATTAAACAAAATTTATCGAAATTGCATTTTTGACTGGATTATATCAAATACGACCTTCAGGTTTAAAGATTGAGGGGATTATTGATATTTTCAATTTATTATGTCATCTGTTTTTCTTAGTAAAAGTAGTGCGGATAATCTTCTACTAATACACAGGTATATCTACTAATATAAGAGAATATAAGTAGTACGGGTATATGTCTTCCCATACAATTTTGCGCTTTCATTTTGACATACATTAATTCAATTTCACATTTTTTGTAAATTTGTTTACGAAAGGGAGTAGGATGTTTTATTCTTCAGAACTGCCTGTGAAGATAACTTTGAATAGCAAAAAGATACAATCTGAAATAGACTATATGTGAAAATTTCGTACTCACAGATTGTGATAATTGTTGAGACTTTAAAATTGATGCAAGGATGATAGATCGTTAAATAGAAATAAAGTGTATAATTTAAGTTTTTTAATATTCACTATTTTAGGAATGCCGCACACCACTGGGGTATTTTAATATTCAATTTGGCGAAGTTTATATATTAAATTCAGGTCGGATCGGGCCGTGTCAAAATAAATAAAAAAGCTTAAAATAAATCAAAACCGTAAAAGAAAAATTTGAAATTGCATATGAAACAAAATTCTCAATTAATAAAGTTCATTTGTTTTCGATAAAGTTTTCAAATATAATAAATTATTGTACTATTGTGATAATTTTAAAAATATCACCGCTGAATGTATCACATTTTAGAGATGTTTAAATAAAATTGCATCGCAGTTGGAAAGTGTTGTTGTTGTTGAAACCCAGACCGTCCGACCTACCAGAAAGGTGTAAGGTAACTGTTTGGACGGTCGGGAAGTGCCACCCAATTTAGACCGGAACCCAGTGGGGGAGGCATCCACAGAGACCGTACCCTCCTTCCCCTACCACCAACCTCTCGGAAGGACTTTCGGACCCACATGTTTAACGTGATCGTACTCCGTATGAACACGGCGGCAGTTTTGGCAGTGGCTGGAATCGAACCCGGGCCTACCGAGTGCAACTCCAGCGCGCTAACCAATGGGCTACCGCGCCCCGCAGTTGGAAAGTGTTGAAGACCCAGACCGTCCGGCTCGTCCTGAGGACTTGAGCATCTAATTGGACGGCCGGGCAGTTGGAAAGTGTTGTTGTTGAGACCCAGACCGTCCGACCTACCAGAAAGGTGTAAGGTAACTCTTTGGACGGTCGGGAAGTACCACCCAATTTAGACCGGAACCCAGTGGGGGAGGCATCCACAGGGACCGTACCCTCCTTCCCCTACCACCAACCTCTCGGAAGGACTTTCGGACCCACATGTTTAACGTGATCATACTCCGCATGAACACGGCGGCAGTTTTGGCAGTGGCTGGAATCGAACCCGGGCCTACCTAGTGCAACTCCAGCGCGCTAACCAATGGGCTATCGCGCCCCGGGCAGTTGGAAAGTGTGTCATAATGTGTGCAGTTGGAAAGTGTGTCATAATCAATGATTTATACGTGATTGATCTTTCTTGTTAAATCTTTTCCGATTTGAATAATAAAGATATGTCTGTAAAATAAATTTCATTGACATTGCATTTTTGACTGGATAATATCAATTACTGTCTTCAGGTTTAAACATCATTATTATTGATATTTTCCATTTATTATGCCATTGTTTTATTATGACAAAAAATGTTGAAACTCATATATTGTATGTTGTACGAGTAATCTTCTACAAAGGCACGAGTATATCTTCTAATCTACGAGAATATAAGTAGTATAGGTATATTGGCATATATTTAGACATATATTGGCATATTGTGTAATCAGTTACGGCCTTCTGGTATAAAGATTACGGAGATTATTGATATTTTCAATTTATTACGTCATCTGTTTTACTTTGGCAATTATTTTTGAGACTCATATTGTAATACGGGTAATCTTCTAACACACGGACATATCTTCTAATCTACGACACTATAAGGGGTTACGACATTATTACGGGTGTATATTCCCATATAATTTTAGCACTTTCATTTTGGCATATACTAGAATCAATTACTGCCTCCAGGTTTAAAGATTACGGGTTTATTGATATTTTCAACTTGTATATGTAATCTACTAATATAGGGTATATCTTCCAATATTTGCGAATATAAGTAGTAAGGCTCCCATACAATTTTAACGCTTTTATTTTTCATATATTGAATCAATTTCATATTTTTTGTTAATTTGCTTGCAAACGGGGCCAGGATGTTTTATTCTTTAGATCCGCCCGTGAAGATAATTTTGTATAGCGAGAACAGAAATTCTCTAACTTCTTTTTAGGGGCATTAAATTAAATATTTTAACAGAATATTTTGATTAACAATGTCATTTAGTATAACTATAGTAATTTGCGCATGATTGCAAATTTTAAGTTTCTTTATATTATACTAGCAGCGAATACCCGGTGTTGCTCGGGATTTACTGTGAAAGAAATTACACCGGAACATATAGGGCCGTGAATCTTATTGTTTTGTCACTGTGAAAGATGTAAATTCATTGCATTATGTAAGAAAAAAATCTGATGTGGGCAACACATGACTTTCCTTATATAATGTAATGAATTTAATACTTTTACAGTAAAAAAAAAGGTTTTTCTTATAGTAAATACTAATATTCTTTCCAAGATATTGAATTTTCGACAATTGGTCGTCATTTTCATTGATTTAGCGTCATTTTTATCCATTTGGCGGGATTTTCGTTAATTTGGCAACATTTCAAAAAGTCGCCAAGTTGGCGATATTCCGCCAAAATCTCGCCAAGCGTTATGCACTAAGAAATAAGTTATTTTTACAGCAGATAAATGACTATTGGCGTTCAAATATAAAAGTATTACTCAAAGTATCTTTTTTCTTGAATGGAACGAGCTAGATCCTCGAGAATGATGTCACCCAATTTATCGCATGGTATTACATATGAAAAGTGAACTTGTTTCTTAATAAGAAATATTTTTTTTTTATTTTATATGACTTTTTGATAATTTTTCTGAAAAATGTGCAATATCTTGAGAACGATTCATGTCATCGTTCTGAAATTTATATCAATCGTTTTCTAATGAAAAATTACATAAGAAATGCCTATTTGCGTAACTTTATTAGCGGTTTTGATTTTTTGACGATTTTTTCAAATTTTCACTAGAAAATTTAGGGGGGTTCTGAGCATTCGATTGCGTATAAAAACAATAAGCTTCCAGTGTTTACAGATTGCGATTTTTATACCAAATTTCGTTCGAATCGGTCCATTTGTTCGTCAGTTATCGTCTCCACAGATTCACTGACACACACACATACTTTCACACACACACACAGACATCACTTAAAAAATGTTTGATTCGTGATCAGGGATGCTTGAAACGTACTCTCCCGTCGGAAACTCGAATTCGAATTTTCGACCCGTCACAATACTTTCCTTATACATTATGTATATAAGGAAAGTAAAAAAATCATTGCATTATATAAGTCATAGCAGCATAAGAAAGAATCTTCCTCATAAAATGCTGATAATCAAATAACCATTTTTAACACTTTACTACATAGTTGGAAAGTGGTTATGACTTTGTTCATTCTGTCTTTGTCCGTTAGCACGATAACTGCCGTAAAAAGCCATAGAGAGCCAGGTGATTTATATTTCGATGACGTCATTTGAATCAAGTTCATTTTTTTCGATGAAGTTTTTAAGTTTTCAAATATAATTAATTATTACAGTATATTACTGTTGAATGTATCGCATTTTAGAGATACTCCGTACGAAGAACAGGCATGCTTCTAGTTAGGTAATAAAATTTTACTCTGCACGGTGAACGCAGATGGGTCAATTAGAACCCGATACAGAAAAATTATAATTTTGGATAAGAAATTGAAGACTTCTTTATTCTACTACATTCCGAAGTCAAAATAAAACATTGCTCTTCACAACATTCAAATTGTTTAAAGCTATAGTAAGAGAACAAAAAATATGTTCTGGCCTGGATACAGCAGTATGAATATACACCGATGCACCAATTGTCATGTTTCGTAATATCATGTGATTTATAAATTGAATAGGGAAGAAATACATTCCAAATTTAATTTTTGAGGAAATGATCATTAGATTATTATTATTGGTCAAGTGCCAGTTTCAATTTGTTTTATTTTTAAATTTGTCGCCAAAAAGTTTAATCTCTTTTGTACTGTGATTGTTTGTCTGGTGGTGGAAATATGAAATCCAATAAATAAATGAAAATAAGAAATCCAAGATACTGTTTACTTTAAAATTTATCACTGATATTTTATTCAATTTCTTCTATGATTTTAATTTTAGTTCTTAGATTTCGAATGCTTCTAAATTATCAAAATTAAACACATTTTATTCTTAAACACAGTTCCGACGATTTCTTTCCTATAACAAATGTTGAATAAAAATTTATCTGAGCAAACTGTCATAATTTTAAATCAACATATAGCTAATGCGAATTATTATCCTTGAATGTATTTATTCCAAACATCTTACACTTTTACTAAAATTATTAAATTTTAAAAATATTCATAATTATGTCATAATTAAAGAAAATATTATCTATCTATACTTACATAGAAAGTTTAATCGCATTGAAAAGTTTTTAACAACACTAACAATTGTGGCATATGACATGTTTGTTTTGCTACTGCTGCAACGAATCTTTGATGCTGATGAGTAGTTCTAACTAAATAGTCATTGCACTGTTCACTGATAAATGAAGAAAGCATTTTTAAAACATAATCCCAGTCTTTTTTTATCCCTTCTCATCTTCAACCAAAATGATAAATAAAAATTCATTTTATATTAATGCTCATTCTTGATTTTAATTATTTTTAATTTGAAATTAATTTTAAAATTTGGGTTCCTTTACATTTAATACTATATGTGATGAGCTTGTGTTTAATTCCTTAAATGGCAAATTTTAATTCGCATACAAGCCAACAGGTTTCAATGTATTGAAAATATTCAGGCCGGTCCGCGTTGGGTTCTCACCAAATGGATGAAAATGACGCTAAATCAATGAAAATGACGACTAATTGTCAAAAATTCAATATCTTGGAAAGAATATAAGTATCTACTATAAGAAAAACCTATTTTTTTACTGTAAAAGTAGTAAATTCATTACATTATATAAGGAAAGTCATGTGTTGCCCACATCAGATTTTTTGTATAAATATTCGGTGAACCAGCAGTTTTTCTCCCTCAAAATTCCGACTGTGTTAAGTTCTGTACCGAAGTTGAATTTTTGATCTATTCATTACTATGCAGAACCCGAGATTTCCGAGTAACCCCGGTTGAAACAAATCATTTTTAACACAAGGAATTATCATGCTAAATACTATAATTTCCAAATACACTCTGCAAGGCTAAAAAATGCGGTATGTAGAATATCACATATTTTTAGTGCTGTATCGTCCATTTCAAACTTCAAATTTCATACAATGCACTCTAATGTATACTATTTAAAAAGGAAATAATGATATATTCAAAATGACTAAATAAATATTAGTTTTATACCATCGCTCTGGACTCATAGGCATAGAAATATCATTAATTTTATTTTTAATTCTAGTTTTTTAATACACACATTTTAGTGTTGTACCTAGATTAGTCTCCAAAACACACATTGAAGTTACACACACATATATATATATATTATAATTATATAATAATCGGTTAGGAGAACTCTTTGGTTATTCCTTGACAAGAAATAGAATGGATAGGAAACTTTCCTTTCAGTAAGTGGAAAAAGCCTCCAGTTAC
Organism: Amaurobius ferox; assembly: GCA_951213105.1. NCBI lineage: Eukaryota > Metazoa > Arthropoda > Arachnida > Araneae > Amaurobiidae > Amaurobius > Amaurobius ferox. The sequence continues at coordinate 150,087,736 of OX578142.1, read as the reverse complement.
GTTTTTTTCATTCTTTCATTCATTTACTTCGTCCCCCAAACCACACACCCTTCTGAGATTCTCCCCTTTATCCTCTTGGACAGGCGAGCAAGTCATAAACTATAGAGGTCCAAGGGCCTTTCCTCACCTTTACTTACTCTCATTGGCCCATCAGATGCCAATCATTTGAAAAAGGAACTGCCCATCTCTTGAGCTACCGGGTGCAATTTTCAAGGGAACGGTGATTTTTCTTATCTGAAGCGTCCCCTTAAATCCTCTCCGTCCGCGGGCGGTTTTAGTGAAATACGATCACAAGATGAATGGCGACCCACCTGATCATTTAGGACCGGAGATGGGGGAGATTCTTTTGTTTGTGGGAGTGGGAATCTCCACAGGATATCTTTGGAATCTCCAGTGCAAGCTAACAAACCTAGAAGCCTTTAACCTCTCAAAAGAGTAAAATAGAAAAAGACGGGTTCGATTGTTGAATAGTGTGCTTCCTCATATTTACTAGATAAATCACGAAGTTTCTCTGTGCAAAGTTAAAATTTTGCTCAACTATTCTTTGTTGGGAATCAATTGTGGGCAAACATTTTGAAGAATTTTAGGTCTAAATCCAATAATACAAATATAGTTAGTCGGATTATGATTCTCTTACTCCCCTCATTACGTAATATTTGATCAACGTCATGTCAAAACAGGAGAGTAGAGAAGGAATTTTTGTCTGCTATTAGCAACCTCTCTAGGCATTGATGATATTAAAGGATATCTCTTCAAAAGGATGCATTGCGTAGGGGCCTGGACCACATAGCAGTTTATGAAGAAAAGCAATGGATAAAATAAAATACGGCATAGTAGGGAGGTCCCGCAATTGGATCGCGCTCCCCATAAAAAATAAATTAAAAACAATGAAAGAGCAGAAATGTGAAGAATGTTAAATAAACGCATTCCCGCTTCCAACAGATAAAACTTTTAAAGAGTTTTCATTTCTTTTTAAACTTAAAATTTTGTCAAATTATTCCATGTTTAGTATGCATCTGGGATGAAAAGTACCAAAGATTTGAACTCTGTAAGAATTTTTGCTCAAAAACCAATATTTAAAAATATGGTTTTCTGGACTAGAGTTCTTTTGAGCCGCAGGAACTTGTGCATGTGTTTTTGTTTATTCTATCAAAACAGAGGATGATTGAAGGGAAATAGCTGTGTCTAGATTAACGCGTTGCAGTAGCTTTGATGAAATATAGGACAACTTATTTCCCTCATATTATTTAATTACTGCCTTCGGCGACCAGCCCTATTGTTTTTAATAAAGTTTTTAAACTTGCAATACCTTTCTTGCAGTAGTTGTCGATCGTGCACCTCTGCGACGCAAGCCATAAATAACGGGGCAGTTCGTAAAGTAACTGTCGATCGCACACCTACGTTACGTACGCAAGTCACGGCTAAAGGTACCTTCCCACTCATCGCAACGCAACGCACCGCAAAGGACGGTTGAGTTCACGCATGCGCTGTACGATGAAAAAGTGGGGGAAAGTCCTCTTCCGCGGTGAAGGTAGGCCGCAACGCTAAATTCGAAATGGAACCGAATTCAACGCGTACCCCACGGTTGACGGCAACGCAACAGCCAATAGCATCGTAGATCATGTTTTTACTGCTAAATCAATATTTCGTATAGTACATTTTTGATTTGATCTTTTTTATATGGATTACTTTAGATATAAGAAGCTTAAACAGGTGAATGAACAATAAAAAATATTTGGATTTGTCACACATCCGTATAAAAAAGCAAATAAATATTTGTTGAAAAATATTCACTCAATATACAAAATTAGTTTAAAAAGCGATATTGCCGATATTGACTGAAATGAAACAAACAAAGAAAAAAAAAAGGGAAAAGTATTTAAATTCAAGAATACCGTTATTAAAATATTATGTCTTAAACAAATTTAAGTTCATTACCATTTTATACTTGATTTCAATGGTTTCCAAATACGTATCTATTTTAAATATCCGAATATGTTCTTTGCTCATTTGTAACGTTTAAAATATTTCTCATTAAAGTAAACTTTTAAATTTAAAAATTATTTTATCTACATTTATATTTATTGAGTAATTATGTTTTAAAATAAATTTAAATGTATATTCCATCTATAGCTGGTATAAAGTATACTTCAAGATGTTTTTCAAAGTAACTTCGAAATAAATTTTTATAAGCATTCAAACTTAAAAGAGTAAACTTTTCATATTTACATGTAAACTTATTTATTTTATTAAAAATAAATGATTTTCAAATGTGTTGTAAATTTCTAATTGTCTATGTGCATTTAAAATAATAAAAAAATTCTTTAAATGTTAGCGCCAAATTATTAAAATACAACCTCTTTAAAATTTCAAAGTAGTTTGATTTTTGTTTCTATTCCAATCTAAAATGTTCAAAATTACATGTCGAAAGATAACTACTACTTGTATAATGATATTCGATGATTTCTGTCTAATTTTATATGCACATTTTATATTTGCTATTTCTACAAACACTTTCTTAATTAAGAAGAGTACATTCCATCTATAGCTGGTATAAAGTATACTTCAAGATATTTTTCAAAGTAACTTCGAAATAAATTTTTATAAGCATTCAAACTTAAACATAATTTACTGATATAAGGCTATTTTGTATATAGAACTTAAAATAATTTAAAACAAAAAAATTCTGCAGATTGTTAAAGAAAAACTGTATTTGAATATTTCAGCAACACATGGCAGCACTTGTAAAATTTAATATTCGCTTGGATTCGAACCAGAACCCACTCGTTTGCGGAGCTGATTCTCTACCACCCAAGCTAAAACTTCACACCTGAAATGTACTAACAAATTATATCATCCAAAGCATTTAGTGTTATTTTAGAGTATTATTTTAAAGAGTAAGCAGAATATGTTTTCAAGTTATTTTAATATTGCAATAGAAGGATAAAAAAAAAGTCTATGGATAACATACATTAAAATTCATTTTCTAAATTCTGTCGGATGTTTTTTCTAACGATTAGAGAAAGAGAACATAATTATATTCGTTAAAATGAGAAAATTGCCATAGTGTAGTAAATATTCTAAAACAATTTAAATTAGGATCCTTTGTGTTTTGTGATGGAATCACTTTAGTTAGCTTATTTTAGAAAACTGATGAAATATGTATATATCGCCAAAGCAAATTAGCGTACGCTCTTGTTTAAATTCACAGAAAGGCGAATTTTCTGAAACGCGTCAATACTGTAAACTAGCAAGCCGCTGGTAAATATAAATTTGAATCAGAAGAGACCAAAGAGATTTTATTAGTAATAATATTTTAATTTTTATTAAATAATATTTCATGTATATAAAATCGCTTTGGAAGAGATGGTTTGTAAACATGGCCGCTGAACGAGGAGAAATTTCTGCGCTTGCATTTGATTGGCTACATTTCCTCGCCGTCGGCCGACAGTGTGAAGGGGTTTATTTTGCCGCAAAGACTTGCGTGTACCTCGAGCGTTGCCGTGAACCGTCTGCTATTGCGTTGCGGTGAGTGGGAAGGCACCTTAAGTATGCAGTTTATGAAGTGTTGATCTTGTACCTCAGCTACGCGCGCAAGTTACGGCTAACGATGTAGTTTATGGAGTAGCTGTCAATCGCACGTCTCCGTTACGCGCTCAAGTCATGACTAATGGTTCAGTTCATGAAGTAGCTGTCTATCGCACACCTCAGCTACACGCATAAATCGTGGCTATCGGTGCATTTCATGGAATAGATGTCGATCGCACGCCTTCGTTACTCGCACAAGTCATGGCTAACGGTGCAGTTGATGAAGTAGCTGTCATTCGCACACCTCAGCTACGCGCGCAAATTACGGCTAACGATGTAGTCGATGTCTGTCGATCGCACGTCTCCGTTACGTGCTCAAGTCATAACTAATGGTTCAGTTTATTAAGTAGCTGTCTATCGCATACCTTAGCTACACGCATAAATCGTGGTTACCGGTGCAGTTCATGGAGTAGATGTCGATCGCACGCCTTCGTTACGCGCGCAAGTCATGGCTAACGGTGCAGTTGATATAGCAGTTGTCAATTGCACACCTCAGCTTCGTGGCCAAGTCACGGCTAATGGTACAGTTGAGGAAGTAGCTATCTATCTCAGCTACGCGCTCAAGTTACGGCTACCGATTTAGTTCATCAAGTGCACATTTCCGTTACGTGCGCAAGTTATGACTAACGGTGCAGTTCATGAAGTAGCTGTCAATCGCACACCTCAGCTACGCGCGCAAGTTATGGCTAACGATGTAGCAATATGCGCAATTCACGGCTGATGATGCAGTTTATGAAGTTACTGTCGATCACACACCTCAGTTACGCACGAAAGTTACGGCTAACTCATTAAGTAGCTGTCAATCGCGTTTCCGACCGCAATGCGGGCACACGGGTAATGATACAGCTGCTGCGTATAAAATGAATCGTTTTTTATTAGTGGGTACATACAATCCACGTACGATATATGCAATAACGACAATTCTACTGCATGTAATAACGATATACACGCTGCGCGGGCACATGCAATCTGCATAGATTTGAAATAGCTGTCAATCGCGTTCCAGTCCACTACGAGGGTTCAAGGCTAACAGTTAAACACTTTTCCCAAAATTGTTGGAAACTTGGTTCTGTTTTCGTCGCGATTCTCGTTATCGCGAGAACGTGTTTACATTTTTAGAATGGTTCTACCGTTCTCGTGAACGACTCGTGACGGGAACAGAACATGCCATTCATGCAAATCGCCATCTCGCCGCGCGCGCATCCTGATTTGCATATAGTGAGGGCGCTGCCGTCAACGGTTGTGTTCCGGAGCGTACCCATCACAGTGTATATATGATAGGACACATTCTCAGTTATTCAGACCTTGACTGACCATGTAGTAGACGTGGGAGACTTTTCAGAGTTTAAGATCTTGTAGTTATGCAGACTTAAGACTCGACGTATAGTCAGATCGATCAGACGGTGATCGACGGTAAAAGACCTTGTATGGAAGGCAGACCTTGATCGGTAGAGAGTAGTCTAACTTCTAAAGCCATGACGTGTGACCTGATGATGGTGGCTTCATTAACGTGCACGACATGAGTGGTACAGTAGCTGTTTTTTCTACTTACCGATGTTATAATAACTGAGAGTGTGTGCCTAGTCATAGACTGTTCAAAACCTTTTTCATGAGCTTGCTAGCTCATTGTATATAGTTTTGCTTTGCAACGAATGTTACAGTGTTTTATTTTGTAACTTCATCTGATGCAATGGATCTCACAACAAATAAATTGTGTTTGTGTTTAACGAGCTTGCTTTCTTGAGAAAACACATCACTACTGCGTATCATCTGCTACAAAAATTTTTCTACCAGCACTTCGGATAGGGATATGACCAACACTGCTAAATCTGCAAATGACTTTCAAATTTTCTAGTCAAGTCACTCAGCTAACACAGCAAATAGCAGCCGCTTTTATTAGCATTATTTGCTTTAAGTCCGGCCGCTACGCGGATGCATGCAATCCTTGTACATTACATGCAATAACTACTAACTTACCAGCTAGATTTTTGCTCTTATGGCCGTATTTTATTTTACAATTCTTCAAAAATTTTAAATATGATTTTGAGCTTTTTGGATTTTTTTTTTTTTTTTTTTTTTTGTTAATTATATTAAGATTTTCTTTTTCTGTTTATATAAAGTTGTTTGAAAACTAAACTAACATTTTTCTAACATATACATATATATATAGTGTGTATGTATCTATATATTTACACAAAAAATACCTGTGATAAAGTGGCCACTGGATACTAAGTGATAATTTGAATTTTTAAGTCTACAGAGCATTAAAATGAAAAATGAAATAGGAAAAATATTCAAAAGATTACCTTTTTCTTTCAATGATGTTTGTTTTTTGTATCAATTCTTTTTTAATTAATGAAAAGAATGGAAATTAAACAGTACTAATAATAGAAATAATAAAAATTAGCTCCTAAAATTTTCCTAAAATTTTGAAAAAAATACCTTAAATTCCTACCTAAAATTTTTAGAAAATCTGCTATGATCCCTGCACTCTTGTGTTTGTATATTTCCCTGAAAAAATTACGCTTTTAATATTGCTTTTTTCAAAAAAATGCTTTACTACTTTGATTTCTTCTTTACTTGGAATTGTAATATTAAAATTCAAGAGAATTAAGCCTACCATTCTCATCATCTAAATTTTTTGCTGCAATTATTGCCTAAAGTATATCTTCATTGTCTTTGCATCTTCTTTTTATTTCTGCTAGCACTATATACAGAATTTCAAGAAAGACACAAGCAGATATTGGTTTTACTACATCATATTCTGTTACCTGTTGTTTGAGACACCATATAATGATCAAATAAGGAATTAAATTCCCCTTTCCTTTTAATTTCTTTCTTTTTGACCAGTTTTAAAGTTTTATGCAGTTCTGATTTCAAAGTTACACTATTTCTTAAATCTTCTAGCGAGCATTTTGTAGCTTGAATTAAGTTATAGGCCTGCTCCAAGGAAATGCCATGACTTTGGAATCCATTTTCCACTTTAAAAAGAATTTCCAAAATGTTTTTCATTACCACTAAACAAATCCTAAACTCAGCTCAATAGAGAAATTCAAAAGAAGATTTCAATATGGACACTAGGGGTAGGAGTTATATCTTCCCTCAACAAATAATTTTTCATTATTTATCAGTTGAAGAGTTTCTGATATCTGATTGTATTCTTCAGAAATTCTCCTATACACATGAAGATATCCTGGCCATCTCTGTTCCAAATGTTTGGGCATTACTTCTCTTGCCACACATAACCAATGCTCCATCGTAACATTGGCTCAACATATTATTAGAATTTAAACCATACCTTTTTAATGTATTTATAGTTCTGTTTGTAAATGCCTCAGCATCCAAAGCAGCTGTTGTCTCTATAGACAGCATGGATTTGTAAATTTCACCTTTTTTAATAAATGTAGCAGCAAATATTTTCTATTCGAGTTTTGTCTTTTGTTATATTATCCACGAGAGTATTAAATGGAACATCTGCATTCTTTATGTCATTGGAAACTTCCTCTTGAATGAGATCAGTCATTGTTTTAACTATTTTGAATTTTTTGTGATTGATAAGTGGCATTCTTTGGAATAATTTTGTAATAATAAACTAATTTTGTGTTCTTTTAGAGGGCATAATCGATAAACATTAATAATAATTGAAATAAACATTCCTCAACATGTTCTTCAATGTTGTACGTTCCCCTTTTTGGAAACTGACTAACTACAAAAAACTGAATGATTTCAACAGTGCTTGCAATGTAATATTCATGTTTTTCAAGCACATTGTCATCAATTAAGTTGAAATAGATGTGTTTGAATTAGTTCTTTTGTTTCTTTCGGACAACATTAAGGTAGCCTGCTTGTGTGTCTCAGATGAAGCATGCTTGTAAAATCCTGCTTTAGTTTTATCCAACGCAGCCTTCCAATTACTAAATCCCTTTTTTGTGTAAATTTGCTCTTTAGAAAAATGCAACAAATTGGCAACATGTATAGCAAAAAGCAGCATCTAGGTGCAAAAAATATTCCAGCCACTTAAAATGTTCAAACCATTCTGATCTGACTCCGATTTTTGTTCTTAGGATATTTACCAAGTTTAATTTGTTTTATAGGTTCTCCTTTTTGGTCTAAATCATCAGGATTATAACAAAACGGTCCATGTCAGAAGATCTGAACACTAATTCTTTTGTACTCTGGTTCTTCAGAGTAAATGTTCATTTATTTAAGAGGGTATCTTCACAAATTCTCAGCTGTCAACAAACTGTTGTGAAATATCACACTTTCAATGAAAATATAATACTGTGCAAGAGTCACAAAGCGCAAGTGCTTCTTTACGCAATTAAAAATTCTCACAGCAACAACAAAATGTTCAGTAAAATTACTGTCAAAATGTCCAAAACGCTAGCTGAAAACTCAGTTTTGCAGACTGAAATCCTCTGTCTGAACTTCACGAAGGTTCATTTATAGTTGCTTAACTATCCAGAAAAATCAGATTCTCAAATATATCAAAATACACAATATCTCCCACCAGTAAATAATTGATGACTAAAAGACCTGGACACCGTAGTGTACCATATCTGCAACTTGAAACATTATCTGTTGTTACACTCCTGACTCAGAGTGGGTAATACCCACCCAAGCCCCCTCTAGTTATAGGCTAGTAAGAAATTTTCAGTTAATAATAATTTCTTGTGATTTTCTTTTGACAAAAAAACACAGCTTTCGAATCTAATCATAAAGAAGTAAACTTCTTTATAATTTAAGAGGTGCTGTACAGAGAACGATCAAATAACCTGTTTAGCAATTTATACCAAATTAAAAAACTTTTTAAGAAGCATATATATTATGTCCACCAAAAAAGAGGTGTCAAATTCATGGAGGAGAAGATTCATGTCAAATACAGCTTAATTCCCTTTGTCGTATGAATTGACATCAAATGTGGCTCTAAAATTTTATTGATAGTTTTTCATAGGAAAATATGGTAATTCCATAATTCATATTAAGAGGACGTTTTCTATGAAAACTATAAAAAATTCGTAGTAATTGACACCTCTAATCATTTGGTAGAATAAACAAGAAAAAGCCCCATTGTCACAATTTTTGGCAAAAAATCATTTGTTGGCACACAATCAGGCATCATTCTGCTGAATTCCAGTTTTTTAGTGTTCCGGATTTTAGGACACTGAATGAACTATCCTGTGCTGTATATATTTCAATTCAGTATTGGCACTTTACATGCTAAGCTGTGCAAAGTGTTACCTTTCTTTGTCTTAGTTTCAGCTTTATATAATGGTTTGCTGCTTATAACCCTTAACATTGAACCCTGTGCTTGCTTACAGGGGACATACAGAACGTTTAGCTGATTTGGACGATGATTACAAGTATTGTCAGCAGTAAGCACTTAATTTCTGCTGTTATATTATTCTTAATGTGTTACATGTGTGCATGCCTTTTATTCTTATTCTTTGTAAACAATTTTCTATTAAATTTATAATTTATTAAAATTGATAATATTTTTAATTTTTATTTAAAAGTATATGAAATATACTGTAAAATTTCCTCTTTAGAGCTACTTTACCTGTTGGAGTAAATGGTCAAGATCCACCTAAAAGGGTAAGTTTCTTGTTTTTTAACCCTCTAATGAGCAAACAAACCTACATAATTTGTTCTATTGGAAATTCGTTACTTTGGTTTTATGATGTTAAATATTTCAGAAGAATATCTCTATATTCATACAATCTGAAAAATGGTATTATTCATACTCACGGTCCTGTAGTATCCCATTATTTAAAGCTCATTATAAAATGTTTCAAGTGAAGAATAGACTCCTTGACTTTTCTCATATGTTCATATTTTATGTTGTTCAGCTGTATGCAGAAAAATGGGATTTTGATTACAATCTATGTATGTATTTAAGGTGTATCTTTGCACATTGAAGTGCTGAAAGCATGTACACACCCAAAATGGCATTTTGCACTTTATTGCAAAATGCCATTCACCAATGCATGCCATGCCACCACTATCAATGTCATTTTGCTTCTGTAATGTCATCTACTATTCACTAGGCATGATGAAAATTACCTTGCACTGATAGCATAAATCACTTAAAAGTTTTAATTTTCAGTGAATGGAGGTAGGAAGTTTATTTTTGAGTTTCATTCATAGGTCTTTCATTAATTTTTTTCAAACACAGAATAGTATTGCTATTTTTTATGTATGTAGTTGATAGTAATTCTGTCAATATTTTATATAAAAAACTTTTATCTTAATAACACTTAAATATCTGAGAAAATGAATTAGTTTAAGGAAATTCTGGTATATTTTGACAATTATTACAAGCTTGTATATAAGTGTTTTTCTTTATTACATGTGAGTATATTGGTATTCAGTTTTGTTTAAAAATTCATTATGTTTCAGGTTGATTTAAAAATGAGAAGTGTTTCTGACAGATTATTTGGGAACAGAGAAAATGGCATACCAATAGATTTACCAAATGGCAGAGATATTGGCCAAAATAGATTATCATCTTTTATGGATGAGTTGTCCAATCATTTTTCTTCTGGTTTGTCACTCTTTCTTTATTATTAAAAACTGCACATTTACTATGCTTTAATTTATATTTCTTTTAAAGTAAAAACAACTTTGAAACTAATATTTTGAAATTTTATTATAAGTCCACAACTATTTTCTTTATTATTAATAAAAGGTTTTCTGCTTGAAGTAAAAATTTGGCCATTGAATAAATTAGTATCATACTGAACAATTACTTCTCATTGGTTCCTTTTTAAAATGTGATCCAAAAGCCTAAAATATACTCAGCTTTTAATATTTATACTAGAAGAATTTTTTCTGAATTTTCTTCAGTCATAATGTTTTTTAAAAAATAGGAACACTTTATTAATTTTTTGTATAAATTAGCTGAAAAGTAACATATTTCAGCAATTTAAGTATATAAAAATGAGCTGGCTGTACAGTATAAACAGACCTTAAAATAGATGAAAAGTTTATTTACACTTAAGAGATGTAAATTGCATTTAAATGAACCTCAGTGCTTTTGAGTGGAATACAGTAACCACCGTAACATAAGATGCTGTGACAGTCTAGGATGACTCATCTCTTTTCATCCTCTGATGAGATGTGACGGCTGAGAGAACAAAGTCAAAAGTGTAAACAATTTCTCAAATAGAAGCATTCATGTAAACAAAATTAGCCAATTTAATACAAAATTCAATTATGCATATTGCTGTTATTAAAACATAATGTCCATTAGATGATAGTCAATGAAATAATTTTTATTGCATAAAATATTCAATTATTGATACCAGAAACTGTGTCAGAAATGATTTCTTTACATATACGAGATATATGCACACATTTTATTTAATCAGATATTTTTCTTTCATTTAGATTACTTTTTTCTTTTTTATAATGTTTTTCTAATTTTAAAAAATGTTATTTCTGATCACATGACTTTTTAAAATACTTATTATTTCATATCTAAATAATTAGTTAAATAAAATTATCCAAAATTCTTATCTAAATCTAAACATTCAATTTAAGGAAGATGTATTATGTATGAAACTATAAAATTGTTTATAATCATGTGTATTAAATGCTACATGTAAGATACATATTGCTGGTTCTCATTATTGAACAATCTCATTCTGGAGCTCTTGCAACACCACTTCAGCCAAAATACCAGACATGGGGTTACCTATAGGAGGGCTCCATTGTTTGCAAAAATATTTCTTCACAGAAATCAAAATAATTGGTCTCTGCAACAATGTTCAATGCAGAAGTGATTGTGTCGATAGAGGGAATGGGATACTTTTGGCATTGAAATTTTTAGCAATAATATTAATAGCAGTAAAGACGGGGACTTTAGGAAACAGGGAAACTCATGTCAAAATTATGAAGGATACAATTAGAAGCAAAATTAGTATTAAAGAGATGCTTAATACAATTTTCAGTAGAATTAATAGAATAAGAATGGTTATTAAAAAATGATTTTTAAAAATTAGCTGAAGCTTTTTCTGAAAAATAGTGGGACCATTGCATTTAGACACAATAAGTTGCATGAGATGGTTAATTTTATGGAGTTGAATTTGGCTGAATATTTGGGGTAATTGATGGGAAGTACTATAAACAGCAGATTTAATAGTGGGGGAAGATCAAGAAATTTTTAAGCTTTGCAATTTAGGAGTTGATAGCAGCAATGGGAAACTTCTAAATTGGTTTGCAAGCCTCCCCACGTAACTCTTCGAAAACTTTTCCTTCGTCAACTGCATTTCCCATATTATTTCACCTATTCAGTGTATTGCCCTTGAACATTGTCCTAAATTTGCCTACCCCCCTCTAACTTCACTTCTGTTAATTTGATCCCTGCTCTGGAGGAAACTCTGATCTATGTAGCTCATACCCATAAGGAAAGAGGCAGATTTTTTATGTACCATTCAATTTCTGCTTTTTATAATGGTAGTAAAAATAAAAATAAACTTAATTTTTCATTTCACATTGAAATAGCTGAACTTAATAAACTCAAATCTTGCTCCGATTGAGTCATTTTGTCTGCCAATAAGACTAAACAACTTGTCTTCATCAATAATGACGATTATGTGGATTCAATGCGGAAGTGTATTGCTAGATGGCTTGCAAACCTATTAAAAAGTTCCCCATTGCGACTTTCAACTCCCAGATTGCTAAAGTTAAAAAATTACCTGATCTTCCCCCTACTATTAAATCTATTGTTTACCATCAATTACCCCAAATATTCGGCCAAATTAAACTCCATAAAATTAACCATCCCATGGTACCTATTGTGTCTAAATGCAATGATCCCACCAATTTTTTAGAAAAATCTTTAGCTAATTTTCCTAAATCATTTTTTAATAACCATTCTTATTTTATTAATTCTACTGAAAATTTCATGGAGCATCTCTTTAATATTAATTTTGTACCTAATTGTATCCTTTATAGATTCGAAATGAGTTTCCCTTTTTCCTGATATCCCTGTATCTACTGCTATTAATATTATTGCTAAAAAACTTCAAAGCCAAAATTATCCTATTCCCTCTATCGATCCAATCACTTCTGCATTGAACATTGTCATTGACACCAATTATTTTGGTTTTTGTGAAGTCTTTTTGTAAATCTTTTTGCAAACAACAGATGCTCCTATGAGTAGCCTCTTGTCTGGTATTTTAGCTGAAGCTGTGTTGCAAGGACTCAAGAGTGATATTTTGCCTTTTTTTATCCTTTAAACCTATTCTTTGGTGCTATTATGTGGATGATGTGTTTATAATATGGAAATATGGTTTACGTGACCACCTTGGTCTTTTGAGTTGAGTTAATGATTCCTCCCCCTCCCCCCCCCCTCTATTAATTTTATCATTGAACATGAATCTAATTGTTCTGTGCCTTTTCTGGACATAATTGTCTCCCGGACACTCTTGGCTTTCATACCTCTGTTTTTTATAAACCTACTTTCCCTAATTCTTGTATTCCCACTATTTCTTTCTATACTATTTCTTCTAAAAAGCTTCTGTCATTGTTTATTTTAATCGTGCTTTTAACATTTGTTAATTAATTTCTGCTTTGGATACTGAAATAACTTTCTCTTTAACTTTGGCTATGAGGCACTTACTCTTTTGATTTCATTTATAAAATCTTTTCCACTATTTGTTCAAATTTTATTTATCCTAAAACTAATCTTACCCCCTTTCCTGACATTTTGCCATATAAATTAAGTCTTCCATTCCATCCAGTGATTTTTCACCCCTGATTCACTTTTGCCATGAATTTAAGTTTAAACCTGTGCATTTTACTGTTAATTCTTTATTTAGCTGTATTCGTACTGATAAATTTAAGGATAGGAGTGATTTCCTGAGTCAGGCTGGGGTGTATGTTGTCCCCACATTTTTATCTCCTGAAAATAAATATATGTTCTATACTGTACAAAGTATATTATTTGCATTCGTTTATCTGAACATGCTTGCAATATTAAAAATAAAAAACTGTCTACTGCTCTTTTTCAATTTATTATTAATAATAATTTTGCCTCTATTTTTGATAAAACTTTTCTCCCAATTAGCTGCTATATCCACTGTAACATTTTACTTTTTGAATATCTTTTCATTTATATTGCAACTCTATTTGTAATTTCGATTCTGTACAAACCCTCAGTTTTGCCTGGGGGGTCTCATTCTCGATTCTCTGCATGTTAAACCCATGTATAATTTTCTGGATATATATAGTCCATATTTTCTTTGCTTTTAATGACACATTTATTGATTGTTTTCAGTTATTATGATCTACAGTTATTTTTGTATATACTTTGTAATTTAACTATTTTTTATTGGTATAAGATTTTCTGATGATCCATATGCAAATCTTGTTTCACGGTTATGGGCTTTGTATAAGTGCTCATGTTCGTGACATTTTAAACAATTTACATTGCCACTGATGAAGGACGTAGTGATGTCTGAAAGTGCTCTGGATCTTTTGTAACTTGAATGTATGTCATTGATGATGTTGTTTTTAAAGACATTTTTTACCAAACAACTTGGTTGTCTTTGCTATATCTCAATTCAGGTTTCAATTTAGGTGCTTATGTAGGGTACAGTCACTTAACAGCTTACATGTCTGCCAAAGTGCCTGCACATCAAGCCAAAGATGAATAAAAGGATCATATTTAGAGTGTATCACACCCGTTGTGTCGATGTACCTAGATTGCATATGTGGACTGAGCAGCCTTGCCCACTAAGTGGATGCTTATCAATAAATGCCACGTAGTAGCCCACCCAGCAATGTAGTATACCCACACAGCAGTCTAAAGATATTTATTTAGGTCATATGTAAAGTTTTTGTTTATTTGCTTGAAAAAGTGATTATATGTATTGTCCAAGTTATAATTATATGTATTGTCCCAGTTATAATTATATATATTGTCCAAGTTTCATTTTAATAAATTGCATTTTTGTTCTTTTAACAATGCCTACTTTATTTTGGCCCATGTTCTTTCTTTAGGCTTCATTCCGAAGGTAATTTAAAATCCTAGGACATTGCAGGTTCATCTAGACTATGTAATTTATGGACATAAATTAGAAAAGGAACACCGGATTGATCCATTTTTCATATAGACTAGATCGTTCATAACATCCATTTTGCATATATCATGGACAAAAAATTAACCAATCCACTGTCCAACATCTAGAACATGTAATACGTAGATGTGTTTTGGTCCAATATAATATGGATAAATGGAAAATAATTTGGATAAATGTAAATTGTAAAGTAATATAGATAAAATCTGGATATCTCGGCTATGTGGGAATATAATGTTTATTTTAAGCAATCCAAAAATCTAACTTCTTGAATTTAAAAGAAATCGTTCTAATTTTTTTTAATTTTGTATTATATTATCTTATAATCCACGCCCCCTCCCAATTCTGAACCCCTTAACTTATTTAGAGCATATTGTGCATGCACATGTGGTTTCAGTTTAGATGCTTACGTAGGGTACAGTTCACTTAACAGCTTATGTGCCTGCTAAGTAGCCAAAGTGCCTGCACATTAGGCCAAAGATGAATAAATGGATTATATTTAGAGTGTATCACACCTGTTGTATGGGTGAGTCGTGCAGTCTGGGTTTTTCACACCTGTTGTGTGCCAGCCGTCCAAATAGATGCTCAAGTCCTTGTTGACAAGTCGGACGGTCTGGGTCTTCAACACCTGTTGTGTGGATGTACCTAGCTTGCATATGTGGACTGAGCAGTCTTGGCTACTAAGTGGGTGCTTATCAATAAATGTCACGTAGTAGCCCACACAGCAATGTAGTATGCCCATACAGCAGTCTGAAGATATTTATTTAGGGCATATGTAAATTTTTTGTTCATTTGCTTGAAAAAGTGATTGCTAAAGAGCAAGCTGATCATAATTCTTCCTTTTGAACAAATCAAATGAACAAATTTAATTAATCCTTGTTTTAAACCCCATGTATATTTTTTAGATTTTTAATAAAATAGTCTTTCACTATATGCAGGTAATGCAATTTAGTTATTGTAATAATTTTATACATATTTCAGGACTTTATTTTTTTGTACAAATTTCATGTTTATTACATCATTATAAAAATATTATTTGTTAATCTTGATTTTGTGTGTGTTTTTATAATATTAGCAACTTTCATATTTTTAGATTTTCCAGATATGCATAATTCTATCCCTGCTGTTCTCCAGAATGGCTCAATAACGCCAACAAATAGTCCTAGAATTAATTCTAAGTCACAAAATAACAACAGGAATAGTATCAGTGAAGATGATGAAAAGGAAAATGGTGAAGAAGATAAACAGCCACCACAAGCTCCACCTAGGAGACGAAGTCATAAAAAAAGTTCATCTCCTGTAAGTATATAAATATTGTTTTTAATTATTTTACTGTTGCAAATATGAAGTAATTTGTGTAATAAGACATTTACCCCCATTAATTTTTTTTTTACTTATGTATATTTGTGCTGTAACCCTTTCGTGACAATTGTCACGCCCGCATGTCGGCTGTGAACTTGCATTCAAGGACGGATGACACCCACTCGTGATAGAGAAAACTTTACCCTAAACAGCGAGTGGCACGTGCGCGTGTTTCTATGTGAAACGTTTTTATTTGAATTTATTTGTCTACTAGATGGCATTAAATGTCCGTGGAAACAACTTCAATGTATTTTCCAGATACTTGACTGTGGCATAGGGATGATCCAATGAATTATTTCTCCATTTGGAGCGGTGAAACATGATTCTGTAAAATAAACAGACAGAGCACTTCTCGCAGCATCAGCTATTTTATAATTGAGTTCCGGTTCTCGTTTTGATTTCAGCTTAATGATTTCGTTGGTGAATCATTGGAATATGAAAGAGTATTTTTTTTTGGGGGGGGGGGGTTTAGAGGCAGCGAAATTATTCGTTTATTTCGGATAAAAGAATGGGAGCAGCTAACGAGTATTTTGTATTCAGATTTGTATGAAAAATATACATCAAATAGAAAATAAATATTTCTTTTATTCCTGAAAAAAGTAGATTTCTGTGTTGAATAGATGATTTTTAGTGAATTTTTTTCGAGAGTTAGGCTTAACGAAAAACATTTGTCGTCCTTTGGGAACAGTTCGGAAGCAAAGCGCTCCGTCGTTTGGGCCGCGGCAATTTCGGAATGCCTCCATTGTGAAAGGGTTAACTAGATTACGGCAATTTGTCTTTCTTGTATTTGTAATTTTTAAATCTGTTTCTGATGATTTTGTGTGGATGCATTAAATGTGTTTAGTAGTGATGCCAATTTTGTAATACGCAAATTCAACTTGCCGGTAGTGGATTGTATTTAAGCTTGTTAGCATGATTTTTTTATTTAATGCCACTGAGGAAGGGTATGATGATACCCCAAAGCGCTCTGGCTTTTAAATTATATATACATCTGATGGATGTTTAATAAAATGACATTTAAAATTTAATGATTTGTCATTCATTTATTATTTAAATCAATTTGAAGATATAACGTGTCACCGCCATTAGTATGTATTTCAATGCGTACCTGATAGGTAATTACGCATTTTGGTAGAATGGGTAAATTGAAAAAATAAATGTACAACCACTGAAATATAAATTTTTTTGTCATTTAATCAGTGTTTTTGATTTTCTTATATGTTCATTTTTTATAATTGTGTTTGACTCATATTTAAAACGTCCCCCCCCCCCCCATTATAATAGTGGAAAAAATTCCAAACATTCTCTGTTTAACTATACACAGAAATATACAGTACAAAAATATAATATACACACATAGGATCATATTATTCAAACATAAATGTTACCTCATTATTCATGTATTATTTAAACATAAATGTTGTCCATGTCATGATGCTTCGCACTGACTAAATATTCTGTGCAAAGATCATAACATGAGCAACAAGCTTGCTATGAAAAGCTATCAGCAGAAAGCTCTGCATAAAGCTGAGCACAAGGCTGGAGTACACTTCTTGTCACTGAATATTTATAACTGTTTTTAACCTCCAGAGTATGGTTAGATTTCAGAGTATGGTTATTTCTGGGGATACTGAAAATTAGCTTTCTGTTGTGTAGCATACTGTAAAAAGGCTGATGACTCTGATAAAATGAAAAACTTTATAGTAATAGTCAAATATGTAGAAAATATCGCAGTAGATAAAATAAATATATTTTCTAAAAAAGAGAAATCTCTCTCCTCAATCATTTTTCTAAAATATGATGAGTCATTACGAAGCTACCATAGCACTGGGATGCGGTGGGCCAGGAAAAGCGAAGAAAGGAATTTGCTAGCTTCTTAATCATAAACACAGGTGACCCCTTTGAGAAGTTAGTGTGTTAATGATCTTGTTACTCGGCTCTGTGCTATAAGATATTATTTAGTTATTTATTTGCTATTTATTGTATGTAAATATGGCTTTCCAAACAAAAAGGGCAAAATATACAGTTGATTTCAAGCTGACAGGAGGTTTGACGAGAACAAAAAACTTATCAGATATTGGGAGGGGGAGGGGATTCTGGAGACAAAACAGAATACATTGAAGAATGAGATTCATACTACAAAGTGAACAAACTAAGTTTCCATGAGCGTTAATACAAATTCTCGGGATTTTTAGATTTAATTGAACAAACTGTGATAAAATGTAGCGATAATGTTTTAAAGTGTTTAATATTAAAAATTACATTGTTTCAGAAAAATAACTTCTTCAATAATGAGAAAAGGAAATTTTGATAATATAAAATCAGTATGTAAATAACAATGTATATTATATGCGAAATAATTTGTCAGGAATCGTGACTTGCATAAGGGAAGGGAGGTTAATGCTAATAACTTAATTCATGCTCTAACCATGAGCCAATCTACTGCCGTCCATATTTATATCTGATGTATATGTTAACCCTAAACTTCCGTTTCATTTTGGGGTTCAGAAAGTTGACCAGAAAATATGGTATTTGTTTATAAAATATAATTCTATATAAATAATCATACCCTGTTGTTTTAATTCTGTGACTTTTTTCAGTGCATTAGTTAAAAAAAAAACCTTGAAAATTTGGAAAACACCAGGATTTTGGAGGTTCCCGGATTTTCGAGGTTGTACTGTATATGTATAAATATATATAATACTCTTTCATAACCATCTTAAATTGCCAATTTCTACATTCAATAAAAGAAGAATAAATAGTAGGACATACTTAGTGGAAATGTCTGGGAAAGTTTTTTAGTGCCGATGTAATAAATGTATTTAATACCTTAGAAGGTGATTGCCAAGTGCTTAATATACCAGAATTAAAAAAGTAAAGCTTGTCAATTTAATATCACAAATTTTTATCACAAATATTTAATATCACAAATTTTTTTAATGGTGATTTGCTTTTTGTTTTTTTTAAGCATAGCATATTATTTTTACTTTTTAAAAATTTATTTAGGGGATAAAAGTTACTAGCAACTTTTGAAATAAAGTTTGAACCTTTGTTGGTCACCAAGTGCCTAAGGATACCATGAGTGGAAACTCAATTTTCTAAACTGGTTAAAATAGTTTCCAATTTTATATTTAGGATAGGTCACCTGGTAAAGATACCACTAAAAGTGACCACTGAAATATGCTTGTCATTCATTGATTTAGGTAAGGAACCCACCCTATTAATCGTAATCCTTTTAATGGGATAGGATGTTACAGGGGATTTCTCTAATTAGCATTTTACTTTTATTTTTGTAGACAAATGTGGCAGGATTTTATATATGAAAGATATCCAAAAAGTAAGTTCTGATGGGATATTAAGAAAAACCAAGGATATATTTACAAAGCGTTTATATCACTATTTGATGTATGTATCTTACACTACTTTTTAACATAGTTTCCACCATTGATTCATTTGTCATAGCGGGGCACCAGGTGTATCCCTTTTAACAGTTTCCACCATTGATTCATTTGTCATAGCGGGGCACCAGGTGTATCCCTTTTAACATAGTTTCCATTATTGATTCATTTGTCATAGCGGGACACCAGGTGTATCCCTTCATCATAGAATGATGCCACTTGCAATGAAATCCACACATTCCACCTCATTGCCTTCTTGGAATTGCTGACTAGCAAGGAAGTATTCGAGGTGCTTGAAGACATAAAAATCACTTGGTGCTAAGTTTGGGTTATAAGGGGAATGATCATATTGTTACCAGCCAAAGGTCATGAGGAGATATTGCATCGCCATGGCAGTGTGCATGCAGGCATTGTCATGAATCAGCACAACACTGATTTGACACAAATTTGATGATGAATTTCAACTGGTTTAATGTTCTTAGCTTTCAAGACATGGATCACAACTCACATTTGTTGCAGATAATGCACGGTGACCTGTAATCCACACCTTCAAAATTTGGAGTTTTTTAATAACTAATCCATGGATTATATGCAAGAAATTGTGGTATATATATATATATATATATATATATATTTAAATCCTATATATTTTCACTTGTTCACTTCAACATGTTAAAACATCAACATTCAACATGTTAAAACATCATGTGATACAGATGCATTTTCCTTTCAAAATGCTTATCTGAGAAAGTGATATATATTAAAAATCATATTAACAATATTGTTGTACTCTAAAATTGGTGAAATAATAACAGGGAAAGGGTTAATGAAATTGTGTTTGAGGTGAATAATTTTTTTATTATATGTACTACTCTCATATCCAAACATTAAGCAGCAAAAGGAAAAATTAGCATATTCGACGAAAGAAACAATGTGTAACCATAAAATGTGCATACATGACAGATGCATGCACATGGAAACTAGTCTGCAGAAAACATTTAACATACCAACATTTTTTAACAAGGACACATATTAGGTATAGAAACGGCCTATTTTGTGCAGAGCCTGTATCTTTGTGTTATGGATTTCAGAAGGAAAATTGAAATAGCCATATTTTGAATACTTAGTAGATGACATCATTTGAGTGATGCCAGGCGATGGGGGGTAATAGGGCATCTTGGAGGGGGTCATCAGAAGTAGCCTGAGCCATAAATGTGAATCGTTCCATCATTTGCCACCTGTGTAAATGGTATCAAAGTGAAAGAACAGTGTCGTGAAGACCAGCAAGTGGACACCAAAGGGTCGCAACCACCCAGAATGACTATTTTCTGTGTCTGCAAGCATAATGCCAAAGGTTAATCACTGTGCATCAACTTGCTTCCAACCTTGCAGCATTGACAAAAAGAGCAGTATCTCAACAAACTGTTTGCAGATAGGTACATGAAGGTCAGCTGTATGCAAGACAACCAGTGATTTGCATCCCACTGATGCCCTCACATAGAGGGGCTCAGCTTAAACTGGGCTCGAGATCATCTGAACTGAACTCCATGACAATGGGGTACTGTGCTCTTCACAGATGAATCATGGTTTGGTGCACAGTGATTCCCAACAATTATTGTTCTGAAGAATGCCTGGAACTCACTATCACATCAGTAACATCCATGAAATGCACATATACAGAGGCAGTGGTTTGATGATTTGGGCAGGGATTACTGTCGTCACCCATACTGATCTCCACATCTTCCCTCGTGGTACTGTGACTGCAGTGCGATATAGAGATGACATTCTTGCTGAATATGTTTGCTCATTTCTTGTAGCCATGGGCCCTGATACCATTTTTATGGACAGTAACCTGTGAGTTCACAGGGCTCACATTGTCGGTCAATACTTAGAATCGAACACACTGTTTCGTATGGAATGACCATCAGGATCACACAACTTGAATCCCATCGAGCATGTATGGGACATGCTTAGGAGTCATTTAAGCTTTTTCCACGACCCTCTCAGGAACCTTTATGGGCTAAGAACATGTCTGCTCTGTGAATGGGCACAGATACCTCAAACCGCCATAGACGATCTTTTTCTTGACATGAATCAACTCTGTCAGGCATGTGTTTCCAGCAGAGGTCATCACATTCCGTATTGACAGACTTTCCACCCATGAACTGTTTTTGCCTTCCAAAATTCTATGTATTTGTTTATCTCTATTATTTAAATATTTATTGATAATTTTCTTTGCATTTCCCCATGCTCGAGTCTTTTGTTATATTCCCCATGATCTGTGAAAGTTTCAATGAATTCGAATAAATGCTTTTCTTTTTATCCGCTTTTTTCACTTTCTTGTTGAACTTTTCGAAAGAGCTTAAAGGGACAACAATGTTCTTAGCTGCCGGTGATCAAGAAAGCCCAATCGAAGGTGTCAGATCGATCAGTATGTATGTTAAAATGAATAATATGAAGAATTTAATTCAGTTAAAAGATGTAATGTATTCACCTAAACTGAGGAGAAACTTAATTGCTGCTTTAATTCTAGAAGAGCAAAATTGTAATTTCACAGGTAGAAATGGTTTTAATTTCTCAGAAAACTTAATTTCATAAAGTTTAAGTGGTGCAATTGTGCATATAATTTTAACAATAAAGCTTTATTAATTGTTTATGTGGATGACATAATATTATTTGCCAAAAATCAAATTGATCTAAATTCTGTAACTTCACTTCTAAAGTATAAATTTGATATTAAAGTGTTAGGTAAAACCAAAATGTTACTAGGTATTGAATTTGAAGAAAACCATTATAAACATTTCATCCATCAAAATCAATACATTACTAAAATTTGTGATAAATTCTCAAAATTTAAATATCCTGTTTCAAGTTTACCCATAGCAAAAGGTGTAGTTTTAAGCAAAGCATATTGCCTGGCAAATCTTTTTGAAATTGAACAAATGAAGAATATACCTCACAGAAACTTATTAGGTTGTTTGTCATTTCTTGCCAGCAGAACTAGACCCGATATAAGTTATGCTGTAAATATCTTATCCCAATTTCATGAAAACCCAGTCATGAAACACTGGAATGTTCTACTTAAACTTCTAGGGTATATAGATAAAACAAGGGATTTTAAATTAAACTTATCTAACATTCAATCTGTAAATTTAAATTGGTTTACCGATTCTGACTTTGCAGCTAATAGGGATGATAAAGTATCAATGGGAGGCATGATATTTTTTGTTGTAGATAGGGTACCTATTTCATGGAGGACATTTAAGCATAAATGTGTGAGTTTATCTTCAATGGAAGCTGAATATATCTCATTGACTGAATCTGCAAAAGAAATGGTGTGGGTACAGAACATATTACTTGAATGTAATAATCTTAGCGTTCAGTTAGGAAATTATGTAATATTCTCTGACAACCAAGCAGCCATAAACTTTTCCAATTCACCCATTGAGAATCATAGAACAAAACACATTGATGTTAAATATCATTTTTTGAGAAATCTAGTTGAAAAGAAACTCTGGGATTAAATTTGTAAACAGCAAAAATAACACGGCTGATGGTTTTACAAAATCAATTGCCAAAGAAGCAATCTGTAAATTCTGTGAAATCCTTAAAACTTCTTAAAAATGTTTAAATTTTAACTTGAAATCAAAATTTAATGTGTCTAAATTGTATAGTAGTAATTTTCAAATTAACTTCAACACTTTTTCAAAACCCATATTGTGTAGTTTAGTTACCAATGTGTTTAAACTGTGTGGCAAAGATATTTAAGGTTTTTGTTATATACTAAAAATAACTTATACATTTTTTCAATCCCTGATGTAGTAGTTTAGATACTAATGAGTTTAAACTGTGTGATGAAGGTTTAAAAGTTTAAAATTTTTCAATGTGATTTCAAACTTTTTGACATTCCCTCAACATGTAGTTTAGATACTGTTGAGTTTATACTGCATGGCGAAGAATTTTAAGAGTTTTTTGAATTTAAAATTGTATCTCCTGTTTTTAACACAGAGATATTTTAGCTTTGTGTTCTCATGTAAATTGTATCATGATGTGTTTATACTTTTTAAAACATTGCCTTGAAATGTAATTATACACTATATTTTATACATGATATTTTGAAACGCTATAAAGCAGTATGTATTCAACTTAAATTTGAAATTTGATAACTTGTATTTTTGTGGTTGAGCAACTCACTCTGCAGGAGGAGGCCGATTGTTAAAAAACTTTAGTGTAAAGAAGCAACAAGTACATCAGTTCAAGTACTGTCTAAATCCAAAAATTACTGTGTGCTGATTGGCTAATCATATTAGGTCAGCTAGTCACTAAGTTTTAACCCCATGTTATGTATTACTGCAGATTGAGACATCAACATCCGGATTATGCTAATTTTCTACTTCAACCCATT
Source organism: Amaurobius ferox (assembly GCA_951213105.1). Taxonomy (NCBI): domain Eukaryota; kingdom Metazoa; phylum Arthropoda; class Arachnida; order Araneae; family Amaurobiidae; genus Amaurobius; species Amaurobius ferox. The sequence continues at coordinate 150,063,899 of OX578142.1, read as the reverse complement.
AGAAATTAGCATATTCCGGAAAAACATTAACTTCTACTTCTACTTCAAAAACATTAACTTCAACGTCATGAAACATTAAATTCTACTTCAATCACACAGCACTATTTAAGCTGATGGATGTGTCAGTAGAAGTTGTGTTCTAGAATGTTCTTAATGATGTTGTATACGTTTCAAAGCGTGATTACCGGTAAATTGGCAAAGTATGTGAGTGGTTTGGTTAGGCCTAATTTTCTGTCTGTTATAAAATTTCAAGTCTCTGTTGTTATGACCTGTTCAAACATAGTATCAAAGTAAATATGTGTTGTGTTCATGTTTTTATTATATTGTTTTCATGAAAATAAATTTAATTATTTTTCACGTATTGACTCTTCACTGACATGTCTAGATAAATCCACCGCTACTTCTGCAAAAGTCTTCATGGCAATTTCAGCTTTTAAATTTTTAAAATATTTGTGCATGCCAACATGATTGAATTATGGTTTTAACGTCATAAACTAAAACAAACTTTGTTAACTACACGAGTACGATCACGTTAAACATGTGGGTCCGTAAGTCCTTCTGAGAGATTGGTGGTAGGGGAAGGAGGGTACGGTCCCTGTAGATGCCTCTCCATCGGGTTTCGGTCTAAATTGTGTGGCACTTCCTGGCGTCATTAAAAAATTTAAATGATTGAATTATGGTTTTAACGAATTATTGTTTAAAATGGTTTAAACTAAAACAAACTTTGTTAACTCCACGGGGTTGAGGGTGTTGTAGTCCAGTGGTTAGCGCTCGAGAATTGCATTCGGTAGGCCCGGGTTCGATTCCCGCCACTGCCAAAACTGCTGCCATGTTCATGCGGAGTACGATCATGTTAAACATGTGGGTCCGTAAGTCCTTCCGAGAGGTTGGTGGTAGGGGAAGGAGGGTACGTCCCTGTGGATGCCACCCCCACTGGGTTCCAGTCTAAATTGGGTGGCACTTCCTGGCTGTCCACATAGTTACCTTACACCTTTCTGGTAGGTCTCGGCCGTCCAAATAGATGCTCAAGTCCTTTGGATGAGTCGGACGGTCTGGGTCTTCAACACCTTTCTGGTAGGTCTGATGGTCTGGGCCTCAACAACAACTCCACGAGGTTATGGCGCCAGCGAGTTTGGCACGGTCAGAATTTTCAAGGGTAGCGAACAGGCTGGTCACCGAAGGTGGCTAGTAGCCAATAAGAATATTGCACAAGTCAATAATATTTTTTCTTTTTAAAAACTATAATCTTTTCCTCACATAAATTGAGCGTCAATTTGCTTTTACCATTCGTCTAATTTATTTTAGCATCTAAAATCTTTTGATATATGTATATCGGATACTCATTTCTAAATTTTGTAAATTATTTTTTATATTTAAGTGTATAATTTGAGAATGTCAAGGAATTAATATTATCTATAGTTATAGGTATCTATAGTTATAGCCTTTCGGCCCAAACCTGCACAAGGCGTGTAGAAGCATTGGGGAGGAAACCTATTTGAGCAACTCAAATATGTAGAAAAGTCATTTGATTATTATGCTTTGGCATTGGACTACAGTAATTACACTGCACAGTTATTAATATGTAAGTAGAATAGCTGTGCTGGTCAAATTTTTTCTCACTTGCAAGAAGAAATAGGCATTTTTATGGCAAAAGTAACACTGTACCTCAACTATTGTAAGAAAATCGGATCATGTCTCTTGCATTTATGGTAAATATGATTTCATACCCAAATGAACTTAATGTGAGACTACAAGGAAAACATAAACTCTGACATGTTGTCAGACATAATATACATTTGAAATAAAACTACATCTACTTAATAAACATATGAAAGAAGGATTTTTGCTCTATTTTGTAACCTACCGTTCTTTAGAAATTTTAGCAGACCGATGGATGTCTATGTAGGACATATTTCTCAAAACTATCCAAGCACTTCAAAATGAATTTTCAAAATGGTTTGTAGATTTTCATGAAAAAAAATGTGACCTGCAATTATTTTTGAGCCCTTTTGTTTGATGCGGACATTGGATAATGTTCTGCTTTCACTCCAAAGGGAAGTTTTGGAAATTCAAAATAAAGTAATCACTCTGAAAAGTGCATCCAATTATACAAATGCTTACCAACCAATTTTCCTTCAATTAAATGTTCTCAAACAAGATACATAACTGCATTTGGCAGTACTTACATATGCAAACAAACCTTTTCTGTGATGAATTTGCACTTCACAAATGAAATTTGACACAGAAAAGTTAGCGAATACTGTACAGCAACAAAAACATCACTGATTTAAAGAAATTAAATATTTCTGTTGTCTTATATTAAGTTTAATTTGTTACATGCTTATTACTTTATCAAAATAATTTTTCTGCTTGCACATATTTTTTTAAGAAATCTTTTGTGTTCTGTCTTGTTTTATATTGTAATTTTTGTTATTTTAATAATATTGAACAGATATATTTGTCATAGAATGGCAATAATATCTTAAATAAAGATTTTCCACATTAAAAATTACATTTTTCTTATTTGACAAATATTAATTTCTTCATTTAACTTCTTTAATTTTAGTTTCCTGCATCTAGAAATCGTGTTTAATTAAAAGACAAAATATTTTTATGATTTTTTGCAAAAAATTGTTATCAGTTTCCTGAAAAAAATATTTGACTTATGTTTCCATGATATTTAAAAGATTTTCGCAATATTATACAATTGTCTTTTTTTATTTCCTATATATTAGTAATAGAATATCTAAATCTTAAGATTTATATCCATTTCTCATTGCATCTCTCATAATCAGACATTTGATTCTTCTGCGAATTAGCAGAAATCCGCAAATTTCATTTTATTGATTGTCTGAATTTAGTGAATATATTTTTATTTTTTATTATCCAATATTACAACATCACAAAGAAATTTTCTGACAAAGGGCAAAGTTCCAATGGTCAATTGATGATTCATTTTCTTTCAGTAACCACAGTGAAAATCCATGCCTCCTATTGGTGTTCGCTATTTCTTTAATGACGTATCAATAATGAAGCGGCTATCTGAAACCAGATATAAAAAGAAAATGCTGAAATGACTCGCACGGAAACTCCTCTCCTACCACCAGCTGTAAACTGCAATATAAGTTAGAAATATTAGGAAAAGAAGAAGAAAGATCGGCAAATCGCTAGTAAAGTTAAACATAATAAACACATTTCACGATAATATTTACCCAGAAATTTAAATATTACTAAATTTGTCATGTCAGATAGAAAAAAGTATCCAGAAAAGATATCAAAATGCTATGATCAGAAGGATTAACATTTGCATAAAAAGACAAGAGTTATTTTTATAGTATGCTAACATAAATTAATAAATATTTTACTAGACAAAATAATTTTTCACATAAATGGTGCGATTGAGTTAATTATGATGAAAGTAAAATTATTCTTATAGTTAACTAACACTCTCATGCAGTTTGGATTTAAAGGAATTTTTTTAGTATTTGGGGTTCTCAAAAGGTTATTATGTTTCTTTGTATGGCAAAGGGCCATACATAAGGTGAAGGTGCGATGTTGTATAGTATCCATTACAGCGGCAAGCATAAAATATATATTTATTTACACGAATATACTAACTATATTTACTGGAACATTACGTAGATTATATACATTAACATTTTTAAAATAGAGCTACATCATAATGTGTGTGCAAACAGCATCCGAAATACGAATGTCCAAATGATGCTGATAAAGTTCTGAAGAGTCTGTGAAAAGCAAGAAAGTTTTATGCTAATCACTTGATCAATGTCTTTATGCAAATTACTGGAGGAGTTTCACCATAGTACATCCCCTCATCGTGAAGGAACTGGGAGTCTAAAACGAACTTTTCTTCTATACCTGATTACTGTAGAAGTTGAGGTAGTGGTGGAAGATGATTGGTCAGAAACCAGTATAAATGTTACCTTTGACTCTTCTAAGGTTTTTAGTAGAAATGAGAGTTTCAAACGATCAATGCAGGTGTTGCTTTTTCGTTTGCAGATATCCACTGTGTAAAATTTGTCTGTGCGTGCACAGACTGAGAAAGGTCCATCGTATGGGGTCTGCAATGGTCGAGGTACAAAGTCGTTTCGTACAAAAACATGGGTTGACTTGGGAAGTTCCTTATGGATAAAAACATTTTTTTAATGATGTGAAGTGGGAACTGATCTTAATCATTGCATTTGTCATCTTAATTGCAAAACGAATTCATGTACATATTTTGGGATGTCCTCTAGTGATGTGTCACGTAGGAATTTACATGGTAATTGTAAGGATGTGCTGTAGGTTAATTCTGCACTGGGAGCTTTTTAGGTCTTCTTTAATTGCAGATCAATCAGATTCCTAAAAGTACTGTTGGTAGTACTATGCAGTGCTCTGTTTTCTGGCAGCGTATTGCTGATTTGAGTTGGCGGTGAAAGCGTTTCACCGTGGAATTTGAGGCAGGATGATATGCTGTTGTTCTGGTTTTTCGACTTCCTAAAAATCTCATTAGGTGATGAAATAAATCACTTTCGAATTGTCGCCCCTGGTCAGTACTTATGACCTCGGGTATGCCAAATCGAGAAATCCAACCAGAATAAAATGCTTCTAATACTGCGACTGCAGTTTGATCCTCTAATGGAATGGCTTCTGGCCATCGCATAAATCTGTCGACACACATGAGTAGATATGGAAATCCCTTCGATACTGGTAAAGGTCCAACAATGTCGATGTGGACATGTTGAAATCTTCCATTAGGAGTATTAAAATTTCCTAAAGTGTGCCAATATATCTTTGATTTTTGACATGTGATATATGTTCAACTCCATTCGGCACAGTCCTTTCGAAGTGAAGGCCAAATGAATCATTTTCGAACCATGTTCACGGTTTCTGGAACTCCTGGATGAGCGAGATTGTGAATACTGTGAAATACTTGTTTTCGAAAACTTTGTGGTATGTATGGTGAAATTTCGCCTGTTGAATTGTCATATTGTAGTATGGCACCTGATAGATCTATAGCAATATCTTTTAGTTGTAACAAAGGATAAGGTTTTTTGAGATCATTTAGTTCATCTTCAGTTTGTGCTTTTCGATTTCTTCATAATCAAGCACATTCGGTGTATGTCTTCGATGCAAGAAAGTGCATCAGCTACTACATTTGTTGAACCGTGAATGTATTTTATGTTAGTCGTAAATTGACTAATGTATTTCAGCTGTCTTAATTGACATGGAGTCATCTTTTCAGTTTTTTGTTGAAACACAAATGTAAGAGGTTTGTGATCGGTGTATAAGATAAAATCTCTTCCTTCTAGCATATGAATGAAAATGCTTTACAGCAGAAAATGCTGCGAGAAGTTCATGATCGTAAGCTCTGTACTTCCGTCCTTCTGGAAGTTTGGTAAATACTTCCCAAGAATATATATATATATATATATATATATATATATATAGCATATAGCAGAGTTGTGCAGTTTCAATAAATACAAAGTCAAGTTTCAGTAAATAAAATCAGCTTTTATTTAAAACACCAGAGTCTTGCCATGTTAAATAGGCTGGCTGCGATAACAACATGCAACGTTAACATATTTACAAAGTTCAAAGTTGAAAAAATGACTAGGAAGTTCACTTTAGAAAAACATCAATGCTCACTGCTTTCCTCTGTATGTTGTCCAACTTCCACCTACTTGTAGGTCACATACTTGCACATGAGGTAATGTTAATTTGACACTTAAAGATGACTTGATTTACTCTTACACATGAACGGTCGAGCTCTTGCTTAAAGTTAAATTAGAAACAGAAAAGTACTGGATAAAGTTCCTTAGTGATAAATATCATCACTCACTTTGACTAACACTGTAGTATAACTTTATTAACATATTTGCCTTTTTCACCAAGACAACTATTTCCGGAACCATCATTAACTAGTCATATCTCGGACAGTAACTACGTCGATTACTTCGACTGCAGACAGACTACATTTATACGGCCTCTCTATCCTTGCTGCTCTACTGATGTTTCCAAACTGAACTTCCTATATACGTGGGAATAGGCACCTACCAGAACGATTTCCGGGGTCCGCACCTAAATATGCAAATGAGTTTGTGTACTCATTGGATATTCAAATTTGCATGAAGACTTCTGCTGAAAGAATGCCGTGAGTCACTCCCGAGAATGAGGTAAGTAAATCAAAAATAAAGTTGTGTTTTTGGACATCGCTTAGGAGAATGGTGAATCATGATCTTTTTGTTTACATTCTTCCAGCAATCGGCACTCTCATGTAATTTGTTAAATTCGATGCATACACAATAGTACTAATAAGTTTTATCTAAGAACCATGATATGTTAATAAATGTCAAGTTCTCAGTATATACTTCAAATTATAATGATTGGTAAAATTTATAAAACAGTCTTAGGTCACTAATATTTTCAAATATAACAATCTAATAAGACATAGTAATAAGTCCAAAAATATTCGAATTTGATGTATAAACATTAGATTGAAGCTATGAAATACAAGTCAATGAATTCTCTAAGAAAGTTTGTATTGTAGAATAATTTAGATATAAACATTTAACTTTTAAGAATAAAAATTTAAGTATAGACATGTCAAAAAGTTAAAGTTTAAAACTATATATAAACATATTTATCAGTTAACAATTAAATTTAAGTATAAATATGTTATATTAGTCAAATTTTACATTTAAGTATAAGCAAGTTATATAAATCGAAGTTTAAATTTAAGTATAAACATGTTATTTTAGTCAAAGTTTAAATTTAAGTATAAACATGTTATTTATTTCTAAGTTTAAATTTAAGTATAATCATTTAATATTTCAAAGTTTAAAAATTTAAGTATAATATGTTTTGGTGTCAGAATTCAATCACAGTATACAATTTGAAAATACATCAAGTTTGAATCAAAACATCAAAAATACAAAAGTTCTTTCCTTCACACAAAATGAAACACATTGGCAAGAAATGCTTTTGTGGGATTGAAAAAGTTATGTATATTATAGTGAGAAATATTAAAAAGTTGACTATATGTTTTGGTTTAACACACATAAGCAACCCCGGCCGTCCAAATAGTTGCTCTTAGTCCTCAGGATGAGTCGGACGGTCTGGGTCTTCAACACATAAGCAACTAAACTGCTAAGTGCGGGAGTTCAAAACAGTGGACATAAATACAAAAAAAGAAAATGTGTGGCATACGTCAACACCAAATTTTTATACTCAAATGACAATTTTATTTTGTAAATTGAGGTAGTAGTAAATAATAATGTATTATACCTTAATATCATACTCAAAGATATAAAGCCAAAAACTTTTGAAAGATTAAGTTTACATTTTAAATAGTCCATTACAAAATTTAAGAATCCTATCTTTCGTCATAGATTTAGTGAAGTAATCTGCATCATTATCTTTACTATTTACAAAGTTAACTTTGAATGACTCCGTAAGAACTATGTTTCTCAGAAAATAATATTTAACATCAATATGTTTAGTTCGGTGATTTTCAATTGGGGAATTTGACAAATTAATAGCTGTCTGGTTGTCACAAAAAATTATACTTTTATTTTTGTGAAGTTTTAACCCTATTTGGTAGCATTCCTCAATTACGTTTTGCATCCAAATAATTTCTTTGGCGGCTTCCATAGTGGATAAGCTTACGCATTTATGTTCGAAGGTATGCCATGATGCAGGTACTTTTAACAATGTAAAATATCATACCACCTAAAGATACCTGATCATCCCTGTTGGCTGTAAAATCAGAGTCTGAATAGCAATTCAAATTAAGCTCACTAATGTTTGACAAATTTAACTTGTAATTTTTAGTTTTGTCTAAATAACCCAGTAACTTTAATAGGGCATCCCAATGTTTTATACCAGGGTTCTCTTGAAACTGAGACAGTAAATTTACTGCATAGCACAAATCAGGTCGTGTCCTACGAAAAATGAAACTTAAGCATCCTATTAAATTTCTGTACGGAATACTTTTTATTTATCCATTTCTTCACTAGTGCCTGCCTGTACAATATTTTACTCAAAATATAACCTTTTGCTATTGGTAATGAAACAATTGGGTAAACTATTTAAATTTTTCACAGACCTTTTCAATATACTGTTTTTGGTGTATATGAAATTTACAATCTGTTTCTTCAAATTTTACACCTAGTAATTTTTTGATTTTACCTAGAATTTTTATATCAAATTTTTCTTTTAACATTGAAACTACTAAGTCAATATCCTTTTGATACTTAGAAAATAAAATAATATCATCCACATAAACCAATATAAGTACTTTGTTATTAAAAATATGACAGCAATTACACCACTTGAGTTTCGTAAATTTCAAATCTTTAAACATAGAATCTAGTTCCATAAACCAATCTCTACCACTTTGGTGAAGTCCTTAAATTGCCTTATTTAATAAACATACATAATTGTTGTACTTAGTATTAGTAAACCCTTCAGGTTGTTTCATGTAGATTTTATATTTTAATTTAGTATATAAGTAAGCACATTTTATGTCTAATTGGAAGTACATCCATCCTAGCATACTGACAAATATTGTAAAAAATAACCTAATCAGACTGAAATTAACAACTGGACTGAAAACCTCGTCATATGTGTCACCCTTTTCTTGGGTATACCCTTGAGCCACTAGCCTCGCCTTAAATCGTTGTATTTCCCCCCTTTCGTTTCTTTTCAAAGTATAAACCCATTGACTGCCTATTATTTTTTCTGAAGGAGGTGCAGGAACTAACTCCCAGACATCTCTTTCTTTCATAACCTTAATTTCCTCAGTTATGGCATTATTCCATTCTCTTACTTAGGGTGATTTGAGGGCGACTTTATAGTTTTGGGGAATGTTAATTTCTACATTAATAGTTTCTGGTTTATTAATCCTTTTTGACCCTATTTTGCTTTTCTTTTCCCTAAAATTACAGAGATTTTATATTGAATATTATACTTTTTACAATATTTCCTCACATCATTATGGAATCTAAGCCTTTTCCTACTGTCCCCCTTAACGTAATAATATACATCTATTCTACTACCGTCAGCTCTTGGGGCAGCTTTGCGATCCCAAGGGATGTCTGAACAGGGAATTAGGTTGGAATCAGTACAGGGGTGATTGTGTTCCGGAATTTCCGAAAATTTTAACTTGCCACTTCCGGAATTTTTTTATGAAATTGACATTTAATTTTTTTTTTTTTTTGGCGGTTTTTTATTCTAAATTATTTTTTTTTAAAATCCAGGTATGAGATTCTTCCGCTTTTCGGCGGAATTCTGCTTCTTTGCTTTTCCACAAAAATTTCCGGTTTTTTGTTTTGCTTTTATCCCAAAAAATCCGCTTTTTCTGAAAAATTCAATTTTTTTTAAATAAATTTTTTTCCTCAAAGTTCCGCTTTTCAAAGAAAATCGCAGAGAGGTTTTAACCAGAGCTATTATCATAATTGAGTTTCGGCCTACGACTGATGAGCATTGTCCGCCTCCGTTTTATAGACGCTGTGTGCGGGGGGTGAAAGAATAAATGTAGCTTGTCACACGAGAACGCAGATGTTCTTGTGTGACAAGCTGTATTTATTCTGGTACTCCCAGCACGCAGCATCCAAAAAGTGGACTGCAAGCAAAGCTCGCCTTTCTAACCAGGAAGTGGAGGCGTAAAAACCCCACAGAAGGGGAATCAAAAACAAGTCGTAAATTTTTAGTCTCCGTAATCACCGTGATGTATGTCATCATATATGTCATTAATATATATGTTGTCATTGGACTCAAAGGGGAAATAGAGAAAAAATCTTCGCGCAGCACTTGAAAATCTTTGTTTTACGTTTACCCCTTTCATATCAGTATGTAATTTTTATAGATACGACTAGTGCAGAGATGCCAACTTTTACGGATTTTCAGTACACAGTTTGTACCGATTTTTACTTCATCTTACGGTTTTACGGACAGTACTTTCAAGACTACGGAAAATCCCAAGAAATCCATGCATCCCACCATTCAATTCATATTCCCTGCTTTGTTGAGAGTCCAAAATTATCAGTTTGCATCTAATTCTTCTAATGATTTCATATCAGAACAATAGACCTAATTTATTTTTATAGTGCGAGTAAAATAAAGAAATATTTTACTAAACAAATTATATTTCTCTTAAATTATAAGATTGCGCAATTCAGTCTTTATTTTCGGGCTTTGCTGAGAGTACACAATTGCCCTTTTCCATCCATCTCCATCCCCTTATTATTGCACATTAACTTTACTAAAATAACTTATTTGCATATTTTGGTTGTCTATAAAGTTTACCTTTATAATTATTTTTATATAAATAGTACAATCGTTATTTTTTTTTTTTTTTTGCGGTCGTTGCCAAGAGAACGCTATTATCCTTTTCCATCGATCTCCATCTCCCTATTGTTGCACATTAACTTGACTAAACTAGTTTATTTTCATATTTTTGTTGATTATAAAAGTTAATTTTTTAATTATTTTCATATAAATAGTACGAATGTGAAATTCAGTTTTTTTGTTCCTTTGCAGCCGTTGCCGAGAGTACTTAATTATCCTTTTCCATCGATCTCCATCTCCCTATTGTTGTACATTAACTTGACTAAACTAGTTTATTTTCATATTTTTGTTGATTGTAAAAGTTAATTTTTTAATTATTTTCATATAAATAGTACGATCGTGAAATTCAGTTTTTTTTTCTTTGAGGTCGTTGCCGAGAGTACTCAATTATCCTTTTCCATCGATCTCCATCGTCCTATTGTTGCACATTAACTTGACTAAACTATCATATTTTCATATTTTGGTTCATTATAAAGGCTAATTTTTTTAATTTTCACATAAATAGTACGATCATGAAATTCAATTTTTTTTTTTTCGCGGGCGTTGCTGAGAGTACGTAATTATCCTTTTCCATCCATCTCCCTATTGTTGCACATTAACTTGACTAAACTAGCTTATTTTAAATATTTTGGTTAATTATAAAGGTTAAGTTCTCAATTATTTTCACATAGATAGTGCCATTCAGTTTTAATTAACTCAGTTAAGTTAGCAAAACTACATTTTGAATTTATTGTAAGATTTTAAAATATATATTTTCAATATACTTAAACGATGCGGTTTTACTGAATACTACTGAAAACTTCTGATTTTTCTACTGATGACTCCTTTCAGAGGTTGGCATCTGTCCCAGTGGAAGTATATTTTAATATTCTTTGAAATAAACTTATTAAAATATCTAAAGCCTTTTCTGCCACATTTTTATGTAAATATATTTTTGAACAAAATAAACATTTTCATTAAAACACACATAAGATACTGCCACCAAATTTTATTTATGTGTAGACACTAGACAATGCACATTTTAATAATACATGATAATTTTATAAATGTGTTTAAAAATATACTGCACTTTAAGAACAAAAAATTTGTATCTTGTCAATTGTAAAAAAATTTGTTTTTTGTGAAATTAAGTTCGTAACTCCTGACTATTGTTGTAATGATTTAATTTCAGCAAAACTTGCAAATAAAAGCATGAGTTACTATAGATAACAAAAGCATAGTTTAGAATTAATATGAAGGAATGCGTAAAATTAAATTTGCCCATGTATTTAAACAACCCTGTTCTTAAACGCAATTGCCAAATTTGAATTTTCTAAATATAATAGAATTAAATCATTTTTCCAATGTAGTTGCATATAAGATGAAATATGGTTTGACAAACACTCTTCAAATCAGGATTGTTGAGACATTGAAGAAAGTAAAATTCTCTTTGAATTTGGATGAAAGTACAAGTAGATCATTCAAAAGTATACTTACTGTGTTTGTTCAATATTTTTGTCCTGAACAAAATAATGTAGTTATTCAACATTTAGTTTCTTTTTCTTTTAATGTTGGTACTGCTGCCACCATTTACAACCAGTTGGTAGAGTTCATAGAAGCAAATGAGATATCTTTGGTAAACTTGGTCAGCGTGTTTATGGATTCTTGCAACACTATGCAAGGAACTAAGAAAGGAGTTGAAACTTTGATAAGGACTAAAAAGGCTCCACATCTTTTGGACATAGATGGGGATGCATTTAAACACACTGTAAACAATAGAGTTAAACGGTTTATCAAGCCATTTATTACGCACTTGGAATCTTTATGCGATAACATGCATTTTGATTTGAAAAGTGCAGATAAACGACACTTGTTTTTGGAAATATGTGCTGTCTTAGAAATAGATCAACTAGCTCCCCTATCACGACCTTCACATAGGTGGCTGTATGTTTTATCTGCTATCGATCAGATAGTTTTTTTTTTTGTGGGATGCACTATTAATTTTTGACTATTCTTTTATGTCCAAAAGTGACCAAGAATTGCACAATATTGCGTAAATTGCAAAAATACTGAGAGTGAATTGCAAAATTATTGCGTAACTTTTCAGGAAATTTCTTTGTATGTTCAGGAAATTGGACTTAGACTCACAATCACCCCTGTCAGTAGGAGAGTCCGTTTCCTCACTGTCTTCGGATAAACCGATCAGTGTCTTAACTCTCGCCTGCCTTTTCGCCCAATTTCCTATCAAGACACTCCTCATCAGAGCCTATAGAATAGCGATTTGGGGTTACTTAAAAGGTGACAGTATTGGGGTTTCTATTATCTCCATTTGGGCCCAGGATGCTTTCCACTGCTTCTTTGCTTTCCTCAAACCTGAGGTTACTCATTTCAATAACTTTTGATTCCCCTTTTAATAGTACCTGGTAGCCTCTAGTACCTGTGGCATAACCCACCATTATCCCTTCTTGGGCTCGCATATCTAGCTTTTTTCTTACTTGTTTGAGCCTTCCCACATATACCTTGCTACCAAAAATCTTAAAGTGATTTACTGAGGGTTTCCCTCCATTATATAATTCTAGTGGTATTTTAATCTTTAACTTGTGGCAAATTCTATTTTTGACATAAGTAAAACATAACATTGCTTCTGCCCATAATTTTTCATTTACCTTACTATCATTAAGTATTGCTTTTACACAATCTAAAGCAGTGAGATTAAATCTTTCTGAAATTCCTTTTTGCTGTGGAGTATACACATTAGTCCTTTCAGCTTTAATCCCCTGTTTTTTAAGTAAGCTTTAAATTTATTATGGCAGAATTCCATGCCACAATCCATTATTATATTTAGAATTTTCCTATTTAAATGTCTTTCTTCTCTAATTTGAAATTCCTTAAAGACATCAAATACATCTGATTTTTGTTTTAGAAAATATACTAAAACTTTTCTACTGAAATCATCGGTGATCAATAAAAAATATCTATTACCGCCAAATGATTGTATTGGCATGGTTCCACACATATCCATGTAGAAGAGTGTAGAAGGCCCAGACCACACGACCAACCCGAAGGTTTATGGCAGCTGTTTGTGTGGCCGGACACACATCCATGTGAAGTAATTCTAAGGATTTAGTGGATCTTATTCTACCTATAGGTTTGTAAGATACCCGTTTTGTTTTAGCTAATTTGCAATGTTTGCAATTCAATTTCTGGAACTTAAATTTAGGAAGTCCATTCATTGCTGAAACTTTACTTGTTTCAAACATATAATTGAGAAACAAACATTGAGATGACAATATTTCTTGTGCCAAAGTTTAGTATTATCATTCGATTCGGTAACTGCTTTAGTAACTACTCTTACACTACTTGAACTGCTAGGTTTACTCATGTAAATGTTAAAGTTTTCATTCATATGTTTCTTAACTCCCTTAGAATTTCCAAAATCGGATCTTAACCATTTACTTTCTGAAGTCTTTTTAATATTTAAATTAGCCTCTTTATCCTTTAAATGTTTGGAATTTCTATGTTCTGTCTGTCATCATTTCCAGGTTTGCTATCTTTACTCTTCTGATCCCTGATATCATTTAAACTCATCTAGATTATACTGGGGTTTTAAAAAGTATAACCCTACTTTTTGTTTAGCATAAAAATACTTTTCCCCGTTTGGTGTATTAAGCCATAGTGTCCCCTTTTCCCCATGAAAACTGCAATTACTTTCTTCTAGTACTGAAGCTGCTAGAAGATTACGACGTTATTTAGGAATTTAGGAGAGTACATAACTTCATTCAAAATGATATCATTTCTTTGGCCATTTATGACAAAATACATTTTGACTGTCCGGGTGGCTTCAATTGGGCTTTCGACATTACCTACTGCTAGTGACATAGAAGTATCTTTCATTTCTTTATAATTTAAAAACAATATTTTGTTGTTACAGAAATGACGTGTGCAGCAGTATCTACGACCCAATTGAATTTATCGACAGGATATATAGCAAAGCTGGTTTCAATATTTGTTTTTACATTCAATTCAACAATACTAGTTATATTCTTTAGTTTACATTTAGGACAATTTACTTTTAAATGACCCATCTTTTTACATAGATAGCAGGGTCCAATTTATGTCACTTTAACTTTAGATTTAACATAGAAATTATTTCTAGAAATACATTTACTTTTAGCGACATTAAAATTTACATTGGCTGAAGTAACAGGCATTTTAGAAATATCACTTACATTTTCCAGCTGCGATGGGTAAAAGTTCCGGTTTTTCCAACTGTTGCAGTGTCTTCTCGTCAAACGTGATGTCATGCTCCACTGGCTGGGAGCAGGAATTCGAGTCATTGACAGGAGTTTGGACTAGGTTGCTGATAGTTCACCACAAGAAAGCGGGATCGCTACTTGGCACAAAAAGTTTTTGCATTTCTTTCATGAGTCCATTCCACAGAATCTCCAATGCTCTGTTATGGTGCTGAATGTCATTTTCTATAACCTCTCTTGATGTTTCCTCATCAATGATTTGTAAATTTTCATTTATGTGCGTGTAATATCCTTCTGCCTTTAGTGCAAAGGAAATATGTTTATACCATGCCACATAATTTTCTTTCGTTAGTAGCACCATCTAAATAGTCTCCTTGATTCAGTAGTGATACCTTTCAACTTTTCCTAAACGAATTTGTTTATCTTTGATGGGCAGACTTGGGCAGCCCCCATCAATTTGACTCATCTATCTCGTGTTCACTGGAGAAACTTTTGCTTATTTACTGCATGTTTACTGCATCAATAACTATCTTGGGCCAGTAAACTTCCTGGGGCCCTTAACCTTCCTGGAAGTTTGGTAAATACTTCCCAAGTATATATGTATAGCATATAGTAGAGTTGTGCAGTTTCAATAAATGCAAGAAAGTGCGTCAGGTACTACATTTGTTGAACTGTGAATGTATTTTATGTTAGTCATATATTGACTAATGTATTTCAGCTGTCTTAATTGACATGGAGTCATCTTTTCGGTTTTTTGTTGAAACACAAATGTAAGAGGTTTATGATCAGTGTATAAGATAAAATCTCTTCCTTCTAGCATATGAATGAAAATGCTGCGAGAAGTTCATGATCGTAAGCTCTGTACTTCTGTCCTTCTGGAAGTTTGGTAAATACTTCCCAAGTATATATATATATATATAAATTCCCAAAAAGGACAAGTAGCAATGTACTCGTACAGATTCTAGATGTGTGACAGAAGTACCGGCCGGGGGGAGTTGCGACCCCCAGCACTCCGGTTAAAGCTTTTTCCGCCATGGCAAACGCTCCCGGTAACCGATACTCCCTACACGATTTCCTTCATGACCTTTTATAAATCCGCAAAAATACATACATATACAATTTCAATAACATGTAAAATCTAAAAGTTTACTTTTCTACGCTAAAACTATCCATGAAGCATTCTGTAAAAATATAACAAATAATTTAAAATACAAAATTCTTAAGACTAAAGAAATCCCAGTCTGAGAGGATATTTTTTTAAAAAATGGATATAAGACCCATAAACCGCATTATTTCCATATAAAAACCTGTGTGTAAAATTACCTCACAATTAGTCATTTAATCCTTTTTAACCCTTTCTATTCAAAACTAATGTTTGAAATACTAGTCAGAGTGTCTGTATTTTTAAATATGGACTCAAGACCTATTGGCAACTCCATCGCCATATATATACTAATGTTTGAAATTTATGGTTAATTATTACTTTAAAAACTATATATTCAAGACTAATGGTTTAATGGTCACTGATGGTTTAATGGTATTTTGGACTTGGTGTTTGGTGACTAGGGAGTATTACATGGGGGGATGGGTGACTTTCGTGTATTCTGGTGGTTTTTGAGGTCATGTCGAACGTTTTTTCGGTGCATGAGGCTCCTGATTGCCTATTTTGATTTGTGAATCGTTTGAGTAAATCATTTTCGGATAACTAGATGTATACATATATAAAAAATTATAATAAAACAAAAAAAGACAAAAATTGTAAATACAAATATAATATATTAAGTATTTATTTGTACAAAAAAAGTAATAGATATTGTAAAAAGTATGGGATCGGCTTCTCCTGGAGTGATGATATATCGAATTTATAGGTTATAAGGTGGATGAGTTAGAAGATAAATTGTTGTAGTTACGATGATAATTGGATTGGAAGAGGTAAAAGCTTTGGGGAGATACCGGAAGTGGTTAGATTATCATTGGCTTTGGCCGGGTTTGAATTTATTTTCGAACCGGTATGCGTTTCTTCTTAAACTTTTTTATGAAATGTACAATAATAAGAATTTAGCGACTGGCAACTTCGGGGTCTCTACCACGATTGCTCGGTCGTCAGATGCAAGGGGCGTAGGACGACCGTCATCCAGTTACCCTCTTGTGAATTCTATTAAAAACTACTTTAACGTTATTCATACAGGAGTTGCCGTACCTAAAAATAACGTGGTTGCTTTGAGTGTGCCTGTTTCTAATGTTATACAGTTTGATTCTAATATGGAATGTCCGGGCTCTACGTATCGCACTTATTATAAAAACTTTGGAAAATTTAAATACAGTAAATGTAGTTCAACAAAATGTATGTTGTGTCCTAAAGCAAACAAGATACAGATTTCCAATGTTGGAAAATATAAGAGTTTCTGTAAAACATATAATTGCGTGTACTCTATCACATGCGATATATGTGGAAAAGAGTATATAGGGCAAACTAAGAACTGCCTTAATATCAGAATAAATCTGCACCGTAGCATGATATATAAATGTATTAAAAATTCGGAAAGTGAGGTGTCTTTGGAAATAAGACACTTTGCTAATCACGGAGTTGAAGCAATGAAGGTTACTATTTTGGATATTGTGGTGGATACAAATTTAAGATTATGGTGGGAAAATACACATATAGCACAACATAGATCGGTTTATCCGTATGGTCTCAATACTGTTATGTACGGTAATAATTATAACAAGGAATATTATTCAAGCGTAAGGACGGACAGTATGGTGAAGCGGGACTTGGAAAGGTCCAGTCGTAAACAACGAGGAGGATGTAGGGGAAAAGTGTGCTTAAAAAGAACAGTGGATAAAATTGATAGGGTTTTGCGAGATATAGATGTTGGAAAAGATATTCCCGAGACATGGCTGAAGAATATGGCTTACGGAATTAGATTGAAGTTTGTTAACAGAGTTTGGTGTCATTACAGAAAAATATATGTAGAATGTACTGAAAGCGATCGGTCCAGATCCTTGTGTATAATGTTGGATTACATCAAATTTAGAGCCAGGATACATGGAATAGTTTTAGAGGATATTAAAATAAAAAAACATATTGACGAATATCTTATATTGAAATATATTAATAAAAGATACGATCTTATTCCTTTTAATAGAATTTTAAGACTAATGGCTCATACTTTACCAGTTAGGGACCTGAGGTTAAAAGTGGCTTTCAAATATGATAAACCTTTGGGGAGAAGGTTTTTTAATTATAATTTTATTGGTAGTAATTTACATACAGAGAGTTGTGTAAGTTGCAAATGTAATACATCGATATACAGAGACGTACATCATGGACATATTGTAACAGGAGATCTGGGTATAATAAAATCGAATATTAAAAAATACTTTGAATTGGGTACTAAATACCGATTTAAGAGTGACGTTTCCATTAAATGAGCAATGGAAATTGATATTACACATTATATTCAAAAAGCGGCAGTAAAATTCAGTTTGCCAACTGAGACATTTGAAGAATGGAAGGTCTTAGTGATAAATGAGTGCATTTCATGGTATCGCAGGAACGTACGGTGTAATACAATAGGAAGTGAGCTTAAATATAATAAAAAAGAGCTGGATGAAATACAAAGTATGTATGTAATTACGTACGTAGACAAGGTAACGTCGAATTTTGCAATGACTTGTAAATGGTACTATGTTAGTTTATTAAGACAAGCATACGAAGATCATAGTATGTACTCGTTGTTGAATCAAACTCAGTTGGAAATTAGTAACCGGATAAAAGCTTTGTACAAAAAATCTGGCATATGTGTGGGAAAAATTAGATATCCCTATTTAACGTTAATACCTAAGCTACATAAAAATCCAGTTAAATTCCGACCAGTAACCATCGGTTTTAAAACTTATTTAACAAGGGCCAATAAATTATTATTGGAACATTTAAAATTGGTATTACGGAAACTATATGACCAGGGTTGCTATTTTATAAAAAACAGCCTCGAAGTAGTTAAGAAACTGAAAGAATTGCCAAACATCGGTATATACAGGAGTTATGACTTTGCTGACCTTTTCAATAATATAGACATTAAGGATCTATATAGCATCCTAATAGAATCATACCATAGATGTGATTTGCAGCTATATATAGCAATTGGAAAGTACAAGGCTTTGGTGGAGTTGGTTTTATTCGAGACAGTTTTATACAATGGAGAAAACTTTTATAAACAAATTAAGGGTATCCCAATGGGGGGTAACTGTTCGTCAATTATGGCAGATATTTACCTAGATAGATATGAAAGGGGAACACATCTTTTAAATGAGATGTTATTCCTACGTTACGTGGATGATATCCTATGCGGATTCGAGGATAGTGGTTATACAATGAAGTTTGACTTTTATCCTCCATGTTTAACTTTAATAGAAACACCATGCAATGAGGATGAAAGTCTGGATTTTTTAGATCTCACTATAATGAAGCCTGCCACTATACAATGTTATCGCATTTACGATAAACGTAACACCTTTAATTTTGATATCAAATATTTGACGTCATGGACAACTAGTCTACACCGTAACATATTCAGAAATCTGATAGTAAATCAAATGAAACGACATAAGTTGTTGAATTTTACTAACAACGATAGATACAAGTGTGATTGCCGTTTTCTGGAGGAGGCTATCAAGGAGGGTTATCCTCCCGCTTTTCTGATAAGATTGGTTTCCAATTATAATGGTTTAACTGCAGCCGTAACCAGGAAGAGATATTTTGGAATGATAACAACATACGACTTTTCGGATATAGCCTAATGGCGGTAATTGTAATACGCAGAGGGTGACGTGTTTTTATGCCAAATTGAGGATCATAAATCAGATAGCTCAATATGGCTATACACCGGAATTTTATAGCTAGGGCTATTTTTATGTGGAAACATTATAAGCGTTATCCAGATTGTAAGTTCGTGATTATAAGGGTTTTCTGAAATATCGGACGAACTTTTAATAATTACTTTAGTCATATGTGAAAGTGGTATAAAATCAAAAAGTTATGTGTTGTTCCATGGGAAGGTGTATTGCGTAGAGTTTGGACTATGGCGTATTTATGTGTCTATATATATGTATATATATTTATAAGGTGATAATATTGTTTAAATGTCTTGTATCCAATATTTAAAAATAACTCTCTGACTGGAATGTTTTTGGAATTGAATATATCGATTTATGAGCATTAAACTATCACAAGTGAAGTAAATTCAAACATTAGGATTTTTATGGTGATAAAGAAGCCAATAGGTTTTGGTATCCAGAAAGGATTTTAATAATAATAACATGGATTTCAATAGTCTTGAATATATAGTTTTTAAAGTAATAATTAACCATAAGTGAAATGATTTCAAACATTAGTATATATATGGCGATGGAGTTGCCAATAGGTCTTGAGTCCATATTTAAAAATACAGACACTCTGACTAGTATTGCAAACATTAGTTTTGAATAGAAAGGGTTAAAAAGGATTAAATGACTAATTGTGAGGTAATTTTACACACAGGTTTTTATATGGAAATAATGCGGTTTATGGGTCTTATATCCATTTTTTAAAAAAATATCCTCTCAGACTGGGATTTCTTTAGTCTTAAGAATTTTGTATTTTAAATTATTTGTTATATTTTTACAGAATGCTTCATGGATAGTTTTAGCGTAGAAAAGTAAACTTTTAGATTTTACATGTTATTGAAATTGTATATGTATGTATTTTTGCGGATTTATAAAAGGTCATGAAGGAAATCGTGTAGGGAGTATCGGTTACCGGGAGCGTTTGCCATGGCGGAAAAAGCTTTAACCGGAGTGCTGGGGGTCGCAACTCCCCCCGGCCGGTACTTCTGTCACACATCTAGAATCTGTACGAGAACATTGCTACTTGTCCTTTTTGGGAATTTATATAGGAATACACATGTAAATATTGCAGCATAGCGCTTTACAAGATGTATTATAAATTATTTTTTGCTTTTAGCTTTTTAATCTGTTCACTAAAATTGAAAATAAATTTTTCAAGTTTTATAATATATATATATATATATATATAGCATATAGCAGAGTTGTGCAGTTTCAATAAATACAAAGTCAAGTTTCAGAAAACCAAATCAGCTTTTATTTAAAACGTCAGAGTCTTGCCATGTTGAACAGACGGGCTGCGATAACAGCATACAGCGTTAACATATTTACAAAGTTCAAAGTTTAAAAAATGACTAGGAAGTTCACTTTGGAAAAATATCAGTACTCACTGCTTTCCTCCGTATGTTGTTCAACTTCCACCTACTTGTAGGCCACATACTTGCACATGAGGTAACGTTAATTACTTAAAGATGACTAAATTTTCTCTTACACATGAACGATTGAGCATTTGCTTAAAGTTAAATTAAAAACAAAAAGCACCGGGTAAAGTTTTTTAGTGATAAATACCATCATTCACTTAGACTGATACTGTAGTATAACTTTTACCACCATATTTGCCTTTTTCACCAAGACAACTATTTCATGAACCATGATTAACTAGTCATATCTCAGACAGCAACTATGTTGATTACTTCGACTGAAGACAGACAACATTTCTACTGCCTCTCTATCCCTGCTGCTCTACTGATGTTTCCAAACTGAACTTCCTATATACGTGGGGATAGGCACCTACCAGAATGATTTCCAGGGTTCGCACCTAAATATTTAAATGAGTTT
This sequence comes from Amaurobius ferox, assembly GCA_951213105.1. Taxonomy (NCBI): domain Eukaryota; kingdom Metazoa; phylum Arthropoda; class Arachnida; order Araneae; family Amaurobiidae; genus Amaurobius; species Amaurobius ferox. The sequence goes on along the minus strand of OX578142.1, from coordinate 150,042,594 downwards.
GTGAACTCGTCGGATATTCAAATTTGCATGAAGACTTCTGCTGAAAGAATGCTGTGAGTTACTCCTGAGTGCGAGGTAAGTAAATCAAAAGTAAAGTTGTGTTTATGAACATCGCTCAGGAGAATGGTGAACCACGATTTTTTTGTTTACATTCTTCCGGCATGTTCTGCGGCATTTAGCTTGTGTGAAAAGAATGCTAATGGGCATAACGTTCCTTTTTGTTTTTGTTGCAATGCCGTTCCGATCGCTACTAAAAAATGCGTCTACCGAAAGTGAAAATTCATTATTTGTTGTAGGATAAGTTGATAGTGATGCACTTGAAAATAAGGTTTTACATGCTTGAAAAGCAGTTTTTGTGCCTTCAGTCCACTTTACATGTGAATTATCACATTTTTTGTTTCCTGCAACTAGATTGTAAAGAACTGCAGCTTGTGGTAAAAATCTACGATAAAAATTTAAAATCGCTAAAAATCTTCTTAAATCCTGTACAGTTTTTGGTAGTGGAAAATTTTGTATGGTAGAAACTCTGTCTGGTAAAGGAGAAATGCCTTCTACTGTAACCATGTGTCCTAGGAATTTTACTTGAGATTGGCCAAAAACGCATTTGGAAGTAAACTACTCTGTATTGTGAAAAATGCTCAAATACCATACGTAAGTGTTCTTGGTGTTTGGATTCATTTTCAGAAGCAATTAGGCAATCGTTGATATATACAAAACAAAAATCTAAATCATGTAAGACTTCGTGCATGAATCTTTGAAAGGTTTGAACTGCGTTGCATAAACCGAATGGCATGAACAGAAATTCAAATAGTCCGAACGGAGTAATCACTACTGTTTTCAGGACATCATCATGTTCCATAGGAATCTGGTAGTATGCTGATATCAAATCAAGCGTAGAAAATATCTTTTTATTTTTGAGGTTCTGTACAAAATCGTGTGAGCTATGGGATATCTATCTGGAGTTGTTACTGCATTTAGCTTTTTGTAGTCTCCGCATACTCGAAATCCACCGTCTTTTTTCGTTACGACGTGAATGGGGCTTGCCCATGGATTTTTTGATTGCTTACAAATATCTTGTCGCTGTAGAAATTCGAATTCTTTTTTTACTGCTTTTAGTTTGTCAAGAGTTAAACGTCTTGCTTTCACATGAACTGGAGGTCCTCAAGTTTGAATACAGTGAGTTGTATTATTCTTTATGACTTGCAGGGAATTGATTTGTGTTAAACTTGGAAATTCACTTAGCAATCGAGTATATGGTGAATCATTACTCACTGTTGTCAGTCCAAGTGAGGGTATCTGTGTCATACTTCCTTTGATGCTGACTTTTGTATAGCTATTGATTAGTCTTTGATTTTTCATGTCGATTAGTAATCTGAATTTTGCTAGGAAGTCTGCATCTAAACTTGCTCGAGAAACATCAGCAATTGCGAAATCCCAAATGAATTTTCTTTGAAATCCAAAGTTTAAAATCAGTTGTTTCGTTCCAAATGTTTTTATTTTGGTTCTGTTTGCTGTATATAACGGGAATTCATTTTTTGCTGTGGCAGTATGCCTGTAGCTTGGAAGAACTGATATCATAGCGCCACTTTCGACTAAAGACTTTATATGAGGTAGTTTGTTATATAGGAATAAGTGACTGTTTTCAAGGCTTGTATGCATCGTCGCTGAAATGATAGAGCCACCTAGTTTTCCATTTAAAATTTGTATGGTTTTACACACTTGAGAGCTTGTTCTTGATATTTTGTATGATACCAACAAATATCGATTTTCCTGATTTGCGAAAGTTGCTCCACAGTTTTCGGCAGGTTTACAACTTGAGTTTCTAAGCATGAAATATGACTATTCTATGCTACTTCTAATGCTGAAAGTGAAGTTGAAACATTGCAGATTTTGTCTGCTATTTGTGAAATGCTTTTCAGTGGTTCTGAACTAATCGATAAAATTTGTTGTATATGTGCAAGTAGTCATTGGAAAAACAACGTGCAAAGTACATCTTCGTGCATTTTTGTTCCTGCGAGATCTTGCATTTCGCGAAGTAAATGACTTGGTTTCCTATCTCTTAACTGCAATTTTTGCAAATGGGTGCGAAGTTTTGTGACTTCAGAATCTACAAAGTGTGAAACAATCCTATTTTTCAACACAGAACAAGGTTCATTTTCAGAAGGTGTGCGATCAGATCTGTGATATGAGTCAATATATCGCAATATAGTGCTGCAATTACGTAATGAAATTTTGTTTTTTCATTTAAGATTCCGAAAACCAGGAATTGAGAGTCCAGGTGCAAAAACCATAAATCTAGGTTTGTTTTCCAGAACAGAGGTGCTTTGAAAGCAACTTTTGAGAGTATCTTCATTTGAAGCTGAAACTTTTATTGCGTCATTGGTTGAGGTCAAAAGAGGTTTGGTACTCTTAGTTGTAGACATATTGCATTAGGCTGAACACATACATTTTTTTTCAGAACTTGCTTAAATTGAAGTAGATACTCACATAATTTGAAGCATCTCGTCTCCAGTGAATTGGAGCCATCAAGTCTCAAGAAAGTTTGATCCACCACGTCTTCGGGTCACCAATCTATGTCGAAAGACCATACATAAGGCGAAGGTGTTCTGTTGTAGAGTATCCATTACAGTGGCAAGCATAAAATATAGATTTATTTACAAGAACATACTAACTATATTTACAGGAACATTACGTAGATTATATACATTAAAATTTTGAAATTAGAGCTACATCATAACGCGCATGCAGGCTGCATCCGAAATACGAATGTCCGAATGATGCTGATAAAGTTCTGAGGCTCGCTTATAAGAGCCAGGGTGGAAGTGTTGCGCTTGTGGGATATGCAAATCTAGAGTGTGTGGAGAGAAAGAAAGTTTTATGTTAATTGTTTGATCAGCGTCTTTATGCAAATCGCTGGAGGAGTTTCGCCATAGGTTATTATGCTTTTCTATGTTTATTCTAAGATATAATATTCTTTTTTATTAAATAATAAATAAAAAGGTAAAAATAGATTAATAAAATTTTGTGAGAACATATTTAGTTAATCTCATACAGAAAAATTAAATTATGTTTTAATAATCAATTTAAAAAAAATACTAATCTTAGTTTTATGTGATACTAATTAAATTTATATGATTAATATATAGCTGATTAATATATTGGTATTTGAAGAAATTTGCAATTTTAAGAAGCTGCATAATTGATATATTAGTGTTTCAAATAAAGCACAGATCTGCTTAATATATGACCTGTATCAATTTATTTGATAATTTTATATATTCAGTTGAACTTTTAACTTGAAATACAAGGTAAATGTAAAATAATTCGAGTTATAGAAACATGTGGTGCATGCAAACTTTCATTAGGAAAATTAATTTTAATTCGAATTATCGAAACTTTGAGTTATGGAAGTTCAAGTTAAAAAAGTTTGACTGTATATGAATATTATTTCTTACACTATTAGATGAAAAAAAATTTCAGCTAATTTCTTTCTTGGCCAATCACATGTCTGCATAATACTATTTTTAGATTTATTTATACATATGGTTATTGTACAATGCAGAACATATGCATACTGTTATGAACTCAAGTTTCACTATTTCAGAACAAGTTTTAATATAAAATTTTGTTATTCTTCTCGGTAATGTGCATTATAAAAAAAAATATTATACAGTACAACCTCGAAAATCCAGACGTTTTCCAAATTTTCGTTTTCTTTTTTCTTTTTCCCCGGACTGACGAAGTCGCGGATTTAAAAAAGATATAATAAGATAAGATTATTTATTTTACCGCGTTTTCCGGTCGACTTTCTGAACCCGGAAATGAAACGAAAGTTTAGATGGACGGCAGTAGATAGATAGGCTCGTGGTTGGAGCGTGAATTGAGTTGTTAGCGTTAATCCCTCCTCCCCCTTATTCAAGTCACAACTCCTGATGAATTATTTCGTGTAAAATATACATCGTTATTTAAATACGGAATTTTTATTATCAAAATTTCCTTTTCTCATTATTGAAAAAGACATTTTTCTGAAACAATGTAATTTTTAATATTAAACACTTTAAAACGTTATCGTAACATTTTATCACAGATGTTCAATTAAATCTAAAAATCCCGAGAATTCATATTAACGCTCACGGAAATTTATTTTATTCACTTCGTAGTACGATTTCCATTCTTCAATGTATTCTGTTTTGTCTTTAGAATCTCCTCCCCCTCCCGATATCTGACGATTTTTTTGTTCTCGTCGAATGTGTCAGCTTGAAATCGACTGTATATTTTGCCTTTTTTGTTTAGAAAGCCATATTTACATACTATAAATAGCAAATAAATAACTAAATAATATCGTATTGCACAGAACCGAGCAACAAGGTCATTAACACACAGACCTCTCAAAGGGGTCGGCTGTGTTTACGATTAGGAACTAAGCAAATTCCTTTCTTCGCTTTCCCTGCCCCACCACGTCCGGGTGCTGCTGTAACCTAGTAATGACTCATCGTAATTTAGAATAATCATTGAGAGGAGAGATATTTTTCTTTTTTGGAAAAGATATTTATTTTATCTACTGCGATATTTTTTACACATTTGACTATTACTAATAAAGTTTTTACTTTTTTCAGAGTCATCAGTCTTTTTAAACATAACATTATATAGATGCTAGATAATAAATAAAACTTTAAAGTTATTATTTTTTGTTTTTCGTTCATTAATAGCGAAAATGGTTTAAACACATTTACACCTTTAAATATATTGTTAAAAGTGCTAATCCTCGATCTTTATTAAATCTCAGCACTGCATTAAATCTTCAGGCGCTTTATTAAATCTCGACAAAGCCGATATAACGGAAGTTCTGCACTTTGGTGATGATGCGCCAATCGTAAATAAATTGAATGATGGCGAAATTCGCGATATGATATTAAATAAAAAAGATCGAAGTAGTGACGATAAATGTGGAGAAGAAAAAATACCCATTGATAATCTTATGCAAAAAATCGACCATGCAATTAAAGGTCTTGAACAAAGAAGCATTATAACCGAGCAGAAGTAATGTCCATCTACAGAATAAAGAAAACTGCTTTTCCATAAACCAAAATTAATGAAATAACAAATGTTAATTCAAATATTTAAATGAAATGATAAAATGGAATTTTATCATTTCGTTTCATTCACACATTCTAAATTATTAATGTGTATACTTTTTCTTAGAAATTTCTTTTGCCCTATTTTTTAGATTAAATAATATGTTTTAATTGATTAACTTAACTTTTGCCATTATTTTTACTAAAAATAGTGCTTTATAGTGTATTTAGTTAATATCAAATCTGAATTTTATTCAAATTCTATAATCCGGAAAAATCGAAAATCCGGAATCGGCAAAGTCTGGACGAGTCCGGATTTTCGAGGTTGTACTGTATTAGGAATATTTCGAAAATTATTTACCCCCGCAATGATTGTCAAGCTGTCTGAAACATGCGTCACTTCCATTCAACCTAATATTCAAATGCTGCCTCAAGTGAAAAAAGGTTGCCGATCCCTGGTTTAGACCAACGGGGTTTAAATCAGGTTTTACCAGGTTTTTAAACCTGGTTTAGACCAATAGATTTTAATCAGCCAACCCTGCTGTTCATAATTGAAAGGAAAATCTGAAATACTCTTATTTACACTCTGTAGTACATAAATTAGCCCAGCATGAACCCTGAATCTACCACTTTTTTGAATGACTACTACTCTATTACTACTAAGTAATTACAGTACAGGATCTATTATCCGGAATGCTTGGGACTTCAGGCATTCTGGATAAGGGGTTTTTCCGTAATTTGGAACACTTTTTCTAAAACTTACTGGAATGCTCTCAAATGTCGTTATAGAAAATTATAATTCATTTTAAAAACATAAAAAGCTTTATTTAATACATTTTACAATCTATATGAAAAATATACTTGGTTAACTAAAATGCAAACAGTTAAAGTGAGAAAAATGTAGTAGATTTTAACACATTATTTTATAATACAGTACAACCTCGAAAATCCGAACATCCAAAATCTGGAAACCTTCAAATTCTGGACGTTTTCCAAATTTTCAATTTTTTTTTTTCCCGGACTGACGAAGTCGCAGATTTAAAACAACAAGATTATTTATATGGAATCATATTTTATAAACAAATACCATATTTTCAGGTCAATTTTCTGAACCCCGAAATGAAACGAAAGTTTAGATGGACGGCTGTAGATTGGCTCGTGGTTGGAGCATGAATTACGTAGTTAGCGTTAGTCCCTCCTCCCCCTTATTCAAGTCACAACTCCCGATGAATTATTTCGCATAAAATATACATCGTTATTTAAATACTGAATTTTTATTATCAAAATTTTCTTTTCTCATTATTGGAAAATACATTTTTCTAAAACAATGTAATTTTTAATATTAAACACTTTAAAACGTTATCGTAACATTTTATCACATATTGTTCGATTAAATCTAAAAATCCCGAGAATTCATATTAACACTCACTGAAATTTCTTTTGTTCACTTCATAGTAAGAATCCCATTCTTCAATGTATTCTGTTTTGTCTCCAGAATCTCCCCCCCCCCCCTTCCGATATCTGACAAGTTTTTCGTTCTCGTCAGATGTGTCAGCTTGAAATCGACTGTATATTTTGTCTTTTTTGTTTAGAAAGCCATATTTACATTCTATAAATAGCAAATAAATAACTAAGCAATATTGTATCGCACAGAACCAGCAAGAAGGTCATTAACACATAGACTTCTCAAAGGGATCGGCTGCGTTTACGATTACGAAATAAGCAAATTCCAATTCCTTTTTTCGCTTTCCCTGCCCCACCACGTCCGGGTGCAGCTGCAGCCTAGTAATGACTTATCGTGATTTAGAAAAATCATTGAGAGGAGAGATATTTTTTTTTGGAAGAGATATTTATTTTATCTACTATGATATTTTTTACATATTTGACTATTACTAATAAAGTTTTTACTTTTTTCAGAGTCATCAGCCTTTTTAAACATAACATTATATCTAGAAAATAAATAAAACTTCAGGTCTTATTTTTTGTTCTTCGTTCGTTATTAACGAAAATGGTTTAAACACATTTTAAATATATTGTCAAAAGTGCTAATCCTCGATCTTTATTAAATCTCGGCACTTCATTCAATCTTCCGGCGCTGCATTAAATCTCGGCAAAGCCGATATAACGAAAGTTCTGTACTGTGATGATGATCCGCCAATAGTAAATAAATTGAGTGATGGTGAAATTCGTGATATATTAAATAAAAAAAGATCAAAGTAGCAACGATAAATGTGGAGAAGAAAAAATACCCATTGATAATCTTATGCAAACAATCAATCATGCAATTAAAGGCCTTGAACAAAGAAGCTTTATAACCAAGCGGAAATAATGTCCATCTACAGGATAAAGAAAACTGCTTTCCCATAAACCAAAATTAATGAAATAACAAATGTTATTATATATTAAATAAAAAAAGATCAAAGTAGCAATGATAAATGTTTAGAAGAAAAAATACCCATTGATAATCTTATGTAAACAATCAATCGTGCAATTAAAGGCCTTGAACAAAGAAGCTTTATAACCAAGAATAATGTCCATCTACAGGAAATAATGTCCATCTACAGGATAAAGAATACTGCTTTCACATAAACCAAAATTAATGAAATAACAAATGTTAATTCAAATATTTAAACTATATGATAAAATGTAATTTTATCATTTCGTTTCATTCACATATTCTAAATTATTAATGTGTATATTTTTTCTTAGAAATTTCTTTTGCCCTATTTTTTAGATTAAATAATATGTTTTAATTGATTAACTTAACTTTTGTCATTATTTTTACTAAAAATAGTGCTTTATAGTGTATTTAGTTAATATTAAATCTGAATTTTATTCAAATTCTATAATCCGGAAAAATTGAAAATCCGGAATCGGCAAAGTCCGAATGAGTCCGGATTTTCGAGGTTGTATTATTAATATTGCTAATTAAGGCAAAAAATCATTTGGTGGGATCAGAATTTGGCATTATTTTGCCGCATTCCGGTTTTGGGGAGTCTGGATATTAGAACGCCGGAGAAAAGGTCGCGTACTGTACTAATAATAATTGAAAGAAAAATAAATTGTTCAGTTTATTAAAGTTATTTGAAATATATTATTAAATATATAAAAATATTTATAATTAAAACCTTCTTTTAAATAATTCCTATATATAATAATAAAAAATGTTTAAAATATACCTGTTTATCATTGAATCGGTGAGTACCAAGAGATAAAAGACAATTTGTTGGACATTGAGTTAAGTATATATTTAGTGCTTTTAAAGTATTTTTCTACATCCGAATCAGTTGCTAAAATATTCCATATTTATTATATTTTCATAAATTTTACTGAATTAATTTCTGAAAGAAAAGGCTTCTTATAATATTACCTGCTGTTTTATCAGAATGAGTAAAATACCACTTTTACACTTCTAGTTCTTGTCTATCCTTTTTCTTCAAAATAAAACATTATTTCCTTTCCTCCTCAAAATTAGAAAACTAATTAATCAAGGACTTCTTGTAAAGTCACCTATTTTTCGGAAAGCAGTGTGGAAAGAGAAACACATTTCATTTTCAAATAAATTAGGGAGAAATAATAAAAAAAAAAAATCAGAAAATTTTCCAACTCTCATCTCTATGTATGACTGTTGAGCAGTCTCGATGTCCCCCCCCCCCCCACACACACACACACACACTTGCTAAACAGAAATAGCAGTGCCAAAGATGAAGGAAAAATAAAAAAAAACACTCAAAATTAAAATTCTTATTGAAATAATAAAAAAAAAAAATGTATTTTGCAGGTTTTGAAGGTTACCCATTTTTCGAATTCCAGACCTATGCAATCCTTATTTACTGAGTTACGTATTTACCTCTTGCACAGAAACACCAGACAGGCACAAAGAGAAAGACACTGCCTTTTGTTATATACTATTCTGCAAAAACTGGACAACACTGGTATTTCTATAAATGCTAAGCAACAATATGCTGTAAAGACAGTTGGCTCAGTTGACAGTATGTAATTTCTAAGCAATTATAGCACAAAGAAAAAAAAATTAAACTTACATGAATTCAATGCTTTTTCCCAGTTATATATTTTCTTTTCTTTCTTTCATGGCTGTAAAGTCATGACAATATCATAGACATGTGGCTTGTTTGTTATGTCTGATTAAAAGTATAGGTACAGTCTCAATTGTGTCATTGAATTTTTTGATGGATTTCTAATAAATTTAATTTCATAATAAATTTTAATTTTAAGAAAGTTCTTTTCTTTATGCAGCACTCCATGCATTTTAAGAGTGGCATCTAAACAAATGGTTAAAATATTGTCTATGGAAGATGATAGCTTAATGGGATGCCTGGGGATACGACAGTGAGGCAAGGCCGAGTGACATATTTTGGAATATGGGAAATAATTAAAAATGTTAAAATCTGTTTACCATAATATTGGCCTCTAACCCTTCCAACAGGGAAAACATTACATTTTGTTCAGAAGTGCAATATTTTTCTCTTTTGTTGTGTTAAAAAATATTTTAAAAATAAAATTATGCTATTGAAGGATTGCCCTTCCAAATAAAATTTAATGTGTATTTATTTGGGGGTACCTGATGGTTATGGAGGGGGGGGGAGGCTCCATGGGCTCATCCAGTAAGACTAGTATCAATTATGTTTCTATATACTAGTATCAATTATGTTCCTATAATTTTTTCTTGTAATTTTTTGTGTTTTATTATTTTTTAATAAAATATATATAATATGTGCTTACATACTGTCATTTATATTTCAGAAACCCATAAGTAATGGTCTACCTCCGACACCAAAAGTTCATGTGAGTATATTTCATCCAATTCATAATAAAAATGCATAAATATACTTCATATTTTATATGCACCTTCACACATGTATACATACTTAAAGTTCTTGTCAGATTGTTATTAACTTCTCAAACATGTCTTGAAATGCATTTATAGATGGGGGCTTGCTTTTCCAAAGTTTTTAATGAGTGTCCTCTACGAATCCATTGCACTGCAACTTGGATTCATCCAGAAACAAGAGGTATATTTAATATATTTCATTTTCTAGATGACATTCATGTATACTATACAGGGTGTTTCACAAAAATTACATGACTAAATATCTTTTCAGTGATTGGTCACAGACCCATTGTTCCAATTTAAGAAATGTTTTAAAAAAGGTAGACTTTCAGACTAAGATCAAATGTCATATTTTAATAAAAAAAAGTACAAACTTTTTATACTGGCCCTCAACAAAAAAAAGTTCCAAATAGCAAATTGTTCTTTATTTATTTAAAATTATTTTTAAATTAACACTGTGTTCTGTAATATGTAAAATTGACAGTGAAAAAATTGTCAAAGTTATGACTTAAACCACTTTGACTTGATCAAGAGAAACAACAAAATCATAAATTTCAGGTGTCGTACAAAAATTAAATTTCATTAGATAAAATTTCATTAAAAAACTTACATGAGTAACGGCCAGATTCAGATGACACATGCTATGACCCATACCTTTCGATCATAAATTGGGAGGGGTTGTTGAGAATTGAATTATCTTTCCTCATTGATATAGATGGCGCTACGACGCATTTTGAATATGCTAATTTTGTTTGTCTGTCATTATGATTGGATAGAGCGGTTAAGCCGGAATGTGATCCCGGTTTAGATAAATGTAAGCTGTAGTGAAAGGTAGTAGAGAGACAAATTGTAAGCAATGTGCGGATGAATAAAGTTTGTGTGTTTTTAATACTGGACTTACCACAGGAGGGGATTGTTTCTCTACCCCCGAAAACAAATGAAGAACTGTGCGAGTTCTAAGGAAACTATTTCACAATTTGGCACCCAACGTGTGGCATAGAGGTCGATCAACTGTTTGGGGTAAGTGAATGAAAATCAATTTGAAAATTTTAATTAAGACATTTTCAAAAATTTATTATGAAACCGGAACAATTGAAGCGTAAACATGCTATTAATAGGGCTAACACAACTAAATTAACGAATAAAATTGAGAACCTTATCAAGGTAATAGTTGACAGGCCGCAACCCATTAAAGAATTAAACGAACTCTTGGATCAGTTAATTGAGGAAGCTGATGAACTTAAGGATCGTGACGAAAAAATTGAATTGATTATTGATCCTGATAAATTTGAAACAGAAATAAATGTTAGCGAAGAATATAAGGAAAAAATAACAAAATGAAACGGTAAAATTTCTAGATATTTAAAGGAAAGCGTAAAAGGTTTAACTTCTAATGTGGTTACGCAGAATAATGAAAGATCAATTTTCCCAGATAACGAAAGTTCGCATGTGAATGAACATCTTAAATAATAAAAGGCAATGTCTGTGTGTGTGTGTGTGTGTCTGTCTGTCTTATACACTATACGTTTCGCGACCGTGCGTCGGAGAGCTACGAAATTTGGCAATCGGAGACCCGGGGGGGAGGGAAGGGGACACGTGAAAACCGATTTTTAAAATTTTAATTATTTTTTTATTTATTTAATGTTTTATGCGATTTCGACCGTTTTTTGCCCTTTTTGCCCTTTTTTCTCCACGATCCAGACATCGTAGAAAAAAACAAATGACACCATCGGAAAGAGCAGAGAATTTCGAGTAAAAATATATCAATTTCAAATCTGAATTTCGATTTCTAATATTTTTTAAAGATTTTAAAACAAAAGTCACTTTTTGCTCAAGAAAACGATTTTTGGTTTTTAAATTCTCGCATCGTGAAAAGTACTCATAATTTCGACTAATAATTTACATTTTCAGAAAGGTCAAACATCTGGCATTCTTACAAGTCCAATCTGGTCCAGAAATAATGAAAATTGCCTTCAGGATGGCAATTTTAAAGACGCCATGATTTTAAATTTGTCGGCTACCGGCTCAGTTCCTCAACTGCATTTTCCCCCCATCCGCATTAGTTTCTTCCCCGTCTCCATGGAGACCGCGCTTTCGGTTTTAACTGAATTACGAGCATAAGTGTTGTATACATCTTGCGAAATTATTATATTTATATGATATTTTAAATGGATATTTTTAAATGGATATTTTAAATAATTTAAATGATTGAATTATGGTGGTTTGAATTGTGGTGATGTATTTGAAATTATTATATTTATGGATTGGTGGAACGATATGGTTGATTTTTTTATTTTAAATGGATATTTTAATTTATAGATATTTTAAATGGATATTTTAATTTTATGGCTATTTTAAATGATGGAACGATGGAACGAGGATGGTGGAATTAAGAGCCTAGCATATGGTCGTTATAAATTTAAATTAGCGCGCGGGAAGTTAGTGCGCGAGAATTGCACTCGGTAGTGTTGGAAACTTGGTTCTGTTTTCGTCGCGATTCTCGTTATCGCGAGAACGTGTTTACATTTTTAGAATGGTTCTACCGTTCTCGTGAACGACTCGTGACGGGAACAGAACATGCCATTCATGCAAATCGCCATCTCGCCGCGCGCGCATTCTGATTTGCATATAGTGAGGGCGCTGCCGTCAACGGTTGTGTTCCGGAGCGTACCCATCACAGTGTATATATGATAGGACACATTCTCAGTTATTCAGAGACTTTACAGACCTTGACTGACCATGTAGTAGACGTGGGAGACTTTTCAGAGTTTAAGATCTTGTAGTTATGCAGACTTAAGACTCGACGTATAGTCAGATCGATCAGACGGTGATCGACGGTGAAAGACCTTGTATGGAAGGCAGACCTTGATCGGTAGAGAGTAGTCTAACTTCTAAAGCCATGACGTGTGACCTGATGATGGTGGCTTCATTAACGTGCACGGCATGTGTGGTACAGTAGCTGTTTTTTCTACTTACCGATGTTATAGTAACTGAGAGTGTGTGCCTAGTCATAAAAACTGTTTACAATCTTTTTCATGAGCTTGCTAGCTCATTGTATATAATTTTGCTTTGCAACGAATGTTACAGTGTTTTATTTTGTAACTTCATCTGATGCAATGGATCTCACAACAAATAAATTGTGTTTGTGTTTAACGAGCTTGCTTTCTTGAGAAAACACATCACTACTGCATATCATCTGCTACAAATTTTTCTTTACCAGCACTTCAGATATGGATATGGCCAAAACACTGCTAAATCTGCAAATGACTTTCAAATTTTCTAGTCTAGTCGCTCAGCTAACACAGCAATAGCAGCCGACATTTGGTTATGGGCCGTAGTATGTCAAGGCCATAACTTTTATCCGTGATAAAGCAGCAGTGAAGAGTTGTGAATTCCATCGACGGGGGCCGCGACCGGCGCCATTTGCATCAAGCAGAAAGGTAAACAACGCACTCTAGTCACAGTTAAAGACTATGGAGGTGAGCAACGGCATAGAAGCGTTAAACAGGGACAATTACGTCACCTGGCGTAATGAAATTTCGTTTATCCTGAAAGGAGAAGGATGTTACGGCCACATCAACCGTACTGCATTACCAGTCGACGAATCTACGTCACGCCGCGAGCGAGAGGAGTACATGCGCAGCAGCGACCGCGCACTTTCCATCCTGTTTCGAAATATCTCGGCGGAGTACAGAGAACTGCTCGACATCGACGACAGCCCGGCGGATGCGTGGGAGAAGTTGGAGGCGCATTTTGAGGCCCCAACGCGCGCTAATTTAGTTCATCTGTTGGACGAGTTTTTCAGTCTACGCCCGGAAATCGAGGAGCCCATCGACATATTCTGTACGAGGATAAGGAAAGCTGTCACCAAGCTCAAGAACGTGAATCACCCCGTGGAGGATGTGTACGTGGCATTCCAAGCCATCCGGTATCTCCCAGACCAGTACCAGAGTATCATTCAAATCATTTATCGCTGGAGCGATACTGATTTTAAATTGGATAAAATTCAGAAAGAACTGTCTTTGGAGGAGGGCAGGATTAGACAGTTGAGGAAGGATCATGACAATAATAATGTAAGTTCCAATTCATCTGTATATTTTTCAAATGTTAGCGCTAAATGCAAAAATGTCACCAAAGTTAAAAAGTCTATTAAGGTCATAGGACCATGTTTTATGTGTAATAAAAATGGTCATGTAAAGGCACAATGCCCAAAATTGAAAAAGATGACTAGCTCTAGTATTATTGAAGTATTTTCAAATATAAATGTAGAAGCTAATATTGTTGATAATCCTGACAATAGGCTCAGCTGGGTGATTGACACCGCTGCTACGCGACACTTTTGTAATGATGTTAAAATGTTTTCAAAATTTGATAAATGTAAGGATACATCTATGTCGCTAGCAGTGGGTGATATGGAAAGCCCAGTTGAGGCTATTGGAACGGTGAACATGTATGTTAAATTTAAAGATCATACAAATAATATTGTGCTACAAAATGTTATGTATTCACCTAAATTACGGCGTAACTTATTGGCCGCATCTGTATTAGAAGAGCAGGGCTATTCTTTTAGTGCAGCCAAAGGTATTCTATGGTTTAAGACTCCTGAGGGAGAAAATTTCTTTTACGCTAAACGTAAAGAAGGATTGTATTTCTTAAAACCACAGTACTCAACTAAAAGTTTAAATAGTAGTGTTGAGGGCCGTAAAGGAGATCAGGATAGGGACAAAAATTCTAAACAGGTTAGAAAAACCCCTGCAACAAATAGTCAAAGTCAAAACAAAATTAGGCCTAACTTGAATAAAAGGAAAAACAAATCTGATTTAAAATCAAAGTCAAATAAAATTAGTGGTTCAACAGTTGAAATTCTGAACAAAACTGAATTATGGCATAGAAGATATGGCCATATTAACTCAGACTACTTGCACCAAACAAGTAAAGTTTCCGCAGCAAACGGACTCCCAAAATTAAAATATGCAAAAGTAAATTGCATTCATTGCAAACTTGCAAAATCTAAAAGAGTTTCGTACAAACCAATAGGCAGGATTAGATCTACAGAACCTTTGCAATTACTGCACATGGACGTTTGTGGTCCAATGCCTGTAGCTTCATTGGGGGGAAACAAATACTTCTTGACTATTACAGACGATTTTAGCCGCAAGGTGTTTGTTTTTATTTTAAAACAAAAATCAGATGTGTTCAAAGTTTTTCAGGATTTTCAAGCTTGTCAGGAGAGACAATTAGGCAAAAAGATTTTGTGCATCCGTACTGATAACGGCATGGAATTTTGTCACGGTCAATTTAAAGCTTTTTTGAAAAAGTTAGGGATTAAGCATGAACGATCTAACACTTATACACCCGAACAAAACGGGGTATCTGAAAGATTCAACCTGACAGCGTTAGATTGTGTCAAGGCAATGCTTAATCAAAGCAAAGTTGGTGACAAAATGTGGGCAGAGGCAATCCTATGTTTTACTTATACAAAGAACAGGATTTGCCATAAATTTAAAGTTAAAACTCCACACGAATTGTACTATGGGAAGAAGCCTGCTGTATCCCATCTCAGAGTTTTTGGATGTAAGGCTTATGCTGGTATAGCAAAACAGCTTAGGAAGAAGCTAGACCTAAGAGCTCAACTGGGAGTTATGGTAGGATATGCGGAAAATACCAGGGGCTATAGAATTCTTCTTGTGAAAGAAGGAAAAATATTAGAAATAAGCAATGTCCGTTTTGAGGAGATGGAAGCAGCGGAAGGCGTCCTGGACCCCATTCGACCTAGAAACTTCACCCAAAAGAAATCGGGTTTTACTCGAACATCAGATTCAGGATCGGGATGTTTGGATAGTGAGTCAGAGGAAGAAGCAGGTGAGAGCCATGACACTAGTCATACTAGTGAGGAAGAGGACTCTCCTGCTGATTCCGATCTGACCCCCTGTTCAAACATAGATTGGGAAAGGAAAGCTGTACCCAGGCCTGATGGAACTCGAACTGATGTTTACTACTCAGTGAGGGGTGATAAACATAGGCTAAGAAGTCATAATGATGTTAAAAAATTCTGTGCTAAGGCTAACATACATTATGACCAAAATTTGTTTAACTTCAGAGAAAAGAGGGATATCAAATCCAGGCCAGAGGCAAGCAACATAGAAATAATAGGTGATATTGATCATGCAGTTTCTTTGCTAAAGGGAGAATTTGATATCAAAACTCTAGGGAAGGTCCAAAAACTGTTATGTGTGGAATTTGCTGAAATCAATAACAAAATTTTTATACATCATAGGCAGTACATTAATAAGATTTGCCAAATGTTTGAGGAATTTTTAGCATTAAATTTTTGTAATCAAATTTCCAAAAACAAAAATGATTAAATTTGTAACTTCTAAATTTTTTTTCTTTCTTTTACAAAATATGGTTAGGATATCGTATAATTTACTCCTCCCTCTGTGATGCAGATAATTGTATCTAGAGTATATATATGTGTATTGTTTACAATGAACTTTCTAAAATTTTTCACATTACACTGAATGTATATATATATCCATGTTTTCAATTCCCGCATAAGACAGTTATGCTTATGTGTATTATTTTGTGTGTTTACTCCTTGTTATCATACACTTGGCTATGATTCATTGATGACAAACCACTTATTTAAATTTGAATACAACACAGAAAGGAAAAAAAAAATCTTTCATTATCTGTGTCATTGCTATTAGTATTAATTATGTATACTGGTCTTGGACAGAGATAATGAACAGCCATAATTGAATTTGATATTTATAGTGAAATTTTTAATCTTAAATGTTAAATTTAATAATTATACATAAAATTTTCTACATAATTGAATTTGATATTTATAGTGAAATTTTTTAATCTTAAATGTTAAATTTAATAGTTATACATGAAATTTTCTACAAATTGAATTTAATATTTATAGTGAAATTTTTTTAATCTTAAATGTTAAATTTAATAATTATACATAAAATTTTCTACAAATTGAATTTAATATTTATAGTGAAATTTTTTTAATCTTAAATGTTAAATTTAATAATTATACATAAAATTTTCTACATAATTGAATTTGATATTTAAAGTGAAATTTTTTTAATCTTAAATGTTAAATTTAATAATTATACATAAAATTTTCTACACAAATTGAATTTGATATTTATAGTAAAATTTTTTAATCTTAAATGTTAAATTTAAATTATTATACTTAAATTTCTTGAAACTTAAATTTTGACTTAAATTAAATTTTTTGGAACTTAGTGTTTCAATGATATCTAAATTTTTCTTTCAATGATAAATTTTTTTTTGCTTAACATGAAAAGTAATATATATACTTTATGTTTTTGCTGGATACTAAAGAACTTGACATTTTTGCTGTTATGTTTTTTAGAATAATTTCATTGATTGATAGCACGTGCGCCGAGATTTGGGGTTTTGCATGAGGGGGCCGATTGTTGGAAACTTGGTTCTGTTTTCGTCGCGATTCTCGTTATCGCGAGAACGTGTTTACATTTTTAGAATGGTTCTACCGTTCTCGTGAACGACTCGTGACGGGAACAGAACATGCCATTCATGCAAATCGCCATCTCGCCGCGCGCGCATTCTGATTTGCATATAGTGAGGGCGCTGCCGTCAACGGTTGTGTTCCGGAGCGTACCCATCACAGTGTATATATGATAGGACACATTCTCAGTTATTCAGAGACTTTACAGACCTTGACTGACCATGTAGTAGACGTGGGAGACTTTTCAGAGTTTAAGATCTTGTAGTTATGCAGACTTAAGACTCGACGTATAGTCAGATCGATCAGACGGTGATCGACGGTGAAAGACCTTGTATGGAAGGCAGACCTTGATCGGTAGAGAGTAGTCTAACTTCTAAAGCCATGACGTGTGACCTGATGATGGTGGCTTCATTAACGTGCACGGCATGTGTGGTACAGTAGCTGTTTTTTCTACTTACCGATGTTATAGTAACTGAGAGTGTGTGCCTAGTCATAAAAACTGTTTACAATCTTTTTCATGAGCTTGCTAGCTCATTGTATATAATTTTGCTTTGCAACGAATGTTACAGTGTTTTATTTTGTAACTTCATCTGATGCAATGGATCTCACAACAAATAAATTGTGTTTGTGTTTAACGAGCTTGCTTTCTTGAGAAAACACATCACTACTGCATATCATCTGCTACAAATTTTTCTTTACCAGCACTTCAGATATGGATATGGCCAAAACACTGCTAAATCTGCAAATGACTTTCAAATTTTCTAGTCTAGTCGCTCAGCTAACACAGCAATAGCAGCCGACAGGTAGGCCTGGGTTCGATTCCCGCCACTGATGCGGAGTACGATCACCTTAAACATATGGGTCGATAATTCCTTCCGAGAGGTTGGTGGCAGGGAAAGGAGGGTACGGTCTCTGTGGATGCCTCCCCCACTGGGTCCTGGTCCAAATTGGGTGAATAAAAAGAAAGTTATGGAGATTGTCGCGGAGGGCGCGGTAGCCCAGTGGTTAGCGTGCGGGAATTTCACTCGGTAGGCCCGGGTTCGATTCCCTCCACTGACAAAACTGCTGCCGTGTTCACGCGGAGTACGATCACGTTAAACATGTGGGTCCGTAAGTCCTTCCGAGAGGTTGGTGGTAGAGGAAGGAGGGTACGCACCCTGTGGATGACTTTCCCACTGGGTTCCGGTCTAAATTGGGTGAATAAAAAGAAGGTTATGGAGATTGTCGCGGAGGGCGCGGTAGCCCAGTGGTTGGCGCACGGGAATTGCACTCGGTAGGCTAGGGTTCGATTGCCGCCACTGCCAAAACTGCTGCCATTTTCACGCGGAGTACGATCACGTTAAACATGTGGATCCGTAAGTCCTTCCGAGAGGTTGTTGGTAGAGGAAGGAGGGTACGGACCCTGTGGATGTCTCCCCTACTGGGTTCCGGTCTAAATTGGGTGAATAAAAAGAAGGTTATGGAGATTGTCGCGGAGGGCGCGGTAGCCCAGTGGTTAGCGCGCGGGATTTGCACTAGGTAGGTCCGGGTTCGATTCCCGCCACTGCCAAAACTGCCGCCGTGTTCAGGCGGAGTACGTGTCGGCTGCTATTGCTGTGTTAGCTGAGCGACTAGACTAGAAAATTTGAAAGTCATTTGCAGATTTAGCAGTGTTTTGGCCATATCCATATCTGAAGTGCTGGTAAAGAAAAATTTGTAGCAGATGATATGCAGTAGTGATGTGTTTTCTCAAGAAAGCAAGCTCGTTAAACACAAACACAATTTATTTGTTGTGAGATCCATTGCATCAGATGAAGTTACAAAATAAAACACTGTAACATTCGTTGCAAAGCAAAATTATATACAATGAGCTAGCAAGCTCATGAAAAAGATTGTAAACAGTTTTTATGACTAGGCACACACTCTCAGTTACTATAACATCGGTAAGTAGAAAAAACAGCTACTGTACCACACATGCCGTGCACGTTAATGAAGCCACCATCATCAGGTCACACGTCATGGCTTTAGAAGTTAGACTACTCTCTACCGATCAAGGTCTGCCTTCCATACAAGGTCTTTCACCGTCGATCACCGTCTGATCGATCTGACTATACGTCGAGTCTTAAGTCTGCATAACTACAAGATCTTAAACTCTGAAAAGTCTCCCACGTCTACTACATGGTCAGTCAAGGTCTGTAAAGTCTCTGAATAACTGAGAATGTGTCCTATCATATATACACTGTGATGGGTACGCTCCGGAACACAACCGTTGACGGCAGCGCCCTCACTATATGCAAAACAGATGCGCGCGCGGCGAGATGGCGATTTGCATGAATGGCATGTTCTGTTCCCGTCACGAGTCGTTCACGAGAACGGTAGAACCATTCTAAAAATGTAAACACGTTCTCGCGATAACGAGAATCGCGACGAAAACAGAACCAAGTTTCCAACAATCGGCCCCCTCATGCAAAACCCCAAATCTCGGCGCACGTGCTATCAATCAATGAAATTATTCTAAAAAACATAACAGCAAAAATGTCAAGTTCTTTAGTATCCAGCAAAAACATAAAGTATATATATTACTTTTCATGTTAAGCAAAAAAAAATTTATCATTGAAAGAAAAATTTAGATATCATTGAAACACTAAGTTCCAAAAAATTTAATTTAAGTCAAAATTTAAGTTTCAAGAAATTTAAGTATAATAATTTAAATTTAACATTTAAGATTAAAAAATTTTACTATAAATATCAAATTCAATTTGTGTAGAAAATTTTATGTATAATTATTAAATTTAACATTTAAGATTAAAAAAATTTCACTTTAAATATCAAATTCAATTATGTAGAAAATTTTATGTATAATTATTAAATTTAACATTTAAGATTAAAAAATTTCACTATAAATATTAAATTCAAGTATGTAGAAAATTTTATGTATAATTATTAAATTTAACATTTAAGATTAAAAATTTCACTATAAATATCAAATTCAATTTGTGTAGAAAATTTCATGTATAATTATTAAATTTAACATTTAAGATTAAAAATTTTACTATAAATATCAAATTCAATTTGTGTAGAAAATTTCATGTATAATTATTAAATTTAACATTTAAGATTAAAAAAAAATTTACTATAAATATTAAATTCAATTATGGCTGTTCATTATCTCTGTCCAAGACCAGTATACATAATTAATACTAATAGCAATGACACAGATAATGAAAGATTTTTTTTTTTCTTTTCTGTGTTGTATTCATATACAAATTTGAATAAGTGGTTTGTCAATGAATCATAGCCAAGTGTATGATAACAAGGAGTAAACACACAAAGATAATACACATAAGCATAACTGTCTTATGCGGGAATTGAAAACATGGATATATATATACATTCAGTGTAATGTGAAAAATTTTAGAAAGTTCATTGTAAACAATACACATATATATACTCTAGATACAATTATCTGCATCACAGAGGGAGGAGTAATTTATACGATATCCTAACCATATTTTGTAAAAGAAAGAAAAAAAATTTAGAAGTTACAAATTTAATCATTTTTGTTTTTGGAAATTTGATTACAAAAATTTAATGCTAAAAATTCCTCAAACATTTGGCAAATCTTATTAATGTACTGCCTATGATGTATAAAAATTTTGTTATTGATTTCAGCAAATTCCACACCTAACAGTTTTTGGACCTTCCCTAGAGATTTGATATCAAATTCTCCCTTTAGCAAAGAAACTACATGATCAATATCACCTATTATTTCTATGTTGCTTGCCTCTGGCCTGGATTTGATATCCCTCTTTTCTCTGAAGTTAAACAAATTTTGGTCATAATGTATGTTAGCCTTAGCACAGAATTTTTTAACATCATTATGACTTCTCAGCCTATGTTTATCACCCCTCACTGAGTAGTAAACATCAGTTCGAGTTCCATCAGGCCTGGGTACAGCTTTCCTTTCCCAATCTATGTTTGAACAGGGGGTCAGATCGGAATCAGCAGGAGAGTCCTCTTCCTCACTAGTATGACTAGTGTCATGGCTCTCACCTGCTTCTTCCTCTGACTCACTATCCAAACATCCCGATCCTGAATCTGATGTTCGAGTAAAACCCGATTTCTTTTGGGTGAAGTTTCTAGGTCGAATGGGGTCCAGGACGCCTTCCGCTGCTTCCATCTCCTCAAAACGGACATTGCTTATTTCTAATATTTTTCCTTCTTTCACAAGAAGAATTCTATAGCCCCTGGTATTTTCTGCATATCCTACCATAACTCCCAGTTGAGCTCTTAGGTCTAGCTTCTTCCTAAGCTGTTTTGCAATACCAGCATAAGCCTTACATCCAAAAACTCTGAGATGGGATACAGCAGGCTTCTTCCCATAGTACAATTCGTGTGGAGTTTTAACTTTAAATTTATGGCAAATCCTGTTCTTTGTATAAGTAAAACATAGGATTGCCTCTGCCCACATTTTGTCACCAACTTTGCTTTGATTAAGCATTGCCTTGACACAATCTAACGCTGTCAGGTTGAATCTTTCAGATACCCCGTTTTGTTCGGGTGTATAAGTGTTAGATCGTTCATGCTTAATCCCTAACTTTTTCAAAAAAGCTTTAAATTGACCGTGACAAAATTCCATGCCGTTATCAGTACGGATGCACAAAATCTTTTTGCCTAATTGTCTCTCCTGACAAGCTTGAAAATCCTGAAAAACTTTGAACACATCTGATTTTTGTTTTAAAATAAAAACAAACACCTTGCGGCTAAAATCGTCTGTAATAGTCAAGAAGTATTTGTTTCCCCCCAATGAAGCTACAGGCATTGGACCACAAACGTCCATGTGCAGTAATTGCAAAGGTTCTGTAGATCTAATCCTGCCTATTGGTTTGTACGAAACTCTTTTAGATTTTGCAAGTTTGCAATGAATGCAATTTACTTTTGCATATTTTAATTTTGGGAGTCCGTTTGCCGCGGAAACTTTACTTGTTTGGTGCAAGTAGTCTGAGTTAATATGGCCATATCTTCTATGCCATAATTCAGTTTTGTTCAGAATTTCAACTGTTGAACCACTAATTTTATTTGACTTTGATTTTAAATCAGATTTGTTTTTCCTTTTATTCAAGTTAGGCCTAATTTTGTTTTGACTTTGACTATTTGTTGCAGGGGTTTTTCTAACCTGTTTAGAATTTTTGTCCCTATCCTGATCTCCTTTACGGCCCTCAACACTACTATTTAAACTTTTAGTTGAGTACTGTGGTTTTAAGAAATACAATCCTTCTTTACGTTTAGCGTAAAAGAAATTTTCTCCCTCAGGAGTCTTAAACCATAGAATACCTTTGGCTGCACTAAAAGAATAGCCCTGCTCTTCTAATACAGATGCGGCCAACAAGTTACGCCGTAATTTTGGTGAATACATAACATTTTGTAGCACAATATTATTTGTATGATCTTTAAATTTAACATACATGTTCACCGTTCCAATAGCCTCAACTGGGCTTTCCATATCACCCACTGCTAGCGACATAGATGTATCCTTACATTTATCAAATTTTGAAAACATTTTAACATCATTACAAAAGTGTCGCGTAGCAGCGGTGTCAATCACCCAGCTGAGCCTATTGTCAGGATTATCAACAATATTAGCTTCTACATTTATATTTGAAAATACTTCAATAATACTAGAGCTAGTCATCTTTTTCAATTTTGGGCATTGTGCCTTTACATGACCATTTTTATTACACATAAAACATGGTCCTATGACCTTAATAGACTTTTTAACTTTGGTGACATTTTTGCATTTAGCGCTAACATTTGAAAAATATACAGATGAATTGGAACTTACATTATTATTGTCATGATCCTTCCTCAACTGTCTAATCCTGCCCTCCTCCAAAGACAGTTCTTTCTGAATTTTATCCAATTTAAAATCAGTATCGCTCCAGCGATAAATGATTTGAATGATACTCTGGTACTGGTCTGGGAGATACCGGATGGCTTGGAATGCCACGTACACATCCTCCACGGGGTGATTCACGTTCTTGAGCTTGGTGACAGCTTTCCTTATCCTCGTACAGAATATGTCGATGGGCTCCTCGATTTCCGGGCGTAGACTGAAAAACTCGTCCAACAGATGAACTAAATTAGCGCGCGTTGGGGCCTCAAAATGCGCCTCCAACTTCTCCCACGCATCCGCCGGGCTGTCGTCGATGTCGAGCAGTTCTCTGTACTCCGCCGAGATATTTCGAAACAGGATGGAAAGTGCGCGGTCGCTGCTGCGCATGTACTCCTCTCGCTCGCGGCGTGACGTAGATTCGTCGACTGGTAATGCAGTACGGTTGATGTGGCCGTAACATCCTTCTCCTTTCAGGATAAACGAAATTTCATTACGCCAGGTGACGTAATTGTCCCTGTTTAACGCTTCTATGCCGTTGCTCACCTCCATAGTCTTTAACTGTGACTAGAGTGCGTTGTTTACCTTTCTGCTTGATGCAAATGGCGCCGGTCGCGGCCCCCGTCGATGGAATTCACAACTCTTCACTGCTGCTTTATCACGGATAAAAGTTATGGCCTTGACATACTACGGCCCATAACCAAATGTCGGCTGCTATTGCTGTGTTAGCTGAGCGACTAGACTAGAAAATTTGAAAGTCATTTGCAGATTTAGCAGTGTTTTGGCCATATCCATATCTGAAGTGCTGGTAAAGAAAAATTTGTAGCAGATGATATGCAGTAGTGATGTGTTTTCTCAAGAAAGCAAGCTCGTTAAACACAAACACAATTTATTTGTTGTGAGATCCATTGCATCAGATGAAGTTACAAAATAAAACACTGTAACATTCGTTGCAAAGCAAAATTATATACAATGAGCTAGCAAGCTCATGAAAAAGATTGTAAACAGTTTTTATGACTAGGCACACACTCTCAGTTACTATAACATCGGTAAGTAGAAAAAACAGCTACTGTACCACACATGCCGTGCACGTTAATGAAGCCACCATCATCAGGTCACACGTCATGGCTTTAGAAGTTAGACTACTCTCTACCGATCAAGGTCTGCCTTCCATACAAGGTCTTTCACCGTCGATCACCGTCTGATCGATCTGACTATACGTCGAGTCTTAAGTCTGCATAACTACAAGATCTTAAACTCTGAAAAGTCTCCCACGTCTACTACATGGTCAGTCAAGGTCTGTAAAGTCTCTGAATAACTGAGAATGTGTCCTATCATATATACACTGTGATGGGTACGCTCCGGAACACAACCGTTGACGGCAGCGCCCTCACTATATGCAAAACAGATGCGCGCGCGGCGAGATGGCGATTTGCATGAATGGCATGTTCTGTTCCCGTCACGAGTCGTTCACGAGAACGGTAGAACCATTCTAAAAATGTAAACACGTTCTCGCGATAACGAGAATCGCGACGAAAACAGAACCAAGTTTCCAACAGTACGATCACGTTAAACATGCGGGACCGTAAGTCCTTCCGAGAGGTTGGTGGTAGGGGAAGGAGGGTACGGTCCCTGTGGATGCCTCCCCCACTGAGTTCCTGTCTAAATTGGGTGGCACTTCCTGGTAGGTCGTTCCTTCTGGTAGGTCGCGCCAGCGAGTGTGCCACGGTTAGAATTTGCCACGGTCAGAATTTTCAAGGGTAGCGAACAGGCTGGTCGCCAAAGGCGGCTAGTAGACTAATAAAGTTGCCGAAACTCGTCATTAACAAATTTTATGGAGATTCTTCCCTGTGGCTTGAATTTTGGTCGCAATTTGATAATGCCATATATGGAAATGAAGGTTTAACCAAAACTGAAAAATTTAATTATCTAAAGACACTTTTGGGCGGTATCGCCGCGAATGCAGTTAGAGGATTTAAACTTACTAGTGAAAACTACAAATCATGCGTGGAAGTGTTAAAAAATCGTTTTGGAAGAAAGGATATTGTAATAAACTCACATTTAACCAACTAATTGAATCTAGAACCTGTTAAAAACTCTTCTAACATAAAGGCACTTCATCAACTATATGATGAATGTGAAATACAAATTAGAAATTTGGAAACGATAGGGGTCACATTTGATTCATTTGGGCAAATTCTATGTCCAATTTTGATGAAACTGATACTGGAAGACATAAGTTTGGAATTCAATCAGAAAAGAAGCGGAAAATCAGAATTTGAAATTAAGGAACTCGTAGAATTTATTCTCATAGAAGTAGAATGCTGAGAAGCTTTGATTGTATTGAATAATTCCAAAAAAACCAGAAATTCTGTTTCACCTATAGAACCTAGAAACAAAACATTCAAAAGAAATTCAACTCGAAATTCTTTTTTGACAGCTGCTTTTTCTACTATAGTAAAATCTTGCATATTCTGTAATGACAATAATCATAATGCTTTCAATTGTAAAACCATTTCTACAGAGGATAAGAAATTTATATTGAAAAGAGATGGTCGTTGTTTTAGATGTTTTGGTCGTTTTCATATCAGTGCAAAATGTTGAAGGCAAATGTTACCTTGCAAAATATGTAACAGTAGAAACCACCATGAAATTATTTGTACACAGAATCGAAGTCCTAAAGCAGAACCGACAAATGATATGAGGGTAAATACGGTAAACTCAGAAAATCAGACGCTAGTTTCTTCTGTATCACATTTAAATTCATATTCTAAAAATCCAAAAAATGTTTTATTACAAACTTGCTCTACTGAAATATGCACTCAATCGAAATTAAAACAAGTAAGGATTCTCATGGATAATGCTTCGATGCGTTCTTTCATTATGCAATCGCTAGCAGATGAACTGCAACTGAAGGTCATCAGAAAGGAAAGTTTAATTGTGTTTACATTTGGTCGGTCGGATCCGTTAGAAAAAGCAGTTGATGTTGCAGAAATTCATTTGAGAAATAAAAATTATAGAAACCAGAAATTCTATTTAGAAGTTTTGATTATACAAGAAATAACTGGAGCTGTAATCTTGGCCAAAGAATTGAACACCTAATTAAATGAAAAAATTTACAGCTAGCAGATGATTGCAAGTATCCAGACACTGAACCGATACAGATATTAATTGGTGCCGATCTCTTTTGGAATGTCAACACAAGATGCATTGAAAAATTAAATAAACATTTATAAGCTATACAAACAATATTTGGCTGGGCGATTCAGGGTAAAATTCGAGGACAAAGGTTGGATTCCATAGCCTTAAAAAATGTTTGTTTTTACACAAATACTGAAATGAATAAGTTAAATGAAGAAATGATTTCTTCTGAATGTGAAAATGGAATGCCATTATTTACCCATCAATAATAGCTCAGAGCCATTAAATAATGAGTTAAAAATATTTTGGGATGTAGAGAGTTTAGGTATAACTCAAGATTGTAATGAAAATTCAGCTATTGATGTTGAGACTGTTGGAAATATGAATTTATCTCTGTATAAATCAGCAGAGTGTACAGAGTGTAGCAAAGTATGCCCAGTGGTGTCAATGAAAATAGTCAAGTTTCAAAAATCAAACCTTGTTTTTATTGAAAGATGAAGGCATCTTTGCCAGTATTACATCATGGTAATAAAGAAAAAATGCTGTATGAGCAATACAGCTTGAACTACATACACTTTTGGAGTTTACAGCACACACAGGAAGTCCACATTGGATTATCAAGACACATCACAGTTTTGGAAATCTTAGTGTTGATTTGACTAGATAAATACACACAGTCAATAGACAGCACTAAACGCTACCTTCTACTAAATACCGTAGAGAATTTAGTTGCCAGCTTTCACCATCAACACGATACAAGTACATTAACTTAAGTGAATATTTCTGCTACGTGTCCATTCTAAAGATCAGCAATATTCAATCCGCGACTTAAATAAACAGCTATTTAAAACTATAGCTCAGCTATTCCGGTCGCACAATATATATCTCAAATACAAATCATCGTATTTGAATACTAATGCGTATTCCTGCCGTGTCTGACTATCGTCATTTACTACGACTACAACATTGATGACCACGTCTTCGTCATCTGTCTTATAATCTAATGGGTGCTTCCTATCTTTATACTTTGAGATCGGTACCTCCCGGAACGAATTCCAAGGTCCGACTCATATAGTATGCAAATGAGCCAGTGCATACGTCGAACTCCCAATCCGCATGAAAAAACTTACTGGAAAAATTCTGTGAGTCGTTCCTGTGAATGAAGGTAAGTTAAAATAAGTGGTATTTTTGAACTACTTCCGAGAAAATTAGCGACTCGCGATCAAATGATTATGTTTTTCCAGCAGAGACTTTAGAACGTTTTGAAAAGGAAATCAAATTTAAGGATGGCAGATATGAGGTTCAATTGCCATTTAGGGATGAAGTAAATATTGAAAATAATTATGTTGTTGCTGAAAGAAGACTTTTTAGTCTAATAAAGAGGTTCAAGTTAGACCCTTCCTATATAAAGAATATAAAAATGTATTTAAGGGACAATTAGAAGACAGGATTATAGAAAGGGTTCATTCACACACAAACACATCAGCAAGGCGCGGATATTATTTACCTCATCACCCGATTTTTAAAACATGAAAAGGAAACTACAATGTTAAGGATTATTTTTTTCGCCTCGTTGCCAGATAAGAACTGCTCGTCTTTGAATGACACTTTGATTGCTGGACCCAATTTGAATCCAAAACTTTTGACACTTCTTTTGAAATTTAGAATGTGCAAGATTGGTGTTATTGCGGACATTGAACGAGCATTTTTGGAAATTTCTCTCACAGAAGAAGACCGAGATTATGAAAAATTCCTATGGTTTGAAAATTTTCTTCTGGACGAATGGGAAACATATAGAATGACCAGAGTAACTTTTGGGGTTGTTCAAACCCTTTTCTTTTAGCGTCGATGATAAAGCATCATATCAAGAAATATAAAATATCTCATCCAGAAGCTTTTAAAATCTTAAATGAAAATTTGTACGTGCATGATCTTTTTTTGGGTGCAGATAATATTATCGAAGCTGAAGGTCTATTAAGGGATGCCAAATTTATTTTGAAAAAATCAAATATGAATCTTCGTAAATGGAGAACAAATTCAGTGGAATATGCGCATATTTGGCATAGTACACATTTTAAACATCAAACAGTGGAAGATGAGACAGTGATTATCAAGGTTTTAGGAATTGCGTGGAACACTTCAACAGACGAATTTAAATATGATTTATTATCGCTTTTAAAAGCACTGGAAGATTACAATAATACTAAAAGAAGTATTTTGAAGTTATCAAGTAAGCTTTTCAACCCCATGGGAATAGTATCCCCTTTTGTGATAAGGATTAAAATTTTGTTTCAAGAATTGTGGGAGAAAGGTTTATAATGGGATCAAGAACTGACAGATGATTTGAAACGTAAATGGAATAATTGGTGCATGGAACTTGCAAAATTGCAAGATTTATCCATTGGAAGATGTTACTTTTTGAGTGAAATCACTCCCGATCCACATCAGTTACAGTTGCACATTTTCTGTGATTTAAGCGAAGCTGATTATGGAGCTGTAGCATATGTACGTTACAAAACAGAGAAGGACATATTCAGTCATACTATCATTGTTTCATTCATAATTCCAGGAATCCTGCTGCAAAACGCGCAGGGAATCTAAGTGCATTAGAGCTAGCTAATTCTAGCTTGTTTGTAGTTAATGTTATTCAAGAGTATGCATTTCATACAGAGTTTAGGCTATTGAAAGCTCAGCAACCTCTGCTGTCTAATAACAAATATTAACCATTGAACATTTTCATGGATGAGTCTGGGCTCATTCGAGTTGGAGGACGATTATCACAGCATCCATTGTTGAACCCTGATCAAAAGCACCCAATGCTTCTTTCTACTCAGTGGTGTAGCCAGGATTCGGTTTCGGTGGGGGCACAGACAGTTTTGTTAAAAAGACTATCATACTAAATAATCCTCACTAAATCATTAATTATCTAATTACAAAATATCATTAAATATTATTAATTATACTAATTAGTTGATTTATCTATATAATTTTAAAATGGTAAATTATCTTAATATTTGCACATGAATATTATAATTAAAGCAATTAATTGATTTGAAGGTAACAATGAAACAAAAATTTATAACCATCTAATCAATGATTCATAATTTAATTAAAGTTGAACACAAAAATAATTTATACATGTTATAATTTGAGACGCCTGTTGCCTTTCGAAAATACATTAATTATTTCTTCATTAGAGACTATGATTTCCTGTGTATTGACATCAAAGCAAGGCTATTTAGATGCTCTTGGCCAGTGTTGTTTCGTAAATATGTCTTGATGCATTTCATCGTCGAAAATGTTCTCTCAATGGTTGCTGTAGACACAGGAAGAGTGGCCAGTATCACAAGAAGGGTAGGAAAAATATTCTTTTCACAATTTAACAGAGCTTTCATGGCATACCTTAGAGGAGTTTCTGATTCCATCCATTTCAATTTCCACACATCCCACTCTCCTTCCAAAATCGAAGCATTTGAGTTCACTAAACCATTAGAGTAGAATTCAATCTCTGGTTTCAAATCGGAGAATTTTGATTTGATAACACTACTAGGGACTAAGCATTGCAGCCCAACAAAAATGTCTTTATGTTCAGAAAATCTTTCGTGAAGCGATGAAATTATTTCATCAAGAAAAGGAATGAAAACGGTACGACGGAAGTATTCTTCAGGAGTGGTGGCAGGTCAATTCGATTGGTGTCGTTGTGTTCCTACTATTCTTGGCAGTGCAGGCGATTGTCCAAACGAAAGAGCCAAATCTGATGCTCTTTCAAAAATGACTTTAAACTCTTCTTCCGCTTCTTGTCTCATTTTTTGTAACTTCTTCACAACTAACTCAATCTTTTCCTAGGCAATCACTATATCAACGTGTGTGCCTTGTAAGTACTGCGATAGAATGTACGTTAAACCCAACATTTTATCGCTGACACACAGGGCAACTAAAAAGGAAAAGGAGGGCTTTGGATTATTTCAATTTGAAATCGAAAAAATCAGAATCGGCGGCGCCAAAAATCGCAGTTTTAGGCACATAAAACTATTTTAATTGACAACATTGTATGAAAAAAAATGCATAATTGATGAAATATAATAAAATAAAAAAATACATATATATATATATATATATTTGTGATATAGTACTTTTGTATCAATTATGAAGATTGGGGGGGGCACGGTGTGCCCCCTGGCTATGCCAGTGCTTCTATCAAAAGGTCATTTTATTATGAGCTTGATCATTAATCACTATCACTAAAAACATTTTAATGCTGCTGTACAACTACTGCTTTCCCTTATTCGACAAAAGTTTTGGTTGGTGGATAATCAACCATGCATCAAATCTTAAGCAAGTGCATTTTGTGCAAAAGACTTAAGGCTCAATCTTGCCAGCAAATTATGGGTAATTTACCTGCTCATCGAATCACACCAGTACGTCCATTCTCAAATGTGGGACTTGATTTTGCTGGTCCATTCATAACCAAGCCAAACATTCCTCGAAGCAAAATAAAATTAAAATCGTACATTTGTGTCTGCATTTGCATGTGCACCAAAGCACTTTATCTAGAAATAGTTTTTGATTTATCCCCACAAGCCTTACTCGTAGCATTGCGAAGGTTTATTGGACGTTGAGGCCTTCCTTCCAACATTTACTCTGATAATGGAAAAACTTTAAAGATGTTTCAAATCAACTGAAAGAGCTTTTTAAAATGCTTCAAAATGCAGACATTCAGGATTTTGCTTCTAGTCATTCCATCACGTGGCATTTCATTCTGCCGTATTCTCCCCACTTTGGTGACCTTTGGGAAGTGGCAGTGAAACTTAACAAAAATCATTTGTTTAAATCTTGCAAAGCGACTATATTAACTTTCAAAGAGTTAACTACTCTATTGTGTCAGATTGAAGCCTGCATCAATTCTAGGCCTTTAACACCTATGTTATCGGATCCTTCTGACCCACGAGCTCTTACACCTGGACATTTTCTGATCAGAGCCCCCTTCTTGGAAATATCCGATTCAATTCCACCCAGCACACTCAATTTGTCTGCTCGTTGGCTAGTAGTTCACAGCCTGAAGAATCAATTCTGGACCAGGTGGTCCAGAGACTATCTTCATCTCCAACAGCGACCTAAATGGAGGTCTCAGCAGCCAAGCCTCAAAATCAGAGATGTGTTGAAGACCCAGGCTGTCCGACTCATCCTAAGGACTCGAGCAACCAAAATCAGAGATGTGGTCGTTCTTCATGACACTCAGTCTCCTCCCATGCAGTGGAAACTCTGCACAATTGTGAAAACATTTCCAGGACCTGATCATCGAATATGCATAGTTGCCATCCAAACATGTGACTGTGAAGTGACCCATCCGATTTCCAAAGTGACTCTCCTTTGCCCGGGGCAGGAGGATGTTCGATTTTGAGTTGAGACTGTAGAAAGCGATCACAGGTGGCAGCGTATTATTTTATGTAATCTTGGCATTTATATTTTACTTCATGTTTATTGTTATTAATATGCTTCTTTCATATTATTCACGAATAGATGGTACATTTGAACAACGCGAACTTGAGTTTCGTTTTAAGGAACATGGTAAGTGTAGTGCTATGAGCCATGTGTTAAAAGCAGGAGTCAAGTCTATCTACGAACCGCTATAGGTGGTTAATTATTCCTTTGTTTATAAAATCTCAATTCTTACCTATGATTAGTAACAATAAATTCTGAAGGAGGTGTCCTGCATTCTTGTTAGTGGATATTTAAATCAAAGGTGAGTGCTACTCGCTTATTCCTTTTAAATCTTGAACTTTACAATCAAATCGCTATATGACTGTAGAACCAAAATTCTGAAATCCAAAAACAGTATTCTTTACAGTACACTGATCTCTAATGAAAATAATTCTATAAGTCTCGACATTAATAAACATGTTAAACAAGAACTTTTTCAAATCTGTTTGTAATCAAAGATAGCACCAGTGAGGTGGGGGTGAGCTTGGGCCCTTTGTAAGTGAGGCCTAGCACCCATCAGGGCATTTTTGTATTTTCGTCAAGGAAAATTTGTGTTATTTATAAATTTTGTTGTGCATATAAATTCAATTTTTCGCAATTAATTATTTTTCAGTTTGTAAGAACACTTAATATCATGTAACCTTTGTCGAGAAAGATTTCCTAACTTTGTCCTATAAAGTAGCCGTGGTAGCCAAGAGGTTTAAGGTAAGCATTTTCTCATGCTTTCTTGACTACCAGGGTCATAGATTTGAATCCCACCTGTGAATATGGATGTTGTAGTATTGAAATGAAATATGAAATCAGATTGCCACAATGTGTGATTTTGGGTTATGTAACCAAAGGTAAACGTCCCTTTCACCCTTTTGGGATAAGTAAAAAGAAGAACCTCTAAAAGAATTGTAATCACTGTGGAAATTTGGCACAGCTTTAGTATACAGAATTTGTATTTCGCTCGCCAAATGCAAGCAATGAATTGCACGATGTGATGATTTCTGGTCACCCCTTCTAGCATTATTTTCACTTGAAACTGTGGTGAGGAGATTTTAAAGTTTTGGATTTCATTAAATCAGGTTGTATTATTTGTTGTGTTTTGATTGTTTTGGTTATAATTTTGATTTAAGCATGGCCTGTCATTAAATTAATTAAATAAAAAAAATGAATTTTCATTTTTTGATTTTGATTTAAACATAGCTTCTGTTTCGGTTTTAGTTAACAGTGTTGTAACTAAGATTCAGAGAATGTTTTATTGGGTAAAGGAATTGATTGTTTTAATCAATTTTTGGAATTGTCATCATATTGAATTCGTTACAGCTATAGTATATGGAATCTGCATTTCGCTCGCCAAATGCAACTTATGAATTGTGCGATGTGGTGATTTCTCACAACCAATTCTAGCTTTCTGTTGGAACTGCTAGCATTCTTTTTACGTGGAACTTGTTAGTAAAAAATTTATTTATGGCATATAGCCATTTGTTATGTCTGTATGAACTAACTGTGTCATAAAAAAGGTAAGTTGCTTTAAAAGGGCCCATCAATAAAAGATGATAAAATTGAAGATAAAAGCATTCACTAAGATCCATTGCAGACGTAGCAGAGATAGCAGTAGATTCTATCAAGTCATGTAGTTTACTTAAAGTGAAAAGACATCTCTTGAAATAACTAATTTATTTTTCATGAAAGAAATGTTAATGCACAACATAAATAGTACACGTATCAAGAACTTCGATACGATACCTGTTTAAAGTAGAAGTAACAATGTCTCAAAAGTTAAAACACTAGACAATAAGTAGGCCTTAACAAACCGGCCACTTTCATTGCCAATTACTGGCAATCATGCTTTAGAAGCTTACATAACAACATGCATAGCATGAGCATACTCAAGTGCGATCGGGATAACTTCCCAAAAACAGAACCCCCCTCTACTGACACATCCACAAATTTAAATAGTACCGCGTCATTAAAGTAGAAGTTGGAGTATGCCAATTTCTAATTGGATGAAGTAGAAATTAGCATATTCTGGATGCTGACATCTCAATTTGCAAGAACACTGAATATAGGGTTGAAACTTATTGACAAGCAATCCTAAAGTGATTAGCCAATCAGAACAAAGTAACTTTTGGGATTTTGACCATACATCTACCGATGTATGCATTACTTGTTTATATTAAGTTTTCTAACATAACTGTGGTGAGGTGTTTTTCAAAGTTTTGGATATCATTAAATCAGGTTGTATTATTCATTGTATTTTGATTGTTTTGATCATAATATTTATTTAAGCATAGCTTCTGTTTCGGTTTTAGTTAATAGTGTTGTAGCCAAGTTTCAGAATGTTTTATTGAGTAGAGGAATTGATTGTTTTAATAAATTTTTGGAGTATGTCAGAGCCGTAGGAGAAATTTTAAGATGGAAATTTCCAATTTTACTGTTGTTTTGGCATTGACTGCTGTGAAATGAACAACTTCAACAACTATGATGATTCTAAATGTGAACTGTATTTATTCGATATCCAAACTAATTGCAAACGTCTGTTGAAGACTTTCCAACTTACAAGTGCAGTATGATACATGCGTCCAATTGCGGTTCAAACTGTAAAATACTTCATTGCGGTCGTTCATCCTCTCTTCCTCCGTTTCTTGCCTCTGTGCTGCCGCTCCTCGTGGCTTTCTCCCTTCTCTGGCGCCTTCTACTCGAGCCTCCGAATATACTTATGTTGCCACGGGTACTTCGAGCATCGTAGAAATGCATGCTCCTCGGTATTCAAATTAGAGCAAATTTGGTTATGCAAAAAGCCCATGGACAGGAAAAGTGCTTTTGGCGTGT
This sequence comes from Amaurobius ferox, assembly GCA_951213105.1. Classification (NCBI taxonomy): domain Eukaryota; kingdom Metazoa; phylum Arthropoda; class Arachnida; order Araneae; family Amaurobiidae; genus Amaurobius; species Amaurobius ferox. Next base: position 150,007,849 of record OX578142.1, on the reverse strand, counting down.
AGGCCACAACAACTGTGTTGACATGTGCTGTCTTTCATTTTTGTATCATATTTGTATTTTTGATTTTTTTTCATTAAGTTTTTATGCTGCTCTACTAAGCCTAATTTGTTAAAAAAATTCGTAGAAAATTGAGATTTATATGTATTTACTTGATTTTTGTATATATTATGAAATCAATACCGAAGATTTATTACACAAAAAAAATCAATTTTATATTACTAAGAATATACAATAAAATTATTGTTATATTCATTTGAATGATCGGCTAAATTAAAATTTTATATTTACATAAAAAAGAAGCAAAATTGCATGATACACTTATACAGTGTTTAAGAATAACAATACAAACCTTACTTATAATGTTCATGCAATATTTTCAAAGTTTCTACTGTATATGAAAGATCTTAAAACACGGGTCAACACAAAGTCCTACATCACACACTTTACATTCATAATAGGAAATTTTCGGGTGTTTTTCTTTTGTGACACTTTTTGAACAGATTATCTTCTTCGAGACATTCTACCATTAATATTATTGTTGAAAAAGAGATTTTAAAAATATAACTCCCTTTCACTATCCACACAAATCCCGCGGCTGAGACAATAAACAAAGTAATAAACAACAGAGAAAGACTCTTTAAAACTCCTGGGCACTTTTAAAGAGCGACCATACAGATTTGTTTACATCTGATCAGCATTTCCCCCTATACTAACCCATCCATTGAAATAAACCCAAACTAATGCCACTTTTCTGAAGGTCAACATTCCTAGTATGTGGCTTTTGTGATTTTTACAGTAAAGTAAAGCCATCTAGTACCATTTAAAAATTCAAATAAAATGTTCCAACTCTTTGTAACGAATGTGTCACTTTGGTTCAATAGGCACATTTTCCACACATCGCAGGGGCGACAGGATGGGCTGATAAGAGGGAATTGCTCTGGCTTGCCAGCGCTATGCCGGTGAGAACCTGATGGGAAAAGTGTCAAGCCCATAACAGTTTATAGGGGTCCTCATGCTATAGATAACTTCATACAAAATATTTTAGAAGAAATGGCCTGGATTGGTGAAGAACTAATAAGTATAACTCCCATTTTCATGACTGACGAAGATGACAAAGCCTTCGAATCTGCTACTCATTGTTTAGTATGCCATCAAGAACTGAATGGAGATAAAGTTAAAGATCATTGTCACATTACCGGTGAATTTAGGGGTGCTCTCCACAATAAATGCAATTTACAGTTTAAAATGACCAAGATTATCCCAGTGGTGTTCCACAACCTGAAGAATTATGATGCCCACCATATCATACAAGGACTTGGAAAAGTTAAAGACCATTCTCTGAATGTGATTGCGACCAACATGGAAAAGTACATATCCTTCATGATTGGAAAACATTTTAATGAAATAGCCATTTCTCTACAATTCATTGATAGTTTGCAATTTATGGCAACATCTCTGGAAAAACTAGTTAGTAATTTGGATAAAGATAAATTTCATTTGCTGAAAGAAAATATCCCTCAACACACACAACTTCTTCGAAACAGGATCTACCCCTATAAATATTTGAACAACTTTGAAAAATTTAATGAAGATACACTGCCACCTCCTTCTGCTTTCTACAACACCTTATGCAACGAGCCCATATCCGATGAAGACTACGACCACGCACAAACTGTTTGGAACACTTTTAATATAAACAACTTGGGAGAGTACCACGACCTGTATGTCAAGACAGATGTTTTACAACTAGCAGATGTTTTCGAAAATTTTAGAAGAATCTGCAAGAAAAATTATGACTTGGACGCTGCTCATGTAATGACTGCCCCTGGACTCGCCTGGCAAGCCTCTTTAAAAATGTTGGATCGCCCTCTAGAATTACTTACAGATGTAGATATGCATCTTTTCATCGAGCGAGGAATCCGTGGCGGGATTTCTATGATTTCACATAGACACAGCAAAGCCAACAACAAATACCTCCCTGATTTTGACACAAGCAAACCAAGCACTTTTATTATGTACCTCGACGCAAACAACTTATACGGATGGGCCATATCACAACCACTACCTTATGTCGATTTTAAATGGATTCCTACCTCGCATACTACACAAGACTAGATCTGCTCTATACCCGATGATGAATCCAAAGAATACATTTTAGAAGTGGATTTAGAATACCCACAACACCTACATCACCTACATAATGACTATCCCCTTGCTCCTGAAAGGGTGAAGATTGAATGATCTCATCTATCTCCACATGCTGAGAAAATGCTAGAAGCCACCTTTAATCCACATTTTACATTCTCTGAAAAGCTAGTACCTAATATAAACACCAAGACCAAGTACATTATCCACTATCGCAACCTTAAACTATATCTGGCATTGGGATTAAAATTAACTAAAGTTCATCAAATCATCGAATTTCACAAAAGCCATGGCTGCAAAAATATATTCAATTTAATACAGAGCAGAGAAAGAAGGCCCAGAACAACTTTGAAAAGGATTTCTTTAAACTCATGAATAACACCGTGTTTGGTAAAACTATGGAAAACTTAAGGAATCGAATGGATATTGAGCTAGTCAATACTGAAACAAGAGCCCAGAAATTAGTTGCAGACCCCTGATTCGATTCATGCAAAATTTTTGATAATGAACTGGTTGCCATAAAAAGATGCAAGAGCACACTGATACTTAATAGACCCATCTACACAGGTTTTGCTATCCTCAAGCTATCCAAACTCCTGATGTACGACTTCCACTACAATCATATAAAGAACCAATATCAAGAAAAAGCCACACTCCTCTTCACCGACACAGATTCTTTTTGTTACGAGATCCAGATCCCCGATATTTACGAAGACATGGAACAGCACAGACACTTTTACGATTTTTTTTATTATCCTCCAGCACACCTCGTGCATTCTACAACTAACAAGAAAGTACTTGGAAAGATGAAAGACAAGCTGAATAGTATCCCTGCAATAGAATTTGTTGGCTTAAGAGCGAAGATGTATAGCTTAAAGACTTCTTTCACAGAGAAAAAAATGGCCAAAGGTGTTTCTAAAAGTGTTGTTCAGAAGAAAATAAGACATGAAGATTACCGAGACTGCCTTTTCAACCTTAAAACAACCCGGGAAAAACAAACAAGGATTAATCATGACCACCACAGATTATATACCATTGAAATTAACAAAATAGCCCTATCACCCTTCGACGATAAACGCTACATTTTAGAAGATGGTCTCAGCAGCTTAGCATATGGACACTTTAATATCCCAGAATAGAAGATTAATAATATAACATGTTGTAGGGATGCAGTTTACGCATCAGGATTGGAGGTGGGCCTACACATGTAATTTCAAGAAGTATTGTAGACTTTAAAGAAAATAGATGAAAAATAACTTTTAAACAGAAGATGCTCTGAAGATCAATGAGATAAAGTGTAGAGATGCATTTAATGCATCGGGTTTGGTGGTGGATCTACACTTTTAAGAAATATTGGATACTTTGAAGAAAATAGAAGAAAAATAACTTTTAAATAGAAGATGCTCTGAAGATCAATGCGATAAAGTGTAGAGATGCATTTAATGCATCGGGTTTGGTGGTGGGTCTACACTTTTAAGAAATATTGGATACTTTGAAGAAAATAGAAGAAAAATAATTTTTAAATAGAAGATGCTCTGAAGATGAGAAGTTGGATGGAACTTCGAAAGATACAAGATTATCATTCATTTGAGAATCACAGTTAAATTGTGGCGTCAATTTATATTGGATATTAAACACTTGTTGTTTTTATCTAGTTTAAATTGATGGGTAGAGGTGGGCTCACAATTTATAAATTAAAATAATTCACTTACACACATTACACTAAGAACATACTCATATTACACTAACCGATCACACACTTAGCTATAGTAAGCTTTCGGCTCTCTCGTGTGGACTGGGTTTTTAACACATTGGTCTCTCTTTTAAGACATGTTGGTTTAGAGATACTCCTATGGGAATAGCACATGTATAAAATAACACACATATAAAATAACGTGCGTATTAAAACATACCAGTGTAAAAACATACTCCTATGCAGAAATGAGTATCTGCTATTATTTAAATTCCAAGACTAAAATGAATGCGAGATTCATAACATTAATTTAATTAACATCCTTTAATTAACTTGCAAGATTCATAATAGTAATGAATGCAAGATTCATAACACTTAAGTGTTTTGGAGATAAGCAGGTATCTGCTATTATTTAAAATATTCATTTTTAAAATTCTTAAAATCTAGGGCCGAAACACCCCCTCGAATTCCCAAGATTCCTGAAATTCTGCTACTTTAAAAACATGTTTTTGTTAGTTTTTTTACAGGTAAAAAGTATGTTTTTGTGAAAAAACATTGAAAAAAAGCACAAGTGTGAAAACCTATATTAATTTCCATAGAGAAAACAGCACATGTGTGGTTTTTGAAAAGTAGAAAACTTACATTTGTGAAAAAATATAAGAAGAAAACTTGCATTTACGAAATTTTGTTAGTAAAAATCGCGTTTTTGTGAAAAACGTTAAAAAAAATGCAAAAGTGTAAAATTCAAGTGGGTTCAGATATATTATTTGCCATAGAGAAATACAAGACATTCTCACGTATCTCTTCATAACCGTCTTTAACATACGAATAGGATAAGCACTCTTTTCTTAGAAGGTAGAGGGATGTTCCAAGAACGACGGCCTTGGTACACCCTTGGCATGTCTTTGACCCACTTAATCACTTTATTTAATTATCCTCATTAATTTAGAAAAAAAAAATTCCATTTAGGGAGAAAATTACCAAGTTTTAATTTTAGTTCCACTTTTCGCCGCTAGGGGGCGCTAATGACATTGCTTCGCTTTCCGTGGTGTTGCCACCCCCGAAAAAAGTTTCTTCCCTACTTAGAAAAGAAATCCCCAATATCGCCCCCATAATTCCACTTTCCACCGCCAGAGGGTGCTGGGGTACTGCTCCGTCTTCCGTGGTGTTGCCACCCTGAAAAAAGTTTCTTCCCTACTTAGAAAAAAAATCTCATTCCAAAAAATTTATTTCCCCCTAAACCCCTCGTACAAGACTACAAAATTGTTGCCACCCGAAAAAAGTTTCTAAAAATTTTTCACCCCCCACCTTTTTTCATTTCCCCCCCCCCTTTTACACCCCTGTCCAGGATTACAGAATTCAAGATGGCGGCCATTTTGCTCCGCGCTCCGCCTTCCATGGTGAACACCCCTATTCTATCTAACAGGCTAAGCTTACTGAAGTAAGGAAATATTTTATTCTCTTTCTCATGAAGCTTCATTAAAATTATTTTATGTTAAGCAAAGTGTTATCACAGAAATTACTATGCCTGAAAAGTTTCAAATGAAACATCCGTAGCACTGATGTAGGTGCATAAACAGAAAAATACAGCTCAGTGACTTGTAAAAATTGAACACCTCTTATCTAATATATTCCATTGTTTAATCTATTTTTGTATGTATACCGAAAAGTGAGCTTTAACAATTTGAAAGATTTGCAAATTCTTTTAAGCTGTTGAAAAAGGTATAGATTGTCAGCTTGTGAATACGATAAAATAAAGCTATTAATTTTACAAAAATTTATAGTTTCATAAAATTTATAAGTAATTGATAATTTTAAGTCTGCAAAGAATGTATAATTTTAAATATCACATTATAGTAAAATATTAGCATCATGAAACAGTTTGCAATGATTTTTTACTTGAATGTATTGATGCAATTTTTTTTTATACAAAAATAACGAGTTTAAAATGGTTAACACTTGAAAATAAATTGGCTTTTAACAAAAGCATAACAATAATCACATACCTGTTGTCGATATCCCATTCTCAGACTGTTGTTATATCCCTTTTTCTTGAAACTATAAACAAATTTAGCAGAAAATTTAACATCGGTGATCGAAAGGAGCCATATTTACGATGAGAATTGACTTTACGGGTGCTCTGGGCAGCCGTAGATAACTTGGTCACTTGATAAAATGTTTTGTGGCAAAGAAACAAGTTGTGAAGTTTTAAGTAAATACCAAAAAGGCTGAAATATGATATAAGCTAAAGTTCCGAGTCGTAAGTGTTTCAAGTGAATCTGGGGGTAAAGTTTTATACAGTTCCCAATTATCTGTTAAAAGTTTTAATTAATGATATCTTGGGTAATTTTGATCATGTCAGAATGGGATTTTTTCATTTGACTAATTGGGCTTTAAAAAATGTTTCTATTATTGAAATTTCTAAGGGGCTTGTATAAAAAGTTACATTTTATACATTTTTGCTAAAAAGAGTCACATGATCAATATTTGCATACAATGATACTCTAGCTTAATTAATGTTCTTACCGATTGGAACCATAAGCCTACAACCAATTTAAGATATATTTAGTCATGCAATCTTTTTTAAACATCCTGTATAGAGTTGAACCTGCTTATTCTTAAATTCTAAGGTGATATTAAAAATGTGTTAATCCTTTTTTATTATTTTATTATAAAAATATAATAGCATTTGTTTCTTGCTCAAAGTGAATTTGCTATTTGGTGTTTTACTTCATTAATGTTATTTACTTTGTTATTAAATTTAATTTAATTTGCTATTTCTGTCATCGTTACAAATGGATTTGACTGTACCATTAAATTTACCATTTTTCTGCGTCAGCTACATTAATTCTTGTATAGTTAAAAAGTCAGCTTTTATTACATTTTTAATTTTTCTGATTTCATATTCAAATAAATAAATGCTCAAAAACTGTTGTAATAAAAACCAATAATATAAAAACTTAAAAAAAATATAGCATACACTAAATTTTAAGAGTCAACCAGTTTTAAAGGGAAAAAACAGCCCTCTTCAAAATAAACAAGAACCTCACTCATTTAAGCAAGTTCGGTATCTGAAGCTGGGTTTCAGTTGTTCACTTTGGATAATCACTTTCGATGAATCACCAAAGTAAAGGGTGTAAACGTTACATTCACTGAAAGTGATTGTTGAAAGAAGTTGAACATGTCCAACTTTCGTTCACTTTGGAGGATTCATTTTGGATGAATCATCCAAATTGAAACATCTAAACACATTTTCAGCTTATGTTCATTTTCCGTAAAAGTTAAATTCAGTCCAGATACAATAATTTTGTCTATTTGAACACTGTTGATTAACATAAAATCAAAAATACGTTAACACAAATAATTAAAGTACAAAATGCTGCTTTTTGTGATGTTATGGATTTTCCTTCTTAACATTTATTTATATTTTAATATTTGTTACTACAGTTAAAAAAAATATTAGAATTTTTTTATTTGTACATTACATTAGAGCTGATAATATTTTAATGGAAATAGTTCGTTCTAATAAATCTCTACCATGAGTTCTAACAAATGTTAGATTAATTTAAAAACTGTCACTTTTGGTATTTTTAGTTGTGTATTTTTACTGTACACAGGCAAGCAAAAACCAAATTTTTTGAATGCTAAAAAATATAGTTTATAAATTCTTAAAATTTTGGAAACTTTGCTACTTTTTAGAACAAAATAAAAAATATATTAAACAAGAAAGATCAATCATGCATAAAGCATTGATTATGAAACACTTTCCAACTTCAGTGCAATTTTATTTAAACATCTCTAAAATGTGAAACATTCCTCGGTACTATTTTTAAAATTATCACAATACTACATTAATTTATTATATTTGAAAACTTAAAACTTCATGGAAAAAAATGAACTTCATTTAAATGACGGCATTGAAATATAAATTGCCTGGTTTAATGATCTCCAAAATGTGATACATTCCTCGGTAATATTTTTAAAATTATCATAATACTACAATAATTTATTATATTTGAAAACTTCATCGAAAACAAATGAACTTTTTCAAATGACATCATCGAAATATAAATCGGCTGACTCTTTAAATAAAAGCAGCATTTCATTCATAAACATTTTTCCATTCATTTCATTCATCACAATACTATAATAATTAATTTTATTTATAACTAAAAATCATGGAGGTACAAGTACTCTATGCTCAAAATTTCATCAAAAAATCGTTTGCTTCTCTGTAAAATCAATGATTGTTTCATTCATATCAGCTATATTGCAGACTCCAAGGGCTAAATAATTTTGCATTAAAGAAATGCAGCAATTCTTATACAACTCATTCTACATCTTTTGGTATTTACATCCTCCATAAGTGACAAGTAGGCTTTGTTGTAGAAATACTCAAAGTTGGATGATCATTTGAACTCAACTATATTGTAATTGCATTATTTCAGGATGTAGATGCACAGAATTTAAGCAAAAATAAAGCGGTTTTAAGGCAGATACAGCACTAAATACGAATTAAAAGGAACTTCAAAAATCACAATTTTAACACAAGATGGTTGCCATATTTTATTTTGAAGTGGGTCATGCGATCTCTTCATATAATGATCACGTGATCTCTTCATGTAAAGGATGTAATTATTATTTTAATTTTTATTTAAAAAACTACTGAATATATTTTGCTGAAATTTTTTTATATATTTTATAGGATAATTTGAATAAAACTTTCAATGTAATTTGTGAATTTTAAATTCGCTTAAAAAATGTTTGAAAAATTAGGTCCCATAGGGTTCAGTGTATTTCATTTTTTTCAACCCGGGTTCAATCCAAAACTAATTGGGTGATATCATTCATTTATATTCCCATAGGTCCCACAGACCGTCTGAACAACATACTAAAATTTCATTTTGATAAAGTCATTTTTATGGTAGTTATTGTGCTAACGGACAGACAGACAGACAGAATGAATGAACAAAGTCATAAACACTTTTCAACTATGTTGTAAAGTGTTAATAAAAAGAGCTATAATAAAACGGGTTCTCATTTATGCATCATAAGGCAGCATTTTAATAATGATTCTTTTCACATTTTAAAATATTAATGTATTGTAAAATTTTATACTTCAAATTTAGTTATATGGTTACACGGAAAAAGAAGTTTTAAAATTCAGTGTTCAGAGCAATTAAAGCATTCTAAACATACAAGTAATTTGTAAATTGGGCATACATCCAACGACAAATGATAAAACCAACAAACATTTAGGTAAACAATAATTTAATTGAGAATTTGGAGATATAGATTTTATTTGATATTGCGTGAATCGAATGCATGAAAATTTACAAAATTCTTCATTTTCTTCAAGAACAAGCAAATATACCCATTACCCAGAAAGTTAATGATATTATATACACATTTAGCTTACCACGTACTTTAGCTTGTATCGTACTACAAATAAATATAATTCCATTCCGTACATAATTAACATAGCTTAGCACTTACCTCTCAATCAAGAAATATAATTTTTCTTGTAATCTAATATACATTGTACGAAATCCTTTGACAATTTTCAGTGCACTAAATAACAGTTTATAATGTGGAAGCATGTGCTAACTAATTACTTGAAGATCTTATATTAATAATTACACTTTCGTAGAGCAACAAGTTAAGAAGAATTTAACAGCATCATTGAAATCGTGAATTGCACATAATTCGTACTACCTCAGTTTGCGTCACATTGGAATGAATGAGCAGCTGATTCACTTTGGATGGGCATGTATAAACGAAATTAATTTCATCCAGTGGTTTCACTCACGGTGATTCATCCACAGTGATCAACAAAATTGAATAAAGTAAACATGCCTTGAGATAGAATAGCACACATGGCTGAGGTTAGAAGAAAAGTTGTCATTGCCACAAAAAGAAATGAGAACCAAGGAGGCAGGAAGAAGTCCCCCCCCCCCCTTCAAAACTGATTGATCCCCTAAAATTCAATGTCTTCTGTATTTTGATGAAGTTTTATAATATTAATTTTGTATTCTTTGAAAATATCTCATGAAATTTATTTCACATCTGTAGACCAGCATATTTTGTTTGGTTGTGAAGAAGGAATCTATGCTTTGAACCTTAATGAACTTCATGATGCTTATATGGATCAGGTAACTTGACATTTATTTCGTTTTTCAAATAAATCAATAGCATATAGTGACAAATAATAATTTTAACTGTAATATATCTGGTAATATTTTCTGTAATTTATAGTTGTACCCCAGACGAACAACATGGATGTTTGTAGTTAAGGATATACTCATGACTCTTTCTGGTATGTTCTATTAAATTTAATAATATTGTTCAGGAATTGAATAGTTTCATTTTTTTTTTTTTTTTTTTTTTTTTGTATTTGAATTTCAACATCAAATTAAATACAAAATACTACCTAAGGAAGCAAAATAAATATAGAAACTTTTAGTTTTACATTTGTTTAGTATGCCATGACATTCTCCAGGGCTGCCACAAGACTTTGAAGGATAAAAAAAGGAGAATTGTTTTTAGAAAATTCTCTCTTTTCCTTTGTCTCCTCATTTACAACTATAAAAAATAAAGAAAAATAGTAATGAGTAGCTCAATAAATATTGCACTTAATTACTGTATATGTTCACATATAAGTAGAGCCCCTACTTTTATAGAAAAAAAAAATCGGGGAAAAACAAAACTCATTTATAAGTCGATCCTAAAAGGAGAAAAAAGTTTTTCAATAAATTTATTCAAAAACACTTGAAAACATATATATATATATATATATATATATTGTCTGAGTCAACCTCACCAAACAGTTAAAGTCAGTCTTTCTCCATAACTGGCACATCATGCAAATATTAGAAATCCCATCTTTGCCCATATCATAAGAATCACTGTCATTGTCCCTTATAAAAACTTCACATCATCTGTGCTATCAAGTTCATTACTAATGCCACATTTCTTAAATGATTTCACGACTGTTTTCTGTAGCTATTACATCCCTGTCCCAAGCATCCTTGACCCACTGTGCAATCAAAACAATATCTGGCTTCCGCCTGTTATTTCCACTATTTTTTCGTTAACCCTAAATTGCCGTGAAGCACCAAAGTTGTTAGTTTTCTCTACAAAAGAAACCATTTTCATTTTAAAATCTTGCATTAAAGTTTTACACATTCTATAATAGGGAGTGTGTGGCTGGCTCTAAAAAGAGTCATATTTTGTCAAAGATGATCAACCATAATCGGAGAAGCAAGAGAAAAACACATATGATCGAAAACAAGCAAGATATAATAGTAGTTGAAGTGTGGGCGTGGCAGTGTTCGGTCCAGTCATGATGCAATACTCTGTTAGCAGTGACTGCATTGTGAGTATGCAAAGATGAGAGTTTTGAAGTGCAGAGAAATTTGGAGGGTCACTATTGCATAATTACTACCCAATCGTTTTAGGGTGGATTGACTCGTAGTAAGAACTTATAGACTTCTGATTCTATTTTGTTTATGCTTTGCATATAAGTCAATCCCCCCTCACTTTAAAGCTTTGTCCCAAATTTCTTGACTTATACACAAGTATATATAGTAAGTCAAGAACTCTAGCTGTACTAATTGAGGATCTAACAATATTGCTCTAACACCCCTCTTCCTCCTCACTCCTTGTCACAACAGCATTTTGCCAGTGTATAGAACTTGCATGCCTGGCAGCATGCTGGGAGGAAAATATGCTTGGGGCTGCATTCGGTCCAGCCATGATGCAATACTTTTGTAGTCGTGAGAGTAGTGACCACTTTGTGGGTATGCAAAACCAGGAGAGTTTTGATGTGCAGAGAAATTTGGAGAGTCTGAAGACCCCAGACTGTGCGACTCACATAGTGGGTTTAGAGTAGCTAGTTGTAAGGCCGGGAAAGGATACCTCCTGCATTCAGGAGGCACCCAAGGTCTACCATCCCACAAAACGAACATTTATTTAGATCTAAAAAAGATAACAATTGATGAAAAATATTGTGATTAAACAGACAGTTTTACATTACATTTAGAGAGTCATGATTGCATAATTAATATCACATTGTTTTAGGATGGATTGCCTCGTGGGAAGAACTTATAGACTTTTGACTCTTTTTTGTTTAGGCTTTGCATATAAGTTGACCCCCCACTTTAAAGCTCTTTTTTCTCTTCCAAATTTTTTGACTTATATGCAAGTATATACGGTAAGTCAAAGTACTTAGCACTGACTCAACTAATTCAGAACTCTAGCTATACTAATTGAGAATCTAACAATATTGCTCTAACACTCCTCTTCTTCCTCACTCCCTGTCACACCAACAGCATTTTGCCGGTGTATGGAACTCGCATGTCTGGCAGCATACTGGGAGGAAAATATGCTAGGGGTCCCATAATACCTATGGATGACCTTGCTTGCAAAAACATATAAGTTTAGTCGATGCAAACTGACTGCAAAAGCATAAAAGCTTAGTCGATGTAAACTGACTGCAAAAATTGAAAATGCCTTTACAATAAAACAAAACATAATGAGGATCATATACGAATTTTGATTTTTGTGATATTGCCAGAGAATCTTTTCTAAATTTCCAGCAAATAAATGCAACACAACACATTTAAAATGTATCAACATATGAAATTATAATTTTGAAACAAAGGTAAGCCATGGTTGCTAAATGATGTATTTTCATAAAATGAAAATAAAGAATTTCTCCTTAAATTTTTCAAGCACCAAGAAATTTGCATATCATTTCGACAAAACTCAGCAGAAAATGTAAATATCGGGCCAAAATATCATTGCACAAACGCAGGAATGATATGTTTAGAAATTTGCATGAATTATACACAGTAGCACAAAAACGTAAAATCTGTCATAAGAAATATTTGGTTAATAATGATTTTTAGTGATTTTCTTCAGGCAAGGAAAACATCAGGCACATCTCTCGGATCTAATCAGAAAAGAACAAACCCTTCGTAATTTAGGAGGTGCTATACAGAGCTAACAGTCTCGATTACTTGTTTAACAATTTATGTTAAATTTATAAACTTTGTACGAGGCATATAATATATAATATCTAAGAGAAACGATGTATTAATTAATGAATTGTGCAGGTGTAAATCCCCATGTAGCATGCATTTACATCACATGTGTCTGTAAATTTTAGATGCCCAAAGGCATATTTCTGTAGGATAATATGGAAATTCCACAATTCTTATTAGAGGGCATTTTCTGTAGAAATTTATAATAATTGGCACATCTGATCATTTGGCAAGATTTAAAAAAATGCTATTTGGCCAATATGTGGCAAAAAAGAAAACGTCAGTTGATACAAAATTTGGCATCATTCTACCCAATTTCGGTTTTTGGAGTATTCTGGATATCAGGACACTGAATAAACGATCCTGTACTGTAGTAATTTCTTAAGTCTTCGTATCAGCAATACTTGTACCACCATACTTTCCAGCCCTGAAATAAACAACAGCTGCTAGCTAAGCATAACCATGTAAAAGTGAATGTAAATTACAGGTTTGTAAACAATTATTAAAGACTGATTGAACAAAAATGAACTGAACAAAAAATGATGAACAAAAAATGAAAAAATTACATAGTATATACAGAAATTAAAATATAAGAAAGAGGAAACTTTTACAATTTAGCCTGAAAAATCGTAATGTGTATTTTTGTGCACTAGCACTAGTAAAATTTCAATGAGTAAATATGTATTTCGATACATACCAGATATATAATGATGTAATTGTGTATTTTAGCAATCTCTGAGGATTTGAATGATTTTTCATAAAAGTGTGAGATATTTGATGCAGATGGATGATTGTATCTGTGAGTCAGGATGGATTAACTGAATAAAAAATGTATAATCACAGAATATAAGTTTTTCTGTCATTTATTCTGTGCTATCATTTTTTTTTTGTGAGTGCTAATTTTTTAAAATTATCTTTAACTTGTATATAAACTGAATTCCCCACTTGAATAGCAAAAAGCATTCCAAAAATTCTCAGTTTAAACACAGAAATATATGGTAGTTTCTTGCAAGTCTGCACTTTTTAAAGGAAACTTTCTACAATTTTATTTTGTTCTTGTCCTGGTGGAAGATACTGGCTTGGGGAAGCTGTAATACCTCATGTCTGACCATATGTCAACACTACAAGATGTGTTTGATCGTGCCTTTCTTTCTTTTTACATCGAGAGTCTTGACTGGGTTTTGTGTCTATTTGATTGTTTTTTACAGTAACAAAGAACTACATTTCACTGTTAAAGACAGATATGAATGTATTGATATTTGCATGGATTCCATGTTAAAGTTCAATTTGATATAAAATAAATGAGATAGAAGTAGTTGTGTTTTGCCTGAGACTAACTATTCTAATGTAGTGTGAAAAACAGCAGCCTTTTTCTGTTTTCATCAACTTAATATTTGTATGAGTAACATAAGCCATCTCAATGATGATGGCAATTAAATTAAAAGCCAGGAAAAAATGTCTTCAGGACAATATACATGTTGCATTGTCAATCATTAGACCAGAAATTAAATGCTTGTGCTTATAATATCAATTACAAATTTAATGTTAATTATTTTGTCTGATAATGGCATTAATATTCATTCAATTTTAAAATATTAGCATTCTACATATTTAATATCTGCCTGCATTTATTCTTTTATACAGAATTTCTCTTTGCTTGTCAAAACAGTAAATTTCATTAAATACAACTTTGCTCTTTTCATGCAGGTAAAACTCCTCAGTTATATCGGCATGATTTGTTGGCTTTGCATACGAAAACACATAGATTTTCTCTTTCAATGAATAAAATACCAGAAAGATTTGTTCCAAGGTTAGTATATTCTGTAATTTTGTAGCATTATTTGAATAAAGTTTTGGCTATAAAAAGAAAATTTATTATACTTTACAATTATCTTTTACAGGAGGTTTGCAACTACAACGAAGGTGCCTGACACTAAAGGTTGCATTAAATGTTGTGTAGGACGAAATCCTTATAATGGTTATAAGTATTTATGTGGAACTACATTGAATGGTTTGTTTCTGATGCAGTGGTATAATCCTTTGAACAAATTTATGCTTCTGAAAGTAAGTTTTTCTTGTTTGATTTTTAGTATCAACCAACACCTTTTTGATGTCTTGTTTTGTTGACAGATTTTTGTGTAAAAAGGATACTATGAATTTTGTATAGTTAAAAATCTCAAGATAGCTTTTATTTTATATAAAAGATGCCTTATTGTTGTACTTATAATATAAAGTAGGACAATATTTGCTTACATACTAAATTAAAGTATCTAATATCTATTTATAAGTATGGAAAACATGTCTACAAATATTTTAAAATATTTTCTAGCAGACTATGAATTTAGTAAACTGTCTTCATTTAAAAACACCATTAATGACGTACACAAAAATTTACATTTTAGTGTGTCAGAACACTTTCAGACTTCATAACATTCATCATCAGTGGCAATGTTAATGAAATGATAGACATGAGCTTTAATACAGCCCAAAATCGTGAATACAAAATTTGCATATGAAAAGTCGGATAAATCAATATTGAAAATATCGTAAATTACAAATAAGTACAAATAAGTACTAACAATACTTTAAATTTATAAAATATGTACATAAATAAGGCCAATGAATAAATGCTTCATCAGAAGCAAAGCATTAGATTTCCAGAAAATAATATAAGGGCTTAACACACATTGAGTCAAGAATGAGAGGCCAGACGAAACTAAGGATTTGAACAGGATCGCAATTTCAAATAGAGTCGCAATAAATATAAATTATAAATAAAATGAGCTTCAAAAAGTAAAATATTATGAGGGTTATTGCAATTAATTAAAAGAAAATTTTTATCAAAAATAGTTATCATTAATAACTAAAATAATTAACTGTGAAAAAGCAGTGGGCAGTTTATTATTTTTAATATCACAAGCATGTTCAGATAAACGAATGCCAACAGTACACTTTGTACTACCAATATAAAGCTTATAATTATTATCGGGAGATAAAATGGGGATTACATATACCCCAGCTTGACTCAGGAAATTATGTTTATCTTTAAATTTATTAGTATATTTATCCTTAAGTATCTCATTCTCGACTCTTTGCATGTTAAACCCTTATATGATTTTCTGGAAATCTAGTGATTTGCTTCTGATGAAGCATTTATGGGTTGACCTTATTTATGTACATATTTTGTAAATTTAAAGTATTGTTGGCTTCAATTATGTATGTACTTATTTGTAATTTATGATATTTTTAGTATCGGTTTATCTGATTTTCCATATGCAAATTTTGTATTTGCAATTTCAGGCTGTATAAAAGCTCATGTCTGTCATTTCATTAACATTGCCACTGATGAATGACGTTTTGGCATATGAAAGCACTTTGGCACTCTAAAATGTAAATTTTCGTGTATGTCATTAATGATATTTTTAAATACAGTTTACTAAATTTGTTGTCTTTGTTAGAAAATATTTTAATCTAATATGTAATTTGCCAATGGAATGCTAAAAAATGCAGCACACTAATCAATGGATACCTATCTGTGAAGCATGTAAATTTCTGGATTTGATATGGCTTTTTTATTGTGATTGACAAAACAATAATAAGTAAAAGGAAATTTTGTGATCTAACTGTTAATATTTCTCATGGTACATCCTGAAATCTCCCTTAAATTCTTAACCTTCGATACACTAAATTAGAGCTAATTTTTGCCTATTAAAATTGCATGTAGTCTTCCAGAATTTTATATTTACTATGTCAATAATATTTTAATGTTTCACTGCTCATAATTCTTGCAGGAAAAAATTAATTTTAGTAAGATTTGATTTTTGGAGCAAAATTTTATAAATAAATTAGTATTAAAAGAATGAATTTAGCCAACTGTCTTATATTTTAATCATATCCTCATCTTCATTGGAGTTGTATTCTTCATTCCTCCAATAGTTGAATTGTACATAGTATCTCTATCATTAATATTTGTTTAAAAATAAGAATTTTCATAAGTAGTATATATCATTTTTTTAGATTATTGTTCTACACATAAAAAAAAATAAAAATGATAGTGATCTGAAGGCAAAATTTTTGTATATGGCCCTATACCAAATTTCATGGAAATATGTGTTTGTAATAGAATCATATTTTGCAAATTTGTTGAGTTATTGTATTTTTTTAAACTTCAAAAGTCATGTCAGTAATATTTTATTTGTACTACAAATGGCAATGATATATTATATATGGACTTTTTCGTTGCACCTGTTCACAAGTTATTCCCAAGAAACGAGTACAGTCCTAAGACAGGATGGCACTTATTATTGTTGGCACTTATTATGGCAGGATGGATACTTATTATTGTTTTGTCAATCACAATAAAAAAGCCATATCAAATCCAGAAATTTACATGCTTCACAGGTAGGTATCCATTGATTAGTGTGCTGCATTTTTTAGCATTCCATTGGCATCTTAAGGCAATCCTAAGACAGGATGGCATGTTAAGTTCAAAACCCCAAAAATCAAAATATACCATAAAAGACAACGATATATCAAAGTTAAAGTCATAGTGAATAGTGGTACCTGATACATTAGGGCTTCAAAGATTTGAAACATGGCAAATGTGTGTAATGAAAACAGTAGATAGACACGTCTATCTGACAACTGTTGTACCTAGGGTAGCATCGTGAGCATACCCTTTCATCTCTCAATAGAGCATTGATGGGGAGAGACACTTTGAAATATGTTCCTCCTGAACAATTGTTGCCTCTCTCTCTCAATGCAAGCAATGAGAAAAGAAAACAGGTTCCAAATTTGTCAATATCTCTATTTATTTACACAGAAAACATTTTGTATGTTTAAAAAAATAAAAGTTACTAGTTGTTGAGACCCAGACCATCCGACCTACCAGAAAGGTGTAAGGTAACCGTTTGGACAGCCGGGAAGTGCCACCCAATTTAGACCGGAACCCAGTGGGGGAGGCATCCACAGGGACCGTACCCTCCTTCCCCTACCACCAACCTCTCGGAAGGACTTACGGACCCACATATTTAACGTGATCGTACTCCGCATGAACACAGCGGCAGTTGTGGCAGCATGCAAATCCAGCGCGCAAACCACCGGGCTACCATGCCCGAAAAGTTACTAGTTGAAGACCCAGACCGTCCGACTCGTCCAGAGGACTTAGAGTAACTAGTTGGGAAAAGTTACTAGTTGTAAATTATTTGAGTTGTAAGTAAGCACTGATCACCTTGCCTCCCTTGCACTTGTCACTGTCTGTGTGTCAAATTTCATAACCTGGAGCGATCTGGTTAATGGTCTAGAGGCATAATGAACACACAGACAGACATTGCATTTTATCATTATAGACTAAGATATATTCATTTATAACTTTCTCTATAAAATCAAAGACTTTCACTGTTTCTTTTATTATATCCCCCCCCCCTCCTAATCATGATTTAACTAAGGCTCCTATCTTAAAATGGCCTGGGGCGAAAATCACGCCCAGTTCAGCCATGTTAATGATCTTGTCGCTCCATGCTTTGCAATACAATCTTATTTAGTTACTTGGCATTTATGGTAAATTTGACTTTCCAAACAAAAAGAGCAAAATGTATGGTTGATTTCATGCTGGAAGTTGATACTTTCTTCACTAATGAAAACAACACAACTGAAATCCCTTAAAAAAGGGGATATACGAGGGTCACACTGAAATTTTTGAGATAGGGGCAGACGATATGTGCTAGAAAAAAAATTATTGGTCGGATATTTAAATTTCAACTGTTCACATTTGTTAAATGTCCATTGTTAAATTTTCAATTGTCCACAGACGATAATTTGTGGCAACAATTACAATTTAGTTACCGTAGAATAAAGTTTGAAAGAAATGAAAATTGAGTTAACGTGAGAGTATTATCGAGTTATGATTTTAAAGTGGGGCTAAATCAAGAAGAAGTCTTCAATGTCTACAGTTAACATATGGAAATGATGCTCCATCTTGTGCCACTGTATTCAGATGGTTTACAGAGTTTAGAAGAGGTCAAAATTCTTTCTTGGATGAAGAACACACAGGAAGACCTTTGCCAGCTATAGTCCCAGAAAATGTGTCGGCCATTCGAAAATGTTAATCGATGATAATCGCTGTACCTACCAATTGATACAGAAGAAACTTAACATTGGATCCGCAGCTATACATAAAATTATTCATGAAGAACTGCATATAAAAAAATTAGTTTATTGTTAGGTCCCCCATAATTTAACAGAACACCAAAAAGCAGAGTATGTCAGAATCAGTAAAGAAACCCTGAAATTACTTAATGATGGTGGACACCGCATTATTTCTAAAATCATAACTGGTGATGAAACGTACATACCATTTTTTGACGTTTCAACACGTCAAGAAAGTAAAGTATGGGTCTTTGAAAATGACCCCAAACCAACGATTGTAAAAAGACAATGAGCAATGAAAAATGTAATGCATGTGTGTTCTTCAAACGTACAGGTCTGGTCAAAGCCATAAAGCTAGAGTGACAGAAGGCAGTTACAGCTAACTGGTCTTCCAGAAATTCTTCAGGAAGTGAATGTTAGGGGACTCATACTTCACCATGACAATGCATCTTCTCATTCAGCAAGAATGACAGTTGAATTTCTTGAACAAAAAAAACATCAAAGTGATAGAACATCCACCGTATTCTCCTGATCTTGCTATGTGTGACTTTTGACAATTTTTTAATCTAAAAAAAATTTACGTAGTCGTCATTTTCATTCCAAAGATGAGATTGATGAGGCTATAAAAGCATATTTTTCATTGATTCCAAGAAATGGATGACTTGAAGATTTAATCTTTGGAAAATTCACCTACAAAAGTGCATTGATGTTGGAGGGGAGTATTTGGAACACTAACCAACCACTAACATTACCAACACAGAGTTGGTAAGTTTAACTTGTACCACTTAACTAACATTACCAACACAGAGTTGGTAAGTTTAACTTGTACCACTTAATTGTATCTCAAAAATTTCAGTATGACCCTCATACTATAATAAGTGAGTAAGATAAATTTCTGTGAGTGTCCACTTATACACCGGAATATACGGTATTTGTTAATAAAATATAATTCAATATGAATAATCTTTTTCAGTTGTTTTACATCCACGACTTGGCAGTCTGATAGTTAAAAAAACTGAAAAATTTGCGAAACGTACAGATTTTGGAGGTTTCTACATTTTTGATGCTGTTCTGTATTTGTTTTTGTATATCACAAAACCGCTATATACATTTGAAAAATAAGAAGTATTTTATTTTTTACCTTGTTTATATTAAAGGAAATTAGCAACTTTCATTGAAGATACACACAAAATAAATCATTTAAATTTTTTCCAGGTTTACTGTTTTTTCTAGATTTCTAGATTCTGGATAATTGATTCGTTACTGTAGTATTATTTATTTCAGTTATAATTAAACATTTAAATTTTCATGTAACAAAACTGTAAATTTTACTGTAATAATATGCTGTCTTTCAGATCTTTTTATAAAAATTTCTATTTACCTCAGTTCTTACTGCACATGTCAGAATCGTGGAAGAAACAAATTCCAATTTTCCCTGATTAACATATTGATAGTTTTGTATATGTGTTCTATTGTAAATATCTTCATGAATATTGCTGATAATTGCACATTTTTTTCTTTAATTACTGCACAACGTAACTTTTCCTAATTGAACTTTTTTGCTCAAGGGACTGTAAAAATATAGACCCCCTATTTTTATGAAAATACCATCTACCAGAAAAGAAATATATGATAGAATTTCACATTTAATTTTAACAAACTTTCAAATTAGAACTGTGTCTAAAACTAATTGCCAAAGCTTTTGAAAAGCAAGGTTAACTATGCTGAAACACCCTATATACAAAGCAAATAAATCTATTATGATCACCATTTTCTACTTTCCAATCACTCACATTCTTGTTGTTAACCCTTTCGCAATGGCGGCATTCCAGAACTGCCGCTGTCCAAAGAACGGAGCGCTTCGCTTCCGAACTGTTCCCAAAGGATGGCAAATTTTTTGCGCTAAGCCTAACTCTCGAAAAAATTCACTAAAAATCACCTATTCAACACAGAAATCTACTTTTTTCAGGAATAAAAGAAATATTTATTTTCTATTTGATGTATATTTTTCATACAAATCTGAATACAAAATACTCATTAGTTGCTCCCATTCTTTTATCCGAAATAAACAAATAATTTCACTGCCTCTAAAACCCAAACAAAAAAAAATACTCTCTTATATTCCTATAATTCACCAACGAAATCATTAAGCTGAAATCAAAACGAGAACCAGAACTCAATTATAAAATAGCTGATGCTACGAGAAGTGCTCTATTTGTTTATATTACAAAAACATGTTTCACCACTCCAAATGGAGAAATGATTAATTGGATCCTCCCTCAAGGTCAAGTATCTGCAAAATACATTGAAGTTGTTTCCACAGACATTTAACGCCATCTAGTAGACAAATAAATTCAAATAAAAACATTTCACATAGAAACACGCGTACATGCCACTTGCCGTTTAGGGTAAAGTTTTCTCCGTCACAAGTGCATGCCGTCTGTCCTTGAATGCAAGTTCGCAGCTGACACGCGGGCGTGACAACCGTCATGAAAGGGTTAAATTATACAAGGTGTCCCATCAAGACCGCCCAAACTCTGCACAGCCAGATTCCTCGTTTGGAATACATAAAAATTGACCAAAGAACTGTACCTCTACGATCCATAGTTTTCGAGAAAAATTTGAGAGAAAAGTATGACGTCATATCCGGTGTATGAAAAAACAACTTTATTGGAAACATGAACATCAGTATTTGCATATGTTTACATAGGAAGATGTTCAAACTGTCCACCACGCATATTGAAGCATGCATATGTGCACAGTGGAATGAATGACTGCACACGTTGCAGCAGCGTGGTGTCCACAAAAGTACACGCAGCATGAAGACGAGCAACTAAGTTACTTTCTGTAGTAACTAGGTGTCGATAGACCAATTCCTTCAGATGGCCCCATAGGAAAAAATCCAAAGGTCTCAGATCTGGTGATCGTGGCGGCAATAAAACCGGACCCCCACATCCGATTTTATGTTATACCGATGTTCACGTTCATAATAAAGTTGTTTTTTTGTACACCGTATATGACATCATACTTTTCTCTCGCATTTTTCTAGAAAACAATGGGTCTTAGAGGTACAGTGAGAGGAAAACAAATTCATATTAATAATTATAATCTCAAATGTTTTCTTACAATAAAATATGCACTTACTCTAGACTTACTGTGGTCATTTAATAAACAACTTTTCCTATGCACGAGCTAATTTGTCAAATGAGCGAAATGTGACAATATAATAAATTTGAATTCAGATAGTTCGCAATTTCATTAATTTCACTATAGTCATCTATCTATTACAGGAAAATGAGATTAAAAAATATCAAGATTGCCTGAAAAGTATATATACTTAAAAAGTATCGAATACAAAGTACCAAAGCTAAATATAGGTCATATCTAAAAAAATGTTATCAATACTTCTTTGAAAATTCTGTCTATTCTGCAAAATATCAGAGTGGGTGGGGGGGCTAAGATCTTTTTTATAGCAATTTTTGGATTGCTGTAGTTGTGAATATGAGATCAAAATAAAGAAAAGGATATATAAATGGCTTCTTGGATATGCTTAGCAGAATAGATATTGCAGTTTTGATTTTGATTTTAGGAGGTTTTTGTTTCTACTGATTATTATTTTTTTATGATAATCAAAAGCTGTTGACTGGTAATTTTGTACACAAAGTACCTGAGTAACTGAGCATTTGGTGAACCATATTTTGAAAAATTATTATTTATAAAAGTCAGGTTTGCTTAGCTCATAAAATAATTTCATGAATAATTTTTAAATCTTATATGTATAGAGCTCCTATTGTTGATACCATCATCCTTGTATATAGTATAAGTAAAGTGCACTAAATTCACCCTCACCCCCCCCCCCCCATCCCCTTAAGTATTACTAGAACCATCGGCTTGTGTATCATGGAAGTGTTGTTGACTAGTAGTAAGTGGTGTAATTAGTTTAACGTTATTAAGGAATTCATTCAAAAGAATTTTATTAAATTGAGGAGTTCTAATTACTCAGCTTGACATAGTCATTTGTGAGTGGTGTATGGATTTTCATTCTTGCGATTTATCAAATTCTTAAAGCATTACTTAGTGATGCCATAGCGTCACCTCTAAACATGTAAGAGTTTGTTTCTTTTTACTGACATATAGAAATAGTAAAGAATTAACAGATTGTGTGCTTTTTTAAACAGTTTCTGATACACAGTAATTGACGTCGCCATATGCTAAAAAATTTCCATTTTCGTAAGTCGGACCCCAAGTATTCCACTGTAGTCCCTCACTGTTTTTGAATATTACTTTCAGATAGACTGATTAGATCTTTAGATTAGATTGATTTGATCAATAACAATGACAGACTATGGAAGAAAGAGAAAATGAAATGAGCAGAATCAGAATCTATGGTTAAAGCCATAAAAGCGATATGAAAGAAGTTGGAATGGAAAAAGCAGTAAAAACATTTGAGAGTATTGAGCAAAGAAAAAAGAAACCTGCAGGATGAAGGAAAGGAAGGAGCTGTGCACTAAAAAAACAAATCAAATAAAGGAGAAGGGCACTTAATTTGCCTGAAGAAGCAGATGAGTCATCGGGAAATGATTCCATGGTCTCACATAAGTCCATTTCTTCAACAATGGCAACTCTACCTGATGGTAAACCAACAGACAATGATGATGTCTGCATGTTTTGTGACAGAAAATAGTCATCAGATCACTGGGGGTGATGTGAACAATGCAGTGCTTGAGCTGAAGTAAGGAGGAGTTCAGGAACAGAGAAAGATGAATTAATTGCAAATGAACATTTTTACTTAATAACATAAATATGTTCAAATAAATTATTTGATGCTATAACATAGGTCTATTTTATTTTTATTCATAAATTTTATTTGCATTGGGCATTGAAATTTGGAATAAAAAAGAGGTGTCCAAATTAGGTGCACTTTTTTAAACGCACTTTTTATACTTTTTGCTGAATTCGTAAATGCTCTTTATAACTATTATTATTTTTGTGGATTCTGAAAAAGAGAGTTAGTTCTTTGGCAACTAATCAGCGTATTTTGATATAAAATAAAACACTTTTAACTTTAACATTAAGGAAGTTACAGAGGGAAAGTGAATTGAGGATCCAACTCGACTCTTATGCACTTCTCGTATTAGCAAATTGAAAATATTTTGTATTAGACTTGTGCTGTTATACAATTATATATTTTTATTGAAAAAATGTTTTACTTTAAAAAAAACTGTTTTTAAAAATTCTGGGAAATTAATATTTGTATTTTTTTTAGCAATTTGAATGTTGGGTGCCATCTAAATTATCAATTTTTGAAATGGTTATTTCACCTGAAATGGAGTATCCTATGATATGTGTAGGAGTTAGAAAAGGGTATGTTCGATGCTTTCTCAAAATATTTATTTACCTTCTTATTTTGATACACTATTCATAAATTTGTATTTTCCTCTCTACAAGTCTCTGACAAATTTCTTTCCACATTTCATCTACTCATTTCTGCATGTTGGCATTATTTCAGCTTTCAGTCATTTATAATATTATTTATATTATTCATTTTTTTTTTTAATTTGTGTCCAATACATTTGTAATAATCAAACATAATATCAATTATGTTAAATTTTACCTAGACGATTGTTTTTATTAAATATATGAGGGTTTTTTTTAGTTACAGTTAAATAGCTACGGTCTAACCCATGATTTTTCTTCCACCATAAAATTCATTTTAAAATTATAAAAAATATTCATTGAATATATTATATATCACTCTATATTTATTTATTATTTCTTTATTTATGTTATGTACTATTAAACTCTGATATCTATTATTAGTATTTTCTGTTATAATAAAACAAAAGCATTAAATACATATTGTGTAAGAATTAATAATGTTGCTTATATATTTTGTTTAAAGCAGTGGTCTTCAACCCATGGGCCCCATATGTCCCAGCGTATGATTTTGTGTGACTCGCCAATGAACTTTTACAAAAAATGCTCATTTGTATAAAAATACCTTTATTATATCATGACTGCATTTTTAATTTAAGAAAAATTAATATTTTTCTGTATTTCTTAAAGCAGTTTTATATACTACTCTTTTAAGAACCAGTGAAATAAAAAATATTCAAAGTATAATTTAAAAAATACTGATACATGACCAATTGGAATTTTCCAAATCCCCAGGTTACTCCATCATCATATGGGGTGTATGCAGTAAAATATTGCTGTAAAGTGTGTAAAACTTTCATTGTTTTCATTGCAAATTTATATCACTTTTGTTGTCAGGGAGGAAAGGTAGGCAAAAAATTCTGCCTAAGAAGCAAAAAATATATAAATCTATTAATGTTTTAGAAATTTGTAAAAGAAATGAAAAGTAAAATTTTAGCAGGGATGAAGTTTGCTTTCAATTATTTTAAAATATATGAAGTGTGGTTCGGGATACCAAACATGCAAGCAAAATTTCAGTAAGATTTACTTTCTTTTAAATCCTAAAAATGAACAAATGAGCTTTATAGGTAGGATGTGAAATTTTTAGTCTTTTAAAAGACACTAAGTATGATTTTGGGATATAAACCAAGTCCCCCTACATTTCTGCAAGATTTACACTTCAAAAATTGAAATAAATATATTTAGTTTTTAAAAAATTGTCAAAAGAATAGAAAGCAAACTTCAGCAGGTATGAGTTAGATTTGTGTTACCAGAAGAAAGATTTTAATAAAAGTATAATTTTTCCTGTATGTTTCTTAAAAATAAAAAGATGTATCTCATTAAAGGTGAACTTCCATATTGATGATTTAAATTTGCATTTTCAGAAAGTTATTTTATTAAATGCATTTTTAAAATAATAATTTAAAGTATGAAGAGACCTCAGTTAGACCTCCCCAAATCATTACTTTAGCACAGAATGAAATTATTGAAGTGTATAGATTTTTGTAGAGGAACTTTGGATTTAGAATGAAGTATAGTAATTTTTGTCTTTGTTCGTACTTTTATGGATAGCCAGAGTAACCATTTTAAATTTTTGTAAGACATTGTTATTCAGTTCTGATTACTAGTTTAAGCAATGTTAATATTAATTTTGTTAACAAATTATTAAATGAAATTTTACATTTTGTAAAATATTCTCAAAAATTGTGTGTAGTAGATAAACATATTATTTTAGAAGTTTATAAGAAAACTCTGGTTCAGAGCATTAGTTTTCCTTTCAACTTCAATAAATTGTTAAAAATACTTAACAATAATTTAAACGAAAAGTAAAAATTAGAAGTAAACTTAGATTTCTTTAGCTTTGAGATCCTGAAAACAAAATTGAAATATGTTGATTTTTGGAGGAGCTATGCTATCCAGCAACAGCACTAAAATGACCATACATTAACATAGAAGGTGAAAATTGAAGTTTGTCATTGATGGAGCCCCATAAGTTTAAAAGCAGGAAAAATCACCGGTGTATAAAAATTGCTACCAGTAACAAAAACCGTCACTCACATACTAACTCATCTGAGAAAGAACTTTTAGCCTTCATCACTGTAATTGACTGAGATCAAGACATTATGTCTGATGCTTCGACTAAACAGTGGACTGGATAAATACAAAATTATGACCAACCATGATCCTAAGATAGAGGTCAGAAGATAACTAGATAAGATCAGAATAATGAATGGATAATGATGTTTTCACAGTGAACCTTTTATATATACTGTGATGGGTACCTACCGGAATACTACGTTGACCAGGGTCCAACCCAAATTATACAAATGAGTTTGTATACTCGTCGGATATTCAATTTGAATGAAGACTTCTGCAGAAAGAATGCTGTGAGTCACTCCCGAGAACGAAGTAAGTGGTTCGCATATAAAGTTGAGTTTATGAACATCGTTCTGGGGAATGGTGAATCACGATGTTTGTTTACATTCTTCCAGCATAATATATTTCATAAAAATATTAATATTGTAATATACTGAGGTATTTGTGTCGGAATCGCAGTTTACGATGACTCCGAACAGTTGCTCAGGTGTTCTTAAGTCGTGGGAGTCACCCATCGGTAAGGTACCTCAGGCTCTTGATTAAAGTAATTTCTTCTTTGAAAATGCGGGTTTGTCGAATCAGTGAATGCGCTAAAAGGAATGAAGCCATGTTTTCAACAAAATCAGACACTGAGCTTGCGATCATGCGAATTCTTTATTCTTCGCAAAACCATTCTACTATCTACCACTTCCATATCTCAGGAATGGCGAGAGACATGCAAGTTTCTCTAAACTGCTACATATCATCTCCTGCTCCTTTCAATGCGACTCCTTTGATGGATGTCTCGTATGGAGTGTCTCCCTCTCATATCATATTTTCATATATATGTTTCCATAGATCACCCTGATAATCAGACCACCCTAACGTATTTCCTCAAATTTTGTCTGGGAATTCAATGATGTATATAGGCCCGGTTTAAGATGTGGGCAATTTCCCATGGCAGCCGAATTAGGGGCGGCCATTTGAAAGTGAAATTACGTGTAGTAAGAATAACTTTTATGGTCATATTAAAAAAAATTTTGAAATTGAACCAATTTTGTGCCACTTTAATATAAATGAATTAATAATCAAAAATTGGTATCGCATCTGCATTCAACAAATAAAATTACGGACAAAACGTCTTTAAAATGAAAAGTCATTTATTAAAACATCTTAAAAGATGTACAAAACATTTTTAAAACCGCCAAAGCACTTTCGGACGTTAATATGCCCTTCATCAG
Source organism: Amaurobius ferox (assembly GCA_951213105.1). Lineage (NCBI taxonomy): Eukaryota > Metazoa > Arthropoda > Arachnida > Araneae > Amaurobiidae > Amaurobius > Amaurobius ferox. The sequence continues at coordinate 149,980,088 of OX578142.1, read as the reverse complement.
TGGCTACATGAATGGTAAAACATCAGTAGCTACATGAATGGTAAACAAAGTTCATATATATAGACCAGTTATACAGTAAATTTGCATAAAAATATAAAATGGTAAGTGAACTTACTATTAATTAATACAAAATAATCCAAGAAATATACATGGAAAATACAAAAATTACTTTAAATGCTTTCAAATTGTAAAAATATTACAAGAAAAGTACTATCAATACATTATTTAGTTACAGGAAAAGCAAACAATTTTGGAAGAACTGTCAAGCGTAATTTTCATGAGAATGACGTCATAAATAACTATTAAGATATTTGAATTGCATAGAGTCGAGAATGAGTCACCAAGCGTAACTTAAAATTTGTACAGGATCAAAATTACAAATTGGCTCACAGTAAATATTAATAAAGAGGGATTCATAAAGGAGAATACTACGTGGATTGTTTACAATAAACTAAAAGGAAAGTTTTTTCAAAATGGGCAGAAATGTATCATTAATCACATATTGATTAAGAGCCGTAGAAAGTTTACCATATTTGACATCGCGAGTGTGTTCCGCTAAACGGATGCCAACAGTAAGTTTTGTACTACCACTGTAAAATTTATAGTCGCCATCAGGAGATAACAGGGGAACTACATACACCCCAGCAAAGTTTTTAAAGTCATCAATATTCCCAAGTTTATCAGAACAAATACGATTAAATAAAGTGGTAATATTAGAGTGAGCAGGTTTGAAACCAAATTCATGACAGAAATGAATAAAAGGACAGAAGCCTCTTTTAACGCTTATTTTAATCGCACATTTAATGTTTGCTCTCCTATCCTTGCTTTGACTGATGCAATTAATTTTATTTTTAATCTTGGCCATGAGGCTGCTTATTCTTTTGAGTTTATTTATAAGATTTTTGCCGATGTTCGCTTTAAATTTACTCAGTTTGATACTAAACTTGTTGCTATTGAAGATCGTTTAGCCCATAAATCTAGTGTTCCTTACCATCCTAAGATTTTGCGTCCTTTTATTCATTTCTGTCATGAATTTGGTTTCAAACCTGCTCACTCTAATATTACCACTTTATTTAATCGTATTCGTTCTGATAAACTTGGAATATTGATGACTTTAAAAGCTTTGCTGAGGTGTATGTAGTTCCCCTGTTATCGCCTGATGGCGACTATAAATTTTACATTAGTAGTACAAACCGTACTGTTGGCATCCGTTTAGCAGAACACGCTCGCCATGTCAAATAGGGTAAACTTTCTACGGCTCTTGCTCAATATGTGGCTAATGATAAATTTCTGCCCATGTTTGAAAAAACTTTCCTTTTAGTTCGTTGTAACAATCCACGTAGTATTCTCCTTTATGAATCCCTCTTTATTTATATTTACCTTGAGTTTTGATTTGTAATTTTGATCCCGTTCAAATTTTAAGTTATGCTTGGCGACTCATTCTCCACTCTATGCAATTCAAATCTCTTAATAGTTATTTATGACGTCATTCTCATGAAAATTACGCTTGATGGTTCTTCCAAAATTGTTTGCTTTTCCTGTAACTAAATAATGTATTGATGTACTTTTCTTGTAATATTTTTACAATTTGAAAGCATTTAAAGCAATTTTTGTATTTTCCATGTATATTTCTTGGATTGCCGATGTGGTGGCCGAGCGGTCAAAGAGGCAGGCGTTTCCTCGTGATGGCTCGGCTGCCAGATTGCGGGTTCGAGTCCCGCCTGCGGGCATGGATGTTGTATTGTCTTATTTGGGGCAGAAGTCAGACTTCTACCTTCGGGTGCCCCGGGTCATTAGACTAAACAGAAGCAGTGCACTCATTCTTCCTTAATTGTAATGTTGGACACGACAACAACAACAACATTTCTTGGATTATTTTGTATTAATTAATAATACAGTACAACCTCGAAAATCCGGACTCGTCCGGACTTTGCCGATTCCGGATTTTCGATTTTTCCGGATTATAGAATTAGAATAAAATTCAGATTTGATATTAACTAAATACACTATAAAGCACTATTTTTAGTGAAAATAATGGCAAAAGTTAAGTTAATCAATTAAAACATATTTTTTAATCTAAAAAATAGGGCAAAAGAAATTTCTAAGAAAAAATATACACATTAATAATTTAGAATGTGTGAACGAAACGAAATGATAAAATTCCATTTTATCATTTCGTTTAAATATTTGAATTAATATTTGTTATTTCATTTATTTTGGTTTATGGGAAAGCAGTTTTCTTTATCTTGTAGATGGACATTACTTCTGTTCGGTTATAATGCTTCTTTGTTCAAGACTTTTAATTGCATGATCGATTTTTTGCATAAGATTATCAATGGGTATTTTTTCTTCTCCACATTTATCGTCACTACTTCGATCTTTTTTTATTTAATGTCATATCGCGAATTTCGCCATCATTCAATTTATTTACGATTGGCGCATCATCATCACAGTGCAGAACTTCCGTTATATCGGCTTTGTCGAGATTTAATGAAGCGCCGGAAGATTTAATGAAGTGCCGAGATTTAATAAAGATCAAGGATTAGCACTTTTAACGATATAGTTAAAGGTGTAAATGTGTTTAAACCGTTTTCGCTATTAACGAACGAAAAGCAAAAAATAAGAACTTAAAAGTTTTATTTATTATCTAGCATCTATATAATGTTATGTTTAAAAAGCCTGATGACTCTGAAAAAAGTAAAAACTTTATTAGTAATAGTCGAATATGTAAAAAATATTGCAGTAGATAAAATAAATATCTTTTTCAAAAAAGAAAAATCTCCTCTCAATGATTTTTCTAAATTACGATGAGTCATCACTAGGTTACAGCAGCACCCGGACGTGGTGGGGCAGGGAAAGCGAAGAAAGGAATTTGCTTAGTTCCTAATCGTAAACGCAGCCGACTGTCATCGGTGGCAAGCCGACCCCTTTGAGAGGTCTGTGTGTTAATGACCTTGTTTCTCGGTTCTGTGCGATACGATATTATTTAGTTATTTATTTGCTATTTATAGTATGTAAATATGGCTTTCTAAACAAAAAAGGCAAAATATACAGTCGATTTCAAGCTGACACGTTCAACGAGAACGAAAAAATAGTCAGATATCAGAGGGGGAGGAGATTCTGAAGACAAAACAGAATACATTGAAGAATGGAAATCGTGCTACGAAGTGAACAAAATAAATTTCCGTGAGCGTTAATATGAAATTCTCGGGATTTTTAGATTTAATTGAACATCTGTGATAAAATGTTACGATAACGTTTTAAAATGTTTAATATTAAAAATTACATTGTTTCAGAAAAATGTCTTTTTCAATAATGAGAAAAGGAAATTTTGATAATAAAAATTCCGTATTTAAATAACGATGTATATTTTATGTGAAATAATTCATCAGGAGTTGTGACTTGAATAAGGGGGAAGAGGGATTAACGCTAACAACGCAATTCACGCTCCAACCACGAGCCTATCTACCTACGGCCATCCATCTAAACTTTCGTTTTATTTCCGGGTTCAGAAAGTCGACCGGAAAATACGGTAAAATAAATAATCTTATATACAAAATAAATAATCTTACCCTGTTGTTTTTTAAATCCGCGACTTCGTCAGTCCGGGGGGGAAAAAAAAAAAAAACGAAAATTTGGATAACGTCCGGATTTTAGAGGTTTCCGGATTTTGGATGTCCGGATTTTCGAGGTTGTACTGTAGTAAGTTCACTTACCATTTTATATTTTTAGCAAATTTTCTGTATAACTGGTCTCTGTATATGGACATTCCATGTTTTACCATTCATGTAGCCACTGATGAAGGGCGTATTAATGTCCGAAAGCGCTCTGGCAGTTTTAAAAATGTTTTGTACGTCTTTTAAGATGTTTTAATAAATGACTTTTCGTTTTAAAGATGTTTTGTCCTTAATTTTATTAAATGAATTAATGTACTTTTTTAGATAGTATTAAAACATTAAAAGGATAAAATTGTTTTTCTTCCATAATTATATCTTTTTTGAAGCAATGTATAGTTCTGCTTGAAAGTACGTAAGCTCAAACACTTAGGAGATTGCTAGATTTTATACAACTTGCAGCTGGGTGCAGCCTGCAATCCCTGAGGCTGACCTTGTTTCCCCCAAATACTGTAAAAACCCAAGGGGTGATTCTCAGAATTTGTTCCTGCTTCCAAATTCGAATTGTAAACACATGGATACGGTCTCTATGATTGCACATGTGTTTTAACAAATAAAATAAATTTGATGCTGAATTTAATCTATGGCATTAGCCCCAAAATAATACTAATAAAAGAATAATTTTTTCACTTTTTTATCCAAAATAATATCTATAGGCCCTGTAGCTGTTCTATGAAGAATTTTCAGAGGCAAATAATTAAGCAATGATGTAAAATGATCTCCATTTTGTAATTTTTTCAGTTTCATTGTAAAACGAAAAAGAAAAAAAATGATATTAAAGATTTTTGCAAAGCAAAATATTCCTTTATGAATAGTTGCATAAATATGTGAAAGTTGTTTCTAAATTGTTAGCGCGGTTTTATAAATTAATAAATTTATTCTATAGACCCATTCTGTGAATTTGACAGATTCTTTTGCTCATGCATACGAATTTCTGTCTTGATATATGTTCAATAATCTGTAAATATTATTTTAATTTTGCATAATTACACTTTTAGTTATAATTATAATGTAATATACTTTTAGGTAAAATATTAAGTAAACAATCTTAAAATTTCAAATATACATTTTGATATTGTGATGTTTGTTATTTCTACACAAAAAATTCATTACCCCTATCCTCATGTTCTAGTCAACTTAAAACATTTGAGTTATTATTATTCGTATATAAAGTTTTATTGTATGATATGTGGTATTTTTTTTGTCCATCTTTTTTTTTTCAAAACCCAGAAAAAATGAAATATTGACGTTCCTCTTTTCCAACGAATGGAAATTTTTTATTACCCCACTCGAAAGTCCTATTTTTTAATTTCTACCCCCCCCCTTTTTTTGAATTAATTTCGAAGCATTTGGGTATTCCCTGTGTTTCTGTTGGGCCCATGTATCTCTAAATTCTTTTCAGATGTTTTTGTTTATTATTTTTTACAAAATTACTAAAAAAAATATTGCATATTTCACAACCTTGTCCTCCAATGATTACATATATGATTTTTTACCCCTCTCTTAGTTTTGTGATACACTTTATCTTTTGGCAGAAAAGCAGAATATTTTTCATCTTTACTCCCCTCCCCCTTTCCTTCCTAATTGTTGTCTCCTTTTCTATTCTATGTATTTTTCATGCCTTTGGATTAGGTTTTGTATCTTTTAACATTTTTTATATATTTTCATTCACTTGTCACAAACTCAGGAACATTTTAAACATTACGTTTGTATCGGGGTGACAAAATTACAAACACAGAAGCAGTATTGTTTACTTTCCCCAGACTGTTGAATATCGTCTTTGTTTATATAAATGCTGAGGGGAAAAGGGGAAAATTTAATTCACAAGAGGGAAATGAGAATAAAAGGTTACTAGTCCGACGAGCCAATATAATCTATATTCTGCTGGTCCGTTGAGTGTTTTTGTGGTCTCGGACCAACGGACCACTGTTAATTTCGAGTCCTGTAATAGATCCTGTACTGTATTCCATTATTCTGTATCTATGTCCCTGCAGTATTTGAATCAGATTTTAGAGGGGGCTACAATGGACAGTAACAAACAGCTTCGAAATAGAATTCCAGGTTTTTATCTACGAAGTCAGAAACACAATAAATTAAAATATTTTTGCATTTTTAATTTAATATTTAAATATTAGCTATTTAAATAAACTGCTGATAATAACCTGTATAATTCTAAATTGTCCTGTTATATTATATCTTTGCTTTTTAGGGATTGAAATGCTTTTCCTTCATCTCTCCCCTTCTTTAATTTGTTCATGAGATCATTCATTTGATTTCTTTATAATGTTTTACTGCTAAAATGTGGAAATAAAATTCATAAGATTTATGCAATTGTAAATTCAAATTTTATTAAAAAAAATAATGAGGGCAATTTTAATGACACTACATGCAATAAGTTACTTCTGACTCCTGACACATTCAGAAAAATATAATTGGCGGTGGCTCCAGTCCAATGGAGCTGGAATTGTTTAGTGTGAATAATATATTGTACTATAATACTCCAGTAAAGTTCAATAAGTTTATTTGATTTCTTCAGATTTATTTGTTTTGTTTACAGGCTTGCAAAGCAATACAAATTACTCGCTAACTATGTATTTATAGCTAGCTAGTGCTTTTAGTTTTCACCCCGATTTCACCTGAAAACTCCGACCATAGACTCCACTTTAATATATTCGATTATTTTACTAACTTGATTTGCGGTATAAAAATTAAACCTACTGACGAGATTTTATATTCTAGCTAATCTATAAACTTGCGGCACATAAATACGTACTTGAATATGTATATTTCCACCTATTCTGTTCAAACCTCACCAATCATTAAACATCTTTAGAATCTCCAAGTTCATTTAACTTCCTAATTTATTTTAAACAAAACAAAATATCTCGTGCTTGTGTACCAATATTTCACAAAAGAGTAAGTAACCAAACTGAGCTGCAACAATCGTGGCATTTCAAATAATATAGCTTTCCCACCCATTGGAAAACTTGGATTTTGAAGTGATAGTGGTTATAATTTCGATATGTTAAACTACCGAAATTATAACCACTATACTTCAAAAACCAAGAAAGTGACCCAAAATCCAATTATATACAATTGTAGGATTTTTAAAGAGCAATAAATTCATGCTTATTATTTATAGCTATCACTTCTAGTTTTTAAGATAGAAGCATTAAGAAGTTGAAAAACGTCAAATTTTCAAACTTCTTTCAAACTTTCAAAAGACGATTACTCGAAAACTATAAAAGCTTTTTTAAATATAGATATAAATTTAGAAACAAAATTTCCTCATACATATTTTTGTTGCTTACTAATTATATCGATCTTTTATATTTTCGAAGGTATTTCGAGTTAATCTCTGAAACATGGAAAAAAAACCTCATTTTTAAGTTTCAATTAAGTTTCAAAGTTCAGGTTTTTTCTTCCCCCCCCCCTCCCCTCTCAAAAAAAAGTTTTATCCAAAATCCAATTATATACACTTGTAGGGCTTTCAAAAAGCTTCAAATTTATCCTTATTGTTCAAGGGTAGATCTTTTAGTTTTTAAGATGTTGCAAATTTGAAAATTTTCAATCTTCTTCAATTTCGCAAGGCGGTTACTCGAGAACTATAAAAACTTTTTGTAATAACAAATATAGATTTTGATGCTAAATTTCCCAGTACGTATTTTTTGTTGGAAAATTTAAAATTTGAAGAAGCAAGATAAACAGCAAAGTACGCACTGGCATAGAGTCAATAAGTGTTGGCTGGATCATGAAAATATGCAGATCTAGTTTCAAAGAAAAACATCGTTCACTTTATTTCATGAGAAACATAACTAGGCAAGTTACACATTCCTGGTTTCCATGCCACAAAACATTAAAAAAATACTATGTACAAAAAGTTTGCAGTTGTAAATAACCAGACAGAAATTCCTTGAAGCATGGGTAGTAAGTAACTATACTACCGCTATCACTTGCGTGTATTTGCAGCCACCATTGAAGGTATCACACTTGGCAAAGGAAAACCAAAGGATAAGACATCAGAAGAATATTTAACGTAATTTCTTCTGTCTAAAGTATTTCTGTCTGCCTGCATCAGACCATCAGTGTCTATGTCTTACAAAGCCTTCTCCGCTCCGTTCTGGATCAGACTGAGTGGAAATTCTCTCTGATGATGATCATGAACAACAACATGAATATGATGTTTACTTCAAGAAATCTCTGCCTTATATATCCGAGAATGGACTGTTCCGGAAACGCCCCCGGATATGCAAATCAGATGTGTACGCATTGAGAACTGATTTGCATGAAACCTCATGTTGAAAAACGTCACGGTTCACGCCGGTGAACGGGAAGAGTCGTTCATATTAAATTTGCATAAACGCCCATTCACGGGAACGTGAATCACGATGTATTGATTTTTTCTAACAATCGTCCCCCTCATGCAAATCCTTAAGTCTCAATGCATATGCAAAAGGAAACTTACTCTGAGAAACCAAGGTATATCAATAAACACCAAGGCCCCCAGTATTCTATCAAACATATAATGAAGGAATAAATTTAAAGTATTATATCATTACTAAATTTAAAATAAAAAATGCATAAGTACTTATAGCATCTGAAAAACAGTTAAGTATTGTCGACAATATTGTAACAACAACATTTCACATCAAGTAGAAATTTATATACAACACAACTTCAATGCTTAAGTATTAGCATTCAAAAATTTAAATTTTAGTTTAAGTTTAATTATAAGTATCCAAAATTTAAGTATAAGCATATTATCATATTTAACAAGTCAACTTTAAAAGATTAAGATTTTGTATAAGCATAGAATTTAAGTTTACTTTAAATTTGAGTATAAACACTATAATTCAAAAAGCTTAAAAAAATTTTAGTCTATTAATACAATACAAGTATACATAATTAATACTATTAGACTGCATTGATATACCAAATATTTAAAAATATATGATGCAAGTAATCAGATAATAAAAAATCCTTTATCAAAACTTTCAACACATACTTTTTACTAAGTTGAAAAATACAAAATTTTATACACATAAGCTACTATTTAGCATTATGCGGGTAATGGAAAATGGATGTATATACAAAGTTGTAAAGTGAAAAGATTCAATATCACAAAAATTTATACTCAAGATATACTATCTTATATCAATGAGTTTTAAGATAAACAATAATGTATATATATGACATCTTTAAAAATTCCCAAGTTGTAAATTCAATTTAATATTTAAAATTTTCTTTAGACTAAACATTTAATCTCAAAAAGTTTGATTTAGTTTTGAAAAAAAATTTTATTACAAAATTTAAGTATTATTTCCTTAGTCATTGGTTTAGTAAAGTGATCTGCTAAGTTATCTTTACTATTTACAAATTTAACATTAAATGTTTCATTGACTATTAAATTTCTTAGGAAATGATATCTCACATCGATATGCTTAGTTCTATTGTTTTCAATTGGAGAGTTAGAAAAATTAATGGCTGCTTGGTTGTCACTAAAAATAACACTGTTACTTTTATTAAAGTTTAACCCAAGTAAATGACACTCTTCAATTATGTTTTGTACCCATACCATTTCCTTAGCGGCTTCAGTTAGTGATACGTATTCAGCTTCCATGGTTGATAAGCTGACACACTTATGTTTAAAGGTACGCCAAGAAATAGGTACATTGTCAATAAAGAATATCATGCCTCCAAGTGAAACACGGTCATCTCTGTTTGCAGCAAAGTCAAAATCTGAGTAACAATTTAATTTTAACTCCTGAATGTTAGATAAATTCAACATACAATTTTTAGTCTTTTCAACATATCCTAAAAGTCTTAACAATGCATCCCAATGCTTAATTCCAGGGTTTTCTTGAAATTGAGATAATATATTGATGGCGTAACAAATATCAGGTCTAGTTCTACTAGATATAAAAGCCAAACACCCAATTAAGCTCCTGTAAGGTAAACTTTGCATTTGCTTTATTTCTTCACTTGTCTTTGGACAATCTATTTTACTTAGAATATTCCCTTTAGAAATGGGAAGTGAAGTAACTGGATATTTATATTGTTGAAACATTTGACATACTTTATCTATATACTGACTTTGATGTATAGAAAATTTATTGTCACACTCTTTAAATTCCATGCCTAAAAGTTTTCTAATTTTTCCTAATACCTTGATATCAAATTCTATGCTAAGTAATGAAACAATGTGGTCTATGTCCCTTTGATACTTTGAGAAGAGAATTATGTCATCCACATAAATTAGCATAAGAACTTTGCTATTGTAAATATAGGCACAATTACACCATTGAAGTTTTAAAAAATTTAATTCTTTTAATTTGGTGTCAAGTTCATTAAACCATTCTCTTCCACTTTGATGAAGACCATAAATGGCTTTCTTCAACAAACAAACATAATCAGGCTGTTCCTGATTGACATAACCTTGAGGCTGTTTCATATATACCTTTTGACTCAATTTAGCATAGAGATAGGCAGATTTGATATCTAACTGGAAATGCATCCAGCCAAGCATGCATATGAAAATTGAGAAGAATGCTCTAATTAAGTTGAAGTTAACAACAGGGCTAAAAACTTCATCGTATGATTCTCCTTTTTTCTGACCATACCCTGGGCTACCAAACGAGCTTTAAATCTCTTGATTTTCCCATTCTCGTCTTTCTTAATAGTGTAGACCCATCTATTGCCTATATGCTTTTGTGAGGTGGATGCAGGAACTAGTTCCCAGACACCCCTCTCTTGCATTATGGCCATTTCTTCATCCATAGCTTTACACCATTTTTCGGACTGGGAGGATTTAATAGCAGCGTTGTACCCTTTTGGTATATTTATTTCAATATTGCTTGCTTCTGGTCTGCCTTTGACCCTTTTAAGACCTTTATTTTCCCGAAAATTAAACAGTTGCTGATCAAATTGTATATTTCTTTTATCACAATATTTCTTAACATCATTGTGCGACCTCAGCCTTTTATTATCTCCTTGAGCGTAATAATACACATCGGTTCTACTCCCATCGGGTCTTGGAACCGTCTTTCGCTGCCAAGCAATATCCGAGCAAGGAGTCATACTGGAGTCAGCAGGAGAGTCCGTTTCCTCACTGGATTCAGACGGATCGTCACCAGTGTTTTCACTCTCTCCTGCCCCCCCCCCCCCCCCCATCAGACTGCCCTCTCGGATATTCCCCGCCGGAGTATTCTGAAAGATTATCTCTTGATATCCCTAAGGAGATATTTCTGGGATAAATTGGGTCCAGGATGCCTTCCACTACCTCACCCTCATCAAACCTCACATTGCAGGTCTCAATTGTTCGTTTTTCTCCTGACAAAAATATCCTATAGCCTTCAGTTTTAGTAGCATAGCCTTCTGTAGCTTTCATGTCTAACTTCTTTCTGAGCTGACTGAGTTTGCCTACATATACTCTACAACCAAAGGTTCTAAGATGGCTGACTGAAGGTTTTCTACCACTGTACAGTTCATGTGGAGTTTTAGTCTTAAATTTGTGACATATTCGATTTTTAGTGCATGTAAAACACTTTTGCTTCCGCCCAGAATCTGTCATGCATTTTGCTCTCGTTCAACATGGCTCTAACACAGTCAAATGCGGTTAAATTAAATCGCTCTGATACTCCATTTTGCTGTGGGGTATATGTGTTAGTCCTTTCAGCCTTAATACTGATGTCCTTCAGGTAATTTTTGAACTTATCATGGCAGAATTCCATTCCATTATCCGTCCGGATACATAGAATTTTAGTACCTAATTGCCTTTCCTCTCTGGCCTGAAACTCTTTAAAATGTGAAAACACTTCTGACTTCTGTTTCATAAGGTAAACAAAAACTTTTCTACTATAATCATCTGTTATAGTTAAGATATACTTATTTCCACCGTATGAGGTTGTAGGTAAAGGACCACACACATCCATGTGTAACAATTGCAATGGTTTAGTGGACCTTATCCTACCGGTAGGTTTATACGATACTCTCCTAGACTTAGCCAATTTACAAGATTTACAAATTAACTTTTTGTATTTAAGCCTAGGAAGTCCGTTTACAGCAGAAACTTTGCTGGTTTGGAGGAGATATTCAGCGTTTATGTGGCAATATCTTTTGTGCCAAAGACAGTTTGTACTGTTAAGTTCAGTTACTGAACTGCTAGGTTTAGATTTTAAACTATCCACATTTTTATTCTGCTTAGTTTTTGTTTTGTCAGATTTAAATTTAGTTTCTTTAAAATTAGGTGCTATTTTTACCTTATCTATTTTTCTGGAAGCACTAGGATCCCTATCCTTATATTTCTTATCCTTTTTGCGTTTCTTGTCTCTATCTCGATCCCTATCTTTAGATTGATGGTTTTCTATGTTATGTTGTTCCTGGGTACTATACTTAGGTTTTAAGAAATACAACCCATCCTTTCTTTTTGCATAAAAGAATTTCTCCCCTTTGGGTGTAAAAATCCATAGCATCCCATTAGCTCCTTGAAAACTAAAATTTTGTTCCTCAAGAACAGATGCAGCTAATAAATTTCTCCTAAGTTTAGGAGAATACATAACATTTTCCAATTTGATAATACTTTATTTATCCTTAAATTGGACGTACATCTCCACCGTCCCGATAGCCTCAACTGGACTTTCGACATCCCCTACTGCTAGCGACATTGAAGTGCCTTTGCACTCATTAAATTTGGAAAATTACTTAATGTTATTACAGAAATGTCGCATAGCAGCAGTGTCTACTACCCAGCTGAGTCTATCGTTAGGATCGATTACAGTATTAGCTTCAATATGTGGAGATCCAAGACATTCCACAATACTAGATCCATTGTTTTTAGGGCAATTAGTTTTAGTATGACCTAGTTTGTTACATTTAAAACACTTAATTTTACTTTTAGAAATATTTACATTATGACTAGAAGTATTTACATTAGACACATTTTGAGATACATTTTGAGATTTAAATTTAGACACTTTTACTCTATTTACACATTTCTTAGAAGTAAGATATGCAGAATTTAGACTCACAGTTTTAGAGAAGTCACTTGCTTGTTGACGAAGCCGGCTCTCTTCAGCTGATAGCTCTGCTTGTATTTTGCTGAGCTTGAAGTCCGAGTCATTCCATCGAGAAATTAATTGAACGATGCCCCGGTAATCTTCCGGAAGGTATCTGATGGCTTGGAATGAAACATATAGGTCCTCAATGGGGTGATTTGCGTCTTTAAGCCTCGTCACGGCCTTCCGCAGTCTTGAGCAAAATATGTCAACAGGCTCGTCTGGCTCCGGCCGGATGTCGAAGAACTCGTCTGGTAGGCGCACGAGATTAGCTCGGGAAGGCGCTTGAAAATGTTCTTTTAAAGTATTCCATACTTGACTAGGTTCGTCAGTGACGTTTATCAACTCTTTGTATTCCGAGGATAAGCTTTGGTAGATGATAGCAAGCGCTCGGTCTTTCCGTCGATAAAAATCATCGTAGTCTCGGCGACTTGCGTCTTCTTCTATAGGCTTAACAGATCCGTCTACGTGTCCGAAACATCCTTCTCCCTTGAGGACGAATGAGATGTCGGTGCACCAGGTGACGTAGTTGTCTCGCGTCAGCAACTCCGTTCTACTTACCTCCATGGCCACTCGTAGATTTGAAGAAGCAGAAGTAAAAGTCTTTTGTACACTGCTTACGTTTCATTTTTGTTATTCACACGTACTTCTAAATGGTGCCAGGCACGGCCCCCATCTGAACACTGGAACAATGATTCTTTAAAATACTTGCACTTATGATTCTATTGGGCGTTAAACTGGCCCGTAACCGTTTCTTGTTGGAAAATTTAAAATTTGAAGAAGCAAGATAAACAGCAAAGTACGCACTGGCATAGAGTCAATAAGTGTTGGCTGGGTCATGAAAATATGCAGATCCAGTTTCAAAGAAAAACATCGTTCACTTTATTTCGTGAGAAACATAACTAGGCAAGTTACACATTGCAGGTTTCCATGCCACAAAACATTAAAAAAATACTATGTACAAAAAGTTTGCAGTTGTAAATAACCAGAAAGAAATTCCTTGAAGCATAGGTAGTAAGTAAGTATACTACCTCTATCACTTGCGTGTATTTGCAGCCACCATTGAAGGTATCACACTTGGCAAAGGAAAACCAAAGGATAAGACATCAGAAGAATATTTAACGTAATTTCTTCTGTCTAAAGTATTTCTGTCTACCTGCATCAGACCATCAGTGTCTATGTCTTACAAAGCCTTCTCCGCTCCGTTCTGGATTAGACTGAGTGGGAATTCTCTCTGATGATGATCATGAACAACAACATGAACATGATGTTTGCTTCAAGAAATCTCTGCCTTATATATCCGAGAATGGACTGTTCCGGAAACGCCCCCGGATATGCAAATCAGATGCGTATGCATTGAGAACTGATTTGCATGAAACCTCATGTTGAAAAACGTCACTGTTCACGCCGGTGAACGGGAAGAGTCGTTCATATTAAATTTGCATAAACGCCCGTTCACGGGAACATGAATCGCGATGTATTGATTTTTTTCCAACATTTTTGTCATTTACTATTTATATCTATATTGTATAGTTTAAAATGAAAACAAGTATAAAAAAACACTCGCTCGGACAAATACTATTTTGTTTTCTAAAAAAAAGTTCTAAATATTACAATATTGAAATTATTATTATTAGCGCCCAAAGAGTTTACATTTCTTGTAACGCTTCGTTTTCCCTCCGCAGAAACCCCAAACATAGATGTTAATATAAGGTGACCAATCGTCCTCCTTTAGGGAGGACAGTCCTTCTTTTGTAGGTTCTGTCCTTCCTCGAAAAGTGTCCTCCTACCTGTCCTCCTTTTCGATATTTTAAAACTAATCTGTTAATCTCTGTATTCAGAGATGCCGCGCCGAACTGTTACGCGTCATATGATGGTACAGTTCGGAAAGACGCAATTATGAAAAGCATGCGCAGTGCATAGGAGAACTTCACGTGTCTCGCACCATTGCGCACTTCACTTTGTTTACTTTATATTATACTTCGTGTTTAATTCTAACGGAAATACGAAATTATTTCAATTCTTTTTCAATTGGTAACGAGTTTTGGACAAGTGAGAAATCAAGATTGAATGTTAATACTCTAGCTGCAGCACTTACGGCAAAATTCAATATGAAGGATATTTCTTGCTCCGAAATTTCCAATATATTGTCACTGTTAGAAAATGATATATTGACAAAAAATATTCATTCAATGGAAAAATACTCGTTTAAGTAAATAATTAAAAAGGATGTAAGCATAATTAGTGTATTTTTGTTTTAATTAATAAAATGTTTCATTTATTTACGTTGTACTTTTTTCTTAAATTTTTTCGTCCTCCTTTTCATTGTAAAAAAATTGGTCACCTTAGTTAATATGTTATTCACGTAAAAAGAACCTTATATCCACGTTCTAGAATCTATTTCACAATAATATTAGCAGTGTTTTAATTACTGTAAACAGAAATTTATGGCATTATTGAAAAAAATATTAATAACTTGTCTTTTCTCGTGAATAAAACGCGCTATATATACAAGAATGTTGATAATAGAGTTATCATATAAATACTCTAATTAATTTTATGCATCATGTTTTATCCATATATTCGAAAAATGTGTGATAGCACGAGAATGGTTCATGCTGTCGTTCTAAAGTAAGTTCCATTTGATTTCTAATGAAAACTTACATATACCATGATTGTTTATTTTATATATTTGGATGTAGTTTTTTTTTATGATTTAAAAGAAGTTTGAAAATTTGTGACCTTCCGAATGTTCTTTTCCCTTTAAAATCTTAAATTTTATTCACTTCATTCCATTCGTTCTAAGATTATACTCACATATGCACAGGCAACCCTTTAAAAATAATTGATTTAAGTTAAAGGATATCCAAAACGTATATTAATCCATCGAAAATTCCAGTTTTCGACCCCATCAATATTTTTCCTATACATTATTTGTGTGCAGGGAAATTACAAATAAAGTCCAAAATTCAGTTATGTATTATAAATTATTGCTGTATTATATATGTATGTATGTAGAAAGAAATGTGAAGCTTTGCATTTTCTAAACTGCTAATTAGAGCTATAAATTTAGATGAGAATATCATTTGATAGGTCATTAAAATAAAATAATTTTCGTAAGGTGATGATGATCCTGTTTCTAAGGGGTATTAGTCCCCTCCTGCTTTTGCCTATCTAAGATGCTTTGCTCTTAATAGCTTTCTCGTATAATAATGATAAATTCCAGATCTCATCCACACACATATGCAGCAGTCATCAGTACTGAGAGAGAAGCGGGATTCGTCTCTAAACATGCCTCTAATCAAACACTGTCTAGGCTAACTGAGCTAAACACCAATCCAGGTGGCTCTGCCTATATTGAAGGGTCAGTGGTAGATGCCTTAATAGACGTCCACACTTAATACTGCCTTCTGCCAGTTGTCTTCGAATGATATAATTGATACAGGATGCATGAGGGATACCAAATACTTTCGATTGGCGGATAGCAACGCCATTGGTGTAGACGTGGCTCCTCTCCTGACTGCAAGATCCTCTCGAGCAGTTGTCTGTCTGGGGCATTCTGAGCCTCTACTACGGTTATATAGGTCTTCTCTGATCCACTGTTTTCATCACCAATCAACTACCATATCGCTCCGACCAAGATGGCAACTGATACGTCTGTTGGACCAACCAGTTTCCCTTGGGCCAATGATGCAACCTCTCTCGAAATCAGACAATTGTTCGTAGTGTTGTCGAGTACGTTTCAAAGGCATCTTTGTACACAATTCTCAGTATTAAACAGAAAATCCAGTTCCAATTGCCCGTAAGTAAGAACATCGGTTGTTTTAAATGCTGCACTATACGTCTTTCTCATGCGCATTGCATGAGCCCTATAATGTCATTGGCATTGACAGTTTGATCATTTGCATAACTTAAAACGAAATTTGCATTCCCAGTTTCATGCCTGTAGCTCAATTTATATATAACTCTATAATTGGAATTTCATATATATATATATATATTTTATCTTTGATTGGTTAACTCATTTTTGAAAATTCACCCATTCTTATCACCTCACTTACCACTTGGCCTGAGTCTAATACTGTTTACTATTTTCGAATGACTATTTTCCACCTGTCCTGAGTCCTATACTGATTACTATTTTTGAAAGTCTCCATACATATTATGTATCGTTCAAATGTATTCATTCCGGTGCCCACTTGCATTGACGAAGTGAGGTAAAATGCTCAGTCACTAGTTTATCTTACACGTGGTGCTATGCTTGTGATTTCATATTTCTGTTCGAGGAGGTATTGTTTTTCAGATTTGTATAATTCAATTGATTTATTTTTCTCCTTCCACTAGCCAGTAGACAGTTCCAATGGTGTCTATAGTTAAATACTATCGCCATTGTCAGAAACTGGCTATTCTATCGGTTTTAATTCGAATTGTATGGCTGTCCTGATGAGAATGCAATTTCGAACTAACCGCCATTTTTTGTGTAGTTTCAATTGATTGTTCTCTATTCTTAATCTCTTATCTTGAGCTGATTATTATTGTCTATTCTCATTTTTGCCGAGTTTTATATTTATTTACTTTTATATACTTTTAATTGTGATTTTTGAATCCTAATATTCTTCTCATCCCCCTTTCCATTGTAGTGATATGTTACCTTCTATCTTTATCCTTAGTCTTGGCCTATAGTTACTCATTTGTAACAGATATGCTAGAGATGGGTTTTTTTGTACTTACAGTAGTTTATGCATAATTTTCGATTAAAATCCTTCAATTTTTATTTATATATTATATATATATATATATATATATATATATATATGTATTATATAAATATATATATTATATATATATATATTATATATATTATATATATATATATATATACACATATATATATGAAAGGCGGCCCCAAACAGTTTTGCCCACACAGGAAAATATCCTTGAGCCGGCCCTGGATGTATAGATCTCCACGTGAACTCAATTCTTGGGATCTTAGTCGCCCTCATCTTGACATCTCCCGCTCCTCTCAATAGCAGGCCTAAAGCCTGTATTCTAGCTCCCTGAGCATATTTTGCTAGTGATGAAAATCATAATGGCTTTGTTTTTGAATTTGCTGCTGGTTTACCTCTACTCGGAAGTCTTTGACTTACCAGAGTCAAAAAATATCTAAAACTATTTTCTGAGTTTTCTTACATGTCCCTCTCAGAGAAAAACCAAAGTTAAACACCCTGTTTTTACATAAATACAAAAAAAAAAAAAAAAAAAAAAAACCCAGAAAACACAGAAAATCTCAAAAGTTTCAAAAAAACTGATGCCCCTTGATTCTTCAGCATTTGTCAATGAGGAGTGATTTTTCTCCTTTCAGGTAGTGACAACTCCACATCTCATCTCGATCATTCACATGGGATCTTATGCTACTTTGACATAGCATAAAAAACAGTCATTACATATGTATAACCTCCCCAAAAGTATTTAAACACTACACAAAATATAAACACAAATATATCGAAACGCAAACAAAATAAAAAAATAAATAATTCAGTATAAAACCTTTTTTAAAATATAATCAATATAAAACTAAAAATATCCCTCCTCTCATTGTTTACTGTTTCGAATGCCAGTCGAGGAAGATGTTCAACCCACTTTTGAATCCATCTCTACTCCCAGGTTATCCAATCCTTCCTCCTTTCTGAGGTAATTTCTGCCTCCCTCCCTTGGCAACCGTGAAATAGCATCTGCAACCTGGTGCTGTTTCCTGGGTCAATGGGAAATGTCATAATTCCACTTTTGCAAAGAGGGCCCATCTGTTTAACCTGGGACTTTTAGGTATAGTTTCATTTAGGAACTTCAACTGGTTGTGATCTGTTATAATCCACTTGCCTCCCATATACCCATTTGTCAAAATTATTTAGGCTGAACAGAATTGCCCATGCCTTCTTTTCGATGCTAGACCAATTTTTTTGTGCAGCATTATGTTTTTGGCTTGTGAATGCAATAGGTCTGAAATTCCCCACCAAATGCTTCTGCATAAGGCATATCACACTAGCAAAGTCGGATGAGTTTGAGTTTATAGAATGGTAAATTGAAATCTGGCTTTGCTGGCGCTGTTACTTGACTTAAAGTTCTTTTCAACTTATTGAACACATCTTCCTCCTTCCTTTTCCATTCGGCTCTATTCGTGTACTTCGTTTTCATTAGATCTTTCAGTGGGGTGGCTAGTTCAGTATATCGAAACATGTATGTCTGAGAAAATCCCATCAACCCTAAAACTGATCTGACCTCTCTTTTTGTTGTTTGTCTCTTTAGTTGTCCAATTGCTGCCACTTTTTCCTCATCTGGGGCTTTTTTACCTCCTCTGATACAATGATCTAGGTACCTGATTTCTCAGGATGCAACTGTGCACTTATCGATCCGCACAAAGAAGCCCAACTTTTTTCATTTCTTGTAATACTTCATCTAGGTGATTCAGATGATCCTCCCAGTTTCAGAAAAAAATAATTATATCGTTGTGATAGGCCTGCATGTATTCTAAATGTTTACCTAGGGGCCTATTAATTTCTCTCTGGAAAGTCCCTGACACTCCCGCCAATTCGAATGGCATAGTTTTCCATTGGAAGGTTCCATTATGCATGGAAAACACTGTTAAAGGTTTGCTGTCCTCCTCGAGTTTGATCTGCCAATAACCTCGTACTAAATCCAGGCTTGTCAGCCATTTTGCTCCTCCCGCCATATAAATGAGTTCCTGCACAGTGTTCCCCCTTCCTATCTTTCGAATGGGCGTCTGACAATCTAAGCTGACACAAACGAACGTAAACACAAAAAAAATAATTTTTGATTAGCCTACATAAATTTGTGAAGCTACAAACTTTTAGTAAACAACTTTGGGGCCATATTAAAAAGTCACCGGCAACATAATGTTTTGCCGACCATCTGAGCCAATAACCCCTTGGAAAAAAAAGAAAATTTAGTATTCTGATCATTCCGTGATAGCTCCACGTCAATAAATATACGTCATCAAAGCCAAAACATAGCAGCTGGGCATCATTAAACATGCAGAGATGCCAACTTTTATGGATTTTCTGTAGTTTGTATGGATTTTTACTTCATCTTACAGTTTTATGGACATTACTCCCAAAACTACGGAAAATCCCCGCGTCCAAAATTATCAATTTGCATCCATTTTCTTCTTCTAATGATTTCATATCAGAACAATAGACCTGATTTATTTTTATAGTGCGAGTAAAAATAAAGAAATATTTTACTAAACAAATTATATTTCACTTAAATTATAAGATTGCGCAATTCAGTCTTTTTTTTTCAGGCTTTGCTAAGGGTACACAATTGTCTTTTTCTATCCATCTCCATTCCTTTATTATTGCACATTAAATTGACTAAACTAGCTTATTTTCATATTTTGGTTGATTATAAAGGTTACATTTTTAATTATTTTCATATAAATAGTATGATCGTGAAATTCAGTTTTTTTTGTTTTTTTTACGGCCTTTGCCGAGAGAACTCTATTACCTTTTCCATCTATCTCCATCTCCCTATTGTTGCACATTAACTGGACTAAACTAGCTTATTTTCATAATTTGGTTGATTATAAAAGTTAATTTTTTAATTATTTTCATATAAATAGTACAATCATGAAATTCATTCCCCCCCCCCCCCCCCCCCCCCCCCCCCCCCCCCGCAGCCTTTGCCAAAAGTACACAATTATCCTTTTCCATCGATCTCCATCTCTCTATTGTTGCACATTAACTTGACTAAACTAACTTATTTTCATATTTTGCTTTCATATTTTGATTATAAAAGTTAATTTTTGAATTATTTTCACATAAATAGTACAGATCCAGATGATTTTTATTATAACAAGGCAGCTGATGACTTTGCTTCTCAGAAGAAGAGAAATATTCATGGGTAGACTTATTACTATTTATTAATACTAATAAGTAATTATATTGTAATATTATATATAATATGTATTCTAATTATTATTAAGCATAAGTTACATTTACAGATAAAGAGGTTTGCGTTTCTGAGCATCGAAAAAATTTGTAAAACATAATACATCTGCTTTGACCACCCGGCTGGTAAAATTTTCAAGGGAGAACACTGCTGCATATCTGTCATTAAGAACACCAGTATTTTTGACGCTACATTGAGGGCTTGAAAACCAATACATAATCCGATTGTGGCATCCTTTATTACCACGCACACCACTGGGTGAGCTATCTTTGCCTCTGGTTGCTTAATTAGTTCCAAATATAACGGTTCTTGGACCTGTTTGTCTACTTCTTCCGGTATGCCATTGGTATACCATAACAATAGAGTTTTCGCCTAACTGTATTTGGCAACAGCTCAATCTTATGCACTCCTACTATGGCTGGTTGCACCTTCCTCGTGAATAATCTTTTGAAACTTTCTAATAGGTTCTTTGATACGTTTTCTAACAGGTTCTTTGACTCACTTCTCCTTTGGGGACTCAGATTGTTTACTTTTATTGAGTTCAGCGCATGTGCAAAATCCCTAGCTTGGGATGCCAGATTTGTAGTATTCTTGACTCGCCCAAAGTCCTTGTCGAAGATCACGTTCACTGCTTCTGTCCAGATTATGTATTTTAGAATTTTATTCTGATGTACATGTGTGGTGCTCCTGTCTGCCATCCGAACTATGAATGAGTGTGGATTTCTTTTTTCCTGTATAGCCGTTGGCCCTTGCTATCTTGCATACAATTTATTGGTTGAGTCAGGTATCAATACAATGACCTAGTCATCTGGTTTAAAAATTTTGCTTGAGGATCTGAGATTGTGATAATAGGCCATTCTTTTCTGCTAAACACCTGTGGTCAACCCAGCCTGTTCTGTAGCCCTCAACAATCTCCCCTTTAACTCCTGTAAATACACCGATACAGGTCTAATATCTAACCGTAGCCCTTCGGAATTTCCCGTCCAAACCATTTTCAAAATGGATAAATGACCCTGAGGCGGTCTCCCATATAACAGTTGGAACAGTGGGACCCCTATAGTTGTGTTGGAAACCTCCCACTATGTCCATAAGACGTAGAGTATATGCAAGTGCCAACCCCATTCTTGGTCTTTAATTGTGTGGTGAAGCATAGACTTCAAAGTTCTGTTCCAGCTTCCCACTAACCTATTTGAGGCCAAGTGTAGGGGCATAGAAAACCTCGGACTAGATCCTAACCATGTTTCAAATTTCTTGGTCAGGTCCATGATAAAGTTAGTTCCGTTATCCGACCCTATAGTGTTTGGAATCCCCATCTGGGAAAAAATATGTAACATGGCTTCACATGTGGCCTTCACCGACAAATGGTGAAAGGGACAGCTTCCACCCACCTAGTATGCTGGTCCACCATGCATAAAATATGCTTATGTCCTTTAGAACTGGGTGGCTCTATGGGACCTATAATGTCTCTATTTATGACCTGGAATGGCAAACCGGGTCTCGCCACTGGCACTCTGGGGTACTGCCCTTAACCTTCACCGGCTTTATGAGCTGACATGGCATACATGCATCACAAAATTTCTGTACATCGCTCTATAGCCCTTCCCAAAAGAAGGAATATCTGATTATCTCGCAAGTCTTTTACACCCCCATATGTCTGCCCCAAACCGAATTGTGGACCATTTTTGACACCTCCTCTCTCCTGCCTTTCAGAACCAGTAACTGGTTAATATTTTCTCCTAACACCTTCTCCTTGTGAAATAGATCGCCTACTGTAAAATATTTCCCTCGTTGTTTTTTGGTATCCACCCATGCTCGCTTCAACTCCGAACAGTTTTCTTGCTCCTTGGCATATATTTTGGATGGGGACAAGTCACACCCTCCCTTTACACTGTTCTTCTCAATCCACATGCTGGAACTTCCTACTGCTTCCGGGTTTGAAATCGAAACTTCTGGTGGGGTCGAATCCTTCTCACTGTTTACCGAGTTCACACCTTTTTTTTTCTTTCCACGATCCTAGATTTGTTTACTGTCTTGTTGTTCTGGCACCCTCACCTTGTGATTCGGCATTCCTAGTTGCAATTCTTGAACTTATGAGGGCAATAACATTTCCTCAGTGATACCCTCTGATACCATGCATAGTACTTGCTGATGGGGTACATTGCAACCCCCTCCCGTGGCCTATCCTAACGGGACTTTGAATAGTGTGCATTTTACTGATGGCCCGAATACCCCTTTTAGGTATGTGGCGATTGTGCGTCGCCGTGGTCCCGAACCAGGGACCTGATGCTTCGTAGACCGACATTATAATCACTGAGCAAAAGCTAGCTCTTCCTCTGTTCTTATAATTCGGGTATTGCTCGTGTGGCATCTTTGATAGATGTCTTTGCTGCCGCACACTTCCCTCGCTGATGAGGAGGCCGAGAGGCGTGTTGCCTCGGCGTGACGTCAGGGCCGGGAGGCGTGTTGCCTCGGCGTGACGGACAGTCGTGGTCAACCAGGAAGGGAGTGTCAAGGCTTCTGACTCCTTGTGGTGCTGCCATCTCGTGCTGAGAGGCGAAGTCGTTGGAAAGGAAGGTTGCATTTTTTCAAACGTCCAGTCATCATTGTGGCGATTGTGCGTCGCCGTGGTCCCGAACCAGGGACCAGATGCTTCGTAGACCGACATTATAATCACTGAGCAAAAGCTAGCTCTTCCTCTGTTCTTATAATTCGGGTATTGCTCGTGTGGCATCTTTGATAGATGTCTTTGCTGCCGCAGGTATATTGTAGCTGTGTCAGGTCCTGGCTCATCCTTAATTACGTCCTTCCTCATAACCATAATTTCCGAACCGGAATCTATTAAAGCATGCATTAGCCTGCCATCTACACTACTTGGGACCCTTTCCAATTTGCAGAGCATCCTTTCTTCCGGGGTTTCCGGATTCTCAACTCTTATTGCATCCACCCTGGCTATGACCCTTTGGTCAATGGATCGTGGCGCATCTCTCCTATTCCCTGCATGTTTGTTGCCCTCTTTTCTCCCTGCTTTATTTAGACCAGGTGCCTTTCCTTGTTTAACTTGAAGACAATCCTATCTAAGGTTCATTTTTAATCCAAATTCAAAACATAGCCTTTCTGACCAGGTTTCACGAATCCCCCATTACTGTGGGGTCTTATCGAAATTGGCTATGCTCTTCTCGCCTTCTATTTTCGGACCTACTTCTATTCAAACCCTGTGCATTGTATCCATGGGACGCCGCATAGGATTTTCCCTTGCCCATGTAATACATGTCGCATTCCCTGGTCAGCTCTCTGGATTTAAACCACCCCTCTCCTTGACATATGCCTATATGGGCATACATTTCAATGTCCAGACCTTGCATGATTTTATCCACCACCACTAATTGGTTGATGGTTTCAAAACCCTTTGCCTTCCTCAACTAGCAATAATAGTCCCACATGGACACTATTCCAGTCATGAATTGCACGAAATTCTCGTCAGTTTCACGTCTCGCATTCTTGAACTTTTCCAAACTTATTTGGAGTGAGAGTTGGTAATTCTTCAAGACCACCCTCTTAATTTCATCATAATCCCCATAATGCTCCTTCCCAATTTGGGTCAGCAAATTTGCTGCCTTATACCCTAACAGATTCAACAGAATAGTTGCTATAGACTCAAGAAGAACATTTTCAGATAAAATTGCCTTCTGCACGCTACAGAAAAATAGCTCCACTGGTCAGCCCGTGTGGGCAATCAAATGGTTCTGACTGTATCTATCACTATCCAGAGTTTGTGCACACTCTGGAAATCGCCTTCCCGGCCGTCCAACTAGTTACTCTAAGTCCTCTGGACGAGTCGGACGGTCTGGGTCTTCAACACTCTGGAAATCGGGAATTTACAGGGAATTTGAAAGTGGACTAAAATGTCAGGAAAATTGCAGGGAAAATTGATATTTGGTTAAAAATTCTGGAAAAATCAGGAAATTTTCAACTTGCCGCCCTGATTACCGAGATGTCGATTACTGTGGATTCTCCATAGTTTCTATGGGAAACTTCCTTATACTGCGGATTACAGAATTTGCATAATTTTCTATGGAAAATTGTCTTCTGTGAAGGCCAATGTAAATTTACAGCCGCATGCACAGTAATTTCAACCAATTCAACGTAACAATGAGGATTTACGGCCACATGGGTGTTAATGCCAATCAAATTAACGTAACAACTGGGATTTACGCCGCGTGCATGGTAATGCCAATCAAATTAACGTGACAACGGGAATTTAAGGCCATGTGCGTAATGCCAATCAAATCACCAGGACAGTGATGATTTACTACTGCGTGGAATGTAAAATAATAAATGTACTTCTTAAAAGTTCTTAAATTTGCATAAATCGCTGAATGGTTAATTTTATAATTATTTGCGCATAAGCAGTGCAATTGAGCAATTCTGTTTATGTTCTCATGAATCGCCGAGAGTCAATTAGTATTTTTTTTTCATCTATCTTCATCTTTTAAATATTGCGTATTACGAGGCATGTTTTTTAAGTAAGTACCGTTTTGGAATTAAAAAAAGACGTGCAAAGATATCGCAATAATTTTATTTCTACATGAAAGCCTGTACCGTAATCTACTTTTCTACATAATTTCCGTGAATATTGAGGCACTTGTCATAACGTGGCACCAGTTTTTGAATACCCTCCTCATAAAATTCTGCCACCTGACTTGTTAACCACTGTATCACAACTGTTTTGACTTCGTTATCGTCTTGAAGACGCTGACCACCCAGGTGTTTCTTCAAGTGCAGGAACAAATGGTAGTCGCTGGGCGCCAGATCAGGGCTGTATGGAGGATGATCTAGAGTTTCCCATTTAAAAGATTTGATGAGATCTTTGGTCCGATTAGCCACATGTGGACGGGCATTGTCATGCAGCAAAACGATACCCTTACTCAACTTGCCACGTCTTTTGTTCTGGATTGCACGACGCAGATTGTTCAATGTCTCACAATAAGATGCTGCATTGATTGTCTCATTACGAGGCAGAAACTCCACTAGCAATACTCCTTTTTTGTCCCAAAAAACTGTGCACATGATTTTCCGGGCAGAAATTGTTTGCTTAAACTTCACTCTTTTGGGTGATGATGAATGTCGCCATTCCATGGATTGTTGTTTTGATTCTGGTGTGACGTAGGCCACCCATGTTTCGTCACCAGTAACAATTTGGTCTAAAAAATCTTCACCTTCATTGTGGTACCACTCAAGGAAAGTCAATGCACTGCCTAAACGTTGGGTTTTGTGCAAATCCGTCAACATTTTTGGAACCCAACGTGAACACAATTTCCGGTAATTCAAGTTCTCGGTCACAATGCGATACAAAACACTACGAGAATATTGAGGAAACCAGTCGCACATTGATGAAATTGTAAAGCGTCTGTTTTCTCTCACCTTTTCTTCCACTTTCTGCACCAAATCTTCATTAAAGACCGAAGGACGCCCACTCCGTTCTTCATCATGCACATTTGTGCGGCCATCTTTAAATGCTCTCACCCATTTCCTTACCATTCCATCACTCATAATGTTTTGTCCGTAAACTTCACAGATCTCACGATGAATATCGATCGGTTTTACGCCTTTAGCACTAAGAAATCGTATAACAGCCCATACTTCACAATCGGCGGGACTCACGATTGTCGGAGGCATCTTAAACACTCAGTAAACAACGTATACAATGAAGAATCAGACTGTAATGGCGTCAGTGCGTAGACAAGAGATGTAGGTAACCAGCGCGCATGCGCGGAACGCCGACCGTAGCGCTGCGGCGGCGGAATCGCAAAACGGTACTTACATAAAAAACATGCCTCGTAGATTGACTAAACTAGCTTATTTTTATATTCTGATTAATTATTAAGGTTAATTTTTTAATTATTTTCTCATAAACAACATGATTGTGCAATTCATATGTTCCCGTGAATCGCCGAGCGTCCATTAGTATCTTTTCCATCTATCCCCATCTTCTAAATATTGCGTATTAAATTGACGAAACTAGTGTTTTTTCATATTTTGGCTATTATTAAGGGTTGATTTTTTAATTATTTTCGCATGTGTTTGCATGAATCACTGAGAGCCCATTAATATATTTTCCCATTCCTCTTCTAAATGTTGCATATTAGATTGACTAGACTAGCATTTTCTTATATTCTGGTTACTAAGGATAAATTTTTAATTATTTTCGCATAATACATATTTTACGGTTTTGAAAAGTGGGTATGAACATTTTGAAGGGATATTTTCCAAAAATTGGTATTGGTATTAAAATAATGATTTAGGCAAATAAAAAAGCAACCACTTTGGCAAGGATATATTCACATCTATAAATACATTGCTATATTTTATTTTTTTATTAAAGATAAGATTAATATTTGTAATTAGCATTAGTGAAAACTTGTGCTTTACCAAATGGAAATGTTTATTTTCAATATAAAGTAATATATATATATAAGATTCATATGAAAAAGAGGGGAAATGACCAAATGCAAGGCATAAAATGGTAGAGGGGGATGGCGACCCCTCTTTCCCGTTTAAAAGACTGCTTTTATGCCCGGGCAACACTCACGGTACCAATGCCATGCAGAAGCCATACTTCCGTAAATGTGTCAAATCAAAAACACTCGAAAAAGTGCAAAGAAAACAAATAGGAATTGACCAGGATCGCAAGGGAAAGAATGGAAATGCAGCAAATGCCCCTGTCGGTTACGATGGAGTGCATCATATATAACAGAAGCCCACGCATGCGCTATTCGTTATTTTCACTTTCATCGTTCTATACCTCTGCCATATCCTTTAAGTAAGCATTTTCTCCCTTTTTTGTATTAAATAGGGAATTATAATAACATTTCAGGAAGCCAATTGGATAATTCCGTTTTATTGCCTCCTTCATAATATTCCTATTATGCATGATGCAATCAGACTTGAAAGTATTAATGCGTTGATTTCTTTTGAGGTGACCAATGACGACATTTCTGAAAATGTTTTTGGTCAAATTGGACCTCCAATCAATAATGCGGTTGATTTTTATATTGAAATTGTTTCTGTTGTCATATAAGACGGTATAAGTACCATATCTACTGTCATGTTTTAGTGTGATATCTAGAAAATCAACACTATTTGCCTCCTTACTTATATTCTCAATCAATTCCAGTTCTTTTGGATAAAAAGTAAAATCAAATTGGGGTGTATTCTTATATTGCCCAATAAGGACATCGTCAACGAAACGAAAATATGGCATTTCATGTAATATATGTGTGCCATTTTCAAATTTACACAAGTATAGATCGGCGAGCAGGGATGAACATCCCCTCCCATCGGAATACCCTTAATTTCACCTTAATTTTCTAGATATCACACTAAAACATGACAGTAGATATGGTACTTATACCGTCTTATATGACAAGAGAAACAATTTCAATATGAAAATCAACCGCATTATTGATTGGAGGTCCAATTTGACCAAAAACATTTTCAGAAATGTCGTCATTGGTCACCTCAAAAGAAATCAACGCATTAATACTTTCAAGTCTGATTGCATCATGCATAATAGGAATATTATGAAGGAGGCAATAAAACGGAATTATCCAATTGGCTTCCTGAAATGTTATTATAATTTAATACAAAAAAGGGAGAAAATGCTTACTTAAAGGATATGGCAGAGGTATAGAACGATGAAAGTGAAAATAACGAATAGCGCATGCGTGGACTTCTGTTATATATGATGCACTCCATCGTAACAGACAGGGGCATTTGCTGCATTTCCATTCTTTCCCTTGCGATCCTGGTCGATTCCTATTTGTTTTCTTTGCACTTTTTCGAGTGTTTTTGATTTGACACATTTACGGAAGTATGGCTTCTGCATGGCATTGGTACCGTGAGTGTTGCCCGGGCATAAAAGCAGTCTTTTAAACGGGAAAGAGGGGTCGCCATCCCCCTCTACCATTTTATGCCTTGCATTTGGTCATTTCCCCTCTTTTACATATGAATCTTGTATGTTACTTTAGGAGAATGTGCTGCATTGCGCCAACTTCTGGAGAAAAATTGGATAACTGTGAAATAATTTTATTTTAATATGTTTGCTATGCTATATATATATATATATATATATATATATATATATTAATGCATAGTTATATATGTGCTTAAATAATTTTATATATATATGCATTTTTGTATTATGTGTATATATATATTTCATTTCTTAACCTGACTATGGAAAAAGTCTTAAAACTTCTGATATATTCTTTCTTCATAAGTGAAATCTTTATCAGCTGAGTGGCA
The DNA here is from genome assembly GCA_951213105.1 of Amaurobius ferox. Lineage (NCBI taxonomy): Eukaryota > Metazoa > Arthropoda > Arachnida > Araneae > Amaurobiidae > Amaurobius > Amaurobius ferox. The sequence goes on along the minus strand of OX578142.1, from coordinate 149,951,092 downwards.
TCACTATAATGATTGAAGCTGTTATGTTTCATGATCATTTGAGTCATAAATAATCCCTTTTATGCGTGATTATGCAAACTTTTGTCTCATGCTGCCATAGAAAATATGAAATTTCATTCAAAAAAGTTTTTACTCAAATTTAATAAAATTCTATCTAATTCTAGATTTTTCAATAACAAAGCTTTATATAAAGTTTTGCGAAAATCCATCAATATTTACAGCAGATATCCTATATACTAGCAATCGACAACAGATGGACAATACTCTAAAATAGTCAAAATGTGTTCAGCAGTTCCTAAAACATGTGTTGTCATTAAAATATCAAAATAGAAAATATTTGTGTAAACAATACTTTATTCTATAGTATGAGAAAGTATAAATATGGAGACATTTTACCAGTGATTTATTGTATATGTGTATGGGGGGAAGGGACAGAAAAAATACCTATTGATAATCATGTACAAATAGTCAACCATGCAATTAAAGGCCTTGAACAAAGAAACTTCTAACCAAACAGGAAATAATGCCCATCTACCTACAGGATAAAAGAAAAAATGCTTTCCCACAAACCAAAATTAATGAAACAACAAACATTAGTTCAAATGTTTAAACAAAATGATAAAATATAAATTTTCTTTTTTATTTCTTGTATATTTTTTCTTAAAATTTCTTTGTTCCATTTTTTTTTGTATCAAATATTATTTTTTAAATGGTTAACTTGACTTTTTGTCATTATTTTTAATAAACGTAATGTTTTATAGTGTATATTAAGTTTGAATATGGGAAATATTTTAAGTTTAGTTGATATTAAGTTTGAATTTTATTTAAAGTCTATAAACCGAAAAATTCTAAAATCCAAAATTGGCAAAGTCCAGATTTTCGAGGTTGTACTGTACATGCAGATAAAATTATATACAAATATAGAAAATTTTGAGTCATTTTGAATGGTTTTTTCTCACTATCATATATTCATGGTAAATATCAGTTAAATCTAAAGTTATTTTTTAAAATAGTAGCACACAGTACCTGGAATTTTGTTGAAGACAACAGGGAAAACCTGGAAAACTCAGGGAATTTCATTTTGAAAAATGGGCATGAACCCTGACTATCCCTTCCTCATAATTTGGACTTTCCAGAATCTTTAAGTTCGGAGGGATCGTTTTCACTAATTCAGAACCTAACATGAGACTAAATCCGCTTTTTGTGCTTTTGCTAAGAATGAATGTCATTATGAACCGGAAAAAAAAAAAATCCTAACGAGAGAAGAAAGAAAAACAGTTGTCCCTGCTAAAATTACATAAACAATTAAAATTGCCTTACTGTAGAAACTCCAAAAGTAAAATTAAAATTTTTGGCAATATAAAAATACAGAATATAAATTATTTTGGATAAAAGCAAAAATTTAACTTCTCTTATTTCCACATATATAACATTTTCTAAACTAACAAAATTTTAGCTATTATTTCTTAAAATACTGATTTATCATCATTTAAATAAATCTTAGAATTGCAAAATTTATTATAAAACGAAAACCTCCAAAATTTTGCTCTATTGCCCTTTTAGATAAACAAAATAGAAACAACATTTCCCAACCATGTGTTTTACTCGTAACCTTTAAACAATATCCCATGCAAATAAATCGAGTTAAAGTTAGAAGGTCATATACCTTGTGCCCTCACTAATATCAGATATCTGCTGGGGATCCATTCTTGGGATCAAACTCCTCTGGTAGGTGGGTTTTCGATGCTGGATCTCAGAAGGGTATCGAATTTCTTTGGTAGGTCTAAAAAAGTGTGAGCTTCGGGCTCCTTCTTAGAATGTCAGGCATACTTTCAGAATGAAAGGGTTGCGGACAGTCAGGGTAACATCGACCTCCGTTGAATTCTCTCTGAGTGGGTCATGATTCCATCATTGAATTATCTGTGGAGTGAGGACTCCATCGTTGAGGGTTCTCCTTCCGTCGCCAGGGCATCTTAGTCCATAGATTGAGTGAATTTTGGATTGGCAATGATGATGAGATGCTGGATTGGCAATGGGATTCAATCACTCCATCAGCTTTTTGTTGAGAGAAATTATTCTTTTGCATAGTCCATCAATCGGCTTTTATTAGCATATCACACAGGCTGCACCAATTGTAATATACTGTGATATTTGTGTCAGAATCACAGTTTGTGATGACTCCGAACAGTTGCTTGAGTGTCCCGAAGTAATGGGAGTCACCCATGTGTAAGGGCCATCAGGCTCTTGATTAAAGTCTTCGGAAATCTTATCTTCAGAAATGCGTGTTTGTCGAATCAATCAGTTTGCTAAAAGAAATGAAGCCATGTTTTTAACAAAATCAGACATCGAGCTTGCAATTATGCAAATTCTTTATTCATCACATAACCATTCTACAATCTACCACTTCTATATCTCTAGAATGGCAAGAGGTATGTCAGATTCTCTAAACTGCTATATATCATCTCCCACTCCTCAATGTGACTCCTCTGATGGATGTCTCGTGTGGAGTGTCCCCCCCCCCCCCCTCATCTCGTATTTTCATATAGTATATGTTTCTATAAACCACCCTGCTAATCAGACCACCCTAACATATTTCCTCAAATTTTGTCTGGGAATGATGCATAGACCTCCACGTGAACTCAATTCTTGGAATCTTAGTCCCCCTCATCTTTGATGACAGACCTAATGCCTTTATTTTGGCTCCCTGAACACATTCTGCCAGTGATAAAAATCATAATGGCTTTGTTTTCGAATTACTGTTAGGTTGCCTCTACTCGGAGGTCTTTGACTCACCAGAATCAAAACATATTTAAAACTATTTTCTGAGAAAAGAACATGAATGTATTTTAGATATATGTTCGAATAAACTTTAACATAACAATTATTTGAAAACCTGAAATATTAAAAAAAAGTTTTTAGATTCATTATTTTCATTATAATTAACTCTCATTGAGTTAATTATACAAAATGTTTCTTTAAAATGAACCAAAATATGAAAATAAGCAAGTTTAGTTTGCCTAATCTAATGATTAAAGGATGAAGATAGATGGAAAAAGATGTTTGTGAAATCGCACTATTTTGGTAAACATTCTTTTGTTTAGTAAAATATTTCTTCATTTATACTCATACACTATAAAAATTGTAAAAATTATCTGATGATGATGCTTAAACTGAGTCCATTTTAAAATATTGGGGTAATTTATGCATATAGTGTGCATAAACAGGAGCTCTGAAGGCCAGCAAATTCGAGTTTGCAGTGACAGTCATGAGCTGCCCATATCAGATTTTTTGTGAAGCAAATACATCTTTGATGTTAGATCTATTGATTCAATCATGCTTGGAGAGAAATTAAACTGGAAGAAAAGAGATCACAATTGAAATTTGTATATTAAAGTTTAAATAATAACAGACAAATGTTTAAAAATAAACATTATATCCAAAAAATATTTAAATACTGTACAGGGTCGTTTATATGGCGTCCTGATATCTGGGCCACTCCCAAAGCTGGAATTGGACAGAATGATGCACCAACAAACATATTTTCACCAAAAATTGGTCAAAATGGTGCTTTTTCTTTTAAAATCTCCCACTCAGAATCAATTTTTTCATAGTTTCTACAGAAAACGCCCTCATAAAACAATTATTCAATAACCTTCCAATTTCTTTCTACTTTCCGTTTGTGTTAGGCATGGTGAAAGGGGGTGTTTTGCTTTTTTTTTCTACTTTTAATTCCACTATTGCAGTACAGATTTGAATGACGTACAAACTGCTAATAAAACACTGCATTCTCATTTGCTGAAATATATATTTTACATACAATGTATATTTTACATAGAAAAATGTTTTAAGGTTAGAGGGGGAATGGAACACAATCCTGAGTGAAGAATCTATCAAAAAATCTGTCTCTTTATAGGGAAACATCCTTTTACTTTGCAATGGCATGATTTTCCAAAGTGAACGATACATTGCACAGAGTTGTGGAATTTTGACGCTTCAGTGGAGAAACTCAATGTTCTGGAGCAGTTGGCAACCCTGTGAATTTTGCAAAATTTGTTTTACTTAAATAAAACTGTCAGAACTTCATTGAACTGATTTATTTTTATGTACTAACTAGAAGGGAGAAAACAGAATTTGCATTAACAATCTTTTTAACTATCTGTGTTTCAATTTTTTAGTTCAACTGTAATTACATATCTATTTTTAGTTATGATAGAGGAAATTTAAAATTGGACATGATAAACTTGAATTCAACTGCTAGCTGGTTTGGTGAAGACAGTGATGGAACTGAAACAATTGTACCTAGACATGATTCTATCGATGTAATCAGTGTATCTCAGTTGGAGAAAGATACTATTCTTGTTTGCTCTGATAGTAAGTATCTGCATACATTTTTGTTTAAGCCTCTAAATTTAATATTAAAATCTTGTCAAATATCCCTTCAATAAAAAAAAAACTCTTATTGCTCATTATATTACTTATGCACTTCATAATTATCATCATGAAGTAAAATTGAAAGAATCATTAAATTTAGAATTACCCTTTATACAAATGTTTTTAAATAAAATCTGCATAAAATTCTGTTTATTTTTATACTATTGTGCCTAAATTTTTTATCACAATACGTACTGAATTAATTTAATGTTATCATAACGCTTTGAAAAATAAAATTCAAATTATTCAGAATTTCAGCTTTCTTGAAATTCCAACTGTAATAACCAGAAACAAAATTAGTTGAGGGTTTGTGTCTCTCAACAACATCAACTGCAGTAGCAGTGTATATATAAGGTAAATTAAATCAAAATGAATTATCATTTTGCTATATTTGGTCCAAAAGTGTGTGCCATTTTTCATATAGTCATAATAATTATAAAATGTGAACATGTGCAAAAATTGTATCATTCAAAAATGGTCAAACTTATGTGCTTTTGCTAGGACTTTGGAGAGGGAGATGCTATAGATATAAACCTCTTGCATTTTAAAATACAAAATCTGACAAAGAAAGCTGGGTCTAAAGTCGAAGCAGACCTCTTTTTTTGTTTATGGGCATCTTAAAAGTTTTCTTATGCACTAGTAATTGTTAGTTCCTGAGATTTTAATGTTAAATAATCTGATTGTTTCTCTAAAATGTTTCTATAATAGAATAGATTATTTTTAATATCAGTAAATTAAATACAAATTGTCATTGTGCTCTACTTGTGAATAAGGCATACAAATCAAAGATTTTTATTAAATTATTTAAACAAATGCATAATAAGTTGAATATATTTTTTATTTATTAACAATAAGAAAGAAAAAACCACTCATATTTAGAGGTAATATTTTTAAACAATTTTTAAAGAGCACCACAGACAGCTTATGTGGTTGAAAAAACATCAATTAAATGCCCTGTCCTGCTAGGGCTAATAAGTTACTGTATATTATGATGAGTTAAAGCAATGAAGGGATGCAGAAAATGTTCAATTTGTGGATAAGAATGCTTTGTATATACAAGAAAAATATTAACAGAGACTTTTAGTTGGAATTTTTTACTTATATACAATATTAAAGACAAAACATAATGCTATTACTAATTAATAACATTACTAAACAAATTTGCAATTTTTTTGTCATCAAAATATTGTTAAGAGGGGATTTGAATGATATATATGTGTGTATATACAGTAATTAGTTTAAAGCTTAATAACCCAAGATCGATGTGATCAAATGCTTTACTAATATCAGTATAGAGAACAATCAGTTGCTTCTTGTCTTCAATAGCATCAATGTCACAAATAAAACAAGGTAAGGTTGAGAGCATTGGCATATATCCATGTTGGTATGGCCCATTGCTTCATTTGGGAAAATATTTTTTCATGTACTCAAATGCTTTGTAAAAAGTGCACAATATGGTAATGAGTCTGTAGTTAGAAATATCATGTTTGTTGTTCTTTATATGTACAGGAATAATTTTACCATATTTCCAAACATTAGGGAAAGTTGCAAAAATCGAGAGGGCAGTGACAACCATTGGTGTGTCATGCAAATTCAGCAATATGGGATTGCTGATATTTATATGACGTACCAATGGTTTTTTAAATTATTTGGCGAGTTTGACTCGGATTATATGTAATTGAAAGGTTACACAAAATAAGCAACCCATACAAGTCGAATGTTAATAAATGCATTAAAGCTATGAATGTAAAATTTATCACATATAAGTTAAGAAATTTGGGACAAAAAATGCTTCAAAGTGGGGGAGTCGACTTATATGCGGAGTCTGAAAATATAAAATAAATTTAAGTCTAAAAGTTATTTTTTCTGCGAGGCAATCCATCCTAAAATGATATGGTAGTCAATCTCGCTCTCTAAATTTCTCTGCATTTCAAAACTCTCCTGTGAGCCACTGCCCTCCCGATATTCCCAACTATCAGCGTATTGCATCAACAAAAAATATACATACAACTGTTGTATACAACTCTCTCATTTTCGTTCGATATTTATCTTTCGCTTCTCCTATTACAGCTGATCGTCTTCGACAAAAAGTGGCTTTTTTCAGAGTTACATGGATTGTGTGAAACTTTAATTCAGGATTTTAAATTGAAAGTTTTTTTTCAGAGAGTAATAATAATAACTGTACTGCTTTAAGTCTATTTGGAGTTTAACAAATAAATCGACTCAATTAATGGGCAAAACCCAGATATTTGTGCAGTGGGTCAAAGACACTTGGGACAGGGATGCGATACCTTGGGGAAATGGTCGCGAAATCATTCAAAAAATGTTGTTTTTGCAATGAATTTGACGGCATAGATAATGATGACAGTGGTTTTTATGACATGGGCATATATGGGATTGCTGATATTTACATGATGCACAAATGGTTTTTTAAATTATTTGGCGAGTTTGACTCAGACTATATGTATTAGACTTGCTTGGAATCAGACTTTAAAGGGTTCTGATGAAGTTTTTGTTATGGAAATTAAGTTTTATTATTATATATATAATTTTTTTTCTGTTTAAGTGTTTTTGGATAATTTATTGAAAACTTTTTAGTTTCTTTTAGGGATCGACTTATATGTGAGTTTTGGATTTTTTCTTATTATTCTCTCTGAAAGTAGGGGGTTCGACTTATACTCAAATTCTACTTATATGCGAGTATATACAGTAACCCTTTTACCTATTTAAATCTCTGTTTACCACCACCTATTTAAATGTGATTTCAAAATAAAATTCTTAAGAGAGATATGAAATAGCATTATGCATTTCTGTTGTGGTACTTAAATTGGGTGTTCCCCCATTTTCCCCTAATTGACTTCTTTCATAGACTTTTTATACTTTGAAAGATCTATAACTTCTTTGAGGAATCATAAATACAAAGAAAGCAACAATACCTCAGAACAATGAACAACTCCAGCTCACAATACCAGATTCAGTGCAAGAAGGGGAGAAATACCCCACACCATACCATGCAGATCATTGAATGAATGACTACAAAAGCCTCAATGAATGGGACCAATTACTTGCCGCATTTACATCTATCTGTCTTGCAGTTCTAAAACTTTGATTTTAAAATGAAACACAATAGAGCGCTGAAATTAATTCCCTACCAAAATGTGGTTACCCAACAAGAGCTCAAAACTGGTTATACTGGTTATGGCACAGGAACTTGGCAATATATTTCTAAATTAATTAAAATACTTCTAAATTTTATCAATAAATAATAAGTGCCAAATGAAAGATAAGGCATCATAGTTTTACATAAAAATTAATTTCAAGGGATTTTTATGTTTGAGAAAGTGAAAAAGGCATTTGAAATCAGCACCAATGTTAAAAGATAGAAGGTACATTTTTGGTACATCAGGTACATTTTTGGCACAAAATGGCAGAACCCATCAAAATTGGTCTCGCAAATGGCCAAACTCTTGTTATGAAGGGACTCTAGATAGCACCAGTAGCATAGGAATGGGGGCTCAAGCTCCCCTCCACACACACACACTTTGGATATTAAGGCACACATTTCTCTTTATTGCCAAATCACATGATCTCATTTAAAGCCAAATTTTAAATATTGTTCTTTGAAAATATCAAGGTGAATCTGAAAATCCAATAAAAACTGACTCAAATATCATTTTTTACTCAATGAAGTTGCAAGCGTGTGAAGTCTACTGCTGATATGTGAAGGGGTTGAGGGAGAGAAACAGGATACAGGTGCTTGGATATAGTCAAGGTTTAAAGTTTAAACATTTAACAGAAAACAAGGCTTTCAGCCGGTTACTTCAGAATACCATATCCAGCCCAACTTGAGGTGTGTATGTTTCCTTTTCCCATGTGGAAATATGGAAGATAATTCCATTGTTCTCAGAGTAATATCTCCTAGACAGTATTTGTTACTAGAATTACCAAATTTTCTTCCCTTGAAGGCAACACTTATCCTTAGATTCTCTTGAAATACTTACGACTTGTAAAGTTTTGTTTCTATCGCATCTCAGACTTTTTGGTATTCATTTAAAACTTTACAACTTGTTTCTTTGCCACAAAATATTCTGTCGTGACCAAGTTATGATGGAAATCTATGGCTGCCCAGAACCCCAGTAAAGTCAATTCTCAAATATGGCCACCTTCGGTCAACCGATGTTGAATTTTTTGTTCAATTTGTTTATAGTTTCAAGAAAAAGGGATATAACAACAGTCTGTGAATGGATATGTGATTATTGATAACAGATGTGATTATTGTTATGTTTCTGTTAAAAACCAATTTATTTTCAAGTGTTAATAATTTTAAACTCATTACTGCGGTATAAACAAAAATTACATCAATATATTCGAATAAAAAATCATTGCAGAATGTTTTGTGATGCTAATATTTTACTATAATGTGATATCTAAAATTATACGTTCTTTACAGATTTATGATTCGTAAAATTGATAGTTTCATATTTATTTTATTTTATCGTGTTCTCAAGCTGACGATCTGTTGTGAAATTGCTATTCACTTTTCAACAGCTTAAAAGAATTTGCAAATCCTTCAAATTCTTAATGCTCACTTTTCGGTACACATGCATAAAAGGATTAAATAATGGAATACGTTAGTTTAGAGTTCTTCAACTTTTACAAGTCATTGAGCTGTATTTTTCTGTTTATGTACCTATATCAGCAATACAGATGTTTCATTTGAAACTTTTCAGGCATAGTAATTTCTGTTGTAATATTTTGTTTAACATAAAATAACTTTAATGAAGCTTCACCAGAAAGAGAATAAAATATTTCCTTAATTCAATAAGCTTAATATGCTAGTTCTATCCTTGCTAGTTGATAGGTTTTCAGTGCAGCTTTTACAATGTATTATAGTAAAAATAAATTTAGTATTAATTTTATACCTATCTCCCACTTGATTCAAATAGGATGACCATCAATCCTGAATCAGATAGGATGTTGGAGAAAATTTGTACAGAAAATGCATATATTAAATAATAAAGAATTTAATTTTTTTTTATTTATATAAAATGCATAAATTTATTATTGATTCAATTGCAAGGTAAAATGAAGGAAATATGAAATGTATTACATCAGTTTTTCAAATAAAGAATCTATTTTTAGAAATATGAAAACTAATATTTTGTGCTATCCTGAATCAGATAGGATGTTGGAGAAAATTTGTACAGAAAATGCATATATTAAATAATAAAGAATTTAATTTTTTTTTATTTATATAAAATGCATAAATTTATTATTGATTCAATTGCAAGGTAAAATGAAGGAAATATGAAATGTATTACATCAGTTTTTCAAATAAAGAATCTATTTTTAGAAATATGAAAACTAATATTTTGTGCTATACGTATTTAAAGCCCCCAATACATTGGAGAATAAAGAGACGAGTTTTATTTCCAGACGATACGGAAACTACAGGGGGTCTGTCGCCCTCGTAGACTCCCGAAGTCATCAATCTTGAAAGGTCCGAGAAAGTGACAGAGTGGAAGTGTGCTGATTTGGCGGGTTATCGCCAAAGAGTGATAAATAATAACTTTGGTTGTTTTTCCATTTGGTTAGCTATGTTTGTATTCGATTTGATTTAAGTCGGCAGCTTAGCGCTATTCTTTATTTAGTAGTATAACAAATAGTAGTACACAGTATAACAAAATATACTATTCTTTATTTAGTAGTATAGTAGTATACTAAATTGCATTACATTTGTATAATATATATATATATATATATATGATGTTCACAAATTTATCGCATGATATTACATATGAAAAGTGAACGTATTTCGTAATATTTAATACTTTTTTTATGTGATTTTTTAATACATTTTTTTAAGAAAAAGCACAGTAATTCAAGACAGGTTTGTGCTAGCGTTTTAAAGTTTGTGTCAATCGTTTTCTAATTAAAAATGACATAAGAAATGATTATTCATGTAATAAATACTATTGAAGGTTCCAATTTTTTGATAATTTTTTTCATTCGGAAATTGGGGGGGGGGGGGGGAGGAGTCTTCCTAACATTTGATTACGTTTTTAAAATCAAGAGACTTATAGTAATCACTGATTGTAGTTTTTGTATCAAATTTCGACGAAATCGCACCATTCGTTTGTGAGATATCATCTCCACAGACTCACGGACACATACACACCTATCATCTGGTAAAAAAGGTTTGTTTTACAATATGGACTCCTTTGGATAACTAATGTAATTTTTCCATAATGAGAGAGAGTGAAACACCTTATAACCCCTCCCTTCCTTTTCCGTGTAAAAATGCAGTTTTTAAGGAGCGCCTTGAAAAAGTGTATTTTCAAAATTCGATGGTTAATGTATGATTTTTCGAAAAAGTTGAGTAAAAAATAATGCCCAAAATAACTGTATAGAAATTAAATAAGGTCGGATTGAAATGATATGCATTCCTTTTCGATTTATTTTTCATCTTAATCAATAGCTCATAAAGGGGGGGGGGGGGGGAGAGGAGTTCAATTCGGTTATGTCCACGATACCACAAGTGTGCACAGTTTCACTCTACTAGAATTACTTAAGAACTTTACATATTTTCTCTGCTGTTTACCGAAGCAAAAATATTTTAGCTAAATGAGTATTTTTTTAACCCCGACGAAAAAAGACGCTAAAGACTTCTGAAAGAAGAAAATACGCCAAAGAAAAATAAGTCTGTGCCAAATGGTCATTAAACATACAACCCTTCAACCGCAAGGCCCCCCGCAGACCATCCAAATATCAAGCAAAACGACGGAAAATGTTTCCCTGCGTTCACCACCACATACAGGGAAACTTAAAGCTCGTCCTTTGATAAATTCCGCTGTCTGGTAACAATACTCCCGGTATGTGGCGGGCTTAAAACAATATCACTTGAAAATGTTGGTTTATCAGTTTATTTTATTTTTTACAGAAGCACAACATTTGCAATCACATGCCTGTTGACAGATTTATTTTTCTGGTTTTCAGTAGTGTTTGTTTTAAAATATAGTTTACCAGATGCCTGGTCAATCAGATACCAGTCATTTGGATGTAGAAACAAAGACTCCCCTCCCATTTTAGAAAATAAACATATAGCTAATATCCAGTTGTCTAGAAACCAGGTCTGATCACTATGAAATTGTTAACCAGTTATAATCTCTCAACGAATAGTTCACCAAATGCCAATGAACTCATTCTAAACACTATTCAATAAAATCATATTTCAAAATATATTTCACTGAATATCCAGTTACCAGATCAAATTGAATTACCAATTATGGAAATTTGATCGTTATACAGAAACCAAAGTGTTAATTGTTATAAAAAATTATTGGCAAAGCTTCGGAATTTAAATTAAGAGTTTTTAAAAAATTGGAAAAAATAGTTAAAAGTATTTGTTAAATTCATCGAAAAATAACATGTTCATTTTGTAAAAATATTAGAAACACTTCTAAACTTTCCTGTTCTCAGTATCTAAGTATGCTCTATAAAAAAACAGTTAGAAAAAATTCTAAAATCTGAACAAATTATAGATTAGGAATCATTTTCCATATGTCAACATGTTGAAAATGAAATAAGCGGCTGGAGGAAAAAATATCTCCTTAAAACAATTAACACATAATCAGTTGATCCACATCATAAGTTTTACACATATGTGTACTGATAGTGTCCACTAAATTTTGCATGATATTTACTGTTTTAGCAAAAATCCTTTCACGATTCTACTTTTTCAAAAATTTAGGAGAAAGAAATTATTTCTTTAAAAATATAAGCGCATAAAATTTAAACTTTTGCATTTCAAAAGTTTAATTGATTTTGAAAAAATTCATTATTACCTAGACCTGTAAATAAACACTCACCACAAGTCAATTAAACAACACAGTTTGATGATTAAATGAAACAACTAACCAACCACCACTTATTCATGATCAACCAAAACTCCTTATGTGATTGATTGTCTATAATACAAAACTGACTGTCGGAGGTCACACACAGTAAAAGCTGTGCAACAGTTGAACCATAGCAATTCGAACATGGACCTACGACCTCTTTGCAATCTTACCTCACTACTCTCGCCTGCTAAAACACATCACAAAATCCTGTTCAACTGACTGTCAAAAGTCGCACATAACAAAGGCTGTTTGTGAAACAAGTGTTTCGTGGCTCATAGAGCAGCATAAAAACTTAATGAAAAAAATACAAATATCATACAAAAATGAAAGATAGCACATGTCAACAGCATAAAATTGGAAATTTCCATTACTTCAAAAGTTCCAGTTTTTCACGTGGCTCTAAGATATTCCAAAAATTGATTAAAACAATTAATTCTTTTACTCAATAAAACATTCTGAATCTTAGTTACAACACTGTTAACTAAAACCGAAACCGAAGCTGTGTTTAAATCAAAATCAAAAAATGAAAATTCATTTTTTTTATTTAATTAATTTAATAACAGGCCATGCTTAAATCAAAATTATAACCAAAACAATCAAAATACAACAAATAATACAACCTGATTTAATGAAATTCAAAACTTTAAAATCTCCTCACCACAGTTTTAAGTGAAAATGATGCTAGAAGTTCCAGAGGGAAAGCTAGAAGGGGTGACCAGAAATCATCACATCATGCAATTCATTGCTTGCATTTGGCGAGCGAAATGCAAATTCTGTATACTAAAGCTGTGCCACATTTTCACAGTAATTACAATTTTTTTTAGAGTTTTTCTTTTTATTTATCCCAAAAGGGCGAGAGAACATCTATCATTGGGTACATACCAAGTATCACACATTGTGCAGTCTGATTTCATATTTCATTTCAACACTACAAATATTTATATCCATAGGTGGGATTTGAACCCATAACCCTGGTAGTCAAAGGAGCATGAGAAAACGATTACCTCTTGGCTACCAAGGCTGCTTTATAGAACAAAGTTAGGAAATCTTTCTCGACAATGGAATAATATTGTGTTTTTATAAAATGAAAAATAATGAATTGTTAAAAATTGAATTTACATGCATAACAAAATTTATAAATGGCACAAATTTTCCCTGATGAAAATGCAAAAATGTCCTGATGGATGCTAGGCCTCCCTTACATAGGGATCAAGCTCCTCCTTCCCTCCTTTCACTGGTGTTATCTTTGATTACAAACAGATTTTAAAATGTTCTTGTTTAACATGTTCATTAAAATTGAAAGTATTAAAAGTATTTTTAAATGTTTAAAAAGTTACAGAAAGAGAAAAGTAATTGAAAAATAACTATGATACAAAATTTTTGAAGTAATTGAGTTTGTTAAACTGATTAACTTTTATGGAAACATTTAATTCAGATCAAAAAGTTGTTTATAAATTGGTGTAGCCATTGAATGCGGTAGTTATTCATAATAAAGGGGTTCATTAAAATGATAAAAATGCAAAACAATATTTCCAAATATTGAAGTAACTCCAAAATAATACCAATCATTTACAACAATTGTCATGAAATCAAGTTGCAAATCAATTTTGAAAATTTGATAAAATTATTGATTAAAACAAAAATTTCTGATAGTTAAAATCATAACACTGATGACACCAAGTGTCAAGTATAGCCAATGCGGAGTAGTTATGAAGGCAAGTTACAAGAGTTGGTGAGCATTAGCTAATAAGAGGGTGAAGCCCCAAAGAATGGATTATGCCTGCTGCAAGCTCTAATTAACGAGTGGCAGCAAACAGGGGTGAAACCCTGGTGTCTGGCGAGCGGCAGCAACCACAGGACATGTCAATGATTGTGTTTGCTGGTTGAGTTGAAAGAGCTGGCGAAGCGAGCTCCAGGGGTTGGTGAGCTTCTGTTAACAATGGATGGTCCTCAATGGATGTATTATGCCTGCATAGCAGGTGACATGAAAATGCTCGCTAAGTGTAGTAGGAGGTGAAGCTATTGATTCGTAAAGCTAATTACAGGGTTGGTGAGCATAGCAAAAAACAGGGGACAGAGCCACCTAGCATGACAAAAATAAATATATTTTTCTTTGTATGTAAGGAAAAAGTAATGGGAGATAATGATTCTGGTACCGAATCATTTTACAAATTGCTTTTGCATGAAATTTCACATGGTTATCCTACATATCTGTCAAATATTCTCATGAAAAATGGCCCACCTTTTGCAACATAAGCAGGTATTTGAAATAAAACAAAACTCGATCAATTATAACCAACCAGTCAGCAAATTGCATTAAGACGAAAAGCCTTTGAGTAAAATAAAAATTAAATTTAACAAATAAACCATTATTTACCATGGTTAGTAGTGGCCTATTTTGTCAACAATGCAATTTGCTTGTAATTAGAGAATTTCTTTTTTTATATAATTCATTAATGCAATTAAATGCTCATAATTCAATCTTATAATTAGTTAACAAGTGTCTACATTCTTATGATATATTTGATACCTTAACCGTGTGTATTTTTAGTGTACATTATTCTGTGAAATCAAAATTTGAAAATCAGAGCATTTTTCATTAATTTTATTTCATTTTCTAAAAGCTATAAGAAAAGAGATGTATTAAGTATATGCAAAACATGTTGGGGAACTATAAATGTGAAGGTACTTCGTATGGCTATAAAATGTTTCTTTTTACATATTCATTAAAACCTAGTGTTTACAATAAAACTCTGATTTAATACCATTGAAAATTTTAAATTTCTAGCGGTATTTATTATGGTTAGAATTACAGTTGTCAATTTATTTTTCTTCATAATGACTATATACATAGTATTTTTAATATAATTTTTGACATAGTACTTTTAATACTTGAATAAATCTCGATACATATTTTATAAAGTACTCATTCACTACACATTTAGAAATTGGAATTTGCTGATATAATTCAGCCGTCATCCACAAAAAATATGGTCAGAAGCTTAAGATTTATTAAAATAACATGTAATAATTTCAGGAATAGTGAATGTTGTGCTAAAATTGAAACAGAAAAGCTGACAGATATAAAAATGTGCATTTTGCGGCAGTGTTTACAAAATACAACTGCAGCTGACATGTCTTGCTTTCCCACTGTCATTCTCATGATTGGCCAATTTTTATCACATGACTTACATATCGTAAGTTATCGGCTATTTTCGTGTGGTATGCCTTCCCCCTACATCATCACTTATGAAAGTATCATAGCGTTTCAACTGAGTAACGATTTTGGGGGGAATGTTTCCTTTCTTATAACCCCTCCTAACTTATGATCGAAAAATACCGGTCGTAGCATGTTTTATCTGAATTTGGTTATTACACTTGAAGAAAATACTTGAGTGAGCAACAATACTCTTCTTTTGTAGATTACTGATCCTCACAACAATCCCTCTCTTGAGAAGGAAAGCATATATTACAGTGTTTGTTTGCCTATTTGGTATTTTGCATGGAAAGCTAAAAAAGCTGAATTGGTATTTAAAGGATTAAGGAGTATGTGTTACAATCTGCTGGTATTAAACTTTGCACTTGTCAAAATTAAAGATTCTGGGACTTACAACAATGGATTTCGCTCAATTTGTGTGACTAGAAGTAATATTTTTCTTCTTATTACACCAATCTCTATCTTTACTTTCACAGAATTATTTTATTCTTTATTATCCCTTTAATATTTTCACTGGAGGAGGACATAGTCAGTAAGATAAACAAAATCACTTGAGTCCAGCTGATTCAAACAATAGGACAGAGTGGGAGAATTAATTTTTAAAATCTCTTCTCTGAGGTCATGCCCATGTGACCAGTAACTTCAATTGGATTTTATGTCGTACGTGTACACACATGTCATATCATACTATTGTAGTCATCTTTTTCAATGTGCAGCTTTGCTTAAGAGCAGTTGAATTTTGTCATCCTTCAGATTTAAAGTGATATGAGAGTTTATAGATTTTTTTTTACACAATGGTGGCGACGTACAATTGCCTTGTAATCTGATGCCAAGATCTGTAAGCACATTTTATTAAAGTACCAGCAAAACTTTACATTTTTAATATTATTTATTTAATTTTTTAAATAATTAATTTTAAAACTGCTGCTTTATAAATAACTTTGAGAAATTGAATATTGAGAAGTTTTTTGTTTTACATTAGCCATGTTTAATAAATATATAGCCCTTCATATTGAATAAGGCTTTGAATAAAAATTTTCTAAATCAGAATTTGAATTATCAATATAATTGTTAATTTATTAATGATTTAATGTAATTAATCTGACTAATAAATTATTTTATAATTAATGTTTAATAATTAATTTCTTTTCCAAAATTAGTTCATATTGTGGGTGTTTGAGTATGAAACTACTTTATCCCCCTCTAATTTCTAAATTACTATGCTCCTGAGTAGCGCTACCATATTGGATTTTATTGTTTAGCCATTTTCTTTTATGCCACAGTCTCACACTCACTTGGGTATCCATGTCTCCTGGCTTGTTCGCATTGAAGAAATAAATTTAAAGATTTCCAAAATTTATGTCTGCTTACTAATATTTATTTGTACTGCAATTTACATTATAATATTGTTTGCTTAGTTTCACCAAAATAAATGATCCATTTTTCTAAGAGATTTTTAAGCAAGTTTTTGTTTGTAAAATGGCAGTGAGTGAAGAGAAGTAACAGGAAGTTTAAGTTGCACTGGGAATATTTTGTGGAATGAAAATTTTCAGTGTTGAGTGAAATAATACTTATGGTTCATAATATGCTGTAACTTGTGGTTAACAATATATATATATTTTTCAAATTTACATACTTTCTTAAAATGAAAACTTAATTCTTGTGTAATGTCACATTTTGTTTTATATATAATTTTTTAATATTTTAGATGTTGTGAAAGTTGTAAATTTACAAGGAAAACTAAAATCAAGCCGCCAACAACCTGCAGAGTTACATTTTGACTTTCCTGTTGAATCAATCGGTATATAAAATATTATATAAATATATATATTATATATATATATATATATATATATATATATATATATAATTTTAGTCACCTAAAAAATTCTTATTGGATGCATTTTAATTTCAGTCTGCCTGACAGATAGTGTTTTAGCATTTCACAAACATGGTATGCAAGGACGTAGTTTTAAAAACAATGAAATTGTTCAGGAGATTAATGATAACAGCCGCATATTTCGAATGCTTGGTGCTGATAGGTAAGATATATTTTGCATATTTGAGATGTTTTAGTTTAAAATGCAGTATGTATCATTTTTTATGCTATTGAACATCTAATAAGCTTTAACTACCTGTTCTTTTTAGAATTTTGTATTGAGGAAATTACTTAGTGAGAAATTATCAGAATCATATAATAAAAAGTGTTACATAATTTCATTTAAAAGAATATTTTTAAACCTACAGAAAATTCTTATTTATGACTTTAACTTTTCTAACTTTTCTTTTATTCTAACTTCTTGAACTTTTCTTTTAAAGTTTAAAACATATTATTTTATTTTTCCAAATATAAAACACAGTTTGGATTTTTGCAGTAGAAATATAGACAAAATTTTTACAGTAGAATTACATACTCAGCCTATCCATGTATAAGCTGAGTATGTATTTCTACTGTAAAAATATTGACATCATATACCTGTATACCATTAATGACTCGACAGCTCACTGTGAGCCTTGGCATTCTTCAGATGATTCTTCCTAACTGATACCTGTATCTAAGTCAAATTAAAAAAAGCAACCTAAATATGATATATTGCAAATTATATGAAACTTGTTGAATTATCACTGCCAATCGCATCTCATAATTATGTCAGCATTGTTAATGATGAAGATCAATCTCCAGTGGCAGGGATGTCCTGGAGGTTTATGCCCGTGTTCTGCCAGGGAACAATGATGATGAAAGATGACCATGTGGTCTGTTTCAGGCTTAAGCTGCATGAGGATTACATAGTATATCATCCTATGTATCACAGTTATAATTATGTATGGCCACATATGTCATTTTAATGTACCAGCACTCAAGTTAAAATGACATCTAAATGGTACTTCAGGATACTGTTATCAAATCATTGGAAATATGTATTTTATTATACATTTGTGATATATTTCCAACAGTTGCTACTATGCATTTATGACATTCCCAACATTTGAGGATACTTATTTATGATATATTCCTAACATTTTGGGATATGTATGATATATTCCCAATGCATTTATGATATATTCCCATCATATTCATGATGTATGCCCAACATATTACTGACATATTCCCAATGTATTTATGACATATTTCTAACATTTATGATGTACTTCCAATGTGTGAGGTTCCCACATATTTATGTTGTATTCCCAACATTTGTGAATATTAAGTATGTTTACATCTGTCATTATAAAATATCTATTTTACACATATGCGTTAAAATTATATCTAAACAGTACATTAGGATGTGATTATCCAATCATTGGAAATAGGTTTCGTATTACACATTTATAACATTTTTCCAATGGTTGCTAATATGTACTTCTAATGGTTAGTAATATATATTTTTGCTAATACAGTACAGGATCTATTATCTGGACTGCTTGGGACTTCAGGCATTCTGGATAAGGGGTTTTTATGTAATTCGGAACACTTTTTCTAAAACTTACTGGAATGGTCTAAAATGTTATAGAAAGTTATATATTCATTTTAAGAACATGTATTAAATAAAGCTTTTTTACAATCTATATGAAAAAATATACTTGGTTAACTAAAATGCAAATTACATGTAATTATAGAATCAAATTTAGTGATTAAGAACATTTTTGAAAGAAAAAAAAGTCTGAAAAAAATTGATTATTCAGGCTAGTTATTAGAATTTTTTTTTTTTTTTTTTTTTTTTTTTTTTTTGAATATTTCAATTAAAGTGGGCCCTCACCTGTTCATGCTTTTCAAAATGATCATTTTATCTTTTATAGATAATGAACCATGTTTTCTTTTAGAACTCATTGCATCAGATAATGGTCTTTTGGACATAATTCAGACCAAAATTGTTAACTAGGAATTTTTTATTTTTTGATAATTTACTCTGTAAATTTTCAATCATCGTGATCGCGATATTTCGATCTTTTTTCCCGTTGTATTATTGGATGTTATGAACGCTTTTATTTTAAAATTTCCCCAATATATTTATTTCATAACAAGTAAATTCTTTATCCTCTAAAAGAAATTTGATTTTTTTAATATTTTGACGTTTTTGAATTTAAGAAATGTCATTTTGTATTGCTAGAAACATGACGCTTTATTACAATACTCGAATTTTCCGATCAATGGGGGGGGGGGGGGGGGCATGAACAGTCCTTGGCTGCGGGTAAGTTGAAAATGAAACCGATTTAACTTTGAATTTATTATTAACTATTTGAATTTATATTAACAATTGAGCATTTCTAAAAACACAACTATGCAAACATTTTAGGAATCCATACATTTTTATATAGATCATCGATGAAAGATTAATATCTTAAAACAGGGTATAATCTATAAAAGGAAATCTAAAAATTCTCTAAGCAAAAAACTGTAGTGCTTCGAGACTGTGAAATTCTCATGATCTAGCTTTAAAAGTAATACGAAATATATCCGGGTTAGTATCCTTCAAACACACTATTTTAGTCAATGCTACACCCATTCATAATTTCCATATGGTCCTTTATGGACCATAAATACGTAGATTAAAGTAAAACAATAATATATAACATTGCAATATCGGCAATTCAGCTCGGAAATGAATTTCCCCTTCCCCAAGGTTGATGTCCTTTATTCGTGCTGGACGTTCAGATTTAAGTTTACTTGTGCCGGTCCCGAGCGAATTCCAAAAACTCTTTCATATAGATTAATTCTTTTAATTTTTTTTATTATAAAAACATGATATAATGAATATTTAACTAACAAATAAATTCACATGCCGGAAATAGTGAGGGCAAATTTTACGCAGCATTTTTTTTTTAGCGAGTTATTTTAATTACATTCGTGCATCCTCTTTAGAAAACCCTTTTAAATTTGAAGAAGGTATAAAAATGATGAAAGATCTATTAGTACCAAAGAGCTAGATTACTCCTCAAAGCAGCATAGTTACTCCTTCGTACAGTATGTAAAAATGGGGGGGGTGTCTCGGTCAGTGCATAGAATGCGGCCAAAGACGTTACTCTATGACATGTCGCAAAACACATCGGTGATTAAAGGGGAGGGGTTGTTGTTGTTGTTGTCGTTGTCGTGTCCCTAACATTACATTTTAAGGAAGAATGAGTGCACTGCTTCTGTTTAGTTAAATGACCCGGGGCACCCGAAGGTAGAAGTCTGACTTCTGCCCCAAATAAGACATTACAACATCCATGCCCGCAGGCGGGACTCGAACCCGCAATCTGGCAGTCGAGCCATCACGAGGAAACGCCTGCCTCTTTGACCACTCGGCCACCACATCGGCAAAGGGGAGGGATAAGATAGGAATGTGGATTGCACTCATTCTCGGTTGTAAATGCAATAAATTACGATCGCCTTGTAAGGGAGAACAATTACGGAAGAGCCGTAGCAGTATCGTAGCGATTGTTGACTGATTTTTATTACTCCACAGGTGGGATTGTTTAGGGAGAAGGGTCATGCTAAGCTATTGAGTTTGGCCGGTAGTCAGGATTTTGTTAATCGCCAGTTTTTCAAATTTAAACACTACATGGCAACTGGCGAGAGGGAATTTTAAGCTTTACATGGCGTTAATGATTTCGCTTTTCCCTCCATGATACTTGTCATTTTCCTCCTCGCCAGAACTATTTTTAGCAACATTTCCAGTGTGGATAGTACGGATTCAGGGAGACCTTTGTTTATGTTAGGATCGCAAACAGTTGAAGTGAGAAAAATGTAAGTTTCAACGCATCATTTTATAATATTGATAGTGCTAATTAAGTTAAAAAATCATTTGGTGGGATTTTAAACAAAAAACCGCTATTTGGTGCAATTTTTGGCAAATAATCGCTTATTAGCGCAGAATTTGGCATTATTTTGCCGAATTCCGATTTTGAGATCGTTCGTATATTGGGATGCCAGATAAAAGGTCGTGTACTGTATGTATTTCCAATGGTTAGTACAGTGCAATCTCAAAAATCCGGACTCGTTGGGACTTTGCAGATTCTGGATTATAGAGTTTGAATGAAATTCAAACTTAATATTAACTAAATACACCAAAAAGCACGATTTTTAGTAAAAATGACAAAAACTTAAGTTAATCAATTAAAACATATCATTTAATTCAAAAAATGGGGCAAAAGAAATTTTAAGAAAAAAATACACACATACAAAGTAAAATTACATTTTATGATTTTGTTTAAACATTTGAATTAACATTTGTTGTTTCATTAATTTTGGTTTGTGGGAAAGCAGTTTGAATAAAGCTTCTTTGTTCAAGACCTTTAATTGCATGATTGATTGTTTGCACAAAATTATCAATGAGTATTTTTTCTTCTCCACATTTATCATTGTCGCTTTCATCATCTTCGTCACTTTGCTCATTTCTCTTTAATATCATATAGCGAATTTTATCATCACAAAATTTATTTACGATTGGCACATCATAATTACAGTGCAGAACTTCTGTTACATCTGCTTTGTCGAGATTTAATGAAGCGCCGGTAGTAGCTTTTTTACAGTAAGCTAAAAGTTCAGAAATTTCAGCTCTTTCTTATGAAATTCAAAAGCCTTCGAAATCATTATCATCATCATTAGTGATGCAACAGATGTCAGTTTGGCCAGATACCAGATGTCAGATATTCAACCTGAATTTAAAATCGGACATCTGGGATATCCGGCGGATAGTATAATTTTCTTTTTGAAATCCTAAATAGTTACTATTTCATTATTCCTATTCATAGGTGCAACCAGGGAGTGGTTTTTAAGGTTAAAAAAAAACCTCCCCCAGACGCTCTCAATTTATATGAAGAAATAGTAATTTTTGTGCTAATTTCAAGGTTTTAACCCTTTATAGAGCGAATACCCCCCCTCTCCCCAGAAAAAAATTTCTAGTTGGATTACTGTTCCCATTTAATTTTTCTTCTCATTTGTCTGTTTTTTGTACATGATTATAGCTAAGTTAAATTCTTAATTCAGAAGAAATACATATTTTAAAATTATTATTATATTTTAAAGCAACTAATACAAATCAAAATCAGCAGTAGCCACTAGACTATTAAAATGGCCACTAGATTTTTAAAATGGCCATTAACACTTAAGCGTTAAGTGTTTATATACTTAATGATTATCAACTGGTTATTAATATAATTACACTTGTTAACTTCTTAATATTTAGTAGCCACTGCTTAAAATAAAATTCCAGTTTTGATTATAGCAACTAAGAATTTAAAAACCTTATCATTCTTTTAATTCCTATATAATATCACAGATAACTTGATAAATGATAGAAATAGAAATCATAAGTACTTTTAATTCCTAATATAAAATTACTAATGTAAATTTAATAAATAATGTAATATAATTAATGAAAAAAAAAAGAATGCTGTTGACGTGAAATTTATTTTTAATTTGTAATGTAAATCATAAGTTAAAGTAATATTCATTGTCAAAGATATTGAATGTAAAGGAAAGATTTTGAATGTATATTAAGTAATAAAATGAAGGTTTAGTTTAAGAAACTATAATAAAAATTGAAAAACCTGAAAATCTTAATATTACTATTAATTGAGTTATTAAAAATACTTATTTTGCATATTTTATATGATCAAATATCCGGCTACTGCCAAATATATATTGCCAAATATCCAGCTTAATAGCCAGATGGGTCGGATATCCATTGCATCCCTAATCGTCACATCCATATAGTTGTTGATAATAAATTGTGCCATGCATTTTGTAAGATTTCCTTCGTTACTCTATTCTACACATTTGCAGCACACCATAATGCATCTCTAATATTAAAATCTTTTACAAAATCACAGATTCTCTTGTCGCCATTGAAGAAATGAAGCATCTTCTGTAAAAAATCATACTTGTAATGACATTTTAGTGCCTTCAATACTCCCATATCCATGGGCTGTATTAGGGACATGCAGTTTGGTGAGAGAAAAAAAAACTTGAACATTTTGTTTACTTAAATGTTCAGCTGTGGGATGAGCAGAACAGTTGTTTAAAATTAATAAAATTTTGGCATCATCTGATAGTCAGACAGCTTTACAATGTGCTCTAGCTTCAGGCACAAAATGGTTTTCAAACCACTCCATTGTAAGTTCTTTTGTTATCCAAGCACGTTTGTTAGATTTATAGCTTACTTG
Organism: Amaurobius ferox; assembly: GCA_951213105.1. NCBI lineage: Eukaryota > Metazoa > Arthropoda > Arachnida > Araneae > Amaurobiidae > Amaurobius > Amaurobius ferox. The sequence goes on along the minus strand of OX578142.1, from coordinate 149,927,395 downwards.
TAATACTTTAACACCTTAAAGCATGTGAGGATTAGCACTTTTGCCGATAATAAAGAGTTTGCACTTATGGGTAACAGCAGTATTTGTGCAAGTATTGTCTGTCTTTCTTTCGCATCTTCAATTCCAGTAGGATTTGCTTCCTGTGCCGTTGCTAGAGTCTTTCTTGGTACATAATGCCAGAACAGAGATGTTTTATCCACATTATATATTTGCTCTAATAATAAATTTTCATCCCCTACAATTTGGCTGAACTTGTCAACAAAATGCTCAGCTGCTTTTATATCAGTGGCTGCTTTTTGCCGCATAAACAGAGCTGCTGAATATCATGGTATTTTTTGCAGCCAACCAGATGAATACTCACATAATGTATTGAAGTTCATGTCCACAGGAAATATTCTAGCCTGTGTTATTAACATTGGGCCTGTTAATGGCATATTCTCGCTTCTTCATTAGTGAACCCATTCGATCATCACTCTGTCCAGAACGTCATTATTTGCCTGATATAAAGTCTTTCTCTTTTCCATTGCCAATGGTGTAATACTGTCAACAAAAAATTTCAGAATATCTCCTTTTTGTTTTTGGAGATCATAAATCGTGGATTTACCAACACCGAATTCTTCGGACTGGTGCAAGTCCTCTTTCCAATTTCCAAAGCAAGTCAGCTTTTTTTTCAATTGTTAGAAAGTTATGCTTTCTTTTTGTAACTTCTTAAATATATGATGGTCACTTTTTAGCCATAATTTGCAATTATCTATAGAATGCACTCAAATTTTTGATATGTCGATGTAACTTAAGAATGAGGATGAAATTACCATGTGTTATGCAGTTAACCAAAGAAATAGAACGGTTAGTGTCTTTTCTGTGTTGCCAGTCATGTGAAAAGAATTTATTGTGTCCTGTATTTCGTTATTAACAAGATTTAAATATATTTAAAGGTTTAAATGTATGTAAACGTTCTTTGCTATTTTCTAGCTTCTATACAGTGTTATGTTTAAAAAGGATGATGACTCTGAAAAAAGGAAAAACTTTATTAACAATAGTCAAATATGTGAAACATACCGCAGTAGACAAAATAAATATCTTTTCTTTTAAAGAAGAATATCACTCCTCTCAATGATTTTTCTAAAATACGAGTCATTACTAAGCAGCAGAAGCACCAGGAGGTGATAGAGCAGGGAAAGCGAAGGCGAAGAAAGGAATTTGCTTGGTTCATAAACGCAGCTGACCCCTTAGAGAAGTCAGTGTGTTAATGGCCTTGTTGCTTTGTACTGTGCGATACAATATTATATAGTTATTTATTTTCTATTTATAGTAAATATGGCTTTCTAGACAAATAAAGCAAAATATACAGTCGATTTCAAGCTGACAGTAGGTTTCGACAAGATCGAAAACTCATCAGATATTGGGAGATGGAGAGGATTCTGGAGACAAAATAGAATACATTGAAGAATGGGATCCGTACTATGAAGTGAACAAAATAAATGAGCGTTAATACAAATTATAGTCTTATGTTAAGGATGGGGTACCCAATTTACGTATGGCACCTAGGAATTTGCTTGAACTCCTTATCCCATATGGCGCACCCACCTAAGATGCTTATTAACGATTTTTTACTCACCATTTTTTTAGAAATAGAACATTTCAGTTTAAATCAGTTTTGTTGCAGCTAAAACTCTTATGTCCTAAGTCTGTGTTCCTTTTTCTTGTCCGGAAATGTGGCCCTGGCAATTGGGGATCAAACCCGGACTCTTGGTTGGCCCCCTATTTCACTGCTCCAACAATGCAAGGAATTCCCTTGAATTACCTTATAACTTTACACCAGTTATTTTTCTGCACTGAAAAATAAATAGAAAACAGAAAACACTAAGTATTTATGTATAAAAATTTTAAAGATAATCCATAAAATTTTAAGAGTGTCATTGATATAGAAACTCTCATTTCTAGTGCCATAAGGAAGACAGAAAAGTGCCTTTCACTGAGTAAAGGTACATTACTTAGAGTTGAAGGGTGCCAGTTTTAGGTTATGAATACAGTTATATGCATATAGTTATACTTATATTATTTAAAATATATATTATAAACACTATTTATTCTTAATTTTTGCTTTTTTCAAATGCTAGTTTGCATTAATACATAATTCTAGACCTTGCTCAAATTTTTTAATTCTGTTTAAAAATTTTGTCAATTTGGCCATCAGTAAGAATATGATTCCTGTCCCTTCATCTAAATGGTGTGGAATCCAGGGGCATGGACAGCCAAGTGGAGGTCCACTAACTATTATTAAAGTAATTTAATAAAATTATTATAGTAATAATTATCAGTTAATTTTAATTTACTCACGACTTTTGCATATTATACTGTTTAGCAAATAACTTTATGCGCATTTCTATGTTCTGAGGAATACAAGCAAACTGATTAAAAAAATTCCCCACCACCTTAGAGATATTGCATATGGGAAAAGTAAATGATAGCAAACCTTTAGGTTTGTAAATGCTTAAGGGAGATAGAAGGGGGTCGTTTTACGTTTTCTAAATTTGGAAAATCGATTAAGGAACAAAAACGTCAAGTCCCCCTCGTTTTGTAGTTTTATGATCTGGGCACACAATGTCTGAAGTGTGTTAGCATTCCCACGCAGAATGTGGCTTGTCACCTGGATCTAGATTCTAGCAGCACCTGTTTGAAAAAAATTAATGATTCTTGTGGGTGTTCACAAAAGACAGAACTTGCTAATGAAAAATAGACGAGACTTGGACTGAACTCCAAGCATATTCTTTCATAAAAGCAGGTTCTCATAAAGGGATGTATTGCAGTAACAGGAGCCCTCCCTTTTCCCTGTGAATTTTCCCCAAATTCCCTTCTCTGCACCAACCATAGATACACATATGGCACCACCATAGGCATGTCTATGTGCACCACTAATAGAATCACCCCACAGATCATTCTGAAAACAGTCACTTGTGTAGTCCCTACTTAACCTAGGGTTATAGAAGTACTTCTATTTCTATAGTCCTATACTTGACCAGACCAAAATGCCTATTGGTCTCCGATTTGAAAGCATGGGACCCTTTAAGTTAAGCTGGAGGCACTGGAAAAGCCAAGTACATAGGTGCAAGTTTTTCATCCACATGATGGATTTCCGTTTTTGAAAATTTTCTTAAAAGAGAATTGGACGGAATTTCACTCTAATAATTTTTTCCATTGTGATCTACTTTGTCTGCAAAAACCTGTTTGTTCCTACCAATGCCAATTATTACAAATTCTCCATAGTTTTCATGAGAAGCATCCTCATACAATGGATTATGGAATTTGCATAGTTTTCTATGGAAAATTGCCTTTTGTCCAGGCCAAATTACAATTATGGCCATGTGCACAGTAATGGCAATCAGTGTGACAATGGGGATTTACGGGCATGGCCCGTGTATAATGTAAATTAAGATCATTTTATTCATGGAAATAATAAATATGCTTCTTTAAAAGTTGTCAAATTCAGCATAAATTGCTAAACGGTTAATTTTTAAATTATTTTCGCATAAACAGTGCAATTGCATAATTCAGTTTATGCTCTCGTGAATCGCTGAGAGTCCATTTGCATATTTCTCATTCATCCTCATATATCTCCATCTTCTAAATATTGCATGTTATATTGACAAAACTAGCTTATTTTCATTTTCTGGTAAATTATTGTGGTTAATTTTTTAATTATTTTTGCATATACAGTATGATTGTGCAATTCTGTTTATGTTGTCTTCTCTCATGAATTGCCAAGAGTCCATTAGTATCTTTTTCCATCCATCTTCTAAATATTGCATATTAGATTGACTAAACTAGGTTATTTTCACTTCAAGCTAAAAAATAAACTGAATAAAATATTAAGTCAAATGCTAAATGCTTACTAAACCAAATTAATTTTTATATAAATATTGCGATTGTGAAATTTAGTTTGTATTTTCGTGTGTTCCCGTGAGTCCAGTAGTATCTTTTTCCCATCCATCTCCATCCCTTAATTATTGCACATTAAAGGGTAATTTTTTAATTATTTTCACATAAATTGTGAGATCGCGCAATTCACTTTCTATTCATGTGCTTTGTCGAGAGTCCACTAGTATCTTTTTTCATCCATCTCCATCTTCTAAATATTCCATATTGGAATGACTAAACTAACATATTACTTTCCGTATATACATAGTATAATGTATAAGGAAAGTATTATGACAGGGTCAAAAATTCAAATTCAAATTTTTGACAGCAGAGCACGTTTCAAGTATCCCTGAACACGAATCAAATGTTTTTGATGTGATGTCTGTGGAGATGGATAGAAACACGAATGGTCTCACAAACGAATGGAGTGATTCGAGTAAAATTTGGTATAAAAATTAAAATCCGTAAATACTGGAATCCTATTGTTTTTAAATGCAATCAAATGTTCAGAACCCCCCTAAATTTTCGAGTGAAATTTTGAAAAAAATCAAAACCTTTCATAAAGATTTGTAAATAGTCATTTCTTATGTAATGTTTCATTAGAAAATGATTGACAAACTTTAGAATGCTAGCATGAACCGTTCTTGAGATATTGCACATTTTTCAAATAAATTTATCAAAAAATCACATAAAGTAAAAAAATAAAGTTAAACTATTGTGAAATATGTTCACTTTTCATATGTAATATCATGCGATAAATTTGGTAACGTCATTCTCGTGGATCTAGCTCGTTCCATTCATAGAAAAAAATACTTTGGGTAATACTTTTGTAATTGAACACAAATAGTTTAATTCTGTTCATGTATCTGCTATTCCATTTAATTCTGTTCATTTATCTGCTATAAGAATAGCTTGTTTTTCCATCCATAATGCTTGGCAAGATTTTGACAACGAATTTGGCAGAATGTCGCCAACTATGTGACTTTTTTAAATATTGCCAAATTAATGAAAATGGTGACTAATTGACAAAAATTTAATATCTTGGAAAGAATATAAGAATCTTTGAGTACTATAAGAGTAACCTATTTTTCTGTCTTTAATGTTTGGATAAAATTTTGATGAATTTTTCGGAATATATTCAATTTGGTGACTGTTTAAATGTTGCCAAGACGAAAATGTTACCCAATTGATAAAATTCACCAAATTGATGAAACTGATGCTGAACCAATGAAATGACGACTAATTGATATAAGTTCAATATCTTGGAAAGAACATAAGAATAGACTATAAGAATAACCCATTTCTCTGTCCGTCTGTCTATCTATAATGCATGACGAGAAATTTAGTGGGTCATTGCCAACTTGGCAACTATTTTAAATGTTGCGAAATTGATAAAAATGATGCCAAATGAGAAGTAATATTTTGCAAATTCTGATTTCTGTCATATGACGGGCATACATTTTAGTATATAAGAAATTCTCTTCACTCCATTTGTCTGTAACACTTGGTGATGTATTTGGAAAACTTGGCGAATAATCTACAAAGTATTGCCAACTTGGCAATATTTCGCCCCAGATTGACAAAAATTTCATCAAAATTGTAAAAATGTTACTGAATTAATGAAAATGATGCCTAATTGATGAATTAATTATTAAAATACTTTAATATATGGACTATATCACTTATTGAGGATGCTATCAATATTGTTAAATGTTAATTTAGAGTTGTGTAAAATATAAATTAATTGGGTACTTTGAAATAGTATTACATGTTGTCATCCGGAAAATTGCCAAATGTACAATTTAACTTAAAAAAACACAGTACCATGGATCTTACACATTATTTTTTTACTGTAAAAGGAGTAAATTTATTGCATTATATAAGGAAATTCTTATGTTGGCCACATCAAATTTTTTTCCTATTCAGGTTAATTATTAAGGTGAATTTTTTAGTTAATTTCATATTAAGTGTGATTGTGCAATTCAGTTTGTAATCCCGAGAGTATACAAATATATATTTTTATGTTAATATCTTAAATGTTTTGTATAATTTACCAATAGTATAAACATTAACTCTTTTAGCAATAAGATTTTTCTTATATTTAACAATTTACATACCTATGCTATGCTGTAAATCTAAAGGCAATTTTCTGTTTAAAAAAAAAAATCTGGTTTTGAAATTATAAATTTGTTTTTATTATATTGAAATTTATTCTAAAATATGTTTTTATTTATAAAGTATGAAACTATATTAAATAGTAATATTAAATTAATAAACACTTTTCATGTCTTAAATCTTATTTATTCTTGCACAGAAAAGTAAATTATGCTTTGATTAATCACTGTTATGGAAAAAATTCTGTATTTATTTGAACTTCACCATAGGAATTTTGCTTAAAACAAGAAAAACCTGAAAAACATGAGCAATTTCATTCTGAAAAATGGATACGAACCCTGCAAATGTTTTGAAACTGTTTTTCATAAAAAAAAAATTTTGTAAAAGCAAAATTTTGTTCATCAGCATTTGTAAAAAAGAGTAAAAAATAATAATTATCCAGAAAGTAGAATTAGAAAGTACATTAAATATAAAGTTCTTTTTTCTGATTTTAGCTTAGTTTCCACCTTTTCTCTACTTTAGCTTAGTTTTCACCTTTTCCCTACTTTAGCTTAGTTTTCCCCTTTTTCCTACTTTAGCTTAATTTCCCCTCTTTTTTTAGTATGGTTGGAATTCACTTTATAATAATTTTTCAGAGCATTGCTAATTTTTTTGACAACTCTAAATGGCTGAAAATCTACAGACCATTTAGCGTTGTTAGCTATGTGTATGCAGCTATTTCTGGAAAAATCCCATTTTTAGTAAAATTGTAGAATTGCCATGCTTCACCAAGCCCTTTAAATGAAAGATATAATATAGTTATATTCAGGGCCGTGACGATGGGTGAGGCGGCAAGGCAACAACCTTGGGTGCCATTTCACAGGAGTGCCGAAATTGAAATCTTTATTATAGTTTATAAAACTAAAATTTGTTTAAAAATGAAACACTGTACTTTCTCAAAAATTAGTTCTAGAACCGGAGCATCAAAAGAAATATATTGCTTTAGTATATCAGAAAATATAAACACAATTTTAATAATGTATCCTCTCACAACTGGGATTCAATTTGAATTAGATAGTAAAATAATAATAGAAAGAGGCAATCCTTCATTAAATTAGAATTTTTGTAACTTGCTTCTTTCCTAGATTCAAGTCGATACCTAAATTTAGGTGCCGATAATTAATATCAACTTTCTGGAAACAGATTAATGTAAATAATACCATTTCCATTTCGATTTAAGGCGCCATGAGGGATAGAAATAAAAATAACATTTCTCGAGAAAAATAACTAAATTTTCACATTTAAAGCAGCATATGAATCGAGATAGAAGAAAGGACCCTCTCCCTCAAACCTAGTTCATTGTTCACAGGACATTAATTTGAACATTATTTTCCTTCATAGTTAATGCAGCAAGAGGCAAACATGCAAAATTGACATGTGGCTTAACTATTAAAGCTTCTTTGAAAAAATTCTGAACATTAATATTGCTCACATTTTTAGTGTCAAAAAAGTAAACAAAATTTGGATACGAAAATGAAAGTAGTATTTTGCATTTTCATAAATCAAACAGTTTTTATTCGCACAATCGAGGCTCTACCGCATTTCTTGTATGAAAATTCAAGGTAGTGATTCTCCACAGAATTTTAAAGATTTCCTTTGTTTCTACTTTTCCTATAATACATAACATATGTCAAGGGGTGTGGGTCAAAAATTTGGATATCTCTCGAACAAAGTAGTGATTCAAACGAACAGATTTTAACAGATATGTAAACATAACAGACACTATTCTCTAATCTGTTATATGATGCACTTTGTTATTTTCGTAATAATTTTTACTTTAAACATAAAAGGGGGGAGGGCTTAATTCAAATGGTATTAAAAGACTGTGCATTAGGTTTACATGGTTTCATTATAGTATGTAGCATGAATGTGGTACGGATTCCCTTATTAAGTCATTTATCCCTTAGTAGTATGTCCATATCTACCTTTTTCGCAGTGAAAATCAATTAATCCCACATGAATTTTTTTTCTGTTCAGCACATACTATATGACAATATGTAAAAGCAATTCTGAGGAGTCAAAATTCAAACTTTTGTATTTTTACGGTTATACACATTTTGGGCATCCCTGAATACGACTTCACAATTTTTATCTGTGTGTCTATCTCTCTGTGGGCACAATAATATCGAAGAAGTTGATAATATCGAATAAAATTTGGTATGATTATTTCAATTGGTATAAATGTCAGAGGCCTATTGCATTTTGGGTAAACAGGCCAAAAAAAATCTTTTTTTTTTTTTATTATACATTTCAAAAATTAAAAAAATGTAAACTTAAACATATGAAAACATTTGGGAATAGATATTTAATATGTCAGCTTTTTAACGTGAATGTCATAATTTATAAGAGACCGATATGCACTGTTCTTGTGATATTTTTTGTTTTTGATCTAAACTGGAACAATTTGGGAAAAAAACTCACTATTATCAATTGAGTGAATGCTTTATAAACAAACCATTTAAATCCAAACTAAATTGATATCATTATTTAGAAATTATCCCGATCTTCTCTCAAGATATTAAAACTTATATATACATTTGCATGGAGTGCTATATTTTTCGAACAAATTTAATAAATCTAATAAAATTTGGTGTGCTTTTCAATCAATGAACAGACACCTATTAATTTTCGGAGGAAACAGGTCAAGCAGAAGGCATTTTTTGAAAACATTTATTTTAGAAAATCAAATAAACATTATAAAAACAAAGATGTGTAAAAATATTACTAAAATAGGTAATTAATACGAGATTTTTTATTTAAATACAAATGCCATATTTTATAAGACGATAACATCTGCCCCACTCGAGGTAATTCAAAGGACTTTTTTATCTTCCTTGGAAAATAATAAAACAAATTCACCATTATCAAAGTAGTGAATGTTTTATATATGTATAATTTTAACCAGAAATGAATGGACACAATTATTTATTATTTGGAAATTATTAAAACCGTCTTCAAGATATCAAAAATTTATTTTTTCTATATTTAGCTCTATGTTTCTGGAACAAATAAAGCAAATAGACTAAAATCTTGTCCGATTTCGTCAATTAATAAATGTCAGGAGCTAGATGATTATTGGGGAGCTTCAACCAATTTGATGTTTTTTTACGAAACTATAAATGGGGAGTAGAGGGACACTTGTATTTAATCTCGCCTCAGGTGCCAAATTAGCTGATCATGGGTCTGCTGATTACTAGCAAACATCCTGTGCTCACAGGGGCAAAACTACTTGCTGGATTCGCAACTTCAAATGGATATGCTGTTATACACAATACCACCTGGGAAGATGGCACTGGTCTGGTATTGAGAAGCTAATAAGTTATCCCTGTTTCGTAGTTATCCTTTATAGTTATTACTGGAGGCAGCTACTTTTTGGAAATGCCAATTCCATGGCTGTAAATATTTCTTTCTCTCTTTGAACTAAGTGGTCAATCAAAAAAGTTATTTTGTCTTTAGCATAAACATGTTTCCTGGGGTAAAGAGGAGCTTGGTTTGCGTGTGAGATAGTTAATGGCCCTGTGGTGTGGCCTGGAGGAAGATTTGAACAAGATTGAACTGAAATGTGACATTTATTTTTATAGGATTTTTTTCAATTTTATTTTGTTTTAATAATTAAAAATTGAATTGTCTGGTTTTTAGTAAAATAAAGTTAGAAAAAAAATCTTGAAATTTTCTAGAAGGGGCTGGTGCCCCTGTGTCTCCAATAATGTCTTTCTGGAATTTGTGAAGAAAGAGACAAAGTGATAAAAAAAAGTTGAGGTAAAGAAAAAGAAACAGGCCACTACAAGGGAAAAGTCCTAGTCGAATTGACTACCTAGTATTTAATATCTAGTGTTTCAGAGGAAAATAGCAGATGCACTGAAGATGCTAGTTATGAATGATTTAAATTTGATTAAACAATTAAGTAGGTCTGCAAAATGCTGAAACATGCTCAAAAATATATATAATGCAATAGAAGAACACATTTATTATTCTGTGTATTATGATATAGATTTTATATTGGGAAGATCACAAAAGTACAAGACAGTGAAGTTCGTATAAAATTTCTTGAAAGAGGAGCTGGAAACTTTCCGTGGCCTAAGTGATATAGAATGGAAAACTTAAACATTCAGTATATTTTTATGGACCAATAGGTGTTGTAAAATGTTGATTCATTCACAGGGGATGATGAAACAATAAACATTGCTTATAAATGCTACAGAAAATTCTTTGGGTAGTTAATGTTTTGTAGAGTGTGAGAGCAAATGTTTTGTATATCAAATAAATTTGCATGTACACTCAAAATATAGTCTATGTGTAGTTTTCCCCCAATATTATAAGATGAAAAAAATCTTCACTTAACTCTAGTCTAATTGTTTTTTCTAATTGCGTTTAACACTTTACTGTAAATAATAAATCAATATTTATTCTATTCGCATCAAAAAGGATGCTGACCAGGGTAAGAAATTAGCGGGGGCCATGCGCGAAATGCGACCAAATTTTTATCGTTTGCGACCAAAATTTCGGAATCGAGGGCCAAATCGCGACTAGAATTAAACCACTATAATTTCCCAAAAATAACCGAGGAAAAATAAAACCCCCCTTTTTTTTCTTGTATAAAACAATAAATCAATTTAAAATTAATGCAATAATATAAGACAAGCTTAATATTCCTACTCGCCAGATGGCGATTAAACTTAAAAAACTGACGATTAGCAAAATCCTGACTACCGGCCAAACTCTGATAGCTTAAAGAATAATCCTTCTCCTTAAACAATGCCACCTGTGGAGTAATAAAAATCTGTCAACAATCACTACGATACTGCTATGACTCTTCCGTAGTTGTGAGGAGATCATAATTTATTGCATTTGCAACATTCCTATCTTACCCTTCCTCTTAATCAGCGATGTGTTTTGCGACATGCCGTGGCGTAGCGTCTATGCATTGACCTAGACACCCCCTCCCCCCTTTTTACACGCTGTACGAAGAAGTAACTACTCTGCTTCGAGGACTAATTTAGATCTTTGGTACTGATAGGTCTTTCATCATTTTTACACCTACCTCAAATTTAAAAGGGATGCACACAAACGGAATTGAAATCACTCGCTAAAATAAAACATGCTGCGTGAAATTCGCCCTGTCAATTTTAGGCATGTGAATTTATTTATTGGTTAAATATTCATTATAGCATGTTTTTCATAATAAAAAATTAAAAGAAGTAATCTATAAGAAAGAGTTTCGGGAATTCGCTGAGGCTCGGGACCGGCGCAAGCGAACTAAAATCTGGGCGTCCAGGACGAATAAAGGACATCAACCTTCGGGAAGGGGGAATTCTTTACTGAGCGGAATTGCTGACATTGCAATGTTATATAGTATTATTCTACTTTAATCTACATATTCACGGTCCATAAACGACCATATGGAAATTATGAATGCGTCTAGCATTGACTAAAATAGCCTGTTTGAAGGATACTAGCCTGAACATACTTCGTATTAATTTTAAAGCTAGATCGCGAGAATTTCACAATTTTTAAAGTCTCGATGCCCTACAGTTTTTTGTTCAGAGAAATTGTAGATTTCCTTTTATGGATTATACCCTGTTTTAAGTTATTACTCTCTCATCGATGATGCATAAAAATAAAAATACATGGATTCCTAAAATATTTGCATAGTTGTGTTTTTAGAAGTGCTAACTGTTAACAATAATTATAAATTCAAAGTTAAATCGGTTCCATTTTCAACTTATCCGCGATCAAGAGCCGTTCATGCCCCCCCCCCCCCCCCCTGTTGATCGGAAAATTCGAGTATTGTAATAAAACATCATGTTTCTAGCGATACAAGGCGACAGTTCTTAAATTTGAAAACGTCGAAATATTAAAAAGATCAAATTTCCCTAAGAGGATAAAGAATTCCCTTGTCATGAAATACATATATTGAGGAAATTTTAAAATAAAGCGTTCATAACGTCCGATAATATAACGGGAAAAAAGACCGAAATATCGCGACGATGGAAAATTTACATAGTAAATGATCAAAAAATTAAAACAAGATTATAAATTTATTAAAAATCACTGAAAATTATTGGTAAAACCCTCTAAATTAAAGAAAAATTAGTGGCCGGACTTTTTAAAAATAATAGGGAGGAATAAATAATAGTAAATACTTCGTCAGCTTGGAAAAGTAAAAAATAAAAAGATCAAGATGAGAAAACTTGAAATTGCTTAAATTAATTGATTGAATTTAAAATTGCCTCCAAAAATATTTGAATGCTTCATGATAAATTAATTTTTTTATAATCTATTGGAAAACAAATATTATAAAACACCTGAAAATACTTATAATAAAAGTCATTGGTAAGATTTAAAACAAGATTAAAAAAAAATACTGAATATAAATATTTAAAATATTCAAAAATGGGAAAAATAAAAAATTTAAATTTGAAAACTTTTAAGAAATGGAAAAGATGGGGATAGGGACACTAACTTATGGAAAATAATTAGTTTTAGAAAAAACACTTAAAATAAGTTTTGAAAAACTATTAAATGTTAAAAATGAGATGTTAGCAATAATCAATGCATGTTAACAATATTACTCATTAAAATTTTTAAATATTTCTGTGAATTTGTCTTGTTTTCTTATCAAATAATAATAAAAAAAAATGTGTATCTTGCCAATCTCTTAAATTTCCCCCAATTTTTAAAATCCTCCTCTTTTGCATCAACATCCAAATAACAGATTGTATAAAAGTAGATCCGCTAAGGGGAGTTTTCTTGATAATAGACCTAATAGTGACTTACGTTTACTGTATAATAAATCTATAAATAAATAGGTAATACTAGCAAATTCCTAAATTATTAAATAACATACTTAAACACAATTTTGCATAATATTAAGCAAGTTGAAAAAAACATCGAACATTTTGCAGCTGTCAACAACTGGCCATTAAACGTCATTGACCTACCGGCCAGTGGCTACTAACTAAAAATGGGAATTAAACGATAAGTCAATTTAAAATTTTTAATTTGCACTTTAGTGTCTTTTTTTTTTTAAATATATGTATTTGGCAAGCAAATAAAATATTTAGATTAGGCCTATGTGGTTTTATCGTGTATATTCTTTATTTCATTAAATTGTTTTATTTTGGCCCATTAAAATTTTCAAATGGCCCATAAAAAATTGATGCTGGGGGCCATTTGGCCCCTACGTATTTTTTCTAATTTCTTACCCTGATGCTGACCAATAATTACCCTTGAAGTGATCAATAATTGCCCCAACCTTAAGGTAATTCCTGGTCACTTAAAAATTATAATTTTTCAAATTACAAGCGCATTTATATTGATGTAAACATTTTATTATATGGACATCAAAGGGTGCTTACTATGTGCCAAATTTGGAAACATTAGTTTTGATAGTTGTTATAATAATTGGATGTTATTGAATTTTGACCGAGAATTACTCCGGGTGACACTACCAGATATGTAATTATGCATTTTGACAAACTCAATGTGAGATGGAATTTGAATGATTTTTGTAGAATTGTGGGATGTTTGAATGCTGATGGATAATTGATTGTGTGAGCAAATTAGGATAAATGAATTGAAAAATACAACTTTTGAAATTAAGTTTTTTCTATGATTTATTCTGTGTTACCATTTTTTGTATATACCTGATATGTTAAAATCATCTTTTACTGGTATATAAGCTGACCCCTACTTTAATAGTGAAAAATTTCTAAAATTTTTCTTCTTCTACACAGAAATATGATATTAAATATTTTATTTAGTTAATATAGTTTAAAATTTAATAATTTAAGTTTAATATATTTATTAATTTTATGTAATTATTTATTTTAGTGTTGTTGTTCTAGAAAGCAGACCTACCCAAGACATGAAAAGCCCTTCAAATTTATATATTCTTACTGGCCATGAAAATAGCTATTAAGAAATAATGCTTTATAATACATTTTATTATGTGATACTCTTAATAGCAAATTACTGTTGCTCCTGTACAGTCACAAATGTTATTTGCCCAAAGATTTTGTTGACTGTACCATGCAAAATTGTAGATTCATCATCATTAAATTCCAGCATTATCATCTCAAAGTCTGGTGAGTACATACAGCATACAAGATTTAGGCAAATCTGCACTTGTAAATAAGCTGTATATTACTGAGCCTTTTCAGCTGTTCCTGCATGCATATTCAGAATCATTTTGTTTCTGCATCATCATGTGCTTTTATATTCATATTGTATATATGCATAGTTTCAGTTGGCTCTTCTATTTAAAAATCACTGTTCTTGGTTATATCTAATGAATATGAAATGTTAATATATGCACTTTAAATTTGTATAGATTGTAAAATATTGCTGTTAAAATTTGTGTTTCAAGTTCTTGATGCTCAACCTATGTTTTGTTTAAACAATGCTTAAAAATTTAATACTGTGCTCTTTTTAGTAGAGAGTTAATAAACTCTTTTTCTGTGATATTGATTAATTTGTGTAAAGTTTAAAAGTTTGGGTTTCTGTTTATATCTGTCATAATGGTAAACAGTTTATGATAATGTGATTTCATTGAGAATTTCAAATTGTTAAGAAAAATTAAATGCTAAGCGCTGTGATTTATGCAAGAGTTCTAATTTATTGCTTATTCATATCTATACCATTATTATTATTTCATTATATGTGTTTTTCTAGTTTGTAGATAAATGTTATTTTTCTGATAATGTACTAGTCTGAAACTTGAGCTCAGCTTATATTTTATATAATGTTGTATAATATTGAATCCAAATTTCACATACTGATAATATTCCTTCATGCCATTTATATGATAAGTGACAAGAGTAAGATTCAACATTAGTATTACATTTATAGATCATAAACACATTCTGTGGTGTAACTAAAAAAACTGGCCCCCTGTGTAAAATGGAAAAAGGGTCCCTTATATATTCTTACTAGAAAATATACCCGGTGTTGCCTGTGAGTTAAAGCAGAGAAAATATATAAAATAACAAAATACATTAATTTTATTCATATAAGTAACAGTGAAAATTGCATGCAATCCATGTACATTGGCACAACAGGCATGATACACCCCCACCCCCCAAATCACAAAACCAAAATCCGCCACTTGCAGAGATTTTATGTTCTGCATTAAAATCTACCAACAGACTATTTTTATAAATAACAGTAAAAATTGCATCCAGTCTATATAAATTGGTGCAACAGGCATGATATGAACCCCCAGCCCAAAACATTTTGGAGACTCTATATTCATTAAAATCTACCTATGGACACAATTTAAATCATTTAAATTTCAACAATCTCAGTACAATATATTGCCGATTTTTTCCACAAACAATGTAATTTTTATATTTCTAATACTCCATTTAATCGCCATTTTGAGCAATCATGAAACAGCGAAAGAAACAAAATGTCCCTCCTCATTATGATCACACATCAAGACATTTTCGGTTGAATTACAAGAACACTTCCAATCCCTGCCTATGGATGTTCATGCATGTATGTGAAGGAACCTGATTTTTCAACCAATCTGCTTTGCAGAAGTCCTATGTTTACAAACTTAGCCATACATTTATAGTCAATTAAAATTAATGAATAGATGCCTTCAGGAATTTTTTATTTGTTTTGGAGCAGTGGTTTTTTTTAAAGGAGCTGCTGTTAAATTATAAATATCAGATTGACAGTCAATTATTTTATATCGTAATTTAAAAATCAGAGACATTTTTAAAACATGAAATGTAATATATATATATATTATACAGAGTGTATCTGAATTCATCATCAATATTTGGTGGGGAGGTAGGGAATAGGAAAAGAAGACTATTTCACATAGGAAATCATAGGCGCAGACGTCATGTAGTAGGGCAACATGAGCCCTGTTAAATGATGGAAAGAAAACATAACAAGAAAGTTGTAAGAAAAAACATTTATTTGTGCATCATTTGTACAGACTTACAAGAGGTGCTTGAAATGCCGACTATTTGCTAGAGTACATGCCTCACAACGACGTTGCATGGACAACCAGACTTTCTGGAATATGCCTGGCATTTCCCGGATGTTTGTGGCGGCAACTGATATGCGTGCTACAAGGTCCATAGCACTGGCAACAGGGGTCTCGTACACCATGTTTTTCATCGCACCCCCAGACAAAGAAATCGATTGGAGATAAATTTAGTGACCGTGGTGACCAACAAACTGGTCCACAGCGACCAATCCATTGAGTTCCAAATTTTCTGGTCAGGTAACCAAGCACATCATTTGCAAAATGTACTGGAGTGTCGTCATGCTGGAACCACATTTGCCAGAGAATATCAGCAGGAACCTCGTTCATAAGACCCGGTAACACAGTCTGAAGAAATGTGAGGTAGTTTGCACCTATGCTTTCCTATGTGACACCTTGCACCTTTGCTTTCCTATGTAGTCTTCTTATCCTATTCCCTGCCTCCCCACCAAATATTGATGATGAATTCAGATACACCCTGTATATATATATATAGTTAATTATATATATATATATATATATATATATATATATATATATTAATTTTAAATTCATGAAAATTCATCGAATCATATGGATTCCATTTAAAGTTAATTTGAAAGAGAATTTTTGATTCTGATGGTGTTAAGATAGAAAATCTGCACTAATATTTTCGGTTACTAAAGAACCGAGTTTTGTGTGAAAAGCACTCAAAATCATGCAGAAACATAAAGTAACTGAAAAACTAATTCTTAATTTTTAAAAATTTCACTGAAGTGTACATTTTCTTGTCCTGAAGTACCTGTGTACCAAATTTCAACATTTAGATTTTTTACTAGAGATGACACAAACACACATTTTCCTTTATTATTATAGATATCTTATATTTTATATAAGATATATGAATATTAAGTACTGCATGTGCAATTTTATCCATCAAATAGTAAGAACAAAATTAATTTCTTGTCTCTTATAATATTCAGCCTCACGTATAATAAGCAGCTAAACAAACTCGAAAATGGTTTTAAGTTTTACAATTTCACATTTTAAGGATTTAACACAAAATATTACTGTGCTTTGCATGGGATATAGAAAAGGTGCCATTTGGCGTAAGAAATGCAAACAAATTAGCGAACATGTTTAATCCTTGAAATCTTTTGTCTGGTTACGTAGTCACTATATCAATTACGTGATAGAAAATATTAATTTTTAAACAAATTAAGTGTTTTCAAAATGATGATCCTGTGCCAGTTCATTAAACATTAAAATGTTTTATTTCTTTAGCAGTTCATCTCCATTTATTTATGAATTGACAAGTTATACCATTTCTTGATGAGATGATATTTTTATGCAATATGCATTTTAACGTATGTCCATATTTTTCTTTTTTATAAAACGATTGATGTTTTAATAATACTTGACAAGATACTAGATAACGATAATGATAATGCTTGAAAATATAACTATAACCACTGTAGTTAGGATAAAATCAAAATTTTCTGTGTTGCATTAATTTAAGCAGCCTCAGATCTTTCATCTGCTTTTAATGATTGTGTAACAATTTTATTTAAAGCCTTTAACAAATAGGGGGATTTCACTTTTATGACAATTATAGAAGCATATCCGACCATTGTGTTGTATTTTGTTTCTCTAATAAAATTTACCAGTAAAATTAAAATTAATTAAAATTAAATTTTTTATCTGAATTTACCAGTAAATAACTCCCAAGAATTAATGTTGATGCCAAAACATGCATATATACTTTGAATGATTATGAAATAGATGGATATTTCTGGAATTTCATTTACTGCATTATTAATGACTTGAATACAATGTCTGATTCACTAGTAATTTGAGATAAGTCCCAACAATTGATGCTATAGTCAAAACATGCATATATACTTTGGATAATTATGAAATAGTTGGATATTTCTGGAATTTCAGTTACTGCATCATCAGTGACTAAATTGAGATTGTGCACTGTACAATGTAGATATAACACATTTGGTTGTAATTCTTTCAGATGTGCTTAAACTTATGAATATTGTCCACTCATTGTGTTCATTCCATTGTGCCTCTGTCCTTGGCATATTAAGAGATCTATATCACATCATTTCATAGAATCACAAATTACTGAAGTAACTCCAACTGCAGATACATCTACTAAAGTGAAACAAAAAGAAGTTTCTTTGATATTCATTTCTTGAAGTTTATTATCATATAGATCTTTTTAAATATGAATGTAGTTAATTACTAACATGGATTTATTTTGAGATGGAACAATTACAGCTTCTTTAATTTCTTTACTTGATTCTTTTTATAGATGTTGGCCCAAGCATTCAGTAAGTTAATTTTGAATTGCAAGTTCAAGTATTTAATACTTTCCGCCACTTGTCTCATTAATGGATCATAATCTTTTAACATTTTTACACCCAACAAAGTTTCCAACATATGTATTATTATTTAAACTCACAATGCCCTTTTACGGCTAATATTTTTTTTTACAATTTTAGAATGATTTTAGTCAGCCAATTTAATACTTTTCTCTAAAAGTTATTTTCTTCTTGCAGAGTTTTTCCCAAAGGTCTATCAATCTCTGTTTTTTTTTTTTTTTTTCAGATATCTTTAGCAATACATGCTTGCATATGCTTACTGCTTTTTTCATGGTCTTTAATTTTAAAAGATAAATTTTGCCAGTTTTTTTTTATGATCCAATTACCATTTATAAGTCCAATAACAATTTATATCAGAAGCAGAAAATAGCGAGCATGGCTCACAATATATGCAATGTATTTTGTTAAAGTAACATAACCACTGTCCACTTATTTTTATTCTTGATTTAACAATAGCTGAGTAACAGTTTACTGAAAATGATCTATTTTTATTATATTTTGGGAAAGGTCCTGTTGGTTTTTAAGTACCATATTTTATTTTATAATATATTTCTTCATATAAGTTGTTAAATTCTCGGAATAGTTTGTAATATCAGCAGGATAATTTTTATTTTTAAGATTTTTGATATTAACATCTTTGGTGTTTCTTAAAGTTAAAACAACCATTCCAGTTCTGCTCATGCAGTTGAGAATTCATCATCATCATCAGGAGCTGATTTTTGGATGCTGCTATCTTCAATCTGCTCTTCAATTATTTTGTTAGTGTCAAGAGATGCAGATGCAGGTTCATTTGATGTTATTATAAAATAAAATATCCATTTCACACACACAGAAGCTTGCTTTCCTTTTCATTTCAAAACACCACTACTTTGTTTATTGTCCATTTTAATAATAATGATTTAGTCTGTTTATAATCCCTAATTTCAATACGAAACACAGTTTAGCGAATAACAGAACAATACTTTGTCAATAAAACTAGTCAAGTGTAAAATAAACTATAAAACTCTGTTACTTTCACAAATACTATTGACAGATGAGTGACATAGATCAGCGAGTAATAAGACTTCTGTTTTAAATATGACATGATCGAGCATGTTAATAATATGCTCGATAATACTTTGTCATGTGAAATTTCATGTTTAGATTCATATTTTTCAGGCAAACTATTTTCATCAGATATCTTGACAGTGAAACAAGTGTTTCTGGACATGTGTCTAGACAGGAGCTAGGTGAAATTTATCAGTTTTCTAAATTTGTGAAATTTAATGTTAGAGTTTAGATTTGTTTAATGTATGACTGTTTTCTCATTATAAGCATTTTATTCAAATTTGACTGGAATCGGAAGATAGTATTTAAAATTTTAATTTTATTTCTTGTGCTGATTTTTTTTTACTTTTTTAATGTTTTTATCATGAGCCTCAATGGATCGCATTGGTATTGCTATGCTATTGAACTCATTTTATTATAATTTTGAAATCTATGCAACATTATGTGAAGCTCAGGTTTGTTTTGTATTTCTGTGTGGCTATGTGATAATTTTAATACTACACGTGTTGATTGAATGTTCAACATTTAAATTTATGAATTTTTATGAATATTGTTTTGTCAAAATATTTGTTTGGTGTTTTCCTTTAGTATTTGTTCTGATTGGCATGTGTAAAAGTGTGTGAAACTAATGTATTTTATTAAATTTGTCTATAGTTGTTCTGTTTTCTTGGTATAATTTTATACAACTCTTTTTATATACATATGATGTGTAAAAAGTGTTAAACTTAAATTATAGTAAATATATGATTATGAAGTGTTAACCTAAACAGTCTTAGTTTATTGATTGTGCCAAAGAGCTTGCAAAGTTGAATGAAAGAATGGGCTTAGAATGAAAGGAAAAAGAATGTAAAGTTTCTTGGGAAATGCTCTATTATAATTCAATTTAATATGGTTAAAAAATTGTTCTTTAGCTGAAAAAATAATCTTTTAGCACTAATAGTAATTTAAAATTAATTTGATATTATTTTAAGGACATTTTTGGTAATTATATTACTAAATTGTATTTGGTAATTATAATACTAAAATTTTGAAAATGAAATTAATTTTATTCTTGTAATTTAAAAATTATATAGTTTAAATATTTATATAAATTTTACTATTTTTAATCACATCTACATTTGACTTGACTCGTTAGATTTAACATGCTGAATTTAATTGCTTTGCATTAGGGGTGTTTCGATGTCCGATACCTATGATTGGTTTTGCCAATATATCTGTATTTTCTCAATATTAACAATAAATTGATATTTGCGAACCGATAAACCTGATATTTTTCTCCTTTTTTATACTTCAGCATTGACAAAATGGGTTTTCTTTAACTGCCTTTCATCGTGAAACAGAATGATGTGCAGAGTTGGCGATTCTGATGGCTGTACTTAGCAATTTCATTTCATGCTTTTAGTAATGATGAAATTAAGTCTTGGGTTGATATATTTTTTTACTTCAATGTAAAACTTATTTTCTGGTTATTATTTTTACTTTCTCATACAAAAGAATGTAGTATAGAGGAAATATTGTTTTTATGAAAATTTAAAATTTCAAGATTTTGATCCTAGTTTTTGAACATCCTGAATATATTTTGACTATTTTTAACATGGTGTCTGTTTGTGTTTTTCCTATTCCCTATAGAATAAATTTTCCACTCTGCTCAGATTAAGGTACATTATTTATTATTTCACAATCATTCTTTTACTATGGTTTCCAAAAGAGTGTATAAAATATTTATTAACATCTGTAATTTTTTCAAATTGTAATATTTATGAAGGTGGATAGTTATAAATTATAGCTGAAATAAGTTTTATATATAATTTTATAGCAGTTATATATTTGTTATATATCATAATAGCAATCTAATCTATATTGGATCATATAGGTTCTTCAGAAATCTGATAGTATCGGTTATTTGGTATCGGTTCTTTCTTGGTTTCGTAACATCCCTACTTTGCATTAAGTTTTATGTTGTGATAATATTAAAATATAAGGATAAATATCTGGATGAACATAATACAAGCTGTATGATTGAACAATTTAGAAATGCTCATTATCTATTTTATTGTAAAATACTTATTTCTTAGATAATAAAATGCATCAATTATCTTATTCAATTTATAAATTTAAAAAATTAAAAAGTAATTGAATTCTAACAAGATTTTATTTCTGTGAGTAAATTTATTTTTGGTATTGTATATTCAGTTTTGAATTTGTCTTTGCCTGTAATGTTCTTAAACATCTTTTCTTTGATTTTTGAAGAACTTTTTGAATTTCAGCCTGCATTTTGACTTTTTAAACCTCATTCGCTTTTTAGCTACATTGTTAAACAATATAAGTTTTTTTTTGTCGATTTCCTTATTTCTAATAATGATAGTCAAATGTACTAGGTTTTTAACTACATTGTATTATATATAATTTAAGACATAAAATGTAAATTAATACTTTTTATTGAGATGCCTATCTTCAAATGGTATATGTGTAGTCTGTTAAACTTATTTGTGCTGTCTTACAGTTGACAGCATTTAGCACGACTTTTTAATGACATGTGTGCAAGGTATGTTAATTTGAAACGTATGAAATTATTTTTATATATCTAAGAGAAAACATACTAAACATATATGACCACCTCTCAAGAACCACAATTCTGTATCATGTGCAATTAGTTCACCCTGTGTTCAGTCTTATGTTTTAGATTAAATGCGATTACAATTCATGCTGTTTCAGATGTGCATTTTGAAAGGAAGAATAATGTGTATGAAATAACTTATAAATTATAAATGATTGATGTGATATTTGTTATATTCTTAAATTTTTGTTTCAAATAAAAATTGCTACTGAAGTAGCAAATAAATATGCTTTTCTTTTGACTAACTATTATAGATTATGTAGAGTTTTAATATTCAAGTAAAGAGTATTCAGTGCTTGAAATTGGACATTGCATTTAAAAGTATTTCATTTACTTAATACCAATATGTAAATAAGACGTTTTTTATTTCTGAAAAGTTTAATTGCCTAGTCTTATTAAAACACTTGTTACTACCTATTTCAATGCAATAACTACAAACATATTTATATATGGCAGCTGACGTTTATGTATTCTTTGCTGGAATTGACCAATTGCAAGCACTGCATCATACTATTAAAAAAGTTTGAAAATTTGTCTACTGTGATGCATATGCTTCATAATGTCAATGTTTTGTAAGCTGGAAATATTTATTGCAAATTGTGTAAGTATTGTAAAAATAAACAAATTTTATGATCTTATTTCTTATCTTAATTTTTCATTTTGTGTTATTACATTTATTGAGTTATATGTGGTAACAAAGTTTAAAAGTTTAAACTTTTTCACTCATGAATTGTACACTCTAAGATAAAAAAAATAGACGCAAATAAATCGACAACAAAATAATCCAATAGTAATGAAACTGTACATGCAAACACCTGTCAACCAAATATGCAAATGATCAAAAATTTGCAGCCAATGAATGAATAGTTAGAACTACAGCACATTGAAGCTGAGCACCATGGTGGTGTATATAAGGAGTGAACCTCACTTGCAGGAACAAAACGTGCAGTGGATTTCGATTGCGTTTACGTACCTTGATTGTAACAATGCCTCGCCGGCGAATTCGCGGCCACTATGAGCATATGAAAGAGTTTGAAAGAGGGCGTGCGGTCAGGCTGCATGAGGCTAGATGGGCACACCATTTAATCACTTGGCATTTCGATAGGAGCGATGCAGCAATTAGACGATGTTGGCCGAAATGGCATATTTCAGCAGTAAGTGAGCAGCGGACAGCCTATAGCGACGAACAAAGCTGGAAGATAGAGCGATTGCCAGAGCAGCTGTGACAGCACAATATTCATTATCAACCATCCAATGTGTCACAAACACGGAAGTGACCACCCGGACCATTAATAGAAGACTACGGGAGTCGAATCTATACTCGCAGCGCCCATTGCGCCACCTACCACTGACCAGTTTGCATCGTCAACAGCGATTGCAATGGTGCCGGGTCCGATCAACGTGGAATTGTTCAGATTGGGAACAAATTGTCTTTAGTGATGAGTCCCATTTCGAACTGAGTTCCGACGACCAGTGTAGACATCGTCAGGGTCCTGCTCTTACTGTCACACAGCCTGACAACAGGGAGTTATGGTCTGGGGTGCCATTTCGTTTGATAGCCGGACCCCTTTGATAGTCTTCTGTGGCACCATCACAGCAGAGCGGTACGTTGCTGACATTCTATGACGCGTTGTATTTCCATTCCTTTCGTGACACCCCGGGCTAACTTTTCAGCACGATAATGCCAGCCCACACATGGCACGCCTCTCTATTGATCATCTGTGTGCTTACGACACACTTCCTTGGCCAGTCAGATCCCCAGATTTCTCACCTATTGAGCACATTTGGGCTGAGATGGGGCGTCGCCTGTAACCATCCCAGAATGTAGACGAATTAGCTCGTCAATTGGAGGCCATTTGGAACGACATACCTCAGAACACTATCCGTCAACTTTATGCATCAATGCCACGTCGGGTAACAGCTTGTATCAAGTCCAGAGGTGGACCAACACCATATTGGCATGCTCACTTTGTGTAGATCTGTCAGTGCCATAAATCATCCAATTCTTCTGAAATTTTAATCATTTCTTTTTCTGTACATCCACATTACACGTACCAAATTTTGTCTCATTTGGATAATTCTTTCTTGATGTGTTGATTTTTTTGTCTTAGAGTGTATTTACTTACAAGGAAGTATGAAAACTGCACTGTTTCCTGATCAAAATAATCTAAATTACATATTTTCTTAAAAATTTTATAAAAAATTTGGGTGATTTTCAGGCAACCTTGTTGGAGTAAAGAGTACTACAAA
Source organism: Amaurobius ferox (assembly GCA_951213105.1). NCBI lineage: Eukaryota > Metazoa > Arthropoda > Arachnida > Araneae > Amaurobiidae > Amaurobius > Amaurobius ferox. Next base: position 149,903,037 of record OX578142.1, on the reverse strand, counting down.
TAAATCTGAAATGCTTAGGCTCTAAAAGTAACAAAGTCTTACAGAGTCATTACAGCTTAAGATCAAAAAATTATTTAATTTCATGTAACAAATTTTAATGAAAAACTGTCATTTCAATTATAATCTGACATTGTATATACAGTACAACCTCGGGACTTTGCCGATTCCGGTGTTTCAATTTTTCCAGATTATAGAGTTTAAATAAAATTTAAACTTAATATTAACTAAATACACTATAAATCACTATTTTTAGTAAAAATAATGACAAAATAATAGTTAATCAATTAAAACATATTATTTAATACAAAAAATGGGGCAAAAGAAATTTTAAGAAAAAATATATACATTAATAATCTAGAATGTGTGAATGAAACGAAATGATAAAATTACATTTTGTCATTTCGTTTAAACATTTAAATTAACTTTTGTTGTTTCTTTAGTTTTGGTTTGTGGGAAAATGATTTTTCTTTTATCCTGTAGGTAGATGGACATTATTTTCTGCTTAGTTATAAAGCTTCTTTGTTCATGACTTAATTGCATGATTGGGTGTTTGCGCAAGATTATTAATTTGTATTCTTTCTTCTCCACATTTATCGTCGCCACTTTCATCATCTTCGTCACTTTGCTCATTTTTATTTAATATATCGGGAATTTTACCATTACTCAATTTATTTACGATTTGCGTATCATCATCACAGTGCAGAACTTCCATTCCTTCGTCAAGATTTAATGAAGCTCAGAGATTTAATGAAGCAGGATGGTTAGCACTTTTGCCTATATTTAAAAGTGTAAATTTTTTTAAACCTTTATCGCTATTAACGAAACGAAAAACAAAATATAAAAACTTAATATTAACTATATACAAAGTTTTATTTATTTTCTAGCATCTATATAATGTTATGTTTGAAAAGCCTGATGACTCTGAAAAAAGGAAGAACTTTATTAGCAATAATCAAATATGCGAAAAATACCACAGTAAATAAAATAAATGTCTTTTCTAATAAAGAAAAATCTCTCTCCTTTCAATGATTTTTCTAAAATACGACGAGTCATTACTAAGCCCAGCAACAATGTGTGAGGTGGTGGGGCAGGGAAAGCTAAGAAAGGAATTTGTTTGATTCGTAAACACAGCTTACCCTTTTGAGAGGTCAGTGTGTTAATGACCTTGTTGCTCGGTACTGTGCAATACGATATTATTTATTTATTTATTTGCTATTTATAGTATAATATGACTTTCTAAATAAAAAGAGCAAAATATATAGTGAATTTCAAGCTGACAGGAGGTTTGACAAGAGTAAAAAAGTTGTTAGATATTGGCAGGCCCCCACAAGGGGGGGGGGGGGGGGCGGGTCAGTTGGTACTACAGTACTGGGGCCCGCCGACAGTTAGGGACCCGTGAATATTGCTGAAGATAAAATATTTATGCATTTGTTTATGAATATATAATTTTTTTCTAAATTGAAGGTTTTGAAATTTATGTATTATGTGCAATTATAAAATTACAAATATAAATTATATATAAAGCCTAAACACAACCTGTAGGTTTGAATGAAAGAAAAGTATAAAACATTTTGTAAATATCTGTTTGGATTCTGTGTCTCATTTCTGAAATAGTCAAAAAAGCCTCAAAGAATGGCCCCTTAGTTCAATACAAGCCGTCTGGGTACAGATAGCTCCAGTGTCATTGTGTTCAGAGGCAATAAAAACCGATCAGAGAGAAATTTTCTAGAATTACACCTAAATAGATATGTTTATGACCCTAGTAGGTTGCTCTTGCTCATTCATGTTTACAGCTCATATCAATCACAACCAGCTAACTACTGAGACCACAGTGACTGAGACTACCCGTCTACAAATTTCTTTTGTGAAATTATCAGTTTGGAAAGGGGGCGATCCTGCTCTTCGAGGTCGTAAACCAATTAACGCGACGGGGTGTCCATGGTGTTGGACTGAATGCAAGGATGGAGAAAAAAATTCTTGGTTCTCCCTCCTGGCATGACCTTGCTTCTCACGTTGATTTTAGAGATAGCCGATATTAGAAAGCACAAAAAGCAGGTTTATTTTAATTTCTCATGCAATTATATGGTAATCTCATATGTGTTATCAGTGCTAGTCGCTAGTGCATCTTTCAACACGTGACTAAATGTTATAAAAAAATGATTCACTGAAACAAATCCCAATGCTACCATCTAAGATTTAAGGTATGTTCAAAATAATTTTCTTATAGTTTTCAAATATTATTTTCAGATATATTAATCTTAAAACGAAGTTAATTTTAGAATTAATTAAAATTTATTTTATCAAATTTCTATACTGTTTTGTAAATTCAATCCTCTAAAATAACTATAATTAAATATGTACAAAACTTGAGAGAAAATATTGCATTGTGATAGGAAAATGGATGCTTTTGTGTTTATAATGCTTTTTTAAACGTTCACTTTATATTGTATGATTTTATGTTGAACTTGGTAATTACTAGGAATTGTGCTTGTTGAAAGAGAAAATTAACACAGTCTCTATTATATTTATTACCTTTCGCCGAGGAATATTCAGGGGATTCAGCATCAAATTCTGAATTCAAAAATAATTTTTATTTCCTATTTTTTCCCACTTCCTGTTAAAAAATTTCCCTTGCGTCATCTAGTTCTTCGAATTGGCTAAGGATATAGCTTAGACGATGATTTATGCAGTATCGAATTTCGAAGTGGGGAGAGGAATTCACTAAGAATTTCAACTTCTAGTTGTAGAGGGGTCACTTCAATTTAAAAAATTTACATTTTCCTTGCAACATCTATTTTTTTAAAGATGAGCTTAGATGATGACTGATATATATTCAGCATCATATTCCAGAGGAAGTAGGGAACCTCCTGCCCCCTCTGGAATTTAGTTTTCTAAGGATTTCTACTTGCGGTTTTTTATCTTACGGTTCAGAACATTTCTTTGAAACGTATATTTTGATTGATTATAGAGCTTAGATGATGACTGGTAGGAATTTAGCATCGAATTTCAGTAAGGGTAGGGGGCTGAGGATTTACTAAGGATTTTCACTTCCAGTTCTTTTCCCAATTCTGGATAAAAAAAAATTCATTTTCCTTCAAACATTTATTTCTCAAAATCGGCTATAGATAGAGCTAAATGATGACTGATATGGATTCAGTATAAAATTGTTTAGGGGTTAGAAGAATTCATTAAGGATTTCCACTTCTGGTTCTACAGATGTCACTTCCGATTAAAAATATTACAATTTTCTTTACGATACCTATTTCTCAAGATTGGCTGTAGGAATAGCTTAGATAATGACTGATATGGATTCAGCAACGAATTTTGCAGGGAGTAGGGTTCACTAATGATTTACACTTCTGGTTCTGGAGATGCCACTTCCGATTTTTACAAAAATTCGTAAGACTATGCGAAATACAAAGGGTGTTCAAACATTTTTGTAACGATTTTGACTTTCTCCACGAATTGAATTTAAATTAAAAAAATAAAAACCTGATTGGCATCAAGTTAGGGTTTAGTTATCGTCTGCTTCATTCAAAATATTCTTTGCTTTAAAATGTCGCTAGAAAATAAAGAATGGATCGAAGACTATATTTTTGCGCTTTCCGAAGAGAAATACTCTTATTAGATTATAATACTCTTATTCGATTATTAAAAAAAGATGTGAAAAGCATGATTTTAATATTTCTACACGTAAATTTAGTGACATAATTAAAAATCTGATGTGGGCAGCACATGACTTTCCCTGCAGACTTATTCACGTTCTCTTTATTTTAATTCACTTTTAATTCAATTTTCATTCTCATTTGATAACTGGACTTCTTTTCAAAGGTGGCGTAAAGAAAATACGAAAAAACTAAAATATCTCGAGAACGGCTAGTGCTAGTGTAATGGGGTTGGTCTTATTCTTTTTTTCGTCAAAAATTACGTATTAAACAAGTATTTAATGGATATATTTGAGTATACGTAGTGTTTCATTTTAGATTTTGGCGATTTTTACTGGCCATTTTGCAAAAAAGAGCAGGTTATTTTTTTCCGAATCATACCAAAACCTAATCCGCACCAGGGTGTCCCACAAGTAACTTACCTACCGAATTTTGTGAAATTCGGTCCATTAGTTTTTCAGCTAGAATGGATACAAGCTTTTGCGGGCCATTTCGCAGAAAAAAAGGAGGGTTCTTTTATCCCGAATCGTACCCAAAACTAATCAGTACCAGATTCGCTCACAAGTGACCTACCAAATTTTATGAAATTCTCTCTATTAGTTTTTTAGTTAGAGTGGATACAAAATCTGCACAGACAGACACACACACAGACGTCACGCTAAAAATAGTTTTTTCGTATTCTAGAGGTCTCGAAACGTAGATCCGTCGAAAACTCGAGTTGCGATTTTCGGCATGATTCCAATACTTTCCCTATACATTACCATGTATTGCAGGGAAAATAATAAAAAACGAAAGAAACGTCAAAGTTTACATTTGACTGGGAAAAAGGTAAAAAATGTATGCAAAACAAAGGTTGGTTCAGAGAAAACAAGGAAAGTTTTGCTAAAGGTTTTATGGTTATTGCTGGATTCTCTTATAACTGAAAACTTAACAAAATCTGATGTGGGCAACACATGACTTTCCTTATATAATGCAATGAATTTACTACTTTTACAGTAAAAAAAATCTGATGTGGGCAGCACATAACTTTCCCTGCAGACTTATATTCACGTTCTCTTTATTTTAATTAAATTTAATTCACTTTTAATTCAATTTTCGTTCTCATTTGATAACTGGACTTATTTTCAAAGATAGCGTAGAGAAAATTAAAAAAAACTAAAATATCTCGAGAACGGCTAGTCCTAGTGTAATGGGGTTGGTCTTATTCTTTCTTTCGTTTAAAATTACATATTAAACGAGCATTTAATGGATATATTTGAGCATACGTAGTTCTTTATTTTAAATTTTGACAATTTTTGCGTTCCATTCTGCAAAAAGAGGCAGGTTATTTTTTTCTGAATTGTACCAAAATCTAATCAGCACCAGGGTGACCTATACGTGACTCATCTACCGAATTTTGTGAAATTCGATCCATTAGTTTTTCAGCTAGAGTGGATACAAGCTTTTGCGGGCCATTTCGCAAAAAAAAGCGGTTACTTTTATCCCGAATCGTACCCAAAACTAATCAGCACCAGACTCGTCCACAAGTGACTTACCTACAAAATTTTGTGAAATTCGGTCCATTAGTTTTTTAGTTAGAGTGGATACAAAATTTGCACAGACAGACAGACACACACACAGACGTCACGCTAAAAATGGTTTTTTCGTATTCTAGAGGTCTCGAAATGTGTAGATCAGTCGAAAACTCGAGTTGCGATTTTCGACACGATTCCAATACTTTCCCTATACATTACCATGTATTGCAGGGAAAGTAAAAGTAGTATTCTTATAGTAGATACTTATATTCTTTCCAAGATATTGAATTTTCGACAATTAGTCGTCATTTTCATTGATTTAGCGTCATTTTAATCCATTTGGCGAGATTTTCGTTAATTTGACAACATTTCAAAAAGTCGTCAAGTTGGCGACATTCCGCCAAATGCGTCGCCAAAATCTCGCCAAGCTTTACTGACGGAGAAATAAGTTATTCTTATAGCAGATAAATGACTATTGGCGTTCAACTACAAAAGTATTACTCGAAGTATCTTTTCTCATGAATGGAACGAGCTAGATCCACGAGAATGATGTCACCCAATTTATCGCATGGTATTACATATGAAAAGTGAACATGTTTCTCAATAGGAAATATATATTTTTTATTTTATATGATTTTTGATATTTTTTTTTTTAAATGTGCAATATCTCGAGAACGGTTCATGTTAGCGTTCTAAAATTTATGTCAATCGTTTTCTAATGAAAAATTACACAAGAAATGTCTATTTGCGTAACTTTATTAGCGGTTTTGATCTTTTGACGATTTTTTCAAAATTTCACTCGAAAATTTAGGGGGTTCTGAACATTCGATTACGTTTAAAAATAATAGGCTTCCAGTGTTTACGGATTGTGATTTTTGTACCAAATTTCGTTCGAATCGGCCCATTCGTTCGTCAGTTATCGTCTCCACAGACTCACTGACACACACACACACAGACATCACTTCAAAAATGTTTGATTCGTGATCAGGGATGCTTGAAACGTGCTCTCCCGTCGAAAACTCGAATTCGAATTTTCGACCCCGTCACAATACTTTCCTTATACATTATGTATATAAGGAAAGTAGAAAAAAATGCCAAAATTAACTCGGATTACTATCAGAAATATGTTTTAACACCTGTTTTCAAAAAAGACATTACATCACTTTACCCAAACAATCTTCACTGTGTTAAGTTCCAGCAGGATAAGGCTACCAGCCGTACCTCTAAATCTATTGATATATTTTTTGAAAAAATGAGAAATGAAACCGTAATTGAGGCTATCCAATTTAAATGCATCCCACCTAAGTCCCCCGACCCACTATGCATTTGGACTTTTAGTACAAGCTCTTTATAAGCGGCATCCCAAAACATTGGATGGACTCTGGAAGATTGTGGCGGAGGAGTGGAACAAAATCAACCTTGATATTTTAAGAAAAGCTCTTTTTTCTTGGAAATCAAGATATAATTATCAGATTGAACATATTAAAAAATAAAATTCTTATCTTTGTTTATATATATATTTTTTCAAAATCGTTACAAAAATGTGTGAACACCCTCTGTAAGTGTAGAAAGCCCAGACCACACGACCAACCCGAAGGCTTATGGCAGCTGTTTCCCTCTGTAAGTGTGCAACTGAGTATAAAGATATTTCGTTTAAAATGAAATGTACACACCACTTGCTATCATATGAACGATCTTTCATAAACTGTGTTATATTGTTGAAGACCCAGACCGTCCGACTCATCCTGGGGACTTGAGCAACTATTTGGACGGCCGGGAAAGCTGTTATATTGTGTTATATTTCGTACTTGATATATTTTATTAGACTGTATAACTGTGTTATATTTCGTACTTGATGTATTAATAGATTGTACAAACTGTGTTATTTTTCTGTGTTATATTGTATTAAACCTCGTACTTGATATATTTTATTAAATTCAACTCTCTCTCTACCCTTAAATAATACATAAAATAAAAAAAAAGGTACCCCCCCCCCCCCCTTGTTTTTACCTAGGGCTCACAGCTCGACTTAGTATCCGGGCCCAAAATTGAATGTGGGGGACCTGGATATTGGGAGGGAAAGGGGATTCTGGGGACAAAACAGAATACATTGAAAAATTTGATTTATATCGTTCACTACAAAGTGAACAAAATAAATTTCCGTAAACGTTAATATGAATTCCCGGGATTTTTAGATTTAATTGAACAATCTGTGATAAAATGTTATGATAATGTTTTAAAGTGTTTAGCATTAAAAATTACATTGTTTTAGAAAAATGTATTTCAATAATGAGAAAAGGGAATTTTGAAAAAAAATCAGTATTTAAATAATGATGTATATTTTGTACGAAATAATTCATCAGGAATAGTGATTTGCATTGGGGAGGGGGGGGGGGGGGGTAACGCTAATGATGTGATTCACGCTCCAACCATGAGCTGATCTACGACCATCCATATTTATATCCGATGTAGAAGTCAACTCTAAACTTTCGTCTCATTTCGGGGTTCAAAAAGTCGACCGGAAAATATGGTATTTATTTATAAAATATAATTCAATATAAATAATCTTACCCTGTTTTAAATCCACAACTTCGTCAGTCCAATAGTTAAAAAAAACTGGAAAACTTGAAAAATATCTGGATTGTGGAGGTTTTCAGATTTTAGATGTCCGGATTTTTGAGGTTGTATTGCAATATACTCAAAATGAGTTTATATTAATTATAACATTCTCTATTCATATATAAACAACTGTCTTAAATTATTTCTTAAAACGTGTAATATGTTTGCCAAATTTCCATAATGCTGCTTTAGTTTATTTAATCTTCCTTTCATATTGAGAACATTTCATTATCAAAAGTTATTTAACTGTTAGATGTATTCAGTGCATTAAATTGCATGGCAGGCTGTCTTTTAAACTGAAAAAAATTGCATCCATTTTATATTATTCATTATGCAATTGGTTTCCAAAAATTAATTATGAATGCCTGTTACACTTTTGAAGAACAATTACTTTATCAGCTGCTAATTGAAGATAATTTGATATTGAGATTATTTCATTAATATTTTTATCCATAAAATATTCTGAAAAGTTTGAAAATTTCTTACAAACAAGTTTGTCTTAAAGCCCCTCTGCGCGAAAGAAGAAATTGATCATTCGACTGTCAATTTACTCAAGGCTATTTACTGAACATATTGTTTTCTCCACTCCTGCAAATGTAATCTATTTATACAGTTCAACTTGTTAAATATGCAACCTTCTTGCTGTTTGTAACTGCAGTTGGCATGCATTTAATGTTTGAAATGCACAAATAATTATTTAAAATCTTACTGTAACTCTTATTGATTAATTTATTATTTTTGTTAAATATTAGTAACTATGTTGCTTGTTTATCAAACACATTAAAAACATAAAACTAATAGATATTATTAAAAAAAAAACATTTCGTAGCTTAAATTTTATTGGAATACATACTTTCCTAAACAGCACAGGTATGTAATTATTACATATAGTTACATATGTCATTTTAACATATCAATGCATATATTAAAATAGCATCTAAACAGCACATTAGGACATCGTTATCTAACTGTTGGAAATTGGTTTTTTATTGCATATTAGCAGCATACCCGTTCTTCGTACGGAGTATATAATATAAAGAAACTTAAAATTCACAATCATGTGCAAATTCCTATAGTATACAAAATGACATTTTTAATAAAAATATTCTGTTAAAATATTTAATGTAATGCTCCTGAAAAGAAGTTAAAGAATCTCTGTTCTCTCTATCTTCACTGGCAGATTTGAAGAATAAAACATCCTGGCCCCTTTTGTAAGCAAATTTACAAAAAATATAGAATTGAATCAATATATGCAAAATAAAAGGGTAAAATTGTATGGGACCCGTACTACTTATATATACGCGAATATTAGAAGATATAGCCTGTATTAGTAGATAACATGTATAAATTGAAAATTTCAATAAACCCGTAATATTTAAACCTGAAGGAAGTAATTGATTCCAATATATGCCAAATGAAAGTGCTAAAATTATATGGGAAGATATCCCGTACTACTTATAATGTCGTAAATTAGAAGATATGTCCGAGTGTTAGAAGAAGATTACCCGTATTACAATCAGTCTCAAAAATCTTAGCCAAAATAAAAGAGATGACGTAATAAATTGAAAATATCAATAATCCCCTTCATCTTCATACCAGAAGGCCGTACTTGATTCCAATATATGCCAATATACCTGTACTACTTATATCCTCGTAGATTAGAAGATATACCCGTGCATTTGTAGAAGATTTCTCGTTCAACGTACAATATATGAGTTTCAATCATTTTTGCCGCAATAAAACAATGACATAATAACTTTAAAATATTAATAATAATGTTTAAACCTGAAGACCGCAATTGATATTATTCAGTCAAGAATGCAATGTCAATGAAATTTATTTTATATGCATATCTTTATTTTTCAAATCGGAAAAGATTTAATAAAAATCGTCTGGCGCATAAACACATTTTATTTAAATCCGTTGCTAAGCGGCTTGCTTCAAATAAATTGGTGAAAAAAATATCGTCTGAATAATGCTATCTCTATGGAAGGTTTGGGGCTATTTTCGTCAATTTAGCGACATTTTAAAAATCCCAAATTTGTCGCCAAGTGGGACTGTAGAACTGACAGTTCCACTTAGCGACAAATTGACGAAACATCATCACAATACTATTCAATAACAAAATACAATTAATTTCATTTATTTAGCGCAATTTTATCAATTTCAAGATATTTTTATGGATTTACAAACATTTTTATCAATTTGGTGACATTTTAAAAACTCGCTAAATGTGCTACTAAGTAGGACGGTTGGACTGACAGACAAATGCTAACGAAACATCATTTCAGTACTCTCTAGCAACACAAAATAAATTTCATTGATTTGTGTCGTTTTTATCAATTTGGCGACATTTCAGTCAATTTGGCAATATTTAAGAAATTTGCCAAGTTAGCGATATCCGGCCAAATTCGTAGCTCTGAATAAAATATCGTGATACCGTTTGTATATACGAAATGAAAACACTAAAATTGTATTAGAAGATATACCTTTTTTCAGTTTTAACAATCGTCTAAATGAATTTATTGGCTAAACACAATATATAAGCTTGAAAATTCTTTGCAAAATAAATTAAAGTGACGTTCACAGTCCGCAATTAATATAATAAAAAGAAAAATCAAACCGTTCATTCATGAGATAGTATATTTTTATATCCATTTATTTATTTATTATTCAAATCTAAAAAAATAACAATAAACATTAACAAACACATTTAATTTTATTGCGTTGCCGAGCAACATGATATATTCTCATAAAATTATAAAAATTTATTAACCATTTTGGTTTCTTAATACTTTTCATTGTTGAGTAAAAGCTTGTGAAAAATAAACCATGGTGATAGATTTTTCATTTAAATTCATGTTTTCAAACAATTCATGATTTCAGAAAGTGACTATTTAACGCAAAAATCTGCTACGAAACTCGGAGATAAAATTTTAATTCACTTTTGCGTTTTATATAAACGATTTCCAACCTTTTTGTTTGGCGGAACCAGGGAGTTTGAGAGTAGAACTCCTAGGAAAAAGTTTTGTTTTTAATTTATATCTCGACAACCCCTGCTCTTAGAAACTCGAAACTTGGTCTAAATTTATGGGGGGGGGGGGAGGGGGGCAATTTTAAGGCTACCCACAAAATTTCATTAAATTCGGTTTATCCGTTCTCTCGTGATGATGAGACAAACGAAAGTTTCGTTTTTTCACTAATATCTCGAGAACCACTAGTCGTAGAAACTCGAGTAGTTATAAATTGCCGGTTCACCGACAGATTGACTCACCGGATTAAATGACTCATGGAGGAGGGTTGCCTCACTTGGGAGGGTGGAGGATGTTTCACTTGGGAGGGTTGTCGTTGTTGTTGAGACCCAGACCGTCCGACCTACCAGAAAGGTAGCCGTTTGGACGGCCGGGAAGTGCCACCCAATTTAGACCGGAACCTAGTAGGGGAGGCATCCACAGGGACCGTACCCTCCTTTCCATACAACCAACCTCTCGGAAGGACTTACGGACCCACATGTTTAACGTGATCGTACTCCGCATGAACACGGTGGCAGTTGTGGTAGCGTGCAAACCACCGGGCTACCGGCCCGAAATGTGCCAACAGCACGCGGTGTTCCCAGGTGGTCTTCCACCTAAGTACTAACCGCGCCCGATGCTGCTTGACTTCGGTGATCTAACGAGACCCGGTGTTTTCAGCACGGTAGGGCCGGGACGTTGGCTCTCACTTGGGAGGGTAGAGGATGCCTCATGGAGGGTCTTTAGACCAACTGCTGAGGCAGTTTCACAATTCTACCTCTTTCATAGCGAAAGAGGCCTCGGAGGGATGACCTTTGACCGGAGTGCATTGCACAATTGTGTTGAGAGGGGAGGTACTTCGAAAGAGGCCTCCGAAGGATGACCTTTGACCGGACTGCATTGCACAATAGCGTTGAGAGGGGAAGAACTTCGAAAGAGCCCTCCGAAGGATGACCTTTAACCGGAGTGCATTGTACAATTGTGTTGAGAGGGGAGGCACAATTGCGAAAGTGGTTTCAATGGATGTCGCAATCACTGACTGACATTTGACCGGAAGAACTTTGAAAGAGGTTTCAATGGATGTCGCAATCGCTGACTGACCTTTGACCGGAGTGTATCGGTGAGCTTCTTAGCACATGTCCTTCCTCTGTGATGGTCGATGACGAACTGAACTCTGTTATCAGCGGTGACGTAGTTAAAGCGCCCTCTGGCGAAAGTTGATGAGGTGCTGCCATCTATCGGCATATTTTAAAAATTTCCAAAATAATTTAATTTCCACTTGTCAGGACTGGGGTTTGATCCCGGAACTGCTCGATTAGAAGACTAGCGTCTTATCCGTTATGCTACAGCGCACATGCCTCGTAGATTCTTATCGTTGAAGTGTTCTCTGTGAAAGTAAACGGAAGATAGATTATTTTCAGGGTTGTGCTAAGAACATTGGAAATTATTAGAGGGAAGCTACCTTTTGTAACAGGGAATGTATTTCATAAAAGGGGTACTTATTAATTTTTCGGTATGTGTGTGTTTAGTATATAGCAATGGGATTTTAAGTGTGGATATGTTTAAAAAGAATCTAACAGTATATATCGATATGATTTTTATAATAATAATAACGAAATGATTTCGAATGTTTAAAAACAGAATGTAATAGTAAATTATGGATTTTCAGTGAACACAAAAATTGTATTAAGCGGATTCGACCATTTTAGGTGTGTGCGTATTTAAAGCACGAATTTAATATTAAATTATGAATTTCCACTGAATATAAAATTGTGTTAAGTGGGTTCATGAACAAGATTCGACCATTTTAAGTGTGTGTGTGTATTTAAAAACAAAATGTTGGAAGCTATATTTTGTAACAGGGAATGTATTTTATAAAAGGGGTACTTATTAATTTTTCGGTGTGTTTGGTATGTTACTAATTGTTTTTCAATGTATTTAAAAACAGAAAGTAATAGTAAATTAGGGACTTCAAGTGAACACAAAAATTTGTGGATTCGACCATTTAGGTGTGTGCGTATTTAAAACACGAATTTAATAGTAAATTATGGATTTCCCCTAAATATAAAATTGTGTTAAGTGGGTTCATGAATAGGATTCAACCATTTTAAGTGTTGTGTATTTAAAAAAAAATGTAATACTGCAATATACTTAGCTATTTTCAAAAACTGCGTTATGCGTGGTCGTGAACAAAATTCGATCGTTTTAGGTGTGTGTGTGTGCGTATATATAAAAACAAAATCTAATAGTAAATTATGAATTTCCACTGAATATAAAATTGTGCGTGAACTGGATTTTAAGTGTGTATTTAACACTACGATTTTTTAACGTGTACAGAATATGTTTCGCAAGCTTTAAAATAGATTTTACGATTCTAAATATGAACTAACATTTTCACTGATTGCAAATAAATACATGGCATATATTTTGGTGAGCTTACTTAAAAATCGAATATATACACACATTTTATAAATATTTATATTCGCACTGAAAATAGTTACAAAAATTGGAACTCACGAGCGATGTGTTACTGTCTTAACTAGAAATGAACGATATAGTAGTAAAAATGAGCATACATCTATTTTTTCTTAATAACATATTTTTAATAGCCTCCTTGTACTAACCACTGTTTTAGTGTACTCAAAGAACTTAATACTTGTTAGATATTTTAAAGTACTGACCCACAGTTTGAGAACATATTTGAATAAATTGCAGCAAAACCGGATTTAGATTTTAAAATGTTCGAAAATAGATATATTCCATTGCTGGACATAAAGCGAGCATTTACGATTATCGCACAAACATCGAGATAACGATTGCTTTGGGCAGTGTAATATTTATACGAGTCCACTATCAGTGTTTATTTACGATTCTATGGTTTTGTTCGAGATTAGCACTTTCTTTCCACAATACACAAGCCTATGATAAGAATTAATAAAAGCCCATTTTAAAACTTTGCATAACTTCTATTTTTAAAAGTTGAACACATAGAGTCTTAACAAATAGAATCTGAAAAATAAAGGTTGCTTCTTCAAAAAAACGTGCCAAGTAGTTTTGAGATATCCATACTAAGTGGTTTTTGATATGTCTAAAAGCACTCTAAGTGATCATTAATTAACATTCTTTAAAATCTGAAAGATAAAGTTTTTTTCATTTATATAAAATGAAGAAATTGAATGTTTTTTAAATCTGAAGAATAATAAAATCTATGGCAACGGGTTATGTTAGTTACAAAAATATTATAAAGTGACTCCTACACACAATCCTTTCATACTAAAGAATACAATAGCTGACCGATATTTTTAAAATGTGAACTGTCGAGAACTCTTTCAACTAACCACTGTTGTACCCCACTATTCTCACCAAAGAATACATTACTTGGAAGATATTTAAAAAAATGTAAACTGTAGCGGCCCCGACAAGATAACCACGGCACTTAATCTGAAAAGAATCATCTAAAAGAAAAGTTTCCATCAGAAATTGTATGCTATAAGTAGTATATGGGGCTGACTCTGGGACACCCAGAGACAGCCCCATATACTACAAATTCCTATCATATTTCAAAGATTTAGGACAACCTCTGAGACCAAGCATGTATAAAATCATCCAAAAAATACATAAAATCATTAAAAAATGGGTATTTTTTAAAAAATCAAAAATCAAGAGAGTTTTAAGACTCTAAAATTTCATGTTTTTTAACTTAAAAAAAGAGTTATATGTATATTATAGAGACCAAATCTTTGATGTTATCTATAGATATCAAAGATAGTCTGCCCCTATTATGGGCATTTTGATATTTATGAGGGGACCGTTAGTCCCTCATACATAGGTAAATTACGGTGAAAAGGATGAAATTAAATAAATGCGTGAAAAAAGAGGACTTCTAAACGAATAGAAGTCCTCTAAAAACCAAGAGATACTATAAATTTGAATAATGAAGATATTAAAAAATATAATGAATTTGCTATTTTAAATAGCGTCAAAAAATCCTTCTGTCCGTAATTTACGAACGTGTTTTATAGATATCATAAAATCTTTATAGTATTAAATTTTCTATTCCTGAGTGCTTTGGAAGTCCTCTAAGTTTTAAAATAAATGGGGGGACTAATGGTCCCCCCATAAAAAGAACCTAGATAATTATAAAAATGCTTTCTCATCATCACCCGAAATACTTAAATATATATAATCATTCATCCATTTATATGAGCGACTGCGTGCTATCAGCCTTAATGAGGTTGAAAAAAGTCTGAGGTCGTTTATTATCTAAAACATTTCCCGGCTCGTGGTGTTATTTCCTACGCTACCGGAAAATAATATTTTTTGACCCCGCTTAGTGGAACAAATACCACATCCCGGGGTGGTAATGCGTCATCTTTCTGACTGATAAGAGCAATCTATATAAATTGTTCACTGTGTGACTTGATTCTTTTCTATGGAATCAGATGATGAAAAAATAAATGCACGATTCGAATCTTTTTTTTAAATCTATAGAAAAAATACAGTCGGTTCACTAGCTCAAAGAGATTTAATAAATGTAAAAGACGTAAATTATATGAGAAACGAAGAGATTTTAAAAAAAAAAAGAGACGAAATTGGAAAAAATTATAAATCAATTATAAAAATGAAAGAAGAGATCTTACAATGGATTAATTTTATATGGTTGAGAAAAGGTATGTAAAGTTACCCATTCTTCATAATCTAGGAAGCTTTTATCAAACCAATTAAAACTATGATAAAATTGAGAATAAATTATATTAATAATTAGGTGCTTCCTCTAATTCATATTCATATTTATCATTAATCATACCTAAATACTTAAATATATATCTACCTTTATTGATTTTATATATTGATTCATCAGAAAGTATTCCATGTTTATTTGCTAGGTAATAATTTTTTTCTTCATCTGTCACATATAACTTTGCTATTACTGTATCTCCCATATTTAGTTTTAATTTTTTTCAATGATATCAGATTATATTTCCCAGGATATAAATCATTTAATTTAAACGTCTTGGGATAACCTCTCAGTCTATTGAACTCTTCCATTTATTAGTAAACATTTTTTATAAATTCATGACCAATAGAATAAATTCTTTGAAATAACATATAAAACTCCTAATCCATTCAATTTAATATCTTCATTTTCTTCTTTTTCAATTAATTCAGTCAATCTTTGAAAACTTTCTGATAATAGTTTTTTATTATGATCATATTTTATATACAAATCATACAATTCATTACAAAGATAAGTCATATAGTAAATTTCTTCAGAATTTGTAAAATTTAAAGCTCGAATATCACCTAAACACTCATCCATTTATTAGTAAACATTTTTTAATAACCAAATGGTACAGTATCAAAATTATCTAAAATTCTTCTTTTATCATATCCAAACATGTATCTTTTATTCGTTTTATGCACTTTAATATTTTTATCTTTTTGTATTTGAAACTGATTTATTTCTACATCTATATATTCAGTTTCACCTGTTATTGTTTTCATTCTTTCATCGAAACTAAGCTTAGTTTCACTCTCGTAACTCATCTTAAATCCTTTTACTTTTCCTTTTACAGATCCATCATTAAGAATGTAACCATAATCTTTGCTGGCTCCAGAAATCCATGTAGTCATATAATTATCTTCACCTAATTCATCTGTCCATTCTCCTAACATACAACCTGTTTTTACTTTATTAGTACCATCATCAATATAAACGATACTATCTGTATCATAATACATTACTTTATCTCCTAGTTTATCAAGCATTTTATATAATCTTATTCTAGCAGAACTAGTTGTAAAAACTGCTATATAAATATTCGTATTAAAATTATTCTGGGTATACTCATCTCTCATCTTATAATCCATTTGTACACAATCATCATTTAAAAATATCATATTCAAATCTTTAATTTCATCATTCAATATAATTCTATAAAAATCTTCCAAATCTATTACATATTCAGTTTGTTTCATATTATTTCTTTGTCCAAACTTACCCCATAAAGAGTTTAAACAGATTTTAGCTATAAATCTCATACCAGGATTTTCTTTTATTTCACCTAATTCAATATCTAATTTTTCTTTAACAATCTTTTTATAATTATTAATGTCTTTTGGTAATTTATCATCTGTTTCTAATTTAATTTTTAAAAACATTTTGACATACTCTTTGAATAGTTTATCTGTTTTCTTTTCAAAATACCAAACTTCATATATATTTAAAATTTTATATCCTTTTTCTATAGCTAAATTGACTTCATCCGTAGTCCAAGTGCCTATAAAACTTCTTTCATCATCTGTATGATTACATAATTTATTTCTTATTTCATAACACTTTTTACATTTTTTCTTTTCATAATGACAGCATTTAAATGTTTTTAAACATGATTTACATAAACTAAATATCAATTTTTCTTCTTTATAAGGTAATACAGGATGATATAATTTTCTAGGAGGAAGTACTTTACACTGTATCATCCCAAACCAATTCTCATCATATTTTTCAGGATTATAGATCTTTTTAGGATGTCCAATTGGATAATAATCAAAATAATTTACAGTCGGATAGAGTGAACATACATCAATATATCGACCTTTCTCTTTATTTTTCATTTCATATTTTAATTTGGTTGGTTCACATCTACCACCATAGAAGGCATCTCTAGGATTTAAGGGTTCTATAAAATCTCCTTTCCATTCTTTTTTCATATATTTTTTAATTTCTTTATCTTTATCAAAATCACATTCCCATATTTCAATTAACTCATATCCTCCGTCTTTTATCTTATTATTTATCTTTTTTGTTTTTTCATATAAATCAGCCATACATATTTGATTTTGTTTATTTAAAGTAGATTTTCTGTAACAACTATTACATCCATGCCAATGACAACTTTGAAATTGATATACTGTATTATCGTAAAAACCATCTACTTTATAAGTTTTATCGTCTATTTTTATTTTTTTCTCTCTTCCATTTAAAGCATGCTGTATATTTATTTTATGTTTTTGAGATAAATAATCTAACCAAGCAATAGATTTTTTACTGTATTGATCTTGTTTGATGATCTCTTCATCTATAGCTATTGTACCCTCAGATATGAATTTATCTCTAAATATAGCCATACAAACACCCGCTAATGTAACATATTTAAAAGGATCAATATTAGCTATTTCTAAAAATAATCTTCTCAATTCCAAACATCCTTTTCTTAAAATATCTACATCAGACCTACAGTATTTTATAATCTCTTTTCGAAAATCAAAGATTTCATTTTTTACAGATATGTACCATTTATTAAACAATTCTCTATCTTCTAAAGTCATAGTATTATAACCATAATAATATTTATCTGGATATTTTCCAACATAATTTTGATTTTTAATAGTGTTAAACAAATGAGGAAAATATCCTTTTGCTAATTCTGTTAATCCAAACGTTTTAGGGAATTTTCTTAATGGAATCAATGTAAAATTTATAGAATCTATAAATCTTATATTATATTCGTTTGCATGCATATAAATGAGTTTATTTCCTTGATAGATTGTAAAAACTTTAATTTTATTTTTAAAGCAGTATTTAGATATAAATTGAAAGTCAAATCCTTTTCCATAATGAGCTAATACGGTATAACCTGCATGTTTCTTATCAAATAGCCACTTACAATAGTCGTTTTCATTCTTAAATATGTTTTCTTCTCCATAAAATTCTTGATTTATAATTAAATTAACTTCATGGTTTCCTGTTTCTTGATTCGTTTCAACATCAAAAAACATATATTTTTGTGTAAATCCTGAATATTTACATGCATTACATTTTCTATCGTTACTACATTTGTTTTCACATATACTACCATACATATAATTTTTAGGAAATCTTTGACATATATTACACCATTCTCCATTTGAACAAATATTTATACATGTACTACCCTTAGCTTTTTTTGTTTTCATATAACACCTATGATTTTTTGAGACCAATTGTCTACAATTTTTACACTCTCTCTCTCCACATTTATGATCTTCAGGTGTTCTTTTATTTCTGTTAATATTTCTCTTACATTTTAAACATTTCCATAGTCTTTCACAAACAGACAATTTATGATTTTCAAAACAGTTTTCACCTTTAAAACTTCGAAAACATTCATTACATTGGATATCATCTCCTTCACAATTACTATCTTTTATAAAACATCTATCACATTTTAATAAGCATTTATGCTGATCGCTTCTTTTATAACTCACCTTACAGTAATCACAATAATTGTTTTTTCCTAAAAATCCTGTAACAGATGTAATCACATCAAAGTGATTTCTATTTTTTAAAATATAAATACAAGTAGTTTTATAACTGCCATTGTATATTCTTTCATTAAAACTTTCTCTACAAAATATAGTAATTTGAATATTTAAGTATTCTTCAAATATTTTAACATGCTCTAAATTACATATTTCTAATGGTATTTTACACATTTCATGTAATTTTTCAGCTAACTTTTTTTGTAATATTCTACCTTTTTTAATATATAGAATGTCATTTTTAGTTAATGTTTCATGATTTAATTTTTTACATAAAAGTTCAGGATTTTGAATAGATAGAGCAGCTACAATAGATCTAGCTAAACATATATTATCGTTATTTTTAATTTGACAAATACTCTTTTTGTTTATGATATCATCATCTTTGAGAATTTTTAGATGTTTTCCACCGCGTGGTAATTCTATGACATGAAAATTGAATGTACATTCTTTAATATCTAATTCTTTGTATTCAATTTTATGTGTTAAAACATCTAAATAGGTATCATAAGCCTCTCTAGTTGACATCATTTTAGGATGAAAAGGTTGACTTAATATAGGATTGTGTACTATAATATCTACTTTTCCTTCTATTTTTCCAATAGCTTTTCTGAATAAATCCTTTAAGATGTTATAATATTGTTCAGGTCTAAGTTCATTGATTTCTACAATTTTATAAATATATCTGTATGTGTTATATTTTTTAATATATTTTTGACTAATTTGAACAATTTCATAATCAGATTTAAATAAATCTTCAAGATTAACTTCTTCTACTATCTTTTCTTTATTTTTTACCAATTCACCATCTTTATATTTCAAACCAAAATAATTAAATATATTATTAAGTTTACGTCTATTTTTAGGTTCATTAATAAATTGTTTCAATTGTTCTGTAAGATCAGGAGTAAATAATTTTTTAAGATTCACTTCTGTTTTAATCTTCTTTTCTTCTTTTGGTTTAAATTCCTTATTATCAAATTTCAAATTAAATGAATCAAAAAATTTTTTAATTTTATTACGTTTTTTAGGTTTTTTAATAAATATTTTCTTCTTTTTTTCTACGTATTTTGATATATCTAAATTTAATAAATCTACTAAAACAGGTTTATATTCACCTGTTTCTTTTATATATTTAATTAATAATCTAATTAATTCATCCTTCTTACAACCTTTAGATTGTTTAATATTCAATTGTTTTACTACTTTTCTAAGCTCACCAATAGTCTTTGACTTCAAACCAAATATATCCTCATTAATAACAGTAAATAATTTTTTAAGATTCACTTCTGTTTTAATCTTCTTTTCTTCTTTTGGTTTAAATTCCTTATTATCAAATTTCAAATTGAATGAATCAAAAACTTTTTTAATTTTATTACGTTTTTTAGGTTTTCTAATAAATATTTTCTTCTTTTTTTCTAAGTATATTGATATATCTAAATTTAATAAATCTACTAAAACAGGTTTATATTCACCTGTTTTTCTGATATATTTAATTAATAATCTAATTAATTCATCCTTCTTACAACCTTTAGATTGTTTAATATTCAATTGTTTTACTACTTTTCTAAGCTCACCAATAGTCTTTGACTTAAGTTGAGCTCCATTTATTAGGAAACATTTTTTGAAATACTTTTTCCTGGAAGATGCTTACTGTGATAAATACTTTTTAAATGTCTCTTTTTGTGTGTATAGGTATATTGCATACCACATTCACATTTAAATTTTTTATATTTGATTATGGAATCACAACATTTGCAATGACTTTGGAAATAAATTTTTCCATTTCTATGATATATGTAAAACTCATTTACTGATTTCATAGTCAAACAGTGTATACACTTTTTTGTAAGCTCCATTTATTAGGAAACATTTTTATAAAAGGATTGTAAAAAATCATTCCATATTTTTTCATATTTCTTTTTAACTTTTTGGACTTTTATATTATTTTCAATATTAAAAATATCACAAATCTTTTTCATAAAATAGTAATAGTTAATTGATTTCTCATAATACATAAAATCTAAAAATTTTAAAAACATATCCTCAACTTCTTGAGAAATATTATATCTCCTTCTTAATCGATTAAAATAACAAACTCTACTATTATATCTTTGTTTTAAACTTTCGTAATCAATAACATAAAAATATTCTTCTTCTTCCGAATCATAGATTAATTTCATCTTATTATCTTCAAAAACATTCATTTATATATAACTTTTTTTAATCTTTAAACTAATTCAGATGTCCAACTATTAAATTCATCTGGATATCCTAGCCATTTTACAAAATACTTATTTCCTTTCTTTTTTATGATTTTTTCAATTTTATATACATCATCTTTTTTATTACATTTTACCATTTCATTTTCATAAAAAGTTCCTTCAATTTCCTTACTGTTTAAATCTTTTAATCGATAAGTAATAGGATCTGTTTTTAATACTTCAGAAACTATAAAAATCTCTTCAGTAAATGTAGAATCATCTACTTTCCTGAATGTTTTCTTAATTGTAGATATTCTAACACTATCCCCTATCTTAAATTTAGGTTTTTTTATGATCTTTTTTGTATATAAATTTTTATAAACTTGAGATTCATTTTCTCTAGCCTCAACAGGTGTCATTTTTATTGATCTATGGTATGAATTGTTATAATTTTTAAGTAATTTAGGTAATACATCAATATATCTTTTAGTATTGTTAGCATGCATATATTTTATAATTTTTTCTCTTATACTTCTATTAAATCTCTCAGCTATTGCAGATTTTATTTCTTTATTTTTAGTTGTAAACCAATGTATATTATTATCTTTGAATAGTTTTTGGGTCTGTTTTCCTGTAAATTCAGTACCTTCATCTGTCAAAATGAATTTTGGTATTCTTTCTTTAAAAACTTGTTTAAAACCTTGTACTACTTCTTCAGATGTTTTTCTTTTTATAGGAAAAGCCCAAGCATATTTATTAAAAGCATCTATAACCGTTAACAAATAATTAGTTCCATCATTATATTTGCTATAATTTTTTATAAATAACAAATCAGCGTCAAATTGATTATTACTGTTTGGAACATAAACTCTTCTTCTTTTAAATTTACGAATGACAGGTTTATATCTAGTATATACATCTTGTTCATGTAAAAATTCTTCAACATTAGATAACCCTGTTTTTCTTTTCAATTCTTGAATACCACATAACCGGTTTCTGGATTATAATAGACCTCTTTTAAATTCCTAAAAAAGTATTCTTTTTACTTCCACAAATAGTACAGATACCCTTACCAACAGGTTTATTATTTTTAGAAGTAGTTTTATGATAATTTTTAGTTGGGGTTTTATCTTTACACTTGACACAATATATAGAAAGACCTAATCCAAAAGTTTTTTTAGCTTTAATAATAGGTTTAATAATTCCTCTAGCTAATCTTTCTCGAAATGTGGGATCTTGTATAGCATTTAAATCATCTATTAATTCTTGATCAGCAACATGTCTCTGTTTTGTATCTTTTGTTTTATTGTATTCAATATCATGTTTTTTACATGCTTTATCAACTCTGTTTATTCCTGGATCACCTCTTTTTAATCTTTTTTCTAATTTTGTATTTGGACCACAATATTGATATCCTGGTAAATGCATTTCTGGAAAATTTATTTTATCTTGTATCCATCCAACAATATCACCACCTTTCTTTTTACAAACCATTTATTTAGAATGAATAAATTTATATCCATTCAATTGCATTTGTTTTACATATTTTTCAACTGGATTAAATTTTAAACTTTTTATGAAATCCTTTTCTCGCATATAAATTTCTTCTTCTGTCATATTTTTAGCTTTAAACGAATTAATGAGTTCTTTATAAAAATTATAACAATGTCTATATTCTTCCTTTCTTTCCGCAATTTTTAATGCAAGATCAATAGCTTCTACTATACCAACTGATAAACTTAAAAAAGCAAGTGGAAGAAAGGCAATAGCTGATAAACCTGTTCCACTTAGAATAACCTTACTTACTGATACTGAAATACTTATCTTTTGATACAAATTTCTACTCTTTCTGTAAACATACAATCTTTTTTCTAAATATACATCCATTTATATAGGATTAAATTTTTTCCTGTATCTTATTTCTGGATTCACTAAATCTAACATAAAAAAATCGTATTTTTCTTGAACACTTTTATTATATATTTGTTTGAATTCTTCAGTACTTAATAAACCATCTATCTCTCTTATAATCTGTTGAATTTCTTTTGGTTGTAGATTGAAAAATATAAAGTAATTACAGTTCTTTCTTATATCGATAGGTGTTAAAAAATATGACTGAGATAAATAAATAAGGGATGCGTTTTTCTTTCTACCTCTAATAAATAATTCTTCGATGTTTTTTTGATCTTTCTCAATCACACAATCATCAAAAATAACTAAATTCTTTAATGTAGGATTTAAATCATCTACAGTAATAAAATTTTGATCTGAAGAAAATAATACTTCTGTTTTTTTGTATTTATCATATAATTTTAATAATCTTTTCTTATTCTTTATATTCTTACATTTCAAAATATCTTCTCTTTCTATATCTTCAAACAATGTATATTTTTCTTGTAATTTAGAATATTTAGGTTCGTATAAATCTTTTGCACATATATATAATGCATCAAAAAATAATAAATCATAAATCAAATTTAACAGTAAATTTGTTTTACCTGAACCTGAAGATCCTACTATAAGCAATCTAAATGGATGTTTAGGTAATAAAGGATGTTGTTTAGGATCAGGTAATTCTTCTGGTTCTGTGTAATCTTTAATTTTTATCATAATTTACTAGCAGTAAAAATAAAATTTGCTGCAGTAAAAAATTAATATTATATAAATGAACTTAGAAAAAGAACGGAAACACAAGATTATAAAGCAAATAAAAGATTCAATTAAATTAGTAAAATTAGAAAAAGAAATAAGAAAGAATAGTGAAGATCAACTAAAAGAAAAAATAGGTATTCAAAAGACCTTAGAGGAATTTCATAAACCAGTCACTCAAGAAATTGAAAAATATGAAAAATCAAATAAAGAGGTTGTAAAAAGTATTCAAAATGTTGTAGAAAATATTTCATTTCCATCTATAGAAGAGCCTATTGAAGCTGTGAAAGAATTAGTATCTTATACTTATGATATCGATCAAAATTTAAATTTAAAATATTTAAAAGAGGAAAAATTATACAGACCGTCAGTATTTTTAAACGATCAAGAAAAATTAGAGGAGATGTATGGGAGAGCTAAACAATTAAAAGAAGGATTATTTAAGAAAAGAGGCAACTTAAAAAGTACAATTTCTAGGGCTAAAAATTTTTCAGAGGAGGAATTAAACCAGAAAAAGAATGATATAAAAGAAATTAAAAATAAAGAAAATATGTTGCAAAATTATATGCATAGATTAAATATGATTCGAAGTAGTAAAGAAATGAAGGTGGGTAAAGGATTGAATGTATTATCAAATTTAACAGAAAAAATATGTAATGGTAGTAAATCAAAGAAATTATATAATCAAGTAGCTTTATTGTTAGATATGTTATTAAAAAATAAAGAAATGACTTATAATGATGTACAACGATATCATAAATAATTTCTCTGTTAATAAATGATAAAAAAAAAAGTTTATTTGAGTGAAGGTCAGAAAAATAAACTTAAATCAGCTTTTAGAAATAAAGTAGAAGTAACATTACAAATAGATAAATCTAAAACTCCTAATCATGAGATGTATTTAACTAAAACTCAAATTAATCATATTAATGATAAAAAAAGAATTACAATCAGTAAAACTCAATTAGATAAAAATGGAGGATTTTTACCATTTCTAGCGGCACTTATACTCTCTTTAATAACTGCTGCTAAAATTGCAGTTCCAGCATTAGCATCAGGTACTTTATCTGGATTAGCTAGTTCAGCTATACAAAAAAAGATGAAAGGATCTGGGAAAAAAACAAACTTGGAAAGGGAATATATCAACAGTGGGAATTAGCGACAAAATGATTAAAGATAATATGAAAAATGAAAAAGGATTTAGAGGTGTGTTTACCTCCGATTTATTACCTAAAACAATAGGAAAATTTGAAAATGGAATCATTAATTTAGATGTATCAACAGGTCCCGGAACTCATTGGGTTTGTTATTATAATGATCCTAAATATAAATATGTGGAATAATTTGATCCGTTTGGTGAATATGACAATATGAAGAAGGACTATATTCCTAAAAATATTAAATCATTTCTTGTTACATCCAATAAAAAAATAGGTTATAATGATAGTTTTTTACAGAAACCTTCATCTGTGAAATGTGGTATATTTTGTATGAAATATATAAGAGAAAGGAATAAAGGTATATCACCTAAAAATGTTCTCAAATCATTTCCTACACAAAAACCTAGTGACTATAATGAAAATTTTGTTATGTATAAATGATAAAATTAAAATCTGAAGGTCATGAGAAATCAGAGGAATTTACTGTAAATTTTATTACACCTCTTAAAATAAAAAAATTAGCTTTACACTCATTCTCTATGGAAGTTTCTTGGTTTAATATAAGTAAGAATTATGGAAATAACAAATTTAGAATGTATACATTAGACAAAGATATAAAAATCAGTTTAGACACAGATATTACAATTATTATCTTAAATGGTAATTATACTGTAAGAGGTTTAAATGAGTATATGATGAAAATATTTGGTAAGGATCCACCTGTGAAATTTGGTATTATTGAAGCAAGACAAAGAATATCTATTAAACTGAAAAAAAATTGGGTAATTGATTTTACAGAAAGTAACTTTCATAAAATTATAGGCTTTTTAAAACCGACATATGGAAGTTATGATGAAGAAACAGAGATTGAAGGTGAACATATTGCTGATATATCCAACGGTAATGATAATATTTATATTCACTGTGATGTTGTAAAAGGATCTTTAATAAATCAATATAATTCAGAAGTTATATATTCTTTCACTAATAAAAACCCTCCAGGTAGTATAATTTCAAAAGAATTTAATAATTGGATATATTTTCCTGTTAAAGTGGATCTTGTTGAAAGAATAAAAATGAGGATTACTAATCAAAAAGGTGAATTAATAGATTTAAATAAAGGAGCTGTAGAATTTAATTTTATTTCTTCTTAAATAAATGAATAAACATAGATTATATAGAAAAAGTAAAAAAATACAAGGATTTTTAAAGGTTTTATTGAAACCTAAGAATATATTAAATGAAATATTTTCTATGAAAAAGAAAGGAGGTGGTTTAAAAATTCTTTCTAAATAAATGATTTATGATTTAAGTGATACTCGTTATTATTATAATGATCACATTAAAAGTTATGAATTAAGAGAAATTCATCCAAAAGAACATAGTTCAGATGAGAATGCTACCTATGTTTTTCATATTAATGATACTAAAGCAAAAATTTTATATTCTAGAGGATATCTTGAACAAAAATTAAAAATTACAAAAAATAATAAATCATCCATTGGAAACGAAAATGTGAGTCTGGTAAATGGCGGAGGTTTTATCAAAACTTTAAAAGTATATATAGGAGATACCGAAATTGAATCAAATACACAGTCAAATTTTTCAATCATGAATCATGTTTTAAGATTAATTCATTATACTCCTGATTATGTAACATCACAAGCTCAAAATGAATTTTTTTATCTAGATACATCTGATTCAGCTGACCGTAATGAGTTCAAATAAGATGGTACTTTAGAAGATACTACTAAAATAACTGAATTTTTTAATAATTTGAAAATGAATAAAGATTATAACGAAGGATTCGTAAAGAGATGGGAACTAACGAAAGATAGCAATGTCATTAAAATATGGACACCTTTAAAAGATATAATCGATTTCTTTAGAGAATATGAAAAGATAATTTCAGGTTTTGAAGTGAAAATAGAAATTCAAAGAAATGAAAATAAAAATATGATATATACTAATATAAGAAACGAAAATTATAAGGTAGTAGTTGAAGGTTTAACCTTACATTTACCTTATATAGAATTAAAAAATTCTGCAGAAAGCTTGTTTCTGGAATCATATCTATCTGATAAAGATATAGAGGTAAATTGGGATCGATATAGATTTAAGATGGTAGGCCCTTATAGAAGCGATAGTGGATCTGTGACAGCAACTACAGCGTCAGATGAAGTTTTAGGTGTCTATGTTATTCCTCAATATGTTGAAAGAGATAGTAATTATGAAAACAAGAAAGATCAATCATGCATAAGCATTGATTATGAAACACTTTCCAACTGAAATGTAATTTCATTTAAAAATTTCTAAAGTGTGATTCATTCAGTGGTAATATCTTTTACATTATCACAGTACTACAGTAATTTATTATACTTAAATATTTAAAACTGTATCGAAATATAAATTATCTGATTCTTTATGCAAAATCAATGAATATTTCATTCATATAACTTGTATTCCAGACTCCAGAGCTAAATAATTTTGTGTGAAAAAAATTCAGCAATTCTTATGTAATTCATCTTACAATCGCTTGAGATATTTGCATTCTGCATATGTTAAAATTAGGCTTCCTTGAAGAAATAATAAAAGTTTAGGGATCATTTAAAATCACAACTATTGTAATTGCATAGGCACGGAATTTAGATACACAGATAATACACAGATAATATATATGTGTATGTGTATGTACTCAAAGTATTAGAATCGTGCCGAAGATCGGAACTCGAATTTTCAAAGGATCTACACGTTTTGGGACTTCTAGAACACGAAAAAACTACTTTTAGGAAGACGTCTGTGTGTGTAAGGGTGTATCTGTGTATATTTCTGTGTGTCTGTGTGGATATTACATCCACTCTAATTGAAAAACTAATGGACCGAATTTCATACAATTTGGTAGGTATGTTTTTTGTGGGAAATCCTGATGTTCATTAGATTATAGTACGATTCGTAATAAAAGAATCTGCCTTCTTTGCGAAATAGCCGCAGAAATTGCCTTTATCCACTCTAGCTAAAAACTAATGAACCAAATTTAACAAAATTTGGAGTGTAATATTTCAATAACCTACAAGTGATTTATATACCAAATTTAACAAAATTTTGTATATAAATCATTTGTAGGTTATTCTACTACGATTCGGGAAAAAGGAACGGGCTATTTTTGCGAAATGGCCAGCAAAAATCGTTATATATAAAAATAAAAGACTACGTGTGCTCAATTATATCAATTAAATTCCTATTTTATATGTGATTTTTGACAACAAAAAGAATAAGACTAACCCCATTACTCCAGGACTAGCCGTTCTTGAGATATTCTAGTTTTTTCGCGTTTTCGCTACGCCATCTTTGACAATAAGTCCAGCTATCAAATGAGAACCAAATTTAAGTTTAACGTGTAAATTCAATGTCATTTAAAATACTTATGTTGTGCTGATAAACTCAAATTATCATTGAATAAATAAAGGGAACGAATATGAGTCTGCAGTGAAATACATGTGCTGTCCACATCAGAATTTTTAACAATATTACACCAATGATTTATAGAAGTGAACGGGGATTATTTTCAGGCCATTTCGAAAAAAATGTATGATCTATATTTAAAGATCCATCAAATTTTTGTCGAATAAAATGTTCAACAAATTTAAGCTGTGTACCAAATTTTAACTCTCTAGGACGTAGGTAAGTGCATTTAAAATGCCATCAATTAAATTGATCATGAAGAGTTATATAAAATTTAAAAAAAATGAAAAATTGTTATCTACCAAATTTATTTTAAAATATGAAGCCACTCCCATATGCAAAACGTTTAAACTACTACTTGCTTAGTGTGACCAATGGAAGGGAGTCCCTAGTCCGAAGACTTTAACCTCCGGTATAATGCCTATATTTGATATTCATGACATAAGTTGAGCAGATACGTTTAAACAAATGGAGAGATATTTATTATATAATATCTCTCTATTTTCTTTCTGGAAGATATCCCAAAGTCAGAATTTAATTGAATTTGTTTTTTTCCCTATATTAAATAATTTTTGTAATTAAAAAACTACTTAACATATTTTACTGAATTTTTTTTTATATATTCTATGGGATAATGTGAATATTTCCTAAAAATTTCGAAGCAATTCGTGAATTTTAAATTTACTTAAAAAATGTTTGAAAAATTAGGTCCCATAGGGTTCAATGTATTTCAGTTTTTCAACCCGGGTTCAATAAAAAACTAATTGGGTGATATTATTTATTTATATTCCCATAGGTCCTACAGACCGTCTGAACAACATACTAAAATTTCATTTTGATAAACTCATTTTTACGGTAGTTATCGTGCTAACGGACAGACAGACAGACAGACAGACAGACAGACAGAATGAACAAAGTCATAAACACTTTTCAACTTTGTTGTAAAGTGTTGATAATATAGATATGAGAGAATGCTGGTTGATGATTAATAATAAACAAGTTCCTCTTATGCGTTATAAAACAAATTTTACCAATAAAGATTATAATAGAGTGTATGAAGCTCTTTTATATGTAGGATTTAACAATATTAATACAGAAACAGGATTTTTGATAAATAAGGAGAATTTTGGTAAACTGTATCCTCATTTTCCTTTTGACTCATCAAATCATGAAAACTATACTGATTTAAATAATTTAGATATTGAATTTAATTGGATAACGAATAGTCAAAAGGAATATAAGTTTTATTTTATTTTTAAAGAAAGAAAGAGATGTTTTATAAATTTGAAAAATAAAACTATAACAATGGTTAAGAGTTTAAAATCATAAAATTAATTTTTATGAACTATAATAAATGAGTGCTTATTATCCACCTTATGATGATCAAATGAAAGAAGGACCTATTGGACCTCCAGGTATAGGTTTTAAATTAATGGTTGATGGAAATTATGATATGGAAAATAGAATTTTAAAAAATTGTGAAAATCCTATAGATGATTTAGATTTAACCACTAAAAGTTTTGTTTTGAATAAAATAGAGAATAATCATCATGAATTGAGAGATCTTATAAAAACTAAATATGATGAGGGTTTTTTAACCTTTACTGAAGAAACAGGCAAGAGAATAAAAGAATTAAATGATACAACTTTACATACTTTAGAAGGTAAACCTTACGATGCAAAAGGAAAAAGAATAGGAAATGTAGCAGATCCTAAAGATGAAAAAAACGTTGTGAATAAAAGATATTTTGAAAAAAATTCGTTAATATTACAGAATGATAAATTTGATGCAAAAAATAAAATAATTACGAATGTTTCTGAACCTGAAAATGATAACGATGCTGTCAATAAAATATATTTAGACAATAGAGATATCTGGGTTACTATACTAAATGATTTTCATACAGATGGGGATTATAAAAAAGTAAATTTCAACATGATGAGCTCAAAATTACTGGATCAAGAGATGCGATTATCTACCGATATGTATATGAAAATTTCCATATATATAGATATATATGATACAGTAGAAAGTAAATATATATATGATAAAAGCCCACTGATATCACTGGAAATCAATGGTAAGGAAATTTTAAATGTTAATAGAGATGTAGTAACCTGTTTTGTTTATGGTAAACGTGATGATATCATCACATTAAAGATAAAATGCGATGGTAACGCTTTAAAACCTTATATGCATATTGAAAAAATTTCTTTCTAATAAATGGATATTGATTGGAATGAATTTTCCAGAAATAATTTATCTGAAGATGTAATTAGAAATCTTAAAGATCATGTAAATTAGGATTTAGTTTTACAATATTCAACACTGTCTGAATCTTTTATTGAAGAATTTGCTCAACCTGATGATTGGTGTAAAATTTCTAGATATCAAAAATTATCAGAAGATTTTATAGAAAAATGTAAAGATAAAGTAGATTGGGTAAACATATCTCAATATCAAACTTTAAGTAACGAATTTATCGTAAAATTTTCTGATAATTTATATTTATATAAAGTATCAATATTTCAAAATCTTACAGAAGATACCATGAGAGTATTAAAAGATGATTTAAATTGGTTGTATATAACTAGATATCAAACATTTAGTGAAAATTTTATAGAAGAATTTATGCATAAATTAGATTTTTGTTATTTGATTAAATATAAATTTTAGCTATTACCTGATCACTTTTTTAATGTTCATTGGAAAAAAATACAAGCAATACAGATGAGTGAATTAAATAAAAAGTTTGGTCATCACGAAATAGAACCTTACAAAGAGAAAATTATTGAAGAGATATATGAAGTTAAATCAGTCTTGAGAGAGTGTGTTTATATTTTGAGACAATTAACTAACAAAGATGATAAATAAATATTTAATAAAAATGTTTCTATATAAATGGATGTTACATATAATATTGGTATGGAAAAAAAACTATGTCTTTCTTAAATATAGAGAATCCTACTGAAGTGAAATCTATTTCTTTATTTAATTGTATAGGATCTCTTGAAGGAATAGAAAAATTAATAAATTTAAAAGAATTATATTGTGCGAGAAATAAATTAAAATCTCTTGAAGGAATAGAAAAATTAATAAATTTAAAAGAATTATATTGTGCGAGAAATAAATTAAAATCTCTTGAAGGAATAGAAAATTTAACTAATTTAGAAATACTATCTTGTGGAGGAAATAAATTAACTTTACTTAGAATAGAAAATTTAACGAATTTAAAAGAATTACGTTGTGAAGATAATAGATTAAATTCACTTGAAGGAATAGAAAATTTAACTAATTTAAAAAAAATATATTGTGATGGAAATAAATTAATGTCACTTGAAGGAATAGAAAATTTAACTAATTTAAAAGAATTATATTGTGATAGAAATATATTAATGTCACTTGAAGGAATAGAAAATTTAACTAATTTAGAAATACTATCTTGTGGATATAATATATTAACTTCACTAGATGGAATAGATAATTTAACTAATTTAAAAGAATTATGTTGTGAAGATAATAGATTAACTTCACTTGAAGGAATAAAAAATTTAATAAATTTAAAAGTATTAGATTGTAGTGAAAACGATATTACATCTCTTGAAGGTATAAAAAATTTAACTAATTTAAATAAATTATATTGTAGAGAAAACGATATTACATCTCTAACTGAATTAATATTTTTACCTAGAATAAATGAAATATGGTATGATGAAGATAAAATAAATTTACCCCTGATTTTAAGAAGATTTAGTAATAAGGTATATAATAACTCTTATTTTGAAGATGAATTCCATCTTGCGATGTGGGACAGTATTTTTAAGTCTTAAAAAACTCAGTAAGAATATTTAGAGACTCTCAAGAGGTGATTCTTAAAAAATAATTCTAAATAAATGGATCTTTATAAGATTAAAAAATCTCTAGAAAAGAAAGGAATTAGTGTAATAGCAAGATTTATAGAATCAAACGGTGATACTGGAACAGCATTTTTAAGTAATTATAATGATAAAGATCTTAAAAAACTTAGTAAGAATATTAAGTCATATTATGATTTTGGTGGAGAGAAAAAATTTAGTAAAGATTGTATACAACTTACTTTTGTTGAAAAAAAAAAGTGATTATATTTTATGTGATTTTCTAAGTATGGAAATATGTTTTTTTTTTAACATCTTCTTCTAAAAAAATTATATTATAACTTCAAAATTATTAATACTATCAAGATGATAATTTTATGATCTTCAACTCTATAAAACACGTCCGTAAATTACGGACGCGTTTCGATATATTTTGAGTCACTTTGTAATCCTATTTTAGGATCTCTTTTAAAGTTTATTTAGAGGATTCATTTTAGAAGTCCTCTTTTTTCACGCATTTATTTAATTTCATCCTTTTCACCGTAATTTACCTATGTATGAGGGACTAAAGGTCCCCTCATAAATATCAAAATGCCCATAATAGGGGCAGACTATCTTTGATATCTATAGATAACATCAAAGATTTGGTCTCTATAATATACATATAACTCCTTTTTTAAGTTAAAAAACATGAAATTTTAGAGTCTTAAAACTCTCTTGATTTTTGATTTTTTAAAAAATACCCATTTTTTAATGATTTTATATATTTTTTGGATGATTTTATACATGCTTGGTCTCAGAGGTTGTCCTAAATCTTTGAAATATGATAGGAATTTGTAGTATATGGGGCTGTCTCTGGGTGTCCCAGAGTCAGCCCCATATACTACTGCTATACATTATTAAGAACTGTCACATATTATAAATTACATGTTATACAAAAAGAAGTGTTAGAAAAAAGTGGGAAATGTTAAAAGAAGAAGAGAAAGTTTGTGAGATTCCGACAGCCCCATGATGTGTCGCACCCTGTCGCTACGCTCTTTAAGGACAGCGTTCCCACCAGCGTGAAATAATTTTTTAATTATTATTAATTTAAATAAATCTGAATTTTATATTCAGATACTTGTAATTTTATTTCACAAGATAAAGTTTCATAAAGATATTTAAACTTCATTGTTTTTAAAAACAATTTAAAATAAATAAAGTTGAATTTTAAATTGAGATACTTATAATTTTATTTTACAAGATAAAGTTTTATAAAGAATTTTAAAAATAAATCTGCATTTTTAAATTCAGATACTTGTAATGTTACATTACAGGATAAAGTTTTATAAAGAATTTTTAAAAAAATAAATCTGAATTTTTAAATTCAGATTCTTCATTACAAGATAAATTCTTCATTACGTCTCAGATTTTTCATTACAAGATAAAGAATTTTAAAAAATAAATCTGAATTTTTAAATCCAGAAACTTATATTCTCTACTTTACAAGATAAAGTTTCATAAGAATTTAAACTTAATTGTTTCTAAACAGTGAAAAATAGCTAAAAATTAATTTTAAAATGTAAAGTAGCAAATTTCAAGCTGGCAGGCCTATTTCCCAAACATAAAAATGAACACGTTATGATTTAACATAAAAATGTTACAACAGTGAAAAAATCTGCTCATAATACAGATTTTTTTTTTCACAATGCACTGGGTTTTTTTTCCCCAGACACTTAGATTTATTTTTCTTTCATATTTTTTTTCTTTTTCAAATTTTTCTATATTTTTTTTCAAATTTTTTCATATTTTTTTTTTCTTTTCAAAATTTTCCATTTTTTTTCTTCCTATTTCTGACGTTCATATCTCCATATCTTTATTTTCTTCTGAGTTATCTTTATTTTCTTCTGAGTTATCTTTATTTTCTTCTGAGTTATCTTTAATCCGGTGGTGGCCGTAAGCATAAGTATGCACGCCATCGTCCATTATGTAGCGTTTATCATCGTACGGAGAGAGTGACACCTTACACTGTTTCAGAGTGTATAATTGATGGCACTCACTCCCGATACGGTACTGAACGTGACATGCAACTTTTTTTATCAGTAAGACAACTTTTGTACATCTCGTGTCTCAGTTCTTTACTGATAACTGATCGGGAGACCCCCTTTGTTGTCTTTTTTGCACCACTAACTGCCAATAGTGAGTACATTTTAGACCTGATCCCCACAAACTCAAGCCCCGGCTATGCGTTCAGTTCATCCTTTAAACAACCAATCTTCTTCTACGCCGGATGATTCACGGGGAAATCAGAGGTGTCAAAGAGATGGTTGTTTTTCTGCATGTCCTGATAAAAATCACGACACTGCATCTCATAGGTTAAAGAATCAGTGTCAGTGAATAGTAACACAGCCTTCTCTCCATAGCACTTTTTCATGTAGCCATAATGAAATTTGTACATATGGAGCTTACTCAGCTCCAGAATGGTGAATCCAACATAAATCGGTCTGTTAAAGATGATACAGTTCTCCACCCGCTCAACCCCAACCAAGTCTTCATCAAAATTTTTGAAGCGCTTGAATGTGGGCGTCGCCACGAGCTTTTCACCCCGCCGCGTGTGGGTGACCAAATCCACATTAACCCTATTGCGCAGATTTTCCATGGATTTTCCGTATACGGCGTTGTTCATGAGCTTGAAGCATTCCTTCTCGAAGCCTGATTGAGCCCTCTTCCTTTGTTCGGTGTTGAAATCAATGTATGGCTTCAACCAGGCCCGTTGATTGAAGCGAAGGACTTTATGTACTGATGTTACATACAACCCCAGTTTCAGGTACATTTTAAGAATTCTATAATGTACCAAGTAATTCTTGTTTCGCAAGTTGGGTACAAGTTTTTCTTGCTGTTGGAACTGGGGAACTCCAAGCTCCTCCATGATCTTTACCGTATACTGCGAGACATCTTCTTCTCGAATAACCATTCTTTCTGGTGCAACAGGGTAATCATCATAATCTAAATACATGATATACCGGGTGGGCTGGGCAGGGCCATACTCCGCCATGTATGGATTATTTGCACGTGCCAAACGCTTCGTAATAACAGACACGCCACCCCTGATACCACGCTCTATGAAAAGATGCTGGTCAATCTCTGTCATAAGATCGAGGGGCTGCTTGCACATCTTGAGAGCAGCCTGCCATTCCAAGCCGGGTGCTATCATCAGGTGGACACAATCCAACCCATAGTACTCCCTGCACAGGTGTCGAAACTGCTGAAATACGTCGGCCAACAGAAGAACATCACTTTTAACGTAGATGTCGTGGTAATCCCCTAATGTTTTCAAGTTGAATGTTCTCCATTCTGAGCATGAGCATAATCATCAGCGGTAGGGGTCTCGTCTGACAGAGTGCTATAAAAAGCCGAGAGTGGAAGTAATACCTGCTCATTAAATTTCGCCAACGAATTCATGTACTCGTAAGGGTACACTTCCTTGCGAAGCAGCAGTTCAATCGATCACATTGGTCTTCAAGATCTTAAATTCTTCAGCTGGTAATTTGGCCACTAACTTCTCCAAGCATTCATTAATTGGAGGCTATCGATGAATTGCAGCCTCACACTCTCCTTTCCTTGGTACAGGGAGATGAAGATATATCTCTCCATATTTTGTGGAATGACCTCTAAGCTGTGGTCTTTCAGCTTTCCAAGCTCCGACATTAAGAGGTGCGAATCATAGTTTTCATATTGTTAAATACTATAGGGACACTCTTGCATAACTTGTACCTCAGATTACAGTTCGAGTGTGCTGCACCCCTATAGTTTCCAACTATGTGACAATGATCGCGAACATTCATAATATACCCGGTCACCGTCTTTTGCAAAGGCCCTCTTACACAGATAGCAGTGGGATGTCCTGTTGAAAGCCAGTGACTCACTCCTAGAAAGTCGCATAGGTGCTATGCTATTAAAACGAACGGCCAGCTCGTTTCTTTCCAGGAGCATCCTCTGCAGAAAGTGGGTTACAGCGTCGGGGCCCCGATAGCAATACACGGGCTTGTGTGATTCGCCTTGGGGTCCCACGACGACGTATCCGTAGCCGCAGGCTTCATGATGAGTCACCTTTTCTACAAAGGACCGACTATCGCTAAGTTGTGCACTGGGAACTTCTACCAAAAGTGACTCAAAGTCGTCATATATTACGAACGGGACCGGGTGTTGATACTCCAAATTGGAGAATTTTAGACAACTTTTCTCGAGGCTTGGCATCTCAACACGTTGTGGTGTGTGTTCTTTGCAGTAGGGAGTGTGTGCCAAGAGTAAATCTTCTCGGGTGAAGCGGTGGGGGCACCGATAGCACACATGAAAGGCATGCTCATGTTTAGTCAAATCCCCGAGACATACTGCGGATCAGGCAGTAATGTTGTTATGTATCCTGACTTATGAGGAGAAGGTTTATGCAATCGACATCGTCTCTTGCAGATACGTGCAGAGGAAACACTTCTTCATCCTCATAGCCGAAAACATTAATCCGGAAGTTGTTCAGCTTCTCTAAGGTACCAACCTTACTCACGGCAATCAGTGGTACGCGCATCTCTTCTAACGCCAGTGTTTGATCCTGTCGATTCTCTCCAGTGGGCTCCAAAGTGTGGGTCGTGAAAACGCCCAAGGCTTTGCCTGGGTGCTTATTTTCTTTACTATCCTCTCAACGTCGGCCGTCTTACGTTTCACGCCCTTGGAGAGAGGGTGAGGATGAGCACGGCGAATATGCTGCAACAGCACGTCGCGTCGTGTGAATGCTTCATCACATAGATTGCACTTGTGCTGTGAAGCATTGTGGTGTCGCCTCGTGTGGCGAAGGAGGTCCATTCGGGACAAAAACTCTTCACCACACACACCACAATTTAAACTTGCTTCATGCATTTTAGCATGCTTCTCCATATCATTTTTCGAGTGAAAGTCGTCTGGCATACTTCACATATAAAGGGTTTTACCCCCGTGTGGGTCTTCATATGTCTAGTCAAATTGTGCTTCAGAGTGAAGGACTTGTGGCAGGTGGGACATATCTATAAAATAGATAAAATGTCCATATTAGTTTGGCTTTTCTAGAAAATTCCTAAAAGCACTCTATAAAATCGTGAGTCAGCTGTTTTTCGTAAAATTATTGATTGCAAGCCTTGACAGTTGCTGTAATAGAAAATATATACGATACAATCCTATACTCCCAGAAACAGCTGTTTTCTCTACCTCCACCAAAAGATAGAATAAAAATAAAATAACTTACGTGGACACCACTTGGTCCTGCTTTTCCCACTACAGTCGGTGTTGCACAGGAGCAGTTGGTACATCAACAGCTGCTACAGTCATATCCTTAATATTAAAAACATAGAACATGTAAAAGAATGAAATGCGAATGAAGCTAAATTTTGTGTTGTAAATTTTAAAAGTTCTTGTGTCATGAATGATAAAAGAATTTATTTGGATGATTGTGTCATGAATTTTAAAAAATGTTAAAATCTTTATTTTTAATTCGAAAAATATCTTGAACTCACTTCTGCAAGAGCGATATTCAACATTGTGGAAAATTCGTTTGTAGATATTTTAATATACTAACGAGGAGAAATTCAAAAACACGTCTTTCCTAGTGCAAGTCTCGAGTCAAAGTGAGCTCCACGTAGCG
The DNA here is from genome assembly GCA_951213105.1 of Amaurobius ferox. Taxonomy (NCBI): domain Eukaryota; kingdom Metazoa; phylum Arthropoda; class Arachnida; order Araneae; family Amaurobiidae; genus Amaurobius; species Amaurobius ferox. Next base: position 149,864,947 of record OX578142.1, on the reverse strand, counting down.
TGTATTGTGGGCGGAAACATTATCTGGCTTGTCACGTGATTCCATACGTGGCAGCCTGTGATTCGCTAACAAGATGTCACGTGCTTCCACACGTGACAGATCACATGATTTACAGATAAGGAGATATTACGTGACATGTCACGTGATATCACACATGGCAGTCTATGATTCTCTAAGAAATGTTACGGTAAGAAATATCATGCGATACATCACATGATACGATAAGAGCTCATTCGTTCAACATTTGTTCTCCTAGAAAGTTGTTATTGTTTATTTTTAAAAATGTCTATTTTTTTAAACGCGAGAAGTTGAATGTAGAATATGTTCGCGAATTTTATTCTGCGAATGTAGCCGATTTAATTTTTCACGAGTTGAAAAGTCTGCCCTTTCAACAATCACAAGTGGTGGTGCATGGCCACACATACCAACCGGCGCGAAAAGTATATGCATTTGGAGATGTTGGGCTATCCTACGAATTTTCTGGAAACAGCGTACCTTCTGTGGAATGGACACCTCTCTTATCGGACATAAAATCACGTGTGGAAGAACATATGGGATACAGCTGCAATTTTGTGCTAGTAAACCTATATGCGGATGGACATGCCAAAATAGGACAACACAAGGACAATGAATCTTCCCTATGTTCTAAAACATCTATAGCGGTTCTCAGTTTCGGTTCTACGAGATCCATGATTTCTGAGAGAAAAGGACAATCTCCTCTAAGTATTCCACTTCAACACGGTTCGCTTTATGCGATGCATGCACCTACCAACAAATTCTATACTCATGGAATTGCTGTGGAACCCGAAGTCTCGGAAGCTAGAATAAGTCTAACATTCAGAAAAATTCTATCTGAGACGTCCGTGCAGAAGCGTAAGTGCGAGTTTCCAATGTATGTACCACCTGCAGCACTTTCGCCTATATCTAAAATCGATTGGAACTATATGCATACTCCATCTATAACTACTACAGATTCGCAAAGTGATTTGTTATCGTCGGCCCTGAACTATGCTACTTCTCAAAGTGGATCGGTTTCGATAGAATTAACCTCATCCGAAAAGTTTCGTTGCCATCTGGGATGTAACATTTATGTTAGTTACTGTGCAACATTTTCGAGGAAATGTTAAAGTACACTTTCGCATGTACAAGACGAATGCTTCCAATGTTAACTCCTTATGGTGTAACACTCAGACCTAATACGTGGAGTGTATTTTTAAAACACATTTCAAATATGGACAATGAAAACCTATCTTTCACAATCAATAACGAACTCTTAGTATATTTATATGAAAACAGTATATATTTACAACACCTTGCAATGGACAACTCAAAAAGAAATTAGTCTTATTAAATCAGGACAATTTTCATACTCTTCAGAATATAAGTAAAGATGTCACCAAATGTGTGTTGGATCAGTTACTAACAAATATCCTGCCAAATTGTATTATGAAGCACCAAAAACCTGCCGAAGCACTCCCGACTTTGCCGCCCGAAAAATTTATGTGCAGAGTTGTATAAATCATATCAACGCGATACATGTAAAAGTCACGGGTGTACCGATTTGAAACACAAGTGCTGCACCCTACCCTACCATATGCAATTTGTGGATTATGAAATGGTCGATCATGATCTATTATTGATAAACTCTCAAGAAATCGCTCGAGAGTTTTGTGAAACAAATGAAAACAATGTTTCATTACTACTACCATGATTTTTTAAAAGTCTCACCGTAAAGGACTATTATACAGCCATGATTGAACTGTTCCATATGTGAAATACAAGTTAGTAGAATATTACTTTTTGTAAAAATCTATGTATTATATTTGTGTTTATTAAATATGTTTTTTTTTCTTTAAACACTGCTTCATTCTTAGTTTTATTTTAAGATATATGCTGAAATTATTATTTCTTTGAATTTAAAAGGGTCATTAAAAACATACTAAAATGTTGATATAAAAAAATTATATACATTATAGTTGTAAGATATAATTGTTGGAAGCGCATAAAAATCTATCACTAAAATTAAAAATCGGCGGTGGTTCCATTCCGATGGAGCGTGAAATAAGCTTATATTTTTCAAAGTCCAATTAAACTGAATGGTTCAACAGGGAAAGCATTAAAAATTATCTGTTGGCCATATTAAATGTTTTATTAAATAAAGTCAGCGGTGGCTTCATTCCGATGGAGCGCGAAATAAGTTTATATTTTTTCGAAGTCCAATTAAAATATCAGCTTCTTAACACGGAAAGCAGTAAACATTGTATGTAGACTCAAGGAATCGATAAAAATAAAAACAAATACATTTTTCAATTAAAAAAAGTTATTAAAATAACTCACCTGATTTATATCGTCTTTCGGCGCGGCAGAAGATGTATCACTACATAAAATGGCCATTTCCTCAGTGGAAATGCCGAAGTTACGACCGAAGCACTGGCTAAGATCAGAAGGAAAGAGCAGTTGACAGTTGCTTGATAAGGACCCCATTTTATACCCTTTTCAGAGGTGACCTTTGGTTTGTGCTAAATAAACACTGTTCTCTGCAAACAAAAATCAGAAGCACATGATTTCGCGATAAACTGGAACATTCGATGACCTGTATGTTCCTTGAAAATGGTTAGAATTCGAATGGTTTCATTTTAATTACATTTTTAAATCTAAATCTAGTTTTGCTGCAATTTATTCAAATATGTTCTCAAACTGTGGGTCAGTACTTTAAAATATCTAACGAATATCAAGTTCTTCTTTGTGCATCAAAGCAGTGGTTAGTACAAGGAGACTATTAAACATATGTCATTAAGAAAGAATAGATGTATACTCATTTTTAATATTATATCGTTCATTTCTAGTTAGGACAGCAAGTTGTCGCTCGTGAGTTCCAATTTTTGTAACTATTTTCTGTGTATCTTCTAAAAATATTTATAAAATGTGTCTAAATATTCAAACTTTAACTAAGCTCACTAAAATATATGCCGTGTATATATTTGCAATCCGTGAAAATGTTAGTTCATATTTAGAATGGTAAAAATCTATTTTAAAGCTGGCGAAACATATTCTGTAAATGTTAAAAAATCGTAGTGTTGAATACACACTTAAAATCCAGTTCACACACAATTTTATATTCAGTGGAAATTCATAATTTACTATTAGATTTTGTTTTTAAATATACGCACACACACACACCTAAAATGGTCGAATCTTGTTCACAACCCCGCATAACGCATTTTTTTAAAATAGCTAAGTATATTGCAGTATTACATTTTTTTAAATACATAACACTTAAAATGGTTGAATCCTATTCATGAACCCACTTAGCACAATTTTATATTCAGTGGAAATTCATAATTTAATATTAAATTCGTGTTTTAAATACGTACACACCTAAAATGGTCGAATCCACAATTTTTTGTGTTCACTTGAAGTCCCTAATTTACTATTACTTTCTGTTTTTAAATACACCGAAAAACAATTGGCAACATACCAAACACACCGAAAAATTAATAAGTACCCCTTTTATAAAATACATTCCCTGTTACAAAATATAGCTTCCCTTTATTAATTTCCAATGTTCTTAGCACAATCCCGAAAATAATCTATCTTCCGTTTACTTTCACAGAGAACACTTCAACGATGAGAATCTACGAAGCATATGCGCTGTAGCATAACGGATAAGACGCCAGTCTTCTAATCGAACAGCTCTGGGATCAAACCCCAGTCCTGACAAGTGGAAATTAAATTCTTTTGGAAATTAAAAAAAAGCCGATAGATGGCAGCACCTCATCAACTTTCACCAGAGGGCGCTTTAACTACGTCACCGCTGATAACAGAGTTCAGTTCGTCATCGACCATCACGGAGGAAGGGTGTGTGCTAAGAAGCTCCGCGATACACTCCGGTCAAAGGTCAGTCAGCGATTGCGACATCCATTGAAACCTCTTTCAAAGTTCCTTCGGTCAAATGTCAGTCAGCGATTGCAACATCCATTGAAACCATTTCCGCAATTGTGTCTCCCTCTCAGCACAATGCAGTTAGGTCAAAGGTCATCCTTCGGAGGGCTCTTTCGAAGTTCCTCCACCTCTCAACGCGATTGTGCAATGCACTCTGGTCAAAGGTCATTTGTAAGCAAATTTACAAAAAAAAAAGGAAATTGTATCAATATATGCAAAACGAAAGCATTAAAATTGTATGGGACCGTACTACTTATATGGTCGCAGATCAGAAAATAAGCCAGAGTGTTAGTAGAAGATTACCCTTATTACAATATGAGTCTCAAAAATCTTTGCCAAAAATAAAACAGATGACGTAATAAATTGAAAATATCAATAATCCCCGTAATCTTTATACCAGAAGGTCGTACTTGATTCCAATATATGCTAATATACATCGAAATATATGCCAATATACCTATATTACTTACATTCTCGTAGATTAGAAGATATACCAGTGCATTTGTAGAAGATTACTCGTACAACACACAATATATGATTTTAAACAATTTTTGTCATAATGAAACAATGGCATAATAATTTGAAAATATCAATAATCCCCGAAAATAACAATAATAATAATATTTATACCTGAAGACCGTAATTGATATTATCCAGTCAAAAATGCAATGTCAATGAAATTCATTTTATATACATATCTTTATTATTCAAATCGGAAAAGATTTAATAAAAATCGTATGCCGCATAACACATTGGATTTACATCCGTGCAACGACATAATATCATTTACTTCAAATAAATTGATGGAAATCATATGGTCTGAATAATGCTATATCCATGGAAGGTTTGGCGACATTTTTGTCAATTTAGCGACAATTTAAAAAATCGCCAAATTTATCGTCAAGTGGCACTGTAGAACTGATAGTCCCATTTTGCGACAAATTGACGAAACATCCTCACAATACTATCCCCTTACAAAACACAATTAATTTCATTTATTAAGCACAATTTTATCAATTTCATGATATTTTTATGTATATACAAACATTTTTATCAATTTGGTGACATTTTAAAAATTCGCTAAATGTGTCACTAAGTAGGATGGATGGACTGACCGACAAATACTACCGAAACATCATTTCAGTACTATTTTCTAAAAAACAAATTTAATTTCCTTGATTTGCGTCGTTTTCATGAATTTGGTGACATTTTCGTCAATTTGGTAAAGTTCAAGAAAAGTTGCCAAGTTAGCGATATTCCGCCAAATTCGTAGTTCTGAATTTGCAGATCTGAAGACTAAAACATCCTGATCCCGTTTGTATATACTAAATGAAAAGACTAAAATTGTATTAGAAGATATATTCGTTCCACTATTTTTCTGTTTCAACAATCGGATAAATGAATTTATTGGGTAAAGACAATATATGAGTTTATTAGCTAAACACAATATAAAAGCTTAAAAACTCTTTGCCAAAATAAATGAAAGTGATGTACGCGGTCCGCAATTAATATAATTAAAAGAAAAATCAAACCGTTCTTTTCTAAAATATATTTTTATATCCATTTATTTATTATTCAAATCGAAAAAATAATATTTAAAATAAAATTAGCAGACAGATTTAATTTAATTGCGTTTCTGAGCAACATAATAAAAGATAGAATCTTCCTCATAAAATGCATTAAATAACCATTTTGATTTCTTTATACTTTTCATTGTTGAGTAAATGCTTCTGAAAAATTAACCATGGAGATAGATTTTCCATTTAAATTCATGTTTCAAACAATTCATGCTTTTAGATAATGATTAACTTGCGCAAAAATCCTCCATCAAACTCAAAAATAAAGTTTCAATTCACGTTGACGTTTTAAACAAACGATTTTCATCCTTTCCGTTTGGATAAACCACGGAGTTAGAGAGTGGAACTCCTTGAAAAAAGTTGCGTTTTTCATTAATATCTCGACAAACCCGGTCTTAGAAACCCGAAACTTGGACAAAATTTATGAGGAGCTATTTCAAGGCTACCCACAAAATTTCATTAAATTCAGTCCAGCCGTTCTCTTGTGATGATGAGACAAACGAAAGTTTCGCTTTTTACTAATATCTCGAGAGCCATTAGTCGTAGAAACTCAAATCATACACTAAATTTTAAGTGGGGCTATTTCCAGGCTACCCACAAAATTTCATGAAATTCAGTTCAGTCGTTCTCCCGTGATGATGTGACAGACAGACAGACAGATTTTCAATTTTATTTATATAGACTAGCAGCATACCCGTTTTTCGTACGGAGTATATAATATAAAGACTATTATAATTCAGAATCATATGCAAATTATGTTAAAATACTAAATTTATTGCTCCTAAAGAGAAGTTTATGAATATCTGTTCTCATCATGCAAAATTATCTTCACGGGCAGATCTGAAGAATAAAACATCCTGGCCCCTTTCGAAAGCAAATATACAAAAAATATGAAATTGAATCAATATATTCAAAATAACAGTGCTAAAATTGTATGGGACCCGTAGTACTTATATACTCGAATATTAGAAGATATGACCTGTATTAGTAGATTACATGTATAAATTGAAAATATCAATAAACCCGTAATTGAGTTCAATATATGCCAGAATGAAAGCACTAAAAATTATATGGGAATATATATATATATATATATATATATATATATAATCCCCGTACTACTTATATTGTCGCAGATTAGAAAATATGCCTGTATGTTAGTAGAAGATTACCCTTATTACAATATAAGTCTAAAAAATCTTTGCCGAAATAAAACAGATGACATAAATTGAAAATTTCAATTATCCCCGTAATCTTTATACCAGACGGTCGTGCTTGATTCCAATATATGCCAATATATATCAAAATATATGCCTATATGCCTGTATGCCTATATATGCCTATATGCCTACTTATATTCTCGTAGATTAGAAGATAACCAGTGCATTTATAGAAGATTACTCGCACAACGTACAATATGTGAGTTTCAACAATTTTTGTCATAATAAAACAATGGCATAGAATTAATATGAAAATATCAATAATCCCTGAATCAGCAATCCACGAAAATACCAATAATAATAATGTTTAAACCTGAAGACTGTAATTGATATTATTCAGTCAACACTGCAATGTCAATAAAATTTAATTTATATTCATATCTTTGTTATTCAAATCGGAAAAGATTTAACAAAAATCTTATGCCGCATAAACACATTGGATTTACATCCGTTGCTAAACGACATGACAGCATTTGCTTCAAATGAATTGATGGCAATCTTATTGTTTGAATAATTCTATCTCCATTGAAGGTTTGGCGACATTTTCGTCAATTTAGTGACAATTTAAAACATCGCCAAATTTATCACCAAGTGGGACTGTAGAACTAACAGTCACATTTTGCGACACATTGAAGAATAATCATCACAATACTATGCCCTGACAAAACACAATTAATTGCATTTATTAAGCGCAATTTCATCAATTTTATTATATTTTTATGGATTTGCAAACATTTTATCAATTTGGTGACATTTTAAAAATTCGCTAAATGTGTTACTAAGTAGGATGGATGGACTGGCCGACAAATGCTACCTAAACATCATTTCAGTACTCTCTTCTAAGAAAACAAATTTAATTTAATTGATTTGCGTCGTTTTTATCAATTTGTCGACATTTCCGTCAATTTGGCAACGTTTAAGAAAAGTTGCCAAGTTAGCGATATTCCGCGAAATTCATAGCTCTGAATTTGCAGATCTGAAGAATAAAACATCCGATTCCGTTTGCATATACTAAAAGGAAACACTAAAATTTCGTTAGAAAATATACCCGTTCTACTCTTTTTCTGTTTCAACAATCGGCTAAATAAATTTATTGGCTAAACACAATATGAGTTTATTAGCTAAACACAATATATAAGCTTGAAAACTCTTTGACAAAATAAAGGAAAGTGATGTACACAGTCCGTAATTAATATAATTGAAAGAAAAATCAAACCATTCATTTACAAAATATATTTTTACATCTATTTATTTATTATTCAAATAGAAAAAATAATAACAAATATTAACAAACATATTTAATTTAATTGCGTTGCTGAGCAACATAATATAAAAAAGAATCTTCCTCATAAACTGCGAAATTAAATAACCATTTTGATCTCTTCCACATAAAATGCAAAAATAATAACCATTTTGATTTCCTTATACTTTTCATTCTTCAGTAAATGCTTGTGAAGCATAAACCATGGAGTTAGATTTTCCATTTAAATTCATGTTTCAAACAATTCATGCCTTCAGATAGTGACTAATTAATGCAAAAATCCTGCACTAAGCTCAGAAATGAAGTTTTAATTCACGTTGACGTTTTAAACAAACGATTTTCATCCTTTCCGTTTGGATAAACCACGGAGTTAGAGTAGAACTCCTAGGATAAAGTTCCGTTTTTCATTAATATCTCGACAACCCCTGGTATTAGAAATTCGAAACTTGGGCAAAATTTATGGGGGGGGCTATTTCAAGGCTACTCACAAAATTTCATTAAATTCGATTTAGCCGTTCTCTCGTGATGATGAGACAAACGACATATTGGTTTTTTGCTAATATCTCGAGAACCATTGATCGTAGAAACGCCAAACATAGACTAAATTTTAAGTGGGACTATTTCCAGGCTACCCACAAAATTTCATCAAATTCGGTTCAGCCGTTCTCTCGTGATGACGGGACAAACAGACAGACAGACAGATTTTCAATTTTATTTATATAGATTTGTCACATATTTGTAACATTTGCTAATATGTATTTATGACATTACCAACATTTCAGAATTTATATGTTCCCAATATTTTGGGGATATTTATGATGTATTCCTAACATATTCATGATGTATTTTCACGTATTCACTATGTACTAGCAGCATACCCGTTCTTCGTACGGAGTATTTAATTGTTAGAAACCGTAACACAATTATTGAAATAAATTTGGGGCTCTCGTGCATCTACCAGATGCTTTAGCGGTTGTCGATAATAGAATACATGAAGCAAAAAAATTATCACTCAGGAAATGTCTTTCCAAAATAATCAACCTCTTTTAATACATAAAACGAAAGATACAATGCTCAAATCGCCGCAGCAAACCGAACGTCAAATCATAGTTCCATTAACATTTTTATCAGTGTTGCCATACAAAAATAAACTCTTAAAACGTATGTAAGACATCGGTAAAAAGTCAATTAGTCCATACGCAAAAGTATTTCTTTCATTTCAGATCTTTCCAAATATTATTTCCAACATCCTCCCCCCTTTTGAGTCGACCTTGGAGGACTCAAAACCTCAATAGCATTGTGAAGGCCCAGTCTCTGGGGATCTTGATGACACGGCCAGTTCGAGACACACGAGGCAAGAGTGAAGAAGTTACAGGCTGTTCAGATTTGGGACCATACTCCTTCAGAGTATCTGATGCAAGTGCAGCCTCCTTCGTAACCTGCAAAAAACAATCTAAAGAATCTTTAGAATGTAACTCAAGGGGATAAATTCTTTGGATAGGTCTCGTCAGAACACCATTTAGAGTTTTTAGTTTAACAGTTCGTACTTTACCATCCTTGCCAGGTATCAACTGTATTACTTTGGCAAGTGGCCGATGTAAATGTTTTTTACAGTCATCGCCAATCAACACTATTTCCCCTAACTTTACACTGGGATGATGAACTTTTTGAATATGTCTCTGAATCTGCTGACTAAGATATTCTTGTCGAAAACGTCTTCTCAATTCTTCTAAGAGTTTCATTCGGTATCTTATTCTTTTGCGACAGTGCTTCGCATCGACTTGATCAACATCAGTTACTTTGGATTCCGAGTTTTCAAGCAAAAACATAGCCGGTGTAAGCTGATATAAATCTTCGGTGTCTTCAGACAGATAGGTCAGCGGACGGGAGTTTATGATCCATTCGCTATCGCACAAGATTGTGTTCAGCTCTTCATAAAATAAAACAGCTCTTCCTAAAGTTCTTTTAAGAAGTTCTTTTAAGGTTCTGATTAACCTCTCCCACCACTCACCCCACCAGGCAGCGGTAGGTGGATTGAATCTCCAGGAGATTCGCTACAAGTCAGCTTCTTTCAGAACTTCGTGCCAATCAATTTCACGTATGCTCCTTTAAAGTTTGTTCCATTGTCCGAGTAGATAATCCTTGGTCGGCCCCTTCTAGCAACAAAACAGCGAAAGGCGAGAAGAAAAGTATAGGTGTTTAAAGATGTCACTAACTCTAAGTGCACAGCTCTGTAAATCGCACATGTAAATAAAATTATCCATGTTTTATCTCCACGCTTAATGTATAGGGGTCCAGCTAAATCTATGCCAATTACTTCGAAATCACAGGCATCTTTAACCCGATCAGCAGGTAATGACACTGGATCTGAAAGTAGAGCTTTTGCTTTGAAGCGTTTACACTTCATTTATTTACAATACTACGAACAGTTCTCCTTCCCTTGACAATCCAGAACTTTTCTCGTAAAATGCTTAAGAGAATCTGAGTTCCTGCATGGCAACTTATTTCATGATAATGTTCAATTATCCGTTTAGTCAGTATACATTTATCAGGTAACAATATAGAAGATATAAAAGAAGGCTTATCAATGCGTTCGGTAATCCGCGTTTTTACTCGGAAAACTCCGTCTTCATCCGTGAAAATGTTACACATAGGAACACAAGCCTTTGACAAAAATGAAGATTGTACCTGTTTAATTAAAAAATTCTCTGCGTCTTCCTTTTCTTGCAAAGAGAGATTCCCAAATTTTCTTTTACTGAGCTCTCTTCTTAAATTATTAGCGAAACGCAGAACCCATGCCGTAAGTCGAATGATTGACTCAAAACGGGAAAATATCACGGCATACCACGGGGGATTTTCAGATTCGAAGTTCAAATTACTCAAACTAACCTTACGTCTTTCTACTTCGACTTCTTTTTCACAAAAGATTTCATTAGAAGGCCAATTTTCTGAACTTTCGTACAACCACTGGGGTCCATTCCACCATCGTGACTTGACCAACTCTTGTGGTGTACAACCTCGAGAAGCAAGATCTGCAGGATTCTTTTTTCCCGAGACATGGCGCCAGTACTCGGGAGACGTTAATTTGTGAATTTCTTTAATTCGATTGGACACAAAAACCGACCACTCTCCATGTTCTCTGATCCACCACAGGGCAGTCATAGAATCACTCCAAAACGTGAAACTTATATTGGGTAAATCAAATGCCAATTTTATTGAATAAGCTAACCTTGTTCCTATACAACAGGCCATGAGTTCTAGCTTGGGTATAGACATGTCTTTCATCGGTGCGGCTCTTGCTTTGGCTCTCACAAGCTGAACTTTAATTTCACCTGAGACTACCGATCTTATAAATATACAGGCTCCATATGATCTTTTACAAGCATCAACGAAAATGTGCAATTCTGAAGATTCGTTTGTCTCTAAGTGTCTAGGAATTTGTAATTCAGAAAAAATCGCCATTTCCTTGCACCAATTGGAAAATTCCTTTTGCATGTTAAGGGGCAAAAGAATATCCCAAGGTAATTTGCTTTTCCATGCATCTTGTAACAATAGCTTGGGTAATAGAGTAGCAGGGCATAACAAACCAAGAGGGTCAAAAATTCGTTGTATAATAGATAAAACAGTTCTCTTAGTTTGATCTTGTTCAGGATCTATCTTCGTCGTAACATTGCATCTTAAGATATCCTGATCTAGGTTCCATACCATTCCCAAAAGAGAAGTATCACCAGTAGAATTGGATAGATAGGGACTGGAAACATTACCTTCCCATCCTCGCAAATTAAAACATGCATTTTTCATCAATTTTTGAGTTTGAGGTACAAAATGAGATAACTCTTCCAGACTAGACACTCCAGTTACGCAGTTATCCACATAAAAAGAATTCTGAAGCTTTGAAACTATGGCATAATATTCTACAGCAGCATTCTCAAACAAATGATGCAATGATGCCATTAAAAGAAAAGGACTAGTGGTGACACCGAATACAACTCTACAATGTCTATAGACAATAAAGTTTTCAGATTCAGAAGGAAAGAGGAATCCCAAAAATCTCGATGTTCCGGTGCGATACTCAACTGTAAAAACGCCTTTCTATGTCTGCTGAGAGCCCAATGTTATATAATCTAAATCTATCAATTAGGTCTGGAATCAATTCTATCAAATTAGGACCCTTAATCAAACAGTCATTCAAGGAAGGGCTGTTACCGTCTTTGGCAGAAGCGTCAAACACAGGTCTAATTTTAAAAGTTTGACTCGATTCCTTGATCACGGCCCTATGGGGTAAATAATGCCCCCTTTTATCTATCTCTTCAACTGGAACCTTTTGAATGATTTTCAATCTTTCCCACTCATTAAATACTTCCACATAATATTTTAAGAAGTTTTTCTTCGCTACCCGTTTACATATATTTCTGTGCCTTTTCAAAGCTAAGTCTTTATTATCTGGTAACTGAGTATCGTATTTGAAGGGTAACAATAACTCATACCTTCCATCAGGAAGAATAGTTAAATTATCTTGAAATTGCTTGACAGAATCAGAAAAAATTAATTTCTTTTTAGCATTTTCCCATGGATCCGTTATATCAATAACATCAAGGTCCCATAAATGATTAACAAAGTTCATAGAATGCAATGTTAAAACACTAGATATACTACAACATGAATTACTCTTAATGACATTCGCGTCGGGTATAACTTCATTTATCAGAAATATATTCTTTTCCCATCAAAGTGCAACCCAGTTTTGTTTCTAAAACAACTAATCCTGAATTTAATTTAATAGATTTACCAGTCATGTTTGATCCAGCAACATTAGCTCCTAAAAGTAAATCAATTTCATAATCTGGTATCATCAAGTTATTTTCTTTTAACTCCTTCAAAGTTAAAACTGTCCTAGCTTTCGGAACAAATCCACATATTTTATCTTCTGATAGAACATCAACATTAACAGAAAAGGTATTTTGCAAATCAAGAATATCAATTTCATATTCTTGATTAACATGGTCTAGATTTTCTCCCCCAAAATAAGCTATGTACAAGATTTTGTTTTCGCTTTGGTTTCAGTTTAAGCTTATTAATCACTCTGGTGCTTAAATAGGAGAGTTGAGATCCAGTATCTATAAGCGCTCTAACCATTTTCTCACTGTTTATAGTTTTAATCTTAACTATTAAAGTCATTAATAACACAGGCTCAACAGTACAACTATCGGTTAAAAATTTAGTTGTGTCAACTCCTGTTTTGTTATCACTTGTGCTTGTTTCACGGTCAGGACACATCAAAACAATATGATTTCTATTGCAATTAATGCATCTGTTTTTAAATTTGCAAGCTCTTGAAGTGTGTCCTAGCCGCAAACAAGAAAAACAAGCACCTTTCTTCGCCAAAACTTTCTTTTTCTCTTCAATATTTAATCTTTTGGCATAAAAACAGTCTTGACTGGGATGCTTTTTATCACAAAAAAGACAATTAAAAAACTTCCTACCTGAGTATTCTTGTGCATTAGTGCTCACTAAGGCCGCAGCAGAAGCGATTTCGTAAGTACGCTCCTTAAACGCCTTCGATTTCTTGGCATGGTTAACTCCAAACCCGGTAAGAGCGAGCACAACCATCTCTTCACCCATAACTTCCTGTTTCAGAAAGCCCATTAAATTTTCTAAAGTCCGATCATCTGGCAAAGAAGAATCTTTTCTGTTTTGGCTCCTCTCCCAGGCAACAAGTATATTCTCAGGAAGGCACGATTCTACAAGAGACGTAAGGAAAGTCTTCGTACTTCTCCTGCGTCCTTCCTAAGCTCTCCAATGCACGTAGTTTTCCTTCTAATTCCTCGTAGAGGATAGGGAGTTCCGTTTTCGCTCGTCCGCTAATAGCGTTCTTCATCACCATGTACAAAAAATCTCGTACGTAAATCTGTACAAGTAAATCTTCCCTTCCGAAGCGTTCCCTCCACTACTGCACGGTTTTAGGATAATTTGCAGCAGTCGCAGGAAAACTTTCCATGACTCTGGCTGCCTTTGAATTCGGTACAATTGCCTGTAGTAAATATTGAAATTTGCCTTCAGCTGGCAAACTTTCATCAATATGTATTTTCTCGAACTGACTCCAAATCGACAGAAAATCCTTTGCCTTCCCGCTAAATTTCTTCAACTCAATTTTAGGGAGCTTGAGCTTTCTCCTTTCCGCCATTTCTTTCGGAAGCGAAGAATCAAACAACTTGGTTTCGATTTCGGATAGAGCTGCACAATATTTGTCTCTATATTCCTCAGCTGCTTCCAAATCCGTTGCAAATATTTCCTCCGAATTTTCATCTTGCAAAATCCCGTTAGCTATTTCATCCTGACAGGCAGTCAGACGCTCAAATTTATCCATCAATTGCGTCTTCAAAATCAAAAGCTCTTTTGATTCAGGATTTTCCTTTCGAAGAAATTGTTCAATTTTGCTGTGGCAAGCAGTAAAGGAAATTCTGAGTCCTTTTCGTTTTATTTTCAAAGAATCCATTCTTAATTTGCTTCTGAAAAATCAACTGCTAAACTTTCGTCCCACGTTGGGCGTCAAATAAATTATGTTAGAAACCGTAACACAATTATTGAAATAAATTTGGGGCTCTTGTGCATCTACCAGATGCTTTAGCGGTTGTCGATAATAGAATACATGAAGCAAAAAAATTATCACTCAGGAAATGTCTTTCCAAAATAATCAACCTTTTTTAATACATAAAACGAAAGATACAATGCTCAAATCGCCGCAGCAAACCGAACGTCAAATCATAGTTCCATTAACATTTTTATCAGTATTGCCATACAAAAATAAACTCTTAAAACGTATGTAAGACATCGGTAAAAAGTCAATTAGTCCATACGCAAAAGTATTTCTTTCATTTCAGTTCTTTCCAAATATTATTTCCAACATCCTGCCCCCTTTTGAGTCGACCTTGGAGGACTCAAAACCTCAGTAGCATTGTGACGGCCCAGTCTCTGGGGGATCTTGATGACACGACCAGTTCGAGACACACGAGGCAAGAGTGAAGAAGTTACAGGCTGTTCAGATTTGGGACCCTCCTCCTTCAGAGTATCTGATGCAGATGCAGCCTCCTTCGTAACCTGCAAAAAATAATCTAGAGAATCGTTAGAATGTAACTCAAGGGGATAAATTCTTTGGATAGGTCTCGTCAGAACACCATTTAGAGTTTTTAGTTTAACAGTTCGTACTTTACCATCCTTGCCAGGTATCAACTGTATTACTTTGGCAAGTGGCCAATTTAAACGTTTTTTACAGTCATCGCCAATCAACACTATTTCCCCTAACTTTACACTGGGATGATGAACTTTTTGAATCTGTCTCTGAATCAGCTGACTAAGATATTCTTGTCGAAAACGTCTTCTCAATTCTTCTAAGAGTTTCATTCGGTATCTTATTCTTTTGCGACAGTGCTTCGCATCGACTTGATCAACATCAGTTACTTTGGATTCCGAGTTTTCAAGCAAAAACATAGCCGGTGTAAGCGGTTATAAATCTTCGGTGTCTTCAGACAGAGAGGTCAGCGGACGGGAGTTTATGATCCATCGCTATCGCACAAGATTGTGTTCAGCTCTTCATAAAATAAAACAGCTCTTCCTAAAGTTATTTTAAGAAGTTCTTTTAAGGTTCTGCTTAACCTCTCCCACCACTCACCCCACCAGACAGCGGTAGGTGGATTGAATTACCCAATCAATATAAGCAGAATAAAAGCGTTAGAATTGTATTGGACCCGTACTAATAATATTCACGAATATTGGAAGATATAACCTGTATTAGTAGATTACGTGTATAAATTGAAAATATCAATAAACCCGTAATCTTTAAATCTGAAAGCAGTCATTTATTCCAATATATGTCAAAATGAAAGTGCTAAAATTATATGGGAAGATATATCCGTACTACTTATAATGTCGTAGATTAGAAGAAATGTCCGATTATTAGTAGAAGATTACCCGTATTAAAATATGAGTCTCAAATATCTTTGCTAAAATACAACAGACCACGTAATAAATTGAAAATATCAATAATCCCCTTAATCTTCATACCAGAAGGCCGTACTTGATTCTAATGTATATGCCAATATATGTCAAAATATATGCCAATATACCTGTACTACTTATATTCTCGTAGGTTAGAAGATATATCCGTGCATTCCCAGAAGATTACTCGTACATCGTACAATATGTGAGTGTCAGCAATTTTTGCCGCAATAAAACAATGTCGTAATAACTTAAAAATATCGATAATCTCTGAATCAATAATCCCGCAAAATACCAATAATAATAATGCTTAAACCTGAAGACCGTAATTGATATTATCCAGTCAAAAATGAAATGGCAATGAAATTTATTTTATGCTAGCAGCATACCCGTTCTTCGTACGGAGTATATAATATAAAGAAACTTATAATTCGCAATCATGTGCAAATTTTGTTAAAATATTAAATTTATTGCTCCTAAAGAGAAGTTTAAGAATATCTGTTCTCACTATGCAAAATTATCTTCACGGGCAGATCTGAAGAATAAAACATCCTGTGCCCTTTTCTAAGCAAATTTACAAAAAAAAAAAGGAATTGAATCAATATATGCAACCCCGTACTACTTATATTGTCGCAGAATAGAAAATATGCCAGTGTGTTAGTTGAAGATTACCCGTATTACAATATGAGTCTCAAAAATCTCTGCCAAAATAAAAGAGATGACGCAATACATTGAAAATATCAATAATCCCGGTACTCATTATACCAGAAGGTCGTAATTGATTCCAATATATGTCAATATATATCAAAACATATGCCAATATACCTGTACTACTTATATTCTCTTAGATTAGAAGATATACCCGTGCTTTTGTAGATTACTCCTACAACGTACAATATATGAGTTTAAATAATTTTTGTCATAATGAAACAATGGCATAATAACTTGAAAATATCAATAATCTCTGAATCAATAATCCCCGAAAATATCAATAATAATAACGTTTAAACCTGAAGACCGTAATTGATATTATCCAGTCAAAAATGCTATAAGAAATATCAAATCGTTCTTTTCTAAAATATATTTTTATATCCATTTATTTATTATTCAAATCGAAAAAATAATAATTAAAATGAACAGATAGATTTAATTTAATTGCGTTTCTGAGCAACTTGATATAAGATAGAATCTTCCTCATAAACTGAGAAATTAAATAACCATTTTGATTTCTTTATACTTTTCATTGTTCAGTAAGAGCTTGTGCAAAATAAACCATGGAGATAGATTTCCCATTTAAATCATGTTGCAAACAATTCATGTTTTCAGAAAGTGACTAATTAGCGCAAAAAATCTCCCATCAAACTCAGAGATAAGGTTTTAATTCACTTTCAAACGGTTTTCAAGCTTTTCGTTCGGATAAACCACGGAGTTAAAGAGTAGAACTCCTAGGAAAAAGTTTCGTTTTTCATTAATATATCGACAACCCCTGGTCGTAGATACTTGAAACTTGGGCAAAATTTATGGGGGCTATTTTAAGGCTACTCACAAAATTTCATTAAATTCGATTCAGCCGTTCTCTCGTGATGATGAGACAAACGAAATATTCGTTTTTCACTAATATCTCGAGAACCACTGATTGTAGAAACTCCAAACATGGATTAAATTTTAAGTGGGAATATTTCCAGGCTACCGACAAAATTTCATCAAATTCGGTTCAGCCGTTCTCCCGTGATGACGGGACAAACAGACAGACAGACAGATTTTCAATTTTATTTATATAGATTCTCAATGTATTTATGACATACTAGCAGCATACCCGTTCATCGTACGGAGTATATAATATAAAGATACTTATAATTCAGAATCATATTCAAATTATGTTAAAATATTAAATTTATTGCTCCTAAAGGGAAGTTTATGAATATCTGTTCTCATCATGCAAAATTATCTTCACGGGCAGATCGGAACAATAAAACATCCTGGCCCCTTTCGAAAGCAAATATACAAAAAATATGAAATTGAATCAATATATTCAAAATAACAGTGTTAAAATTGTATGGGACCCCGTAGTATTTATATATTCGAATATTAGAAGATATAACCTGTATTAGTAGATTACATGTACAAATTGAAAGTATCAATAAACCCGTAATTGATTCCAATATATGACAGAATGAAAGCACTAAAATTATATGGGAATATATATACATATATATATATATCCCCGTACTACTTATATTGTCGCACATTAGAAAATATACCTGTATGTTAGTAGAAGATTACACTTATTACAATATGAGTCGAAAAAATCTTTGCCGAAATAAAACAGATGGCATAATAAATTGAAAATTTCAATTATCCCCCTAATCTTTATACCAGAATGTCGTAATTGATTCCAATATATGCCAATATATATCAAAATATATGCCTATATACCTGTACTACTTATATTCTCGTAGATTAGAAGATAACCCGTGCATTTATAGAAGATTACTCGCACAACGTACAATATGTGAGTTTTAACAATTTTTGTCATAATAAAACAATGCCATAGAATTAATATGAAAATATCAATCATCCCTGAATCAACAGTCCATGAAAATACCAATAATAATAATGTTTAAATCTGTAGACCGTAATTGATATTATCCAGTCAACAATGCAATGTCAATGAAATTTAATTTACATACATATCTTTGTTATTCAAATCGGAAAAGATTTAATAAAAATCGTATGCCGCATAAACACATTGGATTTACATCCGTTGCTAAACGACATGACATCATTTGTTTCAAATGAATTGATGGGAATTTTATCGTTTGAATAATTCTATCTCCATGGAAAGTTTGGCCACATTTTCGTCAATTTAGCGACAATTTAAAACATCGCCAAATTTATCACCAAGTGGGACTGTAGAACCATTTCGCGACACATTGACGAATAATCATCATAATACTATGCCCTAACAAAACATAATTAATTGCTTTTATTAAGCGCAATTTTATCAATTTTATTATATTTTTGTGGATTTGCAAACATTTTATCAATTTGGTGACATTTTAAAAATTCGCTAAATGTGTTACTAAGTAGGATGGATGGACTGGCCGACAAATACTACCTAAACATCATTTCAGTACTCTCTTCTGAGAAAACAAATTGAATTTAATTGATTTGCGTCGTTTTTATCAATTTATCGACATTTCCGTCAATTTGGTAACGTTTAAGAAAAGTTGCCAAGTTAGCGATATTCCTTGAAATTCATAGCTCTGAATTTGCAGATCTGAAGAATAAAACATCCTATCCCGTTTGCATACACTAAATGAAAACACTGAAATTGCATTAGAAAATATACCCGTTCTACTCTTTTTCTGTTTCAACAATCGGTTAAATAAATTTATTGGCTAAACACAATATATGAGTTTATTAGCTAAACACAATATATAAGCTTGAAAACTCTTTGACAAAATAAAGGAAAGTGATGTACACAGTCCGTAATTAATATAATTGAAAGAAAAATCAAACCATTCATTTACAAAATATATTTTTACATCTATTTATTTATTATTCAAATAGAAAAAATAATGACAAATATTAACAAACACATTTAATTTAATTGCGTTGCTGAGCAACATAATATAAGAACGAATCTTCCTCAGAAACTGCGAAATTAAATAACCATTTTGATCTCTTCCCCATAAAGTGCAAAAATAATTACCATTTTGATTTCTTTATACTTTCCATTGTTTAGTAAATGCTTGACCATGGAGTTAGATTTTCCATTAAAATTCATGTTTCAAAAAATTCATGCTTTCAGATAATGACTAATTAATGCAAAAATCTTGCACTAAGCTCAGAAATGAAGTTTTTAACACTTTACAACAAAGTTGAAAAGTGTTTATGACTTTGTTCATTCTGTCTGTCTGTCTGTCTGTCTGTCTGTCTGTCCGTTAGCACGATAACTGCCGTAAAAATGAGTTTATCAAAATGAAATTTTAGTATGTTGTTCAGACGGTCTGTAGGACCTATGGGAATATAAATAAATAATATCACCCAATTAGTTTTTTATTGAACCCGGGTTGAAAAAATGAAATACATTGAACCCTATGGGACATAATTTTTCAAACATTTTTTAAGTAAATTTAAAATTCACGAATTGCTTCGAAATTTTTAGGAAATATTCACATTATCCCATAGAATATATAAAAAAAAATTCAGTAAAATATGTTAAGTAGTTTTTTAATTAAAAAAATTATTTAATATAGGGAAAAAAACAAATTCAATTAAATTCTGACTTTGGGATATCTTCCAGAAAGAAAAGAGAGAGATATTATATAATAAATATCTCTCCATTTGTTTAAACGTTTTGCATATGGGAGTGGCTTCATATTTTAAAATAAATTTGGTAGATAACAATTTTTCATTTTTTTAAAATTTTATATAACTCTTCATGATAAATTTAATTGATGGCATTTTAAATGCACTTTCCTACGTCCTAGAGAGTTAAAATTTGGTACACAGCTTAAATTTGTTGAACATTTTATTCGACAAAAATTTGATGGATCTTTAAATATAGATCATACATTTTTTTCGAAATGGCCTGAAAATAATCCCCGTTCACTTCTATAAATCATTGGTGTAATATTGTTAAAAATTCTGATGTGGACAGCACATGTCTTTCTCTGCAGACTCATATTCGTTCTCTTTATTTATTCAATGATAATTTGAGTTTATCTGCACAACATAAGTATTTTAAATGACATTGAATTTACACGTTAAACTTAAATTTGGTTCTCATTTGATAGCTGGACTTATTGTCAAAGGTGGCGTAGCGAAAACGCGAAAAAACTAGAATATCTCAAGAACGGCTAGTCCTAGAGTAATGGGGTTAGTCTTATTCTTTTTGTTGTCAAAAATCACATATAAAATAGGAATTTAATTGATATAATTGAGCACACGTAGTCTTTTATTTTTATATATAACGATTTTTGCTGGCCATTTCGCAAAAATAGCCCGTTCCTTTTTCCCGAATCGTAGTAGAATAACCTACAAATGATTTATATACAAAATTTTGTTAAATTTGGTATATAAATCACTTGTAGGTTATTGAAATATTATACTCCAAATTTTGTTCATTAGTTTTTAGCTAGAGTGGATAAAGGCAATTTCTGCGGCCATTTCGCAAAGAAGGCAGATTCTTTTATTACGAATCGTACTATAATCTAATGAACATCAGGATTTCCCACAAAAAACATACCTACTAAATTGTATGAAATTCGGTCCATTAGTTTTTCAATTAGAATGGATGTAATATCCACACAGACACACAGAAACATACACAGATACACCCTTACAGGGGCGGCATTTCAGCATTTCATTTGGGGGTGCGAGATTTGTACGTATGAAAATTCACAATATGGAATAAATAAAATGTTTGTTATCAGGGGGGGGATCACAAAATTGAATTGATATTGAGAAAAATAATTGTTGTTAACATAATTTTTGTACATAATTGTGTTAACATAATTGTTGTTAACATAATTTTTCTAAATACAAATATCTATATTTATTTACCTTTTATTAAAGTTTTAAAAGCCGGTTCTTAGAGTCTGGAAGAAGAGAAAATTTTGTTACAGTATCATCATAATCCAGTGGTATATCTTGTTCTACAGCTAAAACAGCTAAAGATGAAAATCTTTCTTGTCCCATTGTACTGCGAAAATAATTTTTCCGCCTTCTGAGGTACGAAAAAAACCTTTCACAACTGTCTGAGCTGATTGGCACAGTCAAAAATAATTTTACTAATAATGTTATGACAGGAAACACACTTTTTAATTTCCGCTCTTTAAAATAATCCAGGCTAGATTTAAAATTGGGATGGTCTATGCTTCCATTTTTTACCATTGAATAAAACAGTCGCAAGTCACATAGAAATTCCTCTTTCTGGAAGTTATATATTTTGCATATGGTTGAAACATTTTCTTTTTCTTTTTCGACATCTGATCCGGATAATACTGAACTAAGGGCAAATAAAACAGATATATTGTTCTCATTAAATCTTGTGTCCATTTCATTAGATACTGAATCTATAATTTCATATTGAATATTGATTCTGTGATATGATTTAACATCAACATGGGGATTTTTTTTCACCGCCTCCGAATTCGCTTGGAATTTTTTACGCCTTTTCAGTTTTGGTCCAGAGTAAGATTTTTTTTTCCAAAGTTCTGTCACAAAACTCCACACTTGATTGAAATTTGCATCAGTGCGAAAAGAACTAACAACTTCAATATTAGCTTTAGCCAAAGCTTGCACATTCTGAAAATTAAGTTCAGATGACTGAAGATGCCTTGAGTGAGTATTGCATTGATTAAAAACACTGGGTAATACAAACGAAGTTAATAAGAATTCGAACGATGTCATGCATGTTAAAAGTGCTTCGGCTCTTCCTCCATTGAGAGAATCGTTTTCAGATAATTCTTCCAATGTTAAAATCACCACTTTAAAATTATCAAGTATTGCTTTTATGGCTTTAACTCTGGAAGACCACCTCGTATCACTTAGTGATTGTAGAGTTGAAGAGCCTCCAGAAAAAGTATTTGTTGATGAGCGATTCTTTTCGAAAATAGCATGTCTTTTATAGGATGTTTCTATGAAAGAATATAATGCATTGAGCTGCTGAAATGCATTTCTAGCAGAAGGAATGGATGATCATGCACTAATTACTCATAAATTTAATCGGACACTTGAAATTTTTAAGTGAAAAGGATAACATCAACTCAATCTATTCAAGTTGAAAATGATTCGTTCCAGCAGGAAGAGAGAAGCTTCACTGTGAAGATCGGCTCTGTTGAAGCTCCATACCTCCATAGCGTGAGAAAACTGACCAGTGGACAGTCGATAAAAAAAGAGAGACGCCGATAGACGACGAGGAAAAATTTGGGGGCGCGACCGCGCCCCCTCGCGCCCCCTATTTGCCGCCCCTGCACCCTTACACACACAGACGTCTTCCTAAAAGTAGTTTTTTCGTGTTCTAGAAGTCCCAAAACGTGTAGATCCTTTGAAAATTCGAGTTCCGATCTTCGGCACGATTCCAATACTTTGAGTACATACACATACACATATATATTATCTGTGTATTATCTGTGTATCTAAATTCCGTGCCTATGCAATTACAATAGTTGTGATTTTAAATGATCCCTAAACTTTTATTATTTCTTCAAGGAAGCCTAATTTTAACATATGCAGAATGCAAATATCTCAAGCGATTGTAAGATGAATTACATAAGAATTGCTGAATTTTTTTCACACAAAATTATTTAGCTCTGGAGTCTGGAATACAAGTTATATGAATGAAATATTCATTGATTTTGCATAAAGAATCAGATGATTTATATTTCGATACAGTTTTAAATATTTAAGTATAATAAATTACTGTAGTACTGTGATAATGTAAAAGATATTACCACTGAATGAATCACATTTTAGAAATTTTTAAATGAAATTACATTTCAGTTGGAAAGTGTTTCATAATCAATGCTTATGCATGATTGATCTTTCTTGTTATTCATGTTGACGTTTTAAGCAAACGATTTTCATCCTTTCCGTTTGGATAAACCACGGAGTTAGAGAGTAGATCTCCTAGGATAAAGTTCCGTTTTTCATTAATATCTCAACAACCCCTGGTATTAGAAACTCGAAACTTGGGCAAAATTTATGGGGGCTATTTTAAGGCTACTCACAAAATTTCATTAAATTCGATTCAGCCGTTCTCTCGTGATGATGAGACAAACAAAATATTCGTTTTTCACTAATATCTCGAGAACCACTGGTTGTGGAAACTCCAAACATGGACTAAATTTTAAGTGGGGCTATTTCTGGGCTACCCACAAAATTTCATCAAATTCGGTTCAGCCGTTCTCCCGTGATGATGGGACAAACAGACAGACAGACAGACACACAGACAGACAGATTTTCAATTTTATTTATATAGATTCTCAATATTTGAAGATTCGTATATGATATATTCTCAATATATTTATAATGCACTCCCAACGTATGTATGATGTATTTGCATATTTAAGTCATACACATTTTTGTAATTATTATTTTATGACACTCACTCATGTATAAAGTAGGAGAAGGTGCTGTACCTTGAACCGGTTGTACCTCGGTCCATTTTTAAATTCACAGCCATTCAGTTTCCATTGATTAGCAGTGAATGCATGAGCCGATCAGTTTCCCGCCCAACTGGTAACTCTCCAAGGTACAATGCCATGTTGTACATTAGTCCAATATGTTAATTTTCATTTGCCCATTAAAAAAATATATAAATTGTCATGGTATAAGTATAAAAAAATTGCAATAAATACCCAAGAACGTAAGGTATAAAATGACACCACAAGTGTTTCTTTATCAGCCAAGGAGACTTTTATACAAGTGCGTTTTTTATACAGGTTGGTGTGCAACCAACGTCGTTGTTTCCTCTTGTAGCACGAACTAGCCATCACTAAAGCCGCGTAATTTTCCTCACGCGAAGACATGATGACAAGACGATGTACACAGCACTGGCTGCCGGTTGTTTGCGGTTCGCCCATGAATCGTTTGGAAGTTCGTTGTGAGCATAATTTCAACGAACGGTTCAGCTCGCATATGTATACGCACCTTGTGATTTCATCGCATGCTTCGTAGGGTTGCTATAATTTCCATTCGCAAGTAGTTCTTCTTTGGTATAAAAACAAGAAAGATCAATCATGCTTAAAGCATTGATTATGAAACACTTTCCAACTTCAATGCAATTTTATTTAAACATGTCTAAAATGCAATACATTCCTCGGCAATATTTTAAAACTTATCACAATACTACATTAATTTATTATATTTGAAACCTTAAACCTTCATCGAAAAATATTAACTTCATTAAAATAACGGCATTAAAATATAAATTGCCTGGTTTAAACATCTCTAAAATGTGATACATTCCTCGGTAATAATTTTAGAATTATCATAATACTACGATAATTTATTATATTTGAAAACTTCATCGAAAACAACTGAAATCCATTCAAATGACGTCATAGAAAAAATAACACGCCTGGCTCTCTCTATAAAAGCAACATTTCATTCATAAATAATTCCCCCATTCATGTCATTCATCACAATACTATAATAATTTATATTATTTAAAAATTAAGACCATGGAGCTACAAGTAAGTAAAACTCTATGCGTAAAACTTCATCGAAAATTATCGTCCTTCTCTTTCTAAAATCAATGAATATTTCATTCATGTCAGCCATGCAGACTCCATGGACTAAATGATTTTGTGTTAAAGAATTACAGCGATTCTAATACAACTCATTCTACATATTTTGCTGTTTACATTTTACATAGGTGAAAAATAGGCTTAATAGTAGAAATAATCAAATTTGTATGAGCATTTAAACTGAAATATATTGTCATTGCGTTGTTAAAGTATGTAGATGCACAGAATTTAGGCCAAAATAAAGTAGTTTTAGGATGGATACAACACTCAATATGAATTAGAAAGAACTTTAAAAATCACGATTTTGAGACAAGATGGATGCCATATATCATTTTGAAGTGGGTCATGTGATCGTTTCATATCATGGACACGTGATCGCTTCATATAAGAGGTGTTATTATTATTTTAATTTTTATTTAAAAAACTACTGAATATATTTCGCTGAATTTTTTTTTTATATATTTTATGGAACAATTTGAATATTGTCTAAAATTTTCGAAGCAATTTGTGAATTTTAAATCCGCTTAAAAAATGCTTGAAAAATTAGGTCCCATAGGGCTCAATGTATTCCATTTTTTCAACCCGGGTTCAATCCAAAACTAATTGGGTGATATTATTCATTTATATTCCCATAGGTCCTATAGACCGTCTGAACAACATACTAAAATTTCATTTTGATTAAGTCATTTTTACGGAAGTTATCGTGCTGACGGACAGACAGACAGACAGACAGACAGACAGACAGACAGACAGACAGAATGAACAAAGTCATAAACACTTTTCAACTTTGTTGTAAAGTGTTAAAAAATTTCATTTTGATTAAGTCATTTTTACGGCAGTTATCGTGCTAACGGACAGACAGACAGACAGACAGACAGACAGACATACAGACAGACAGAATGAACAAAGTCATAAACACTTTTCAACTTTGTTGTAAAGTGTTAAAAATGGCCTGAAGCAGTATATTTGTTAATGGCCATGTTTGCAGGGCTAACAGAATTTGTAGATGGGTCTTTAATATTGGCGATAATACTTTGGAAGTTTTTGTTGTCGCTTTTTTTAAGGCTCTGAAATAGGGTTGTTGATATTTTGCTTTCTCAAGCTGTTTTTGTTCTGAGAAAGAAGTTGGCACAAAAATCGGTAGCATAGTCATAATGTCATTTTAGAGTTAAGAAGCATAGCAGAAATTGCAGGTGGGATGTTTATCGCATTTATTGGCATTAGTATTGCATTATTAGGTTTTTGCTCGATAATAGCTTTGCGCTAAGATACAGATGGAGTGTTTTGATAACGGGAATAGCAGGGTTCGTTAATAGTCCAGGTTAGCAATAAGATTATGCGTTTTGGTCAATTTTATTCATTCTACTTAGCTTAGATTTAGCATTGTTTTCCATTTCCATTTGACGGATTAAAATAAAATAATTTGTTTCATTTGAGGCAGCAGTATTTGTGGCGGTTTGCTATCGCCATTTATGCCACATGCACCAAAGCAAACTTGAAGCGGCGTTTCTCTATGTATTTTATAATTGAGGAAACCGCATACCGTTTTATGTTTTGGATGCCTGACTTCTGAAGACTCCCGATGAGGACTTGCACATAACTTTAACGCCGGTGACTGTATGTTGGCACTTGAGAGCCATAATTTTCGGCACCTGCATCTGTGAAAACTAATATGATGGTGCACATTACAAACACGTGGTGTATAGGGATGAAAGCCCCATAAATGAGCCCCGGACCGATGACAACCAATAAGATGGTCGATCACTCCTTTTGGGGCGTGTACAAATTTCAGTCCAGAGAAAAATTCTCAGCTATTCGGACTAGACACTGGCTCTTGAGATCTTGAACTGATCAGTCAAACCTCCTTTCGACTTGCTCTTGAACTTTCGACCTGCTCAGTCCAAACTCCCGTTCGACCTGCTCAGTCCAAACCTTCGTTTGACTGCTTCGAACTTTATGGTCCTAGGACGCTACTGCTCTAAACTGTACGCAGGGCTTATCAGCCTGTTGCAGAATCGCTCTGCGAATGTTTCTGCAATTAATATAATGTGTATATATCTTGTAAATAATAAATATTCCTTTGTGAAAAGTTAACTCTTGTCTACAAAACAATAACAAATGTCGGGTGGTTGTGTCCTCTCGCAAATAACCAGAGGACCCGGGCATTAATACCACAAGTCAGGTTCAGCCCACACAATCAGCGAATCTCACAATGGTGACATCATTGCATCACTCATCGCTACGAAAGCCTCGCCGGCTATTACCTCCACCCGGGAGGATCCTTTTTGGCCAGATGGTAGAGTAGGGGGTCAGTAATGTTCCGAGTTCGAACCTATCCCCCACCATCGGGGGATCTGCGACATCCACAATGGTGGCCCGAACGTGATGGCAGCACTACAGATGACGCATACTTTCTCCTCTCTTTTCCCGGTTGATTACGACTGACACCTTTCTGGTAGATCGGACGGTCTGGTGTCTCAACAACAACAACACCTCCAGGCTTGGGGCGCGACAGCCCAGTTGTTAGCGTGCTGGAATTGCACTCAGTAGGCCCGGGTTCGATTTCCGCCACTGCCAAAACTACCGCCGTGTTCACGCGGAGTACGATCACGTTAAACATGTGGGTCCGTAAGTCCTTCCGAGAGGTTTTGTAGGGGAAGGAGGGTACGGTCCCTGTGGATCCCTCCCTTAGTGTGGATCCCTCCCTCACTTGTCCAAATTGGGTGGCACTTTCCGACCGTCCAAACAATTATCTTACACCTTTCTGGCAGGTCGGACGGTCTGGGTCTCAACAACATCAACCCATCCGGGCTTCCGGCCATTCAAAT
This sequence comes from Amaurobius ferox, assembly GCA_951213105.1. Taxonomy (NCBI): domain Eukaryota; kingdom Metazoa; phylum Arthropoda; class Arachnida; order Araneae; family Amaurobiidae; genus Amaurobius; species Amaurobius ferox. Next base: position 149,836,864 of record OX578142.1, on the reverse strand, counting down.
TGCTGCTCCTGTCCCAGGACGAGTCGGACGGTCTGGGCTTTCGACACCTCCGGGCTTCTGGCCGTCCAAACAGCTGCTCAAGTCTTAGGACGAGTCGGACGGTCTGGGTCTTCAACACCTCCCGGCATTGGGTCAGCCGGTGGTCTGGGTTTTTGACACCTCTGGACTCCGGCCACTTATCCTGCTGCTCATACACTAGGGTGAGTCGGGTGTTCTGGGTCTTCCACACCTCCTGGCTGCCTGCCACTCAAACAGCTACTGTAAACCTCTGAGTCAGTCGAGTGGTCTGGGCTTCAACACCTTCGGGCTGATCACAAAACCACACACCATTTTGCTGCTTTAACCCTCGGGTGAGTCGGACGGTCTGGGTCTTCAATACCTTCGAGATGCCGACCACTCAAACTGCTGCTCATGCCTTAGGGTGAGTCGAGTGGTCTGGGTTTTCGACACCTTCGGGCTAGTCCGACCACTCAAACTGCTGCTCGTGCCTCAGGGTGAGTCGAGTGGTCTGGGTTTTCGACATCTTCGGGATAGTCCGATCACTCAAACTGCTGCTCATGCCTCAGGGTGAGTCGAGTGGTCTGGGTTTTCGACACCTTCGGGCTATTTCAGCTCACCGATTGAGTTTTAGTTTGGGTATTTTCCGGCTGGCCCCTCCTCATGGAAATTAGACCGACTTCTAGCCAGGAAGGGGAGTGTGAGGGGGCAGCATTGCGTCACTCATCACTACGAAAGACTCGCTGGCTGCTCCCTCGAGCTGTGAGGATCCTTTTGGGCCAGATGACATAGTACGGGGTCAGTAATCGAAAGGTTCCGAGTTCGAACCTATCCTCCATCATCGGGGGATCTGCGCCCCTCTCCCACATACACTTTCAAAAATCTTGAGCAAAAAGGCATACATTTAAATTTTATTTTTATTCAGTGGAAATAATAAAAAACGACATGTAATATATCTAAGCAGATGTATTTTTATTTCTTTTCGTCAAAGTCATTTGAAGTGTTAATAAGGCTGGGCAGTCAATAAAGCGTGCGTGCTTTCGAGAACTTATTTACAAAGGTGACTGATTGGCTTACGCAGAATTGATTGGCTTATGCGGAAGATATTTGTTTCTTCCTTCCAGGTGTAAACTTTGCATTGAATAGGAAGTAATGACTCCATATGATATATAGCTCGGTGAGATATTCAATCTTTTCGATTATTGAAACTGGAGCACATTGAAAATTTTTAAAATAGCATTTTCTACAATTAGCAATTAAAATTAGCAGCTAATAAAATGTAACATTAGCATTTATCACTGCTAATAAAAAAATAACTATAATTCCCATCACTAAAAAATGTGCTATTTAACCATCTGTCAGACATGACTAAATATGCGAAACCTGATATAAGAAGTTTGTACTGAGCAGGCTGTTGATTTGTTTTTCACTTCGCAGGTGTAATGGGATAAATGTATTAAGTTTTCATTCTTAATAAATAGTATAAATACATGTTAGAATCGTTTAAAAAATATGTACAAAGACAATGTTTTGTACAAAGACATTGTTTTTGCTTGACATACATCATTTTACATGTATCTGTAGTTTAACAGTTTATTTGTAACTATTATTTTACTACTAAATTTGCTGCATTATAAAAAGTGTACAATAATTACAATAATTTGGTAAACACGTTCAATTAAACTATTTTCCATACACCAATATATCATCAAATTTTTACCTGTTTTAATTTTCAAAAATCTTAATTTTGCACAACACAAATTTAAAGAGAGCGATATTCGAAATAAATAAAATTATTTTCTAACAAAATTCTAAGCAAATACATTCATTTCTAAGAAAATAGAAAACAAATTATGAATTATTGTAAAACAAATATAAAATGCATGCAGAGGCAGACATACCGCTAAATCAATTCCAGATTAATTTTTTGATCACTCGCTTCTTTAAGATATATTTATTTATGAATTTCATTTCACTCACTCAATGGGATTTGAAATTGAAATATTTATAACACTGCAAAACATCATTTATGAAGTAACAAGATCTTAACCATATTGTTTAATTCAACTAGTATTGATAATAAACTTTAAACACAGGGTGAACAACCTATACAATCCAGTTGTTATTTTAATACTTACAATTAAAATTTATCTGTATCTTGCATGTATCAGGAGCAGTAATTTATTGGTTAACCAAAAACAGCCTCATACAGATTTGTATTTGAATGAGTAATTTGAAAAAAGCTTTGCATTTTCATTTAAAAATAAAATCTTAAATAAGAAATAGAATATATTTGTAGGAACTAATATATCTCTCTATATTAAGCAAGAAAGATCAATCATGCATAAAGCATTGATTATGAAACACTTTCCAACTTCAATGCAATTTTATTTAAAATAATTAATATCAATATAACATAATATTTTAATTAAAATAATTAATATCAATATATTACTTAAACATCTCTAAAATGCGATATATTCCTCGGTAATATTTTAAAAATTATCATAATAATACAATAATTTATTATATTTGAAAACTTCATCGAAAACAAATGAACTTTATTCAAATGACGTCATCGAAATATAAATCACCTGGCTCTCTCTATAAAAGCAATATTTCATTCATAAACTATTTTCTATTTCTTTCATTCATCACAATACTACAATAATTTATTTTATTCAAAAACTTGAAACCATGGAGGTACAAATAATTTAATTCTATGCTTAAAACTTCATCGAAAAAATCCTCGTTCTCTATGTAAAATCAATGAATGTTTCATTCATATCAGCTAGATTGCAGACTTCATGAGCTAAATAATTTTGCGTTTAAGAAATGCAGCAATTCTTATAGAACTCATTCTACATTTTTTGGTGTTTGCATTCTCCATAAGTGAAAATTAGGCTTCGTTGTAGAAATAATCAAAGTTTGATAATCATTTAAACTTAAATATTTTGTAATTGCGTTATTTCAGAATGTAGATGCACAGAATTTAAGCAAAAATAAAGCGGTTTTAGGACGGATGCAACACTAAATATGAATTAAAAAGAAATTTAAAAATCACGATTTTGACACAAGATGGATGCCATATTTTTATTTTGAAGTGGGTCACGTGATTTCTTCATATAATGGTCACGTGATCTCTTCATATAAAGGGTGCAATTATTATTTTTATTTTTATTTAAAAAACTATTGAATATATTGTGCTGAAATTTTTTTTATATATTTTATGGAATAATTTGAATATTTCCATGGTCTTAAGTTTTTAAATAAAATAAGTTATTTTAGTACTGTGATGAATGAAATGAATGGGAAAAGGTTATGAATGAAATGCTGCTTTTATAGAGAGAGCCAGACGTGTTATTTTTTCTATGACGTCATTTGAATGAATTTCAGTTGTTTCCGATGAAGTTTTCAAATATAATAAATTATTGAATTATTATGATGATTTAAAAATATTACCGAGGAATGTATCGCATTTTAGAGATGTTTAAACCAGGCAATTTATATTTCAATGCCGTCATTTGAATGAAGTTCATTTTTTTCGATGAAGATTTAAGTTTTCAAATATAATAAATTAATGTAGTAATGTGATAAGTTTTAAAATATTACCGAGGAATGTATTGCATTTTAGACATGTTTAAATAAAATTGCATTAAAGTTGGAAAGTGTTTCATAATCAATGCTTTAAGCATGATTGATATTTCTTGTTTGACCTAATAACGTTCAGGTGGGTTTTGCCCAATTAGAAGCAAACTTCATTGTTTCAGGGATAAATCGTAATAGTACAAAATACTATACTCTTGAATCTGCTTTAGATTCACAAACCTTAAGTTATGCTTCAGAAATTGTATTTGATCCGTCTATGGAGGAGAAGTATTAGACCCAGTAGAGAGAGGGGCAGCTCCCTTCAATCAGAGATCGTTCTAATCGGAGGGAGTGACATTTATTTTGTTTTCGGTAAGGTTGCTATAAAGAAAATATCATGAAGAAGAGAAAGAGTGATCAGGAAGGTATAATGCTGTTCCATGGTGTAAAAAAGTAATTTTTTTGTGTAGAATCTTATTAATTTACTTTAATGCAGTTTAATATTTAATATTTAGGATAAAATGAGTAACAGTGATACTCATAAGTAAATCTAATTTGATGTGGATGCTTGGCTAGGTAACAATTTTTTTGCAATGTGGATACTGTTTTGTTAGACAATTACCTTCTGAACATGTAGCTAATGCTTAAATCCTTTAAACCTGGAGATATGTACAATAATCGTCCACATGCTGTAAATAAGATAAGTTTATTTTCTTTAAAGCAATTTTGAAATCTGAGTTGTTTATGAGTAGGGGAGAGATGGGTAATCGCGCTCAGCTTAGTTGTGACACATTAAACAATCCCCGGCCGTCCAAATAGTTGCTCAAGTCCTCAGTGTGAGTCAGACGGTCTGGGTCTTCAACATTAAACAATCCTAAAGTTAATTGTACAGTACTACTACGTAGTGGAAAGCACGTGCAATTCATTACGACAACGGTGGTTGACTGACCGAAAGCACAGGCCTACGTCCATAGACAGTTTATCGTGCATTTTCATCTAAAAAACTTCTGATGCTGATTTCGAGATGTGATTCAATTCGAGGCGTGAAGTCAATTTTAATTACTATTAAAGGTATGATCATTGTATTGTTATGAAGCATGTTAATCTAGCTATCTAACGTAACTAAGTTCATTTCATTAGATGCATAGTGTGCTAAGTTAGAACTTTCGAATTCAAATATTGAGCGATCGGGTAATGACGCTCAGATGAGTGCCATTACCCTCCACGTGAGCGTCATTGCCCTCCACCGTTGAAAGAGTTTAAAATGACCGGGAAAAGATTGGCTCTATGCAGTTTTGAAAATACATCCTACTCTTAGTTTGAGGAAACCAGAAGCGACCAGTTTGAACAGAGTTATGGCATTTAACAAAGATGAAGGCTAACTCTTCTACATTAATATTGAAACACTCATGAACAAATAAAGTTTCAGTCAACCAGAATGTATAACGTGAATGAGACTGGCATAAACACAGTTAAGGGGACGAGACCTGGCAATATTTAAGCACCCAAAGGAATGAAGCAGGTAGGATTTATTAGGGGAGAGATAGAGGAAGAAATGTCACTGTTTGTTGTGCTGAAGTGCCTCAAGGTATTGCATTTTTCCAATGTTTATTTTTCCTCGCTTAAAGATGATGACGCCATTGCTTGAACGTGGAGGACCTTCTGGAGTTATATACAGCTGCTCTAAGAACGGATGGATGACGGCGCATCTGTTCCCCAACTGGCTGACACATTTTGCCAATCAAACGACCCCTTCACCAGAAAACTTTTGCTAGTAATGGGCAATCACTATAGTCACACATTTCTCCTGTCATATGTTTTTTGTAGAGCGAGGAGATACATGTGGTGTCAATTTCTCTTCACACTTCACATCATCTTCAGCCCTTCGGCTTGTCTTTTTCGCAACGTTGAAGAGCGCTTTTCACAGGGAAAGTGATATTTTCAGGAAAACCCGTGTATGAGAAAATAACACAATATGCTTGCCGAACTATTTAATAAAGCCTTCAGCAGAGTCGACATAATAGAGAAAGTCCAAAATGGGTTTAAGACATGTGGCATTTGGCTTTTCAACCTAAACTTTTAACTGATGAAGATTTTACTCAGCAGAAAACATGCAATCGGTCAACGACATCGAAGTTCCAATCAATCTGGATGCTGCTGAACTTCCTGCTGAGGCTGATCCACCAACTTCATGCATCGCTAGCCTTAACAGCAATCCTGGTACTAGTACTTCAGCTAGTGTATCATTTGCTGAAGTACTCCCAATAACAGGTTCTTCAAGACTGGTAAACCTCAAGAAACAAAAGAAAGGCCCTCCAAAATAAAAATCTGCAATCCTTACAGGTACGCCTATGAAAATTATTCTTGAATAGCAAGAGGAACGACGCCTGCTCAAGAAAGCCAAGACAAACTATTCTGTAAAAGCAATAAAACTGCACATAAACTTCTACGAGCAAAAATACCAAAGGAAAAGATAAGGGTGTAACAGGTCTTATTTGGAGAAACAGCAGGACTTAAAATCCAAAATAAAGTCCAGACCAGAAAAGGGAAAAAATCTTTGAAGAAAGAAGACATAATTAGTACAGATGATAAAAGCATTGATGAAAGCATGATATGTGACGATGATGAAATGGACGATTTACTTGGCGAAGGTTTTATTAGTGAAATAGATGATATCTGTATTGTTTGTGCGGAGTTCGGAATAGACAACGAACTATGGTTCAGGTGTAAATCCTGTTCTAAGTGGAGCCACAAGGATTACTGTGGAGAGGATAACCCAGAAAACTATATTTGTGACTATTGCAAATCATAAAATAACTAAAATCAGTTGTAAAATAAAATGTTCAATAGCTTTGAACAGTGAGCGGCATTATCCCACATGTTCGGGTAATGACGCTCGATGTAATATTTCCATATTTTTATTTCTTAAGCACAATTGCTATTGTTTTCATGTTTAATGATATGTCATTTTGTTATGTATGCTCAGCTATAAATAACATTAAAAAACATAATTTAAGTGTCATATTAGGCATGTTGTAGTCATTTTTCCTTAAGTGGGCGTTATTACCCTACTCTCCCCTGTACTTTGAAAGTTAACTTCATTCCTTACAAGCTAGTTGATGCTTCATAATGGTTAGATGATTTTGAAATGTTAGTTCATTTTGAAAGTGTTTTCTAGCAAAAATGATTGTTTACGATAAGAATAAATATATCTGTGTAACGAATGCATTTGCTATTTTTGTACAGAATTTTACTTTAATATTTAAATAAAGTATTCATATCATATAACTACCTATATGTATTTTGTACTATTTTGCCTAAATACATAGTATAAAAGAAAGTACTGTGATGGGGCAGAAAATTCTAATTCAAGTTTGAGAAAGATTTGTATGTTTCGACCATCCATGAACATGAATAACACTTTTATGAGGGATGTATATGTGTGGGTTGGGTAAACATTAAATTGTGGCTTGCTTTATATGTGATTTTCTTATAACAAAATGAGAAAAACTGTTAGTGTTTTTTGTAATTTTGGTGCTTTTTTAAATGCACCAATTTGTCAAATGAAGATATTTTAAAACTACCAATTCAATGTCATTTCAATAAGTTAGTAAAGTATCCGTTTGGTGTATTATACTGTGCAGCAAAACCGAAATTAATGCATAAGCCCCCTGATTTTTTTGTAAATCTTGCGAACAATTGGAGTTGTCAATCATGTTAAATAAACACAGTTGTACAGTTGTCCGGTAAAAACAGTTGTCCGGAGACCTGTGCCCGGTTGTCCAAAGGTTACCACCCCCTCTGATGATCTGCATATTGCTATAGTAACCAAGCGGAATCGACGAGCGACCTCCACAACTGTTACATCCATGGTTGCAGCGGCACTTGGTAAGACAATATCTGCCAGTATTGTGCGCCGAAGGCTCCACGTGAAGGGACTGTCCAAGAAATTTTGGCGGAATGTCACCAACTTAGCGACTTTCTTAAATGTTGTCAAATTGATAAAAATGACACTAAATCAATAAAAATGACGACTAATTGATGAAAGTTCAATATCTTGGAAAGACCATAAGAGTAGACTATAAGAATAATCCATTTCTTCGTCCGTCCGTCCGTAACGTTTGGCGAGAAATTTAGCGGGGCATCGCCTACTTGGCGACTATTTTAAATATTGCCAAAGTGACAAAAATGTCGCCAAATTGATAAAATTGACGTCAAGTGGCAAGTAATGTTTCGCAAATTCTGATTTCCGCCATATGATGGGCAGTGGCGTAGCGTCTATAGAGGCTAAAAAGCTTACTGTCCATAGAGGCTAAAAAGCTTAGCCTCCCCAGTCTGAAATCTAGTTTAAGGAAATATATTGAAACATTTTTACTTTTTAAATAACTTTGCGAATGTATATGTATATTTTAGAAAATGGTTACAATTTATTTGCTTAAAGTAACACGTTTTAAAATATTTTTTTCCCATTAAAACGCATCTTTTAAAGTATTGTAGACTCAAATATTCAAGCTTACGAAGTGAATAACAATTAGTATGACATTGAAACATCCGGTCTCTTCCATGGCTGATCGTCGCGTGTAACGGGCTCGTGAAAGCTAGCCTTCCAGAAGACGTGGCTATTGCTAAACGACAATGATTGGATATGAGAAGTGGCATTTTTCAATTACGTGGCAGACATGATGGTTGTGAATGGGTCCGCCATTTTGCAGAAAATATTAACTTTTTGTAATGCTAAATAATTTGAGCCATTTTTCATGACCAACTTGACATTCACCTAACTTTAAACAAGATCAGGACAAAGAAATACACTAATAATGACTACTATATAAACTTAGTAGTTAGTAAGTGAAGTAGTCTTCGGCGGCATCAATAATAATTAGTAAGTGAAGTAGATCTCGGCATCAATATGGCGAAGCAACCGCTTGCGTATTTGGGAGTTTTAGAAAGAATAAATCGGATTTCGCTTTGGTAATCACTTGATACATAAGAATCTTTTTTACAAAGCCGATTGATAATATTTCTAGTAGATTTTTAGTATATTGCAACTATAAGATATTAAGTTTTCATAGTATAGTATTTGTCAATAATAAATATACAAAATTGTTTAAGGATATTGTTGATTACAAAGATTTTCAACTAAGCTTGTTACATTCCAAATTTATTTTTCACCCATTTTCAGTGCACTCTGGAATTGAATTGTTCAGTTTTGCTTGTTCTAGCTGTTTATATTTACAAAACTGATATATCTTTTCTGTCACTTGCTTATAATATTCTAATTTATATCTACATATTTAATATGATGGTTGCAAATGCTGATCTAACTTAGAAATATGAAAACATTTAAAATGTATACCTTGTATGTATTTATCTTACATCGGTAACATTTAAAAATTTCGTGCATTTCAAGCACTTTTTGCATTTTTATGCTACATTATACTATTTTACTCATAAAAATAATAAGAGCGAATTCAAATATAAATCTGACTTGTAAGAACAATAAAACCCTTTCTAATTTAAAACGCCAAGCTCTCAGCCTCCCCAGTCAAAATTTTTACGCTACGCTACTGATGACGGGCATACCTTCTAGTATATAAGAAAATGCTCTTCTCTCCGTTTGTCTGTAACGCATGGTGATGCATTTGGCGAACTTGCGAATAATTTAGCTAAGTATCACCAATTTGGCGATATTTCGCTCCAGAATGACAAAAATATCTTCAAAATTGCAAAAATGACGTCTAATTGATGAATTAATTATTAAAATACTTTAATATATGGATTATATCGCTTATTGAGAATGCTATCATTATTGATAATTGTTTATTTAGAGTTGTGCGAAATATAAGTTAATTGGGTGTGTTGAAATAATTTACAATTCAACGATAAGTACTGTGGATCTTATACATTAGTTTTTGACTGTAAAAGGAGTAAATTCATTGCATTATATAAGGAAAGTCATGTGCTGTCCACATTATATTTTTATTTTATTTTATGTACAAAAGTAATTATGAAATATGTACATTCCTTCAGCCAATATAATATGATTTAAATTTTAAAACAAAAATGTTTTCTCATTTAGCATTTCAAAAAACATTTAATATGTTTAATTTTGAGATTAGAACATTTGGCCTGTGGACAGGCCCGACATGGCCCACGGGCCGGACTCAGGTCACATTTTTTTAAATTCTGGTCTAGTTGAGCCGGATCAAAATAATTAAGAAAGCCAATATGCACTGTTTACTTCAAATTGAACACTGATATTTTATTTTCAATTTTTTCTGTGATTTTAATATTAATTATTAGAATCCGAATGTTTCTAAATTATCAAAATTAAATAATTTCTATTCTTAAAGTAAAACACTTCTGTCGATTTCTTTTCGATAACAAATATCGAATGAAAATTTATTTGAGCAAATTGTTATAATTTAAAATTAATAAATATATGGATAAGACGAATTTTATTATGGACCTTGAATGTATTTATATTTGTATTCTAAACATGTACCACTTTTAATTTAAAATTATTAAATTAAAAATATATTCATAACTATGTCAAAATGAAAGAAAATAGTACCTATGTATACTTACATAGAAAGTTTAATCGCATTGAAATATTTTTCTAGCAATTGTGGTGTATGACATATTTGTCTTGCAACCACTGCAGTCAAAAATATTTGGTGCTGATGTGCTTGCTCTAAGAAAAGGAGTATTGCTTTGTTCATTGATGACTTAAATGGGTGAATAAAGCATTTTTTTAAACATAATCTCAGTGAAGAGCCTTTTTCTCATTTAATTTCCGTTATTATTTAACCAAAATGGTAAATAAAAACACACTTTACAGTAATACTCATTCTTCATAGGCACGGATTTTTCAAATTTGGGTTCTTTTTAATTTATTACTATATGTAATATAACTTTGTGTTTAACTGCTTAAATGCAAATTTGGATTATCATACGAGGCAACAGGCTTCAATGTAAAAAAAGGAAAAAAAAAAAATCAGGCCGGTCCGCGTTGGGGATGGTTTTGAGTGATTTCAGGACGGGTTAGACTCAGGTGAAATATTTTTATTCTTGGGCTTTGGTCAAGTCAAAATCTTAATATTTTCGGGCCGGATAAATTTTTAAATTAGACCCGTGCAGACCTCTAGTCACTAAGTAACTGGCTTTTGGTCTTAGCTTCTTCTACCAACTTCAGGAACCAGAATTTTTCCAAATTTGCAGACTTCGGATTTTACGGGAGTAGGATAATTCCCCCCTATTGCAATGACGTAATAGCCAAAGCACTTCTTTTTGAATTCTTAGTTTCTAAAATCTGAGCACATATTCTATTTTTTTATTATTTATTTATTGGAGGTTAAAACGGGTTGTTTTTTTAGTTCAAGGATTTCAAAACGACAAATTGAATGGGGATTCAGTATATATATATTTTTATCACACGCGTGTATAGGATTTTGATACATTTTGATACTTTTCAATTTCGGGGGGAGGGAAGGGTTAACCCCTACCCCCTTAAACACGTCCCTGAATACTTGGAATGATAGCAAAAAATAATTTTGTTAACCTGTATAGGGACTGACAAAGTCAGTCAAACCTTGCAGCGCAGGGCTGTGGAGTCAGAGTCCATAGAAGTTTGGGGTGGAGTGGGAGTCGATAGAAATATACAGACTCCAACTCCTAAATAAACTATTTAAACATAATTTTATTTTGGAATATTTAATTTTTTAATTGTTTTTTTAAATAGTTTTCAGGCATTTAAAATAACATCAAATGTTTACCAATTGAAAAAGTATTGATATGATACATTTAAAATGAATTGCTATTTATGTCGGTATCAGAGTAGGATATTAGAAAATAAGAGGAGTCGGAGAGTAGATAAAAAGAGGAGTAATAGATTTCACATCAATGGTAAAAGATTTCACATCAAAATATCACATTATTATACTAACTTGCTGGGTAGTATACAGGGTGTCCCAAAAAGAATGAAACGCGCTTTAATTATTTACCTGTTGGAGATAAGTGGGCAATGTAAATTGCAAAAATGTTGAAAGTAAGGTAGGAAATACGATTACGTTAATGAAATTGTCCTCCCATTAATTTTCAAAAAGTTACACTTTTTAAATTTTTATGCGACCCCCTTAGACAAATTTGGTCAATCAGAAAATTTTTATTTTTAATGCAACAAGATTATTAAAAACCCCGCATATCTGTATCTTTAAAATCAACTGAATTATGATAAAGGAAAAAATCTGACTTATGCCACTTTTCCGTACCATGTGAAAGGCTGCTTCATCAGTGAAAATAGGGATCATAAACAAATTGACGATGGATTGTTTGATGGATGAATTGTTTAAATCAAAAATACGTTAATATGTCTCAAAATTTTTTATCACAAATGCATCTAAATAAAGCATTATACAGACAGAGATCAATTCGTGATTGTACCGTGAGCCTACGTGGAATTCGCAAAAATGTATCCTATATATTATCATCCAGTTTTATCTTTTTTGTGATATGTCACAAATTTACATTTCTAATTTGATATATGGTCAACATTTACAATGTTCAATTTTCAATTAAATATAACTCGCTCAATTTTAAAGATAGAGATATGGTTTTTTTTAATGATCTTGTTGCATTAAAAATAAAAAAATTCTGATTGACCAAATTTGTCTAAGGGGGTCGTATAAAAATTTAAAAAGTGTAACTTTTTCAAAATGAATGAGAGGACTATTAACGTAGTATTATTTCCTACCTTACTTTCAACAGTTTCACTTATCTCCAATAGGTAAAGAGTTAAAGCGCGTTTCAATCTTTTTGAGACACCCTGTATAAATGAAACTTATGCGATATATCTGAGGAATTTCAGATCTCGTCAGATCCGGTGTTTCTTTCAGGCGTACATCCGACATTTTATGTTAACCTAGTTTCTATTCATGTGACAGTATTTAGATATATTTATATGGGGCAAATACAAAACTTTCTCTCAGATCTCAAGTTAATCTATAAACGGCTATTTATTCCATATATTTTTTATCTATTAAGTTTGGAGGTATTAGTGTCTGTAACGCTCCTATTTCCACCACAGATTTCAAGCATACAACCATATTCCAAGCATATTCAGATCAAAATATACGTAACTTTATTTCAAAAATAAATTATTTTAGTGTCAGATCTTTTTAATTATCAAATTATTGTAAATCTAAATTAAAATAAAATAGAAGAACTAATAGAAAGGCTAATTAAAATAAAATGGAAGAACTAATAGAAATGCTAATTAAAATAAAATAGAAGAACTAATAGAAAGGCTAAGTAAAATAAAATAGAAGAACTAATGGAAAGGCTAATTAAAATAAAATAGAAGAACTAATAGAAAGGCTAATTAAAATAAAATAGAAAAACTAATAGAAAGGCTAATTAAAATAAAATAGAAGAACTAATAGAAAGGCTAACTAAAATAAAATAGAAGAACTAATAGAGAGGTTAATTAAAATAAAAACGAACTAATAGAAAGGCTAATTAAAGGATATTTTAATTGATTTCCTTTACAGTATTTTAAACAAAATATATTTTACTGAAAAATGTACTCGGCGTTGCTCCGGGAGGTCGTGACATAGTGTACTCACGCAACAGTTTATTTATTTTATTTTTGTTATAAATGGGCGTATTATTAAAGCGTTCTTTGGTTTTCGAGAAATTGCTATAAATTTCGATGAGCGAAATTTAAAGAACAGTTTAATAAAACGCCAACTTATAACAACCACAACGGCAACAAAATAAAATCTCACCGAGGCGCATCGGCCTGGGTTCCGAAGTACCTGTGTATCAAATTTCATGGCTGTACGACGCTTAGATTTTCCGCTACAGACTGTGCATACACACAGACAGACATCTTCTTTTATTATGTATAGCTGTACCCGTGCAGAGCATATACGCTCTAAATATCTGTGAAATTTTAAACGATAGGACTTTAAAATTACAATTTATTTGGCTCTAAGTTTTGCATTTCTTCTTTGGATGAGACTTTTTTCAATATTTTCTTCGGCTCGTCGAAATTTATCATCTTCATTTCTCATTCAATATCTTCATAAACAGTTTCAGTATATATACAGTTTCATTCATAATTATATATAGTATATTTGACTCTTTTTTAACTGTCTTATAAGAATGGTTATTTACTATAATACCTTCTTTTGGTACGAACGGTTTGGTGTGAAGCACCCTCCTCTACAGAACATATTTAAAAAACTCGATTTGTCTTTAATCTTACGATTGACCCCTGTATCAAATTTCAAGTCGATATCTCATTTAAAATAAAGCGTTTCTTGTTTATTCCACAAAATAGAACATTTTAGTGTTCGCATCCCCAAAGAAGTAGATATTGGAAAACTGTAATTGTACATTTTCTTCCTTCCGAATAGTCTACTTTCCCACCGAATTTATAATCCATATCTGATTGTAAAGTATATTTTTCTATCAATCGAACGTTTTTGTTTGGAGCATCCCCTTCCCCTTTACTAAACATTCTTTAAAAATGTGATTTTTTCCGAGGGCTTTATTGAACGATTGACACGTGTACCAAATCGCAGGACGATATCTCACTTAAAAAAGGCGTTCTTCATTTATTCAGTAAATCGAGCATTTTTGTGTGTGGCACCTCTAAAGTACAAAATTGGGGTTAACTGAAATTGTACACTTTCTTCTTTCCCAACGAAAAATTTTAAAGTCTCTATCTCATCGCGAAGTATGTTTTTCTATCAGTTCACCTTTCGAACGTTTTCGTGTGGAGTTCCCACGCCATTAAATGAAATTTTTAAAACACTCTATTCTTCTTGGCTTTTTTATTAAATGATTGGACCATGTACCAAATTTCAAGTCTCTATCGCATTTTAAAGGAGGCTGTGAGAAACCCAGACGAATTTTCGAACATTTTCAGAGTACGGTTTTGGGGAGGTCTTGCTCATAGTCGGTCATAGACCCGAGCCAGCCAAGAATGTCTAAAACGAAGTCATAAAGACGGCCGTGGCCACCGGGAAGATGCTAGGAGAGGCAAAACAAAGCCATTTTACCTGTCATCAGAACGAGGGGATTTAAATCCCTGGAAGTGAGACCGGGTGGCTTGAGCATCGTTGGATGCTGGGAAAAATTCCAAAGGCATATGTGAGGGTGGTCCCATAATCATGGTGGTATGGGATGACAGTAGGATATATATACGGAAAGGGACGCATCACAATCCACGAAGCTGAGTAGTCGCACTCGGAGAAGCTCGCGCAGCGAGCAGTATTTTATGCAATCTCACATGCCTCGTACCAGTTGGGTATTGTAGATTTACGTGCAGATGATGTTAATAAAGTTTTTTGTTTAATTGCAAGCTTTGCTCTACTTCTTCAACGAATCATTGGTTACATTCACTTTAGTTCACATTACGATTCGAAACTCACGCAATTCCGAAGGAAAGATGTGTCACGAGAATAGCAGATGCTAATTAATTTCCAATACAGGTTTTGGAAATACGGCGAAGATAACGACGTGGTTATGATGATCAACAATCGCATCAAATATCACGAAACGATTAACGATATTATTACAGAAGCGTTTCTCATTTACTCGAAAAATCGGACATTTTAGTGTGCGGCACCTCCTAAAGTAGAAAATATTGGAAAACTGACATGCACACTTTCTTTCTTTCGAACTATCGACCCATACTTCAAATTTGAAGTCTCTATCCGGAGCATGCTTTTTCTATCATTTCATCTTTCAAACGTTTTTGTGTGGTGTAACCACCCCGGTTCAGATGAACATTTTTGAAATAGTCTATTCTTCTTAAGTTTTTTTTTTCAGATGATTGGCTCATATACCAAATATCAAGCCTCTATCACAATTTAAAGAGGGCGTTTTTCATCTATTCGGAAAATCAACATTTTGGTGTGCGGCATCTCCTAAAGTAGAAAGTATTGGAAAACCGAAATTGCACACTTTCTTCCTTTCAAACTGTATCTCATACCGAAACATTCTTTTTTATCATTTCACCTTTTGAACTTTTTCTGTGGAGCAGTTCCTCTTAAATGAACATGTTTGAAACACTATTCTTTTTGGTTTTTTTTACCAAATGCTAATGTCCATATACCAAATTTTAAGCCACTATCAAATTTTAAAGAAGGCATTTTTCATTTGTTCGGCAAATCAAACATTTTGGTGTGCGGCACTTACTAAAGTAGCAAATATCGGAAATCTGATATTGCACACAGAACGTGTTTCTTCCTTTCGAAAGTTTTAGCCATACACTATATTTGAAGTCTGTAACTCATTGCAAAGCACGCTTTTCTATCATTTCACTTTTCGAACGTTTTGGTGTGGAGCATTCCCTCTACAGAACATTTTCGAAGAATTCTATTTTTCCAGGGTTTTTTTATCGACGATCGACCCGTGTATAAGATTCAAGTCTCTATCTATTCGGAAAGTGCCTAAAAAAACGTGATACACAGACGGACACTTGGCAATTAGTATATATAGATACTTACTTCCAATCGCTAAACTATTTGATCCGAAAATTCCAACGCGACGGTACAATACACACAAAATCATTCAAAATAGTTGACAAAATTTCACAACTAATTATTAATTTTAAGTAATCAATTTAGTAAGTTATTTCAATTATATCATATACTCCTGTTTGTAAAAATTGCAACACCATGAATGAATCATCAGAATTGAATGAAAGTTATTTCACAAACGACCTGTATTGATACAAATAAACGATTAAATTTACAAACCAAAAAAACAATATTACATGTCGAAAATTAGTATTTGGTGACGTCACAACGCTCTCCAATAAGTGCATCTATAAGAAGTGGCATCGAATCAAGCAGATTTTGAATTTGTACCTGAGAAAGAACATTCTAGATTGCTTCTATCCGAACCCAAAGTTCAGCTGTATTGGTTACCGGACGAGCGTCATGAGCGAGACTCCGATCGACGAAATCCAGTTATATTCAACTGGTGACATATCCGGTGAATAGGCAAGCTAAGGAAGAAGCTGTATCTGTTATGCTGAAAAAAGTCTTGAACATTCTTGCAACATGTCGTCGGGCATTTTCCTGTTGAAATACAGCTCCAGGAATGCGTTAAAGGAAGGGTACGACTTCGGGCTCCAGAACTTCCCTGATGTACCGGTTGCTGTTGAGATTATCTACAATTCTTAGCAGCTGAGATCGTCCAAGATACCCAATGGCGCCCTAATCACGCTTGGAGTTCGTCCGGTATGACGTTGGATAACGCACTCCGGAAGGTGGCGTTCACCTCTATAGCGTCTAACGTGGATGCGGCCATCACTCTACCCCAAATTAAAGTAGGATTCATCGGAAAAGCCGACATGTTGCCAACCTTCTCGCCAGTGTCTATGTTATGATGAGCCCATTGTACAGCAGGCGCCGATGGTTTTGAGTCAGGGGAATTCTGTACAAAGGAATTCTGGCACGCAGTCCACGCTACAGCAGACTGAGACGAATTGTTGGAGCAGACAGTAACACACCTGTGGCAGTGCCCCAACGTTCTATCAACTGTAGAGGTGAAGCTTTACGGTCCATCAGTGTCATGCGGATGGGGTGTCTATTATCCCGTGCTGACGCAAGGTCCGTAGAATATCTTATATATAAGGTTGTCTCGTTCGGGGAAAAAGTTGTCCCGGGAAGGAAGGACGAGTGACGTCACTGCTAGACCCATTCTCTGACAGAGGCGAGAAGAACTATTGAGAAACGTTGATCGGAAACTATTTAAATATTTATCTAATAGTAACGGTGTGCAAGCAATATAGAATAAAATAAAACAGTACATGCATAGTAATGTGAAGTTTATGAAAATAAATTCCGTACATATGAAAAGAAATAGCAATTTTTTTATGAGAGTGGAAGCTATTAAAATTTCAACATAAGTGAAGTTTATACAAAGATTACTGAATGCTATGTTGAAAGATAATTGAATGAGCAAAAGTTATGTATAAAAAAATAGTGAATGATCAGAGCAGAGCCAATAGTTGTTAGGTGTGTTATGTGAATCGGTTTGAGAAGGATATAAATATATATTTCTAATCTAAATGTGGCAAATCAGTCATCATTTAAATATTGACTGTATTCCGAAGTTTACAGGCATGAATAACGCAGTATAAATTAGAATAAATATTATTTCCAGGCAATGAATGCATAGCTTTTGTCTAGTTCAAAAATTTTACATGTTTTAGAAAAAATATATCGTCTGGATTTGAGAGAAGGTCAGGAAACTTTCAAAATCGTCTGAAGAAAAAACAGTAATTGATTTAAATTTGAAAACACATATTTTATCAAATCATTGGAATAATAATTATTAGTCACGTCAAATGTAGTTTGTTAAGATTTTTTTTTGTTAGTAAATTTGTTAATAAAGGTTTTGCTAAGGCATTTATATCTTGATTCGTCAAATTGAAGGACTTCATCATGAGTAAGACGGAGTAGTTTCGATTCAATAAAAATGGTTTTTGTTCAAAAAAGGAATATTCATAAGTTAAAAGAAACAAGTGTAATTTTATGGATAATTTTGTAAAAACAAAATAAATTTATAGTCGCATTAAAATGATACATTTACCCCTATTTATTTTAAAGCAAACGGTAAATGGAATCTTTTTAGTTTGAAGCTCTTTCCCCATAAATATTGGACAAATTTAGGAGAAAAAAAAATTCGTCGTCGAATAAAATGATAAAAATAGCCTTTGTTTCTTTTAGCATAAAATTCTGGATGATACTCCCTAACCCCCCCCCCCCTTTATTTTCCACGATTTTCTGTCGCATTTTAAAGTGCTGATTGACTGAATTCTACGGTAATATCTATACCATAAAAGAAATTAAATGAATTCACAAAAACTTCAAATAAACAAAATTAAACAGCAGATGTATATTATTAAATATATAGAAACAGGGTTTTCTTTAAGCATATAAAATGAATATATTAATTACATGCATTGTGCATGCAATGATACAATCTTAATATTTTAAAATCAAACCGATGACATTTTTCAGAAATTATAAAGTTCAAATATTTTTTGTATAGGAACTATTAGGAACGGAATGGTACGCTTACTCGATAGAATAAGTGCCATAGCATTTATATGCAGGAAATTTTAAATCATCCAATTTTTAAAGAAATAGAAATTTAATTGCAAATTGATAAAGATAATATGGAGAGTTTTATAGAAATAAATATTATTTAATTCTATTTTTACATATTTCTCATCAGTTGAATCCTATTCCAAACCTTTAATAGAAAATACAGACAGTAAAGTGCACAGTCTCTATTTAATGAATTTGAACGGGATATTTCGTTTAAAATCTTTAATGTGTTGTAAAAGTAATTGTTAAAAAATACTATATTAAAATCCATATTCATACAATATATTTGTGAGTAAAAATATTAATAAAGATTATCAATTTACACATGAAATATGTAAATTTTGTGTAAAAAAGAAGATGAATGTATTTGTTATACGAAATCACCCGGAAAATCATATCCTTGTCTTAATATATAATTTGTCAAACGGCTGTTTTTGACTTCTTCATCCGTTAATTACAGCAATTTAGTTCGTTTTGAATTCAAATTTGAGTTCATTTGTCATATTTCAGTATTAGCACATTATTTTAGGAAACATTTCATGTATCTCGTTGATGTTTAAAGCAAGGCATTTTTAAACAAAATCGTGCTGTTTTCCAACGTTTTTCAACGAAGCGCCGCTTGTCAACAGAACGGAAGGTCTAGCAGTGACGTCACAGCTCGCCCAGAAATGGTACCATGGGGGGAATAGCGAACGAGACAACCTGTTCGTAAGAGACCCCGCTCGGTACTTAACTTTGATATTCGGTACTAGGAACGTCCCACCTTAATCAGTTGATATTAAAGAAAACTCGCGATCTTTGGTTTTCTACAAAATGTTTAAAATCCTAAACTGCTAAAATGCTAGGTTACCCTCAGATCTGCATCAACCCCCCCAAACTGCTTAAACTCTTAATGCGCAACAAACTGCCACACTAGGAGCTAGGACAAATAATAAAAACAGTAAATCAAAAATCTCGAACCTCCAACTATGGACCAATGAAATAATGTCACAGTATGAAGATAAGAACCACACCTAGAGATTGGAGATTAAAGGCGCTTCGCGCCTGGTGCTCTGTTCTGGACGAAACTCTATGAAGAAGAGACAACCTGTTAATTCTATTAACCTTGGTGCTGACGTAGCATTTCGTCATCCAATGTCGGATTTGCTACTCGTCCGGTTCTCTTCAGTCCACTGCTTCCCCACTCGCATCGCTGTCGTGGCATTGCGCTCCATACGAGTGCAAGCTAAGAAAAAATCCTTTCGCGAAGGTCGATCATTCGTCCCCGTTCAAACTCCATAACTTGTTTATATGGCGCCTTCTGTAGTCGTAGAGGTATAGTGACTTCTCATGAAGTATTTACCGCTGCAGACAACCATAGACTATTTTTAACTTCCCGCTGCAGCTCTCTAATTATACGGCTAAAACAGCAGTTTAGAGGGCGCTGCTCAGCCACGAATGCGTGGTGACTCTGAAATTCTAATCATTTGCATAGCACACCCTAATTTGCATTTGCTGTAAGTTTCAGCTGATTCCTTCATGGTGTTGTAATTTTTACAAACATGAGTTTATTATGTTCAGACTATTGTACTTTTAATACTTGAACGAATGAATTAGACCCGTTCAAGTGCTTTTTGACTTTATCCTGAAGCCAACGAAAATAAATCATGCACATAATTATTACATGGGGCAAGGGTGGGGATAGGGTCCTTTTTACACTCATTGCCATAAAAATTTGCGCACCAAGAAGTAATTGTGGGATCGTAACGAAACTTGGCATGAAGGTACGTGTCAGACAGATATGCAAATGATTAGAAATACAGCGTGATTGCGCATTGCGTAATGACACCAGAAGGCGTTGAACTTCGTTCTCCCTGGCGCAGAAAAAGGTACGCAGAGGCTTTTTTCTGTACTTAATCTGTTGCATAGGGGCACTTTTACTTTAGGGATGCCGTTACGCCGCCATCGAAGACAATATGATCAGCTGTCAGAGTTCGAGAGGGGAAGAATCATCGGGATGATGGAAGCCGGGTGGTCAGCTCGGCCAGTAGCCCGCCATCTCGACCTTTCTGACTTCACTGTGAAGAGGTGTTGGGACCAGTGGACGAGAGAGAGGTCGCATACACGGCGGCCAGGCTCAGGACGCCCTCGGCAGACCAATAGCCGAGAAGACCGTCACATCATCCGACCCGCAAGCACAGCGCCAACTGCTTCATTGTCCGCCATCCAGACACAGGCAGCACCTTCACTATTGGCCCTTGTGTCTGTCCGTACCACCACGAGGCGCCTAGTTGAAGGACATTTGGTATCGCGGCGTCTATTACGTGTGCTGCCAATGACACCCACCCACCGTCGCCTCCGTTTGGAGTGGTGTCGCGTTCGACCTGATTGAACCGCAACCGAATGAAACCAGGTAGTTTTTAGCGACGAATCGAGATTCAATTTTTGGCAGTGATGACAATCGTGTACGTGTGTGGAGGCCCCGTGGTGAACGCCGCAATCTTGCCTTCGCTTTACAGCGGCACACATCTCCCACAGCTGGTGTGATGGTATGGGGTGCCGTCGCATACGACACCCGGTCACCTCTAATATTGAGTCACGGAACCATGGCAGCCCAGTGGTACGTTCGTGACATCCTTCCGCCATATGTGTTGCCACTCATGGCAGGACTCCCTGGAGGCATTTTTCAACAGGACAATGCATGGCCACACACAGCAAGGGTGTCACAGGAATGCCTCTCCCACATTAACACTCTGCTGGCCTGCCCGATCCCCATATTTGTCACCGATCGAGTATGTCTGGGATCACTTGGGACGGCAAGTTGGACAGCCTACGAGTTTGGTCGAACTGGAGGCGCGCTTACAACAACTGTGGAATGAGATGACGCAGGACACCATACGGGACCTGTATGCCTCAATGCCCGCTCGTATCGCATCGTGTATTCACGCTAGAGGTGACCCGTTTAAGGACGAGTCGGCCCGTCTGGTTTTTCGACGTTAGAGGTGGCCTAATAGGGTAGTAGAATCTCCATTCATTTGTAGTTTTTCCTGTAATAAATGATCCCTTTTCTTTGATTTTGTAATCATTTATATCAACGTTGCATTCACATATATAAAATTTCGTTCGATTCTGACAACTCTTTCTTGGTGAGCAAATTTTTATGGCAGTGAGTGCATGTTTGAATGCCACATTGAAGTAAACTGTCCTCTAACAAGGCCGCATACAAGTATTTTTATTATATATACGGCATAATGAAAATCTTTAGTGGAAAATCTAATTAATATATACAGCTTAAAAAGAAGGAAGGTTCTTTCAGAAGGCCGCACTTGATGCCCAGTATGGCGCAATACGGCTGTAGGCTTCCCCACCCCCTGACATCAAAAATACTTCTTTTTAACATTAACGTATGATTTTGGGTATATCTGCATCCATTTTACGTGATGCTGTCTTCATCTTTCAACATATTCTGTCAATCTTAGCTGAAGACTATTTATTGAGGAATGAGGAGTACTAGGAACTGAACCATTTCGTGTCGTGTTTGTAAGTGTCCGTATTTTTGTTAGTAGACAAAACAAAGCACGTGCCTCATTTTTTCGAAACATCTTTCCCCTTGTACTCAAATGGAAAGAAATGCCAAAACGAAACTTAAGAATGAAGACTAAATGTGAACTCGAAATAAAAAACAAAGAACAACGATGTCTGATGCGGCCAAAGATGTTTGGTGACACCTGGTCCATCGCTTCAAATCTAAAAGCAGTAGTGCAGATTGCGGAAATCTTTAATAAAGAAGTAAATGGATCTTGGGAAGAGAAGAGGGTGGAACAGAAATAGAACATTTGCAAATCTTTAGTTTTATTTTTTCACTTTTCTTACTAAAAAATGGTACGACGTTTAACGATGTCACTTTTTGCTCATTGAAGAAAATACGTTGATAAAAAATCTCCAATAATACTGTTATTAAATTATTATTAATTCGTAATAATTCAATTTTTCTTTGAAATTTCAAACTTACAAAGTAAAATTCTGCGCAAATAAGGTTTAGTAAGAAGAAACACGTTTCGACAATCTTTGGATTTCATTCTTCAGTGGAATAACCCTGGACTGGAACTAATGCTTCTTTCAGGAATACATCCAGGGGAAGGGGGGGCGAAGCTCCCCGGAGACATTTTATATTAACTTAGTTTCTATATTTTTGTGACAGCACTTAGATATATTTATGTAGGGTAAATAGAAAACTTGCGCCCACTTCTAAAGTTTCATTCGCCACTCCAGCTAAAAAATCCTGAAAGAAAGACTGACTGGAATGTCCAAATGAGAGCTGTACCATGCCGAGCAAACAGAAAAATGTTTAAACAATAGAACCTAATGTGGTAGCGCCACCTAGTGGGATGAAGTTAAGTGAAATGAGAAAAATAGAAAGTGTAGATATGAACTTGAGAAGCAAACAAGAAAAAATAAGTAAAATACAAAATATATAAACTTAGAATGCAGTGCAGAAAGAAAGAGCGAGACAGAGAAATAAATAAATTAGAGTGGGATCATGCCATACCTCGGGGAAACATTGTGTCGTTGACAAATCATTAACCAAATTACTGGAATTTTTATTATGAAAAGCTTCAAAGAAATTTAAGTCTAAAACTGAAAAACGCTTTTGAATAACGGAGGCAAAAGAAAATTCATACTGGTGACTAGCAGTTCATTCAGCAGTTGTTACCGATTGAAGATTTATTAATTTCTAGGTTTTTGACTCAATTTTTATGTTCTTTTAAGCGGTATTTTAGGACACGTTTAGATTGACCAACATACAATTTTGATAAATGCACAAATTATTAAAAATAGGACTCTTGGTAAAAAATTATTTTATTAAAAGGCGAAACTATCACCTTGAAGTCTAAATTATTGAAAATTGTAGCATAAATGGAAATCAAACAATATTGTTAAATATTTTAACTGGATCTTCGTTGCTCTATGGGATAGCGTCGATTTTGGAAAAGCACGGTCAACAATCTAAAGAGACAGCTTTGAAATAATCTACTCGTAGTTCAGACTTTAATAAGTAACAAGTATGGCATAATTTAATAGCACGGTAAAATATAATTAATGAATGCGACACGTTTTTATCTAGGGGGACAAGAAGTATTACTATGAGGGCGAAAGATGGCTGCAAATAGCTTACGGTAAAATGCAATTAACAATGAATTTTCATTGTGAACTGTCAGAATAAAAAAAAAAGATTCAAACATATAAGGAATTAATTTCCAAATGAATGAACAATCCCAATTTCATAAATTACAAATAATATAATAATAAAATAACTGCCGGTAGGAGGGCGGCTGCATTCGGTTCTAGAATTCCGACAAATTATAGAAATCCCATAAAGCGATACACCTGTACAGTGGTGCCACCAAGGGGAGGAATTTGGGGGAATAGGGGTCATAATCCCGCCCAGGAACCCATTCAAGTTCAAAAAATGATATTTGGGGAAATAGGAAACAAAATATTTGGTTACCAAAACCACACCCAACATTTTTTTCTACTGCACCTGTCATGTTTACAGGTAGGCGTGATCGTAAAAGTTTCAACTTAAATATCCAAATATTAAAAAATCACAATAAATTTAATTCAGTTGATGTATTTGATACAGAAAAACGACAGAATGTTATCGATGGTTATTCATTCACACTAAATAAAATATGGGTAAATTTACCTAGGAGGCAGGTAATCCTTTTATTTTACTCTGATATATGCGAGTACTTTTTCAGAATTTACCTATTTAATTTGCAGAGTTCACATGGACGATAAGAGCTTGCAATTTCGTCCCAGTAGCTCAACGGTAGAGCATCGGCTGGCCAGTTTGGAGATCCGTGGCTCAATACCTGGTTGGGGCTGAAAAATTCTTTACGATAGCGCCCGAACAAATCAACCCTGTAGGTTAGTACAAAGATGTCGGAGGTCTACAAGTTATCCTAATACAACTAGCACGGATTCAATGGACTCTGGGATATGGAGCAGCGATTACAAATCGGGAGGGCAACCACCACGCAGAAAGATAACCTGGAGGATAAAACTAGCATCAGGAGGTTAGCCTGAGGTAAATAGCAGGAGGTGGTCAGTCAGATTGTCAGTTGCACGCCAATCTGACATTAGAGGGTGGAAAATACAGAGTCCATTTCGATGATAAGAGCCTGCAATTTCGCCCCAGTAGCTCAGAGGTAAAGCGTCGGCTGGCCAGTTCGATTGCCGGTTTGGGGAAGCAAGGTTCTTTACAAACTGTGTATAGAAAAATAAGTAACATTATCATTTCTGTTTTACTTTGTAGAATGGGTAAATTTATTTATTATTTAAAAAGGGCTGAATTACCTATGTAAATGTGTAATTGATTGTTATATGTTATACCGAGTTAAGAATAAATATAATTCATTTTGAATTTCTATAACATGGAGAATAAAGAAGGAAAGTTGTTTTTACTTTGGTATCAGAAATCAGTAGAATTCTTTACAACAGACTGCTAAATGCGGAGTTATTAGGTGGAAGGAAGAAGTATCCGTATAGAAAAACAAGAAAGATCAATCATGCATAAGCATTGATTATGAAACACTTTCCAACTGAAATGTAATTTCATTTAAAAATTTCTAAAATGTGATTCATTTAGTGGTAATATCTTTTACATTATCACAGTACTACAGTAATTTATTATACTTAAATATTTAAAACTGTATCGAAATATAAATCATCTGATTCTTTATGCAAAATCAATGAATATTTCATTCATATAACTTGTATTCCAGACTCCAGAGCTAAATAGTTTTGTGTGAAAAAAATTCAGCAATTCTTATGTAATTCATCTTACAATCGCTTGAGATATTTGCATTCTGCATATGTTAAAATTAGGCTTCCTTGAAGAAATAGTAAAAGTTTAGGGATCATTTAAAATCACAACTATTGTAATTGCATAGGCACGGAATTTAGATACACAGATAATATATATGTGTATGTGTATGTACTCAAAGTATTGGAATCGTGCCGAAGATCGGAACTCGAATTTTCAAAGTATCTACACGTTTTGGGACTTCTAGAACACGAAAAAACTACTTTTAGGAAGACGTCTGTGTGTGTAAGGGTGTATATGTGTATGCTTCTGTGTGTCTGTGTGGATATTACATCCACTCTAATTGAAAAACTAATGGACCGAATTTCATACAATTTGGTAGGTATGTTTTTTGTGGGAAATCCTGATGTTCATTAGATTATAGTACGATTCGTAATAAAAGAATCTGCCTTCTTTGCGAAATGGCCGCAGAAATTGCCTTTATCCACTCTAGCTAAAAACTAATGAACCAAATTTAACAAAATTTGGAGTATAATATTTCAATAACCTACAAGTGATTTATATACCAAATTTAACAAAATTTTGTATATAAATCATTTGTAGGTTATTCTACTACGATTCGGGAAAAAGGAACGGGCTATTTTTGCGAAATGGCCAGCAAAAATCGTTATATATAAAAATAAAAGACTACGTGTGCTCAATTATATCAATTAAATTCCTATTTTATATGTGATTTTTGACAACAAAAAGAATAAGACTAACCCCATTACTCTAGGACTAGCCGTTCTTGAGCTATTCTAGTTTTTTCGCGTTTTCGCTACGCCACCTTTGACAATAAGTCCAGCTATCAAATGAGAACCAAATTTAAGTTTAACGTGTAAATTCAATGTCATTTAAAATACTTATGTTGTGCAGATAAACTCAAATTATCATTGAATAAATAAAGAGAACGAATATGAGTCTGCAGGGAAAGACATGTGCTGTCCACATCAGAATTTTTAACAATATTACACCAATGATTTATAGAAGTGAACGGGGATTATTTTCAGGCCATTTCGAAAAAAATGTATGATCTATATTTAAAGATCCATCAAATTTTTGTCGAATAAAATGTTCAACAAATTTAAGCTGTGTACCAAATTTTAACTCTCTAGGACGTAGGAAAGTGCATTTAAAATGCCATCAATTAAATTTATCATGAAGAGTTATATAAAATTTAAAAAAAAAGAAAAATTGTTATCTACCAAATTTACTTTAAAATATGAAGCCACTCCCATATGCAAAACGTTTAAACAAATGGAGAGATATTTATTATATAATATCTCTCTCTTTTCTTTCTGGAAGATATCCCAAAGTCAGAATTTAATTGAATTTGTTTTTTTCCCTATATTAAATAATTTTTTTAATTAAAAAACTACTTAACATATTTTACTGAATTTTTTTTTATATATTCTATGGGATAATGTGAATATTTCCTAAAAATTTCGAAGCAATTCGTGAATTTTAAATTTACTTAAAAAATGTTTGAAAAATTAGGTCCCATAGGGTTCAATGTATTTCATTTTTTCAACCCGGGTTCAATAAAAAACTAATTGGGTGATATTATTTATTTATATTCCCATAGGTCCTACAGACCGTCTGAACAACATACTAAAATTTCATTTTGATAAACTCATTTTTACGGCAGTTATCGTGCTAACGGACAGACAGACAGACAGACAGACAGACAGACAGAATGAACAAAGTCATAAACACTTTTCAACTTTGTTGTAAAGTGTTAAAAACGAGAAAAAATCTCATGTATCTCTGGCCTATATGCAATTTGTAGCTGATTTTTTTGCTTATTTTGTAAGCATTAGTAATATAATTTGCTTATTTTGTTTGCCAAATTTTTATCGAAATTTGTTCGCAATGGCATGAATGGGGTGTGTGTGTGTGTGTGTGTGTGTGTGTGGGGGGGGGGGCAATTTTTTTTATTTTCGTTATAAGACCATTTTTTTTATTTTTTTTTGTCCACAGAAATATAGCTGTTTGAAAAATCCATTAATTTTATTTGCTTTATCCATTCATTAAACAGGGAGCTATTCGAAAAATTTATTTTATACAGCTGAATGAAGAAAATTTATTGATATGAAATTTCGAGCCATTTTCGTGCGTTAAAATCCCAGTCGCTTGTTGTAAAGTCTATAAATCCGATTTAAAGGAACTGGAGTCTGGCTCAACTCTAATTTTTCTTACCAAAATCTATTTTTAAGTAGCTTGTGATTTTTTTCCCGTTTTAAGAATTTTGCAAAAAAAATTTGAAAAATCTTTATGGTTGGTTCAAATGATTATTATTATAACATGTTACGCCTCATTTTAAAGGGTTCGGAAAAATCTTTCGATTGATACCAAATTTGATAATATACCTCTCGAGGGGGGGGGGCAATGATGTCACGAATACAAAAGATGTATAGTGACTATATTTCACTACAATGATTAAAACCGTTAAGTTTCGTGATTATTGAGCCATAAATAACACCTTTTATACATAATTATGTCACATTTTGTGCTATGCTGCGATGTTAAGAAAATATAAAATTTCAAATAAATTTCGAATAGTTTTTTTTTAATTTAAAAAGAAATATTTTTAGTTCTAAACTGTTTGTTAGCAAAGCCGGATATAAAATTTCGTGAAAATCCATTAATATTTCTTGCAGACAGACGGATACCAATAGTCAAAAGGTGTTCAGGAGGAGGTCCTAAAACATATATTGATATTAATATCTTAAAACCGAAAATGAAAGATCAGTATATTTTTAATTACCTTTTAATTATATAATAGGATTATATTTGTTTTCCCTGAAAGCTACATAATTTTAATAATTTAATACAAACAGCATACTATTTCTTGTTTATAACTCCATATTTTCTGTCAAAATATGCTTAAATACCAAATTTTGTTAAAACAGATATTAAGTTTGTGAGTTACAGCTCAATCAAATACTGAGACATGGAATCTATATAAATAAAATTAAAAATCTTTGTATGTGTGTTTGTGATTTTTGTCTCATCATTACGAGAAAACGGCTGCTCTAAATTTCATGAAATTTTGTGGGTAGCCGTGAAATAGCCTCATTGAAAATTGAGTTCATAATTTAAGTTTTTGGGACCCAGGGGTTGCCAAGACAATAATGAACAAGAAAGATCAATCATGCTTAAAGCATTGATCATGAAACGCTTTCCAACTTCAATGCAATTTTATTTAAACAAGTCTAAAATGCAATGCATTCCTCGGTAATATTTTAAAACTTATCACAATACTACATTAATTTATTATATTTGAAAACTTAAACCTTCATCGAAAAAAATGAACTTCATTCAAAAGACGGCATTGAAATATAAATTGCCTGGTTTAAACATTTCTAAAATGCGATACATTCCTCGGTAATATTTTTAAAACTATCATAATACTATGATAATTTATTATATTTGAAAACTTCATCGAAAACAACAGAAATTCATTCATATGATGTCATAGAAAAAATAACACGCCTGGATCTCTCTATAAAAACAGCATTTCATTCATAACATTTTCCCATTCATTTCATTCATCACAATACTATAATAATTTATTTTATTTAAAAATTAAGATCATGGAGCTACAAGTAATTAAACTCTATGCTTAAAATTTCATCGAAAAAATCGTCCTTCTCTTTGTAAAATCAATGAATATTTCATTCATATCAGCTATGCAGACTCCATGGGCTAAATAATTTTGTGTTAAAGAAATACAGCAATTCTAATGCAACCCATTCTACATATTTTGCTGTTTACATTTTACATAAGTGAAAAATAGGCTTCGTTCTAGAAATAATCAAATTTGGATGATCATTTAAGCTAAAATATATTGTAATTGCGTTGTTTCAGTATGTAGATGCACAGAATTTAAGCAAAAATAAAGTGGTTTTAGGACGGATACAACACTCAATATGAATTAAAAAGAACTTAAAAAATCACGATTTTGAGACAAGATGGATGCCATATATCATTTTGAAGTGGGTCATGTGATTTTTTCATATCATGGTCACGTGATCGCTTCATATAAGAGGCGTAATTATTATTTTAATTTTTATTTAAAAAACTATTGCATATATTTCGCTGAATTTTTTTTTATATATTTTATGGAACAATTTGACTATTACCTAAAATTTTCGAAGCAATTTATGAATTTTAAATGCGTTTAAAAAATGTTTGAAAAATTAGGTTCCATAGGGCTCAATGTATTTCATTTTTTCAACCCGGGTTCAATCCAAAATTAATTGGGTGATATTATTCATTTATATTCCCATAGGTCCTACGGACCGTCTGAACAACATACTAAAATTTCATTTTGATTAAGTCATTTTTACGGCAGTTATCGTGCTAACGGATGGGCAGACAGACAGAATGAACAAAGTCATAAACACTTTTCAACTTTGTTGTAAAGTGTTAAAAACCAACCTTCCATAA
The DNA here is from genome assembly GCA_951213105.1 of Amaurobius ferox. NCBI lineage: Eukaryota > Metazoa > Arthropoda > Arachnida > Araneae > Amaurobiidae > Amaurobius > Amaurobius ferox. The sequence goes on along the minus strand of OX578142.1, from coordinate 149,806,846 downwards.
GAGTTTTATCTGCTCTCTAACTCCATGTTTCCTCCAATCCAAATAGATTTAAAATCACTGGTTTAAAACATGGAAGTAAATGGAAATTCTGTCTCCATGGTTTATTTTCCAAAGATTCTTACTTGATAATGAAAAATATGCCGACATCAAAATGGTTAGTTACTTAATTCTGAGCACTTTATGAGGAAGATTCTTTTTATATCATGTTTTCCAGCAAAGCAGTTAAATCCAATGTGTTTATACGTCAGACAATTTTTATTAATTTATTATTCCGATTTAAATAATAAAGAAATGAATATAAAAATATATCTCATAAATGAACGGTATTGTATTTTTGGCTGAATTATGTTAATTACGGAAAGATTATGAGAATTGCTAATATTTTCACTGTTTTCAAACTCATATTGTGTTTAGCCAATGAACTGATGAGTAGAGCAAACAAGCCTTCTGATCACAGGAGTTGCAGATATAAAGGATCCTGTAATAGCAGCGAGAGAGGATCGCAATTATCAGATATTAGAAGTTCCCACATGGGATTCCACTTCTGTATATTCGGGAAGTTTTTTAAGCTGTCTCAAATCAGAGGACTTACATTTAACCTTCTGGCTACTTCTCCATCTAAAATTCTGACATATGTTTTTTACTTTCCTTATATACATAGTATAATGTACTATAAGGAAAGTATTGTGCCTGGGTCGAAAATTCGCATTCGAGATTTCGACGGGAGATAACGTTTCAAGCATCACTGAACACGAATCAAATCCTTTTGAGGTGATGTCTGTTTATGTGTGCGTGTGTGTGTATGTGTGTGAGTGTGTCAGTGAGTCTGTGGAGACGATATCTGACGAAGGAATGGAGCGATTCGAACGAAATTTAGGGCAAAAATTACAATACGTGAATATTGGAAGCCTAGTGTTTTAAATGCAATAGAATGTTCAGAACCTTACTAAATTTTCGAGTGAAATTTTGAAAAAAATCATAAAATCAAAACCTTTCATAAAATTACGCAAATAGTCATTATGTAATTTTTCATTAGAAAACGATTGATACAAACTTTAGACAGCTAGCATGAACCGTTCTCGAGATATTGCACATTTTTCAAATAAATGTATCAAAAAATCATAAAATAAGAAAAATGATTAACTATTTTGAAATATGTTCACTTTTCATATGTAATATCATGCAATAAATTTGGTGACAACATTCTCGAGGGTCTAGCTCGTTCCATTCATGAGAAAATATACTTTGGGTAATACTTTTGTAGTTGGACTTCAATAGTCATTTATCTGCTATAAGAATAACTTATTTCTCCGTCCATAACGCTTGGCGAGATTTTGTTGACGAATTTGGCGGAATGTCGCTAACATTGAAATAGTTGTGCATGTTGTCATTCGGAAAATCGCCAAAGGTACAATTCAACGTTAAAAACACAGTACTATGGAAATTATACATTCTTTTTTGGCTATAAAAGAAGTAAATTTATTGCATTATGTAAGGAAAGTCATGTGCTGCCCACATCAGATTATTTTATTCTGCTCTCCGGTTTTATACTTAAGACTCGAATGGACGTCAACCTTTAAATAGCAGTAATAACTTTTAAATAGCAGCAACCTTTAAATAGTAGCTCGTCTGCATATATCGAGGACTGCTGAAATAATGTGTATTCTTACTCGCAATAATGTATATTATATGTAGTACATATATATATATATATATATATATATATATATATATATATATATATATATATATATATTTCGTGCATATACAATCACCTTTTAACATATTACTGCCCTTCTCCTGTTTCTTCCTTAATTTATGGACACTAGTGTATATATATATATATATATATATCTATATAAATAAAAATGAAAATCTGTCTGTCTGTCTGTCTGTCTGTCTGTCTGTTTGTCACACCATCACGGGAGAACGGCTGAACCGAATCTGATGAAATTTTGTGGGTAGCCCAGAAATAGCCCCACTTAAAATTATATCTGTGTTTTGAGTTTCTACGGCCAGTGGTTCTCGAGATATTAGTAAAAAACGAAATTTTCGTTTGTCTCATCATCACGGAAAAACGGCTGAACCGAATTTAATGAAATTTGGTGAATAGCCTTGAAATATCCCCCCATAAATTTTGTCCAAGTTTCGAGTTTCTAAGACCTGGGGTTGTCGAGATATTAATGAAAAACGGAACTTTTTCCTAGGAGTTCTACTCCCTAACTCCGTGGTTTATCCAAACGAAAAGCTTGAAAATCGTTTGAAAGTGAATTAAAATTTAATCTCTGAGTTTAATGGGAGATTTTTTGCGTTAATTAGTCACTTTCTGAAAACATGAATTGTTTGAAACATGATTTAAAGGGGAAATCTATCTCCATGGTTCATGGTTTATTTAAAACAAGCTTTTGCGGAACAATGAGAAGTATAGGGAAATCAAAATCGTTATTTAATTTCGCAGTTTATGTTATAAGACATGACATATTTAACATGTTATAAGATTCTATCTTATATCATGTTACTCAGAAACGCAATTAAATTAAATCTGTCTGTTAATTTTAATAATTATTTTTTCGATTTGAATAATAAATAAATGGATATAAAAATATATTTTAGAAAAGAACGATTTGATTTTTCTTATAGCATTTTTGACTGGATAATATCAATTACGGTCTTCAGGTTTAAAAATTATTATTATTTATATTTTCGGGGATTATTGATTCAAGGATTATTGATATTTTCAAGTTAGTATGCAATTATTTTATTATGACAAAAATTGTTTAAACTCATATATTGTATGTTGTACGAATCTTCTACAAATACACGTGTATATCTTTTAATCTACGAGAATATAAGTAGTACAGGTATATTGACATATGTTTTGATATATATTGGCATATATTGGAATCAATTACGACCTTCTGGTATAAAGAATACGGATATTATTGATGTTTTCAATTTATTACGTCATCTCTTTTATTTTGGCAAATATTTTGGCAAATGTAATACGGGTAATCTTCTACTAACACATTGGCATATTTTCTGATCTGCGACAATATAATTAGTACGGGGTTGCATATATTCATTCAATTCCTATTTTTTCTTCTGTAAATTTGCTTACAAAAGGGGGCAGGATGTTTTATTCTTCAGATCTGATCGTGAAGATAATTTTGCATAGTGAGAACATATATTCTTAAACTTCTCTTTAGGAGCAATAAATTTAATATTTTAACAGAATTTGCACATGATTGCGAACTTTAAGTTTCTTTAAATTATACACTCCGTACGAATAACGGGTGTGCTGTTAGTGGTTAATAAATTTTAACATTTTAGGAGGATATATCATGTTGCTCGGCATCACAATTAAATTAAATGTGTTTGTTAATGTTTTTATTATTTTTTTTTCGATTTAAATAATAAATAAATGGATAAATGGATATAAAAGTATATCTTATGAATGGACGGTTTGATTTTTCTTTTAATTATATTAACTGCTGACTGCGTACATCAATTTCATTTATTTTGGCAAAGAGTTTTCAAGCTTATATCGTATTTAGCTACTAAACTCATATATTGTGTTTAGCCAATAAATTCATATAGCCGATTGTTGAAACAGAAAAAGAGTAGAGCGGGTATATCTTCTAATACAATTGTAGTGTTTTCATTTAGTATATTGAAACGGGATAAGAATGTTTCATTCAGATCTGCAAATTCAAAGCTACGAATTTGGAGGGATATCGCTAATTTGACAACTTTTCTTAAACTTTGCCAAATTGACGGAAATGTCGCCAAATTGATATAAACGACACGCAAACAGCTACCATAAACCTTCGGGTTGGTCGTGTGGCTTGGGTCTTCTACATATCAATGAAATTTTTTTTTGTTTTGTTAGAAGAGAGTACTGAAATGATGTTTGGTTAGCATTTATCTGTCAGACCAACCATCCTACTTAGTAATACATTTAGCGAATTTTTAAAATGTCACCAAATTGATAAAAATGTTTTCAAACCTATAAAAATATCTTGAAATTGATAAAATTGCGCTACATAAATGATATTAATTGTTTTTTGTTAGGGGATAGTACTGTGATGATATTTCGTCAATTTGTCGGAAAGTGGAACTGTCAGTTCTACAGTCCCACTTGGCGATAAATTTGGCGATTTTTTAAAATGTTGCTAATTTGACGAAACTGTCGCCAAATGTTCCATAGAAATATAACTATTTAGACGATATGTTTTCTACCAATTTATTTGAAGCAAATGATATCATGTCGCTTAGCAACGGATTTAAATCCAATGTGTTTATGCGGCAGACGATTTTTATTAAATCCTTTCCGATTTGCATAATGAAGATATGTATATAAAATAAATTTCATTGCCATTTCATTTTGGACTGGATAATATCAATTATACTCTTCAGGTTTAAACATTATTATTATTGATATTTTCCGGAATTATTGATTCAGTGATTATTGATATTTTTAAGTTATTACGCCATTGTTTTATTGCGGCAAAAATTGCTGACACACGCATATTGTACGTTGTACGAGTAATTTTCTAGGAATGCACGGGTATATCTTCTAACCTACGAGAATATAAGTAGTACAGGTATATTGGCATATATTTTGACATATATTGGCATATATATTGGAATCAAGTACAGTCTTCTGGTATGAAGATTAAGGGGATTAATTATATATTCAATTTATTACGTCGTCTGTTGTATTTTACCAAAAAACATTTGAGACTCATATTGCAAAACGGGTAATCTTCTACTAATAATCGGACATTATAAGTAGTACGTGTATATCTTCCCATATAATTTTAGCACTTTCATTTTGACATATATTGGAATAAATGACTGTCTTCAGATTTAAAGACTACGGGTTTATTGGTATTTTCAATTTATACATGTAATCTACTAATACAGATTATATTTTCTAATATTCGCGTATATAATTAGTACGGGTCCCATACAATTTTAACGCTTTTATTTTGCATATATTGATTCAATTCCATATTTTTTTTTATATTTGCTTATATAAGGGGTCCAAGATGTTTTATTCTTCAGATATGTCCATGAAGATAATTTTATATAGCGAGAACAGAGATTCTTAAACTTCTTTTTAGGAGCATTATATTAAATATTTTAACAGAATATTTTGATTAAACATGTCATTTAGTATACTATAAGAATTTGCGCATGATTATGAATTTCAAGTTTCTTTATATTATATACTCCGTACGAAGAACGGGTATGCTGCTAGTATATATATATATATATATATATAAATAAAAATGAAAATCTGTCTGTCTGTCTGTCTGTTTGTTTGTCACACCATCACGGGAGAACGGCTGAACCGAATTTGATGAAATTTTGTGGGTAGCCCAGAAATAGCCCCACTTAAAATTATATCCGTGTTTTGAGTTTCTACGACCAGTGGTTCTCGAGATATTAGTAAAAAACAAAATTTTCGTTTGTCTCATCATCACGGAAAAACGGCTAAAGCGAATTTAATGAAATTTTGTGAATAGCCTTGAAATATCCCCCCATAAATTTTGTCCAAGTTTCGAGTTTCTAAGACCTGGGGTTGTCGAGATATTAATGAAAAACGGAACTTTTTCCTAGGAGTTCTACTCCCTAACTCCGTGGTTTATCCAAACGAAAAGCTTGAAAATCGTTTGAAAAGGAATTAAAATTTAATCTCTGAGTTTGATGGGAGATTTTTTGCGTTAATTAGTCACTTTCTGAAAACATGAATTGTTTGAAACATGATTTAAAGGAGAAATCTATCTCCATGGTTCATGGTTTATTTAAAACACGCTTTCACGGAACAATGGAACAATGAGAAGTATAGAGAAATCAAAATCGTTATTTAATTTCGCAGTTTATGTTATAAGACATGACATATTTAACATGTTATAAGATTCTATCTTATATCATGTTACTCAGAAACGCAATTAAATTAAATCTGTCTGTTAATTTTAATAATTATTTTTTCGATTTGAATAATAAATAAATGGATATAAAAATATATTTTAGAAAAGAACGATTTGATTTTTCTTATAGCATTTTTGACTGGATAATATCAATTACGGTCTTCAGGTTTAGAAATTATTATTATTGATATTTTCGGGGATTATTGATTCAGGGATTATAGATGTTTTCAAGTTATTATGCAATTATTTTATTATGACAAAAATTGTTTAAACTCATATATTGTATCTATTATTATTATATATACTAATTGCCAAGTGTCCGTCTGTCTGTCTGTCCGTCTGTCTGTCACGCTTTTTTTAGGCACTTCCCGAATAGATAGAGACTTGCAATTTGGTACACGGCTCGGTCGTTCGATAAAACCCCCTGGAAAAATCGAATTTTTCGAAAACGTTCCATAGAGGGGGGTGCCCCACACCAAAACGTTCGAAAAGTGAAATGACGGGAAAGCATGCTTCGCGATGAGATAGAGACTTCAAATTTGGTGTATTGGTAAATCACTCGAAAGGAAGAAAGTGTGCAATTTCAGATTTCCAATATTTTCTGCTCAAGGGGGGGGGGGGGGGGGGTGCAGCACACCAAAACGTTCGAAAAGTGAAATGATAGGAAAGAATGCTTTGCGATGAGGTAGAGACTTCAAATTTGGTGTATTGGTAAACCGTTCGAAAGGAAGAAAGTGTGTAATTTCAGATTTCCAATATTTCCTACTCAAGGGGGTGCCGCACACCAAAACGTTCGAAAAGTGAAATGATAGGAAAGCCTGTTTTGCGATAAGATAGGGACTTCAAATTTGGTATATAGGTAAACCGTTCGAAAGGAAGAAAGTGTGTAATTTCAGATTTTCAATATTTCCTACTTAAGGGGGTGCCGCACACAAAAATGTTCGATTTTCCGAATAAATGAGAAACGGCCCCTTTAAAATTTGATAGAGGCTCAAAATTTTATATATAGACTAATCATTTGATGAAAACACCGAAAACGAATATAATTTTTCAAAAATGTTCGTTTAAGGGGGTTCTCCAGAGGAAAACGTTCGAAATGGGAATTGATAAAAAAAAAATACTTCGAAAAAAGATACAGACTTCAAATTTGGTGTACAGGTAGATAGTTCGAAAGGAAGAATATGTGCAATTTCAGTTTTCCGATATTTTGAACTTTTGGGGGTGCCTCAAAACTAAATGTTCGATTTGTCGAATAAATAAGAAACGCGAATTATTAAAAAATTTACATTATTCAGGGGTTGCTTAATGTGGGGCCGTTGATTTTCAACGGGTGTGCGGCTAGTATATACTAATTGCCAAGTGTCCGTCTGTCTGTCTGTCTGTCCGTCTGTCTGTCTGTCTGTCACGCTTTTTTTAGGCACTTCCCGAATAGATAGAGACTTGCAATTTGGTACACGGCTCGGTCGTTCGATAAAACCCCCTGGAAAAATCGAATTTTTCGAAAACGTTCCATAGAGGGGGTGCCCCACACCAAAACGTTCGATAAGTGAAATGACGGGAAAGCATGCTTCGCGATGAGATAGAGACTTCAAATTTGGTATATGGGTAAATCACTCGAAAGGAAGAAAGTGTGCAATTTCAGATTTCCAATATTTTCTGCTCAAGGGGGGGGGGGGGGGGGTGCAGCACACCAAAACGTTCGAAAAGTGAAATGATAGGAAAGAATGCTTTGCGATGAGGTAGAGACTTCAAATTTGGTGTATGGGTAAACCGTTCGAAAAGAAGAAAGTGTGTAATTTCAGATTTCCAATATTTCCTACTTAAGGGGGTGCCGCACACCAAAACGTTCGAAAAGTGAAATGATAGGAAAGCCTGCTTTGCGATAAGATAGGGACTTCAAATTTGGTATATAGGTAAACCGTTCGAAAGGAAGAAAGTGTGTAATTTCAGATTTCCAATATTTCCTACTTAAGGGGGTGCCGCACACAAAAATGTTCGATTTACAGAATAAATGAGAAAATATCCCTTTGAAATTTGATAGAGGCTTGAAATTTTATATATAGACTAATCATTTGATGAAAACACCCAAAACGAATATAATTTTTCAAAAATGTTCGTTTAAGGGGGTTCTCCAGAGGAAAACGTTCGAAATGGGAATTGATAAAAAAAAAATACTTCGAAAAAAGATACAGACTTCAAATTTGGTGTACAGGTAGATAGTTCGAAAGGAAGAATATGTGCAATTTCAGTTTTCCGATATTTTGAACTTTTGGGGGTGCCTCAAAACTAAATGTTCGATTTGTCGAATAAATAAGAAACGCGAATTATTAAAAAATTTACATTATTCAGGGGTTGCTTAATGTGGGGCCGTTGATTTTCAACGGGTGTGCGGCTAGTATATACTAATTGCCAAGTGTCCGTCTGTCTGTCTGTCTGTCCGTCTGTCTGTCTGTCTGTCACGCTTTTTTTAGGCACTTCCCGAATAGATAGAGACTTGCAATTTGGTACACGGCTCGGTCGTTCGATAAAACCCCCTGGAAAAATCGAATTTTTCGAAAACGTTCCATAGAGGGGGTGCCCCACACCAAAACGTTCGATAAGTGAAATGACGGGAAAGCATGCTTCGCGATGAGATAGAGACTTCAAATTTGGTATATGGGTAAATCACTCGAAAGGAAGAAAGTGTGCAATTTCAGATTTCCAATATTTTCTGCTCAAGGGGGGGGGGGGGGGTGCAGCACACCAAAACGTTCGAAAAGTGAAATGATAGGAAAGAATGCTTTGCGATGAGGTAGAGACTTCAAATTTGGTGTATGGGTAAACCGTTCGAAAAGAAGAAAGTGTGTAATTTCAGATTTCCAATATTTCCTACTTAAGGGGGTGCCGCACACCAAAACGTTCGAAAAGTGAAATGATAGGAAAGCCTGCTTTGCGATAAGATAGGGACTTCAAATTTGGTATATAGGTAAACCGTTCGAAAGGAAGAAAGTGTGTAATTTCAGATTTCCAATATTTCCTACTTAAGGGGGTGCCGCACACAAAAATGTTCGATTTACAGAATAAATGAGAAAATATCCCTTTGAAATTTGATAGAGGCTTGAAATTTTATATATAGACTAATCATTTGATGAAAACACCCAAAACGAATATAATTTTTCAAAAATGTTCGTTTAAGGGGGTTCTCCAGAGGAAAACGTTCGAAATGTGAATTGATAAAAAAAAACATGCTTCGAAATAAGATACAGACTTCAAATTTGGTGTACAGGTAGATAGTTCGAAAGGAAGAACATGTGCAATTTCAGTTTTCCGATATTTTGAACTTTTGGGGGTGCCTCAAAACTAAATGTTCGATTTGTCGAATAAATAAGAAACGCGAATTATTAAAAAATTTACATTATTCAGGGGTTGCTTAATGTGGGGCCGTTGATTTTCAACGGGTATGCGGCTAGTATATTATAATTTTGTGGATAGCAATTTCTAAAGTAGCTTGAAATGTAAATAAAATTGCATTTCAGTTGGAAAGTGTTTCATAATCATTGCGTTTTATGCATGATTGATTTTTTTGTCTGTTATTGTATGCTGTATAAAGAAAATACTCATCAATAATTTGCAGTTCGAGTGATTTTTACTTTCCCTATATACACATAGCATATACAAATAGTATAACGCATACGGAAAGTATTGTGACGGGGTTGAAAATTCAAATTCGAGTTTTCGACGGAAAAACACATTTCAAGCATCCCTGAACTTGAATCGAACGTTTTTAAGGTGATGTTTGTGTGTATATGTATGTGTGTATGTGTGTAGAGGTATTTATGTGTGTTCGTGTGCATGTGGAAACGATATCTCACGAACGAATCTAGAGTTTAAAATAAAATTTTGTACAACAATTAATTGCAATCCGTGAATACTGGAAGCCTATTGATTTTAAACACAATCGAATGTTCCGATCACCCCCCCCTCAAATTTTCCAATGAATTTTTTTAAAAAATCATCAAAAAATCAAAACCTTCATTAATGTTACGTAAATAATAATTTCTTATGTAGTTTTTCATTGGAAAACTATTGTTATACTAAGAGATACACTATTGGCACACTATAAGATTAGAACGCTAGCAAGAACCGCTTTTTGAGGTGATGTTTGTGTGTATATGTAAGTGTGTATGTGTGTACAGGTATTTGTGTGTGTTCGTGTGCATGTGGAAACGATATCTCACGAACGAATCTAGAGTTTAAAATAAAAGTTTGTACAACAATGAATTGCAATCCGTGAATACTGGAAGCCTATTGATTTTAAACACAATCGAATGTTCGAATCCCCCCACCCCACCCCCCACCCCAAATTTTCCAATGAATTTTTTTAAAAATCCTCAAAAAATCAAAACCTTCATTAATGTTCCGTAAATAATAATTTCTTATGTATTTTTTCATAGGAAAACTATTGTTATACTAAGAGATACACTATTAGCACACTATAAGATTAGAACGCTAGCAAGAGCCGTTCTCGAGATATTGCATATTTTTCAAGTAAACGTATAAAAAAATCACATAAAATTAGAAACAAACTTTAAATAGTGAGATATATGTTCACTTTTCATATGTAATATTATGCAATATATTAGTTAACATCATTCTCGTGAATCTAGTTAGTTCTATTCACGAGAAAAGATACTTTGTGTAATAGTTTTGTATTTTGACGCTTAACAATTCACCAACAATCATTTCTATATACGTTTGTCTGTAACGTTTGACGATAAATGTGCCAACTTAATGACTCATTTAGCGAAATATCGCCGACGTCTTAGATTGACGAGAATGTCGTCAAAATCGCAGAAATGACGCCATGTTAACGAAAGGGACGCCAAATTGATGAATTAACTATTAAAATATTTTAATGCTCATTGCGGATTATTAATAATTGTCAATTTAGAGTTGCGTGAAATATAAGTTAATACTTCGAAATAGTTTGACATCTTATCATCCGGAAAAACGCCCATGTACAATTCAACATTAAAAGCATTCTGCCCTGATCTTATACATCGTTTTTAACACTTTACAACATAGTTGAAAAGTGTTTATGACTTTGTTCATTCTGTCTGTCTGTCTGTATGTATGTATGTCCGTCCGTCTGTCTGTCTGTCTGTCTGTCTGTCTGTCTGCCTGTCTGTCTCTCCGTTAGCACGATGACTGCCGTAAAAATTACTTTATCAAAATGAAATTTTAGTATGCTTTTCAGACGGTCTGTGGGATCTATGGGAATATAAATAAATCATATCGCCCAATTAGTTTTTTATTGAACCCGGGTTGAAAAAATGAAATACATTGAACCCTATGGGACCTAATTTTTCAAACATTTTTTAAGCACATTTAAATTTCACAAATTGCTTCGAAATTTTTAGGAAATATTCACATTATTTCATAAAATATATAAAAAAAATTTCAGTAAAGTATGCTAGGGACTTTTTTAATAAATTATTTAATATAGGGAGAAAAACGAATTCAATTAAATTCTGACTTTTGCGATATCTTCCAGAAAGAAAAATAGATATATTATATAATAAATATCTTTCCAAGAGTTTAATTATTTTGTATATGAGAGAAGATTCACATTTTAAAATAAATTTGGTAGATAACAATTTTTCAAAATTTTTTTTTAATTTTATAACTTTACAACTTTTATAATTTTACAACTTTTCATGATATACTTACTTGATGGCGTTTTTAATGCACTTTCCTACGTCCTAGAGGATTAAAATTTGGTACACAGCTTAAATTTGTAGAACATTTTATTCTACAACAATTTGGTGGATCTTTAAATATAGATCCTACATTTTTTTCGAAATGGCCTGCAAATAATCCCCGTTCACTTCTATAAATCATTGTTGTAATATTGTTAAAAATTCTGATGTGGACAGCACATGTCTTTCCCTGCAGACTCATATTCACGTTCTCTTTATTCCTTCAATAATAATTTGAGTTTATCTACACAAAATAACATCCATAAGTATTTTAAATGACATTGAATTTGCACGTTAAACCTAAATTTGGTTCTCATTTGATAGATGGACTTATTGTCAAAAGTGGCGTAGCGAAAACGCAAAAAAAAACTAAAATATCTCAAGAACGGCTAGTCCTAGAGTAATGGGGTTAGTCTTATTCTTTTTGCTGTTATAAATTACGTATACATTAGGAATTTAATTGATATAATTGAGCACACGTAGTCTTTTATTTTTATATTTAACGATTTTTGCGGGCCATTTCGCAAAAACAGCCCGTTCCTTTTTCCCGAATCGTACTAGAATAACCTACAAGTGATTTATATAACAAATTTTGTTAAATTTGGTATATAAATCACTTGTAGGTTATTGAAATATTATACACCAAATTGTGTTAAATTTGGTCCATTAGTTTTTAGCTAGAGTGGATAAAGGCAATTTCTGCGTGCCATTTCGCAAAGAAGGTAGATTCTTTTATTACGAATCGTACTATAATCAAATGAACATCAGGGTTTCCCACAAAAAACTTACCAACCAAATTTTATTAAATTCGGCCCATTAGGTTTCCAGTTAGAGTGAATGCAATATCCTTACAGACACACAGAAACACACACAGATACACCCTTACACACACACAGACGTCTTCCTAAAAATAGTTTTTCGTGTTCTGGTAGTCACAAAACGTGTAGATCCTTCGAAAATTTGAGTTCCGATCTTCGGCACGATTCCAATACTTTGAATACATACATACGCACACACATATATTATCTGTGTTTCTGTATTATTTGTGTATCTAGATTCTGTGCCTACGCAATTACAATAGTTGTGATTTTAAATGATCCCTAAACTTTTATTATTTCTTCAACGAAGCCCAATTGTAACTTATGTAGAATGCAAATATCTCAAGCGATTGTAAGGTGAGTTACATAAGAATTGCTGAATTTTTTTCACACAAAATTATTTAGCTCTGTAGTCTGGAATGCAAGTTATATGAATGAAATATTCATTGATTTTGCATAGAGAATCAGATGATTTATATTTCGATACAGTTTTAAATATTTAAGTATAATAAATTACTGTAGTACTGCGATAATGTAAAAGATATCACCACTGAATGTATCACATTTTAGAGATTTTTAAATGAAATTGCATTTCAGTTGGAAAGTGTTTCATAATCAATGCTTATGCATGATTGATCTTTCTTGTTTCATCGTGAAAGAAGTCAATTCGTTGCAAAAGTTATGTACTGTCCACATCAGATTTTTTGTGTAAATGATATAATCTTCTATCTGGTCTTTCAGCGATCAATTTACAACTATAATTTCACACAAATATTAGGCATATGAAATTTATAATAAAACTGCTGTATACATAAAATATACTTTTGATTATTAAACTAATAATTAATAAATTTTTAAATACAAATGTTTTATAATAATTAAATAATTTTATTTTATTTTTTATATTCAACTTCAAAGGGACCAGAAGGCTAAAAATGACATCAGAAAACATTTTGAGATTTTACTGTATCAAAAACTATGAAATATAACCTCTAAAATAATGTATAATAACTTCAAGGGGACCAGAAGGCTAAAAATGACATCAGAACACATTTTGAGATTTTATTGTATCAAAAACTATGAAATATAACCTCTAAAATAATGTATAATAACTTCAAGGGGACCAGAAGGCTAAAAATGACATCAGAACACATTTTGAAATTTTATTGTATCAAAAACTATGAAATATAACCTCTAAAATAATGTATAATAACTTAAAGGGGACCAGAAAGCTAAAAATGACATCAGAACACATTTTGAGATTTTGCTGTATCAAAAACTATGAAATATAACCTCTAAAATAATGTATAATAACTTCAAGGGGACCAGAAGGCTAAAAATGACATCAGAACACATTTTAAGATTTTATTGTATCAAAAACTATGAAATATAACCTCTAAAATAATGTATAATAACTTCAAGGGGACCAGAAGGCTAAAAATGACATCAGAACACATTTTGAGATTTTACTGTATCAAAAACTATGAAATATAACCTCTAAAATAATGTATAACAAAAAGTGATACGAGCGTTGGAAGTATTTTTAAGTACTGTTTAAAAAAAATTTGTAGATAAAAGAAAGTTGTATTTTTATACTTTAAATGCCGTTTTCTGAAAATGTTTTTTTTCCAAGCAAATGCACCTTTTTTTTTCAATCTACACTATATTTTCACACATATTCATATCATACGTTTACATAAACAGACATATGGGTTTGAAGATATATTTAAAATTTTTTAAGAATAAATGCTTTAGAAATTTTTATGCAAAAATTCGTATATCCTTAAAAATTATTAAATTAAAAATTAATTAAAAATTATTAAAGTGTTAAAAAATTATATAAAAGCATATGTTACAGTATATAAAAGTATTTGAATATTCGCTGTGTAAAATTGTAAATCTGTGCTTTAAGTAAAATCTGAGAAAATGGAAAAAAAGTAGTTTTGACATGGGCTTCAATGGAGCCTTCCGGTCCTACATTGCCAGCTTTTGTAATGCTATTTATATCCAAGAATTTCACTTCCAAAATTTTTGTATATATAGGCAAGTTTATTCTATATATATATATATATATATATATATATATATATCAGAGTTGGACAAAATACATTGAAAATGTATTTTCAATACAAAATACATAGGTTTTAAGGCATAAAATACAAAATACAAAATACTATTCAAATTAAAAAAATTCCAAATATAAAATAAAATACTTTTCAAAATACATTCAAAATACAAAATACATTTTAAAAAATTAAGCATTGCTGTGTATTGGACTAGATTTTCTGTGAAAAGTAGTATTTATGTATACTTTTATTATAAATAAACAAACCTTGTATTTGTTAAATATTAACATTGGCATTTTAAAAGGATTAAAATGTATTAAAAAAGTATGACTTAAAAGACAAAACTCTTTGAAATTTTAAATCTCCAAATTAATAAAGTAAAAATAAATAAATAAATAAAATAAATAAATCCATGGGAGAACACATTTTATATAACAAACAAACATATAATAAAAAACAAGACATTTATGTAGAAATAGATGTTCCAAGGGAAATTTTTGAGCCTAAAGTGAGGAGGGGAAAAAAACAAAAGTGGAAATTTTTAGTGAACCCCAAGATCCTGAGACGTAGATGTTTCAAGGAATTCTTTACCTAAAAATCATATGGCAAATTTTTTATTACCAATAAAATTATCGCATGATATAGCGCAACCGCGATGCCAAGGGACTAGCATAAATAATCGTGAAATCGAGGTATTACTGCATAAAACTAAAATCTTACCTTTAGATGCGTTTTAAAATTAGTTGTGGCATTCCCCCATATTTTTCCATAGTCATCAACAGGTATCACTTTAAAACATCTTTCATCTAATACTGCATACTATGCCCGTCTTATTCCATTAATTCCCTTAATAGATTTGCATTATGAGCAGCAGTATCTTCCATATTTTCTTATGTCTGTGCAATAACTAACTGCATTACATCTTCTCAATTTATATAAAAATATATAGAATGTACACACAGAAGAACTTGGATTGCCTATGCTTCTGTTTCTACAATAAATCTGTTTCTACAATGAGTTCAAGCTCTCTTCTTGCCACTTTTCTTTACCCACATAGACAGAAAGGAGCCATCTACCAAACAACATCATTATTAATTCCAATATAAACGGAAAGTTTATAACAAAAGCTATATTTTTCATAGGTCACCACAGACTCTAAACATCCCATTAATTACCCTCTTTATCGACGCCTCGTTGAAAAAGAATGTTTAGATTAACTCCTAGAAACAAATTCAATGACTAATTAGACTTTTTCCCTTTTGGGAATCGTTCATCTGCGGTTTAAACACAATAGTTTGAAATCTGAAGAAATGTATTTTGAGTATTTTGAAAATACAGAATATTCTGAAAATGCATTTTCGATACATTATTAAAATACTTTAGTTTTTTAATTTAAAATACAAAATACAAATGTCTTTCAAATACATGTATTTTCGATACTGCCCAATTCTGATATATATATACACTGCTCACAACTGAAATTGCAACACCATAAAGTTGTAGGTGTAGCTTTATGTAAATCAGACAATGTAAACAGCAAGGTAATATATGCAAATGATCACAGTTTCGTTACGCATAGTGACGTAACACCTTGCCGAACAGTATAAAAGCATCAGGTCAAGGAGGAGCGATATTACAGCTAAATTGTAGCGTCATTGGTTTCAGTTTGCAAAAATCATCACAGTATGCCAAGAGAACGTCGACGTACCGCACACGTTCAGTTGTCGTCAAAGGAACGGCAACAAATCATTGTTTTACGTAAGGGTGGAATGAGCCTTCGAAGGATCGCTGAACTATTGGGTCGTGATGTGATCGCAGTTCAACGGTGTTACGGTTCGTGAGAGACAACCAAACGACACGAAGATCAGGTAGTGGAGCTTTCAGGTGTACCACACCACTTGAAGATCGTATGCTTCTGAGAAGCGTCGCGCGGCAGCCGAATACCACAGCAACCGTGTTACACCAACATTTATCCCACACTACAGGTAACGTGGTTTCGAAGCAAACAATTCGAAACCGTTTGCATGACGCAGGACTCCGAGGTAGACGACCTTTTCGACACCTACTGTTTCAACGTCTTTACCGGTTATGTCGCCTCCAGTGGTGTCAAATGAGGCGCAATTGGTCGATAGAATGGAGA